>CM069153.1:9802935-10402935 GCA_035221665.1 Okamejei kenojei
GTTATTTAAGTTTGGGTTATTCTAGGTAAGTGGTATTGGGGGTTGGGCGGGCTAGATTGTATTCCTTGGAGCACTGCAGGATGAGGAGTGATCTTATAGGATGTATGATCATGAGGGGGAATTATATCGGGTAGATGTCACAGTCTATACCAGATTAGGGGAATCAAGAAGCAGAGGACGTGGGTTTAAGGTGAGAGGATGTTATAGAAGCCCGAGGGAAACTTTTTCACAAAGATGGTGGTGGGTACATGGAACGAGCTGCCGGAGGAGGTAGTTGTGGCAGGTCCTATAACAACATTTAAAGGGACATTAGGACAGGTACATGGATAGGAATGGTGATGTAGGCTAAATGCCAGCAGGTGGGACTAGTGTGGATGGGGCAGCTTGGTTGGCATGGGAGAGTTGGGCCATAGAGGCCTGTTTCCATGATGTATGACTATAAAAGAATCGTTCACAGTTCTTCGTAAAAAAACAAAAATGTCCTTCAGTTCCTTTATTCAATCTGTGGAAAATGTTTGTGACAATTGAGATTCTTTTTCTTTACTGGGATAGTGCGATGAAGTGTAATAATATTACTGACATTTGGCGGGAGGTTGAACTCTGTTTCAAAGTTTCTTGATAATAACATTATTTTTTTATTGGAAGTAACATATTTTCTAGTTGAACCCCATCTTAAAAATTTGGGTTGAAATATAAAGCTAATGAAGTGCCCATTTCCTTGTTTGTGTGGCAAACTCATTTTCTTGGAACCAACCAAATTCCTGCCTATATCAGTGATGTCTGACACTCAAAGCACCCGCAGACAACTGACCTGGACTGTAGATAGACACAGAAAGCTGGAGTTACTCAGTGGGACAGGCAGTCTCTCTGGAGAGAAGGAATGGGAGAGGGAGTAACAGACGGGGGGGGGGGGGCATAGGGGCAAAGTTTCCCATTTGTGGAGGAGGTGACACACTCATGAATGAAGGAAAACAATGATGGGCCTGTCCCACTTAGGTAATTTTTCAGTCGCATGAAAAACCGGCAACTGGAACGACGACTGTCAGAGTAGAACACACACACACATTACGCATGCCGCTTGACGCAAGAGCAACACACACACACACACACACACACACACACACACACACACACACACACACACATATTATGCAGGTGGGGACAGGAGTGCACTGGGAGCGCTATCTAAATAATTTCACCACGCGTGCAAAGCCAAGTGTGGGGGAAAAAAAAACAGACAAACACCCGCGTGAACAGGAAGGTTGGCGCTGTAAAAAGACAGCTAAAGCACCGTGTACGGTAAGCCTTTAAAAGGGGGGGGGAGGGAGAGAAGGGGGAGAAGGAGTGGAGACGACATTTTCAGAAGCCAGAGAAACACAACTGTGAAGTTTGCGGTCATTTAACATTACGGTTGGTTATCCTTGGTTCTGGGAAAACTACTGTTAAATTTTGTTTTTCTTCCAATGAGCCACAGAAATTTCCACCGGTCAGCACTGGCTTCAACCTATAAGAACTAAGAGACCTTCCGACACTCCTGGCAACCAACTAGTACCTCCTGGCAGACCCACATACGGCACGTGAATTCTAGGATACTCGCCATGGCGGACTTCATTCTAGTCGCCACTATCTTTTTCAAAAATGTTGAAAAATTCACGGCGTCCTATAATGAGGCGCAGACTAGTTTCCAGAATGTGGGACATCCTCACGACCATGAAGGCGTATTCCCTGGCAACCACCCGCGGCATGTGGCGACATGTGGCGGACTGCATAGTCTCTGCAGTCGCTAAAGTCGCCTAAGTGGGACAGGCCCATTGGGACCAACCTTAAACCACATTATTTGGTCGCCGTTTTTTTTTAATTTGGTTTGTGCAAAATTGACCTAATTAACATTTTTATCCATGTATTTAATTGTGGTCACACCTTTTACAAAGGTATGACCACTAGCTAGTTTTTTTAAGTACAAGTTCATGAGAGATTTGCTTGGATGAAAAACTTTGCTTTTCAAAGGCTTCTGCACTCCCGCGATCAGCTGATAAGCATTGAATTCAGCATCACAGTTTTTTCCTCCTTTTCCTCCAGTGGTTTTTCCCAGCTGTTGCCATTGCCCTTTGACCCAGAGCTTTAGTCATTTGCCGACTCCATTGTCTGTGGGAGTCTTCTCTGATTCGATCCAAAATGTTCTGTTACCTTGGTTATAGCTGCCCGACAGATTAGAAAGGACTTTCAGACGGGTTGTTCCAACACCGCTCCATTCAAAACAGGTGGTCTCAGTGCTGGAACATGTTGGATGGAAAATATTTGCTTTAATACCTGCACCATCTGGGGGATACACTAGGGGGGGATTTTTTTTTTTTTTTTTTTTTTCTTTTGTTTTTTTTTGCTAAAAAAAGCACTATGTGGCTAATGGAGCACAGTTCTATATGGCACGAAGCTTACAAGGGCAGGTACCCAAGTTGAGAAGATTCCAGCCGAAGGGGGGTATGGTAGGGAAAGGTCACTCACTATATAAAACTCTCACTGACAGTGGGATAAATTAGCAGTTTACTCTGCAAATTCAGAATCAAAGTGTGACCATTGGTGACCAAGGTTTGAAAGTAATTGACGAGGCTCAATCATTTCACAAATTACTGGTAACGTTTGAAATAAAGCTATAAGGGAGTCTCAAACCCCTGTCTCACGGTGCGAGTCCACCCACGAGTGATCCTGAGTTAAAAACAAATCAAACTCGTGGTAATCACGTAGAATTAACGTAGCGGAACGTCAGAACTCGTGGACGTAACTTAGCGACTCGTAACGCTAACGGCAGGTACTCGGGAAACTTGTTAACTCGTGAAAAATGTTCAACATGTTGAAAGATTTCCACAAGTCAAATTTACTCCTGAAGGAAAATTTTGAAACATTTAAACTCTTTGTAATACCGTAGTAGCCCGTGAGTTTATCGTGGTGACTCGTGAGTAACTCGTGGGTTTGGCCTGAGTCCCAGAAGTGAAATGTTGAAGATTAGTCATCACCGGAGAACTTGGATAGGGATCGTGTTTCGCTCAACATGCCAGCATCTGTGGTCCCCCATGTCTCCTTTTGACAGCTGGAAGAACTCAGCGGGTCATGAGTCTGAGAAGGACCTGACCGAGTCCTCGCCGTGCCAGTTTAATTCCACCAATTTCATGTAGTCACTTTCGATAAAACCCACCTCCCCAGTTATTCCAAGACCATTTTATCCGCGTGGCCCATTACATTCATTAGTCGCCAAGTAACCGTTCACATCGTATCGTTCGGTCATACACAACGGAACAGTCTGAAGAAGCGCGACGTTGGATCACAAATGTGGAGTACTCAGCGGGACAGGCAGCATCTCTGGAGCGAAGGGAATGGTGATGTTTTGGGTCGAGACTTTGCATTTAGCCTCACGCTGACTGGAGGAGACCTCGGACAGAAAGGTCAGTGTGGGAATGGGAAGTGTTTGGCAACCGGGAGATCAGGTAGGTCCAGGTAGCAACCGGGAGAGTCGCAATCACAAACGATGAGAAAAATATTTTTCACACAGAGAGTGGTGAGTCTCTGGTATTCTCTGCCACAGAAGGTGGTTGAGCAGTTCATTGGCATATTTAAGAGGAGTTGGATGTGCCGTGTGGGCCTAATGGGATCAAGGGTTTGGAGCGAAGGCAGGTACGGGATACTGAGTTGGATGATCAGCCATGATCATATTGAATGGCGGTGCAGGCTCGAAGGGCCGAATGGCCTACTCCTGCACCTATTTTCTATGGTTCTATGTTTCTATGTCACCCTTTCCTTCTCTCCAGAGATGCTGTCTGACCCTCTGAGTTAATCCAGCTTTTGGTGTCTATCGTCGGGGTAAACCAGTATCTGCAGTTCCTTCCTACACAAAGAACAGTACGAGGGAGCGGTTAAAATGTTAGAGGCTGCTCACTCACCTCCACTTGTAACATTGTCTTTTCTGAATGAATAAATAAATAAATATCATTTGGTTACTGTATCATTAGCTACAACTGCCCATTACATAAACATTATTGACTGCTCTTTAATTCTCAACCACTGGATATTTGCCTGGAAACATATTGCATGTTTTCGTTCAGTGAGATATCAATTTTTAATGACTGAAGGTTAAATCCAGCATCACTTCACAACAAAACTAATACGACCTGTAATTTAAGTAGAGCATTTAGGTCGATAATAAATTCCCAAGAACTATTTCACATATATAATTCCAGCACCACTTCACACTGAGCTGTCCATCGACATTTAATGGGGCTGGAATCTGCCCTGATCCGTTGTTCGGATAAAACACTGTTTGAAATAATTTGAGTTTGAAATTAATCTCCCCGCCTAATGTTACACTTTGGGCTAAGATTTGATCCTGGCACAAAGCGCAATGTAAACGGAATGAATCTCTATTAACGTTCTGAGACTCGCTACATAATGGAAGTGATCACGTTCGGCCACAACTTTACGTTGTAAATGGGTTGGTTTCAGTCCAGCAAAAGCACTGAACATAAGTCCTTATATGGACATTTCTTAGAACACAGCGAGGAGTGTGTGATGTAGATGGATATGACTACAATTTTTAACTAACCCCTGAGTTTGTCAATTCATATTTTTCCAATAAATGATGGTATCTACACCAGATGATAGTCTACCGTACAATATAGGAAAACATTTTCATATTTACAATTAAGGGCCAATTGTATTTGAGTTTTTAATAAAAAACTCAGTTTACCCGCGTTTTAAATTGAAAACTTGGGCAGGTGCTGGGAAACTCTGGGACGCCACTGAGCTTTGTCATTCATTCAGAGGTTCGCGGGAGGGCTGGGGTGACTGTAGGGCTCTGAAAACGTTGTTTTCTAGGGCTGGGGTGAGTGTGAAAGGGGTGGTTTCTGGGGCAGATCTGCCCAATAACAATGCCTGAGCGCTGCTTTTTCATATAAGTTTAAATCGCTACGGTGGACGCCTGCTCTGACGGAGATTTGGGTGAGTAGAGGGATACTCACTGACTTCCCTCTGGTCTTCGACCCTTGTATCGGGAAAAAATAACATTAATGTTCTATTTACCGTAATTATTTTTGTTAGAAGTTTTCCAACGTTTTGTGAGAGGATAAATTGAAGGAATAAAACATATTACCAGACACAAAACGCTGGAGTAACTCAGCCAAGCGGCAGCGCATCTCTGAGAGAAGGGGCAATGTTTTTTTCAATTGAAGAAGGACTCGACCAGAAAAACATCACCCAATTCCTTTCTCCAGAAATGCTCGGCAATTTTGTGTCTATTTTCGGTGTAACCAGAATCTGCTGTTCCTCCCGACACAAACAGCCTATGCCTTTATGTTGATGCCAGAACTTGAACAATGACAGTTCAATGGACTTTTGAATGCAATTTTACAAGGATTGTTAACTTGGAAACAAACTGCACTAAAAGTTGAAGGAAGGAATTGCCGATTACTAGTTTAAACCAAGATAGCACCAAATGATGGACTAACTCAGCGAACTTTGAAACTTCCTCCATTTGAATGTTGTGCCAATTATTTCTGAACAAAATTAATAAAATGCATGGTGCAGAATATCTCTGTAGTTGACCTATGATACAGTTTAAGATTGAGAAAGTTGACATTACAAATCTTGGGCTACTTACAATCCAGCGGTATGAATATTGAACACTTGCTTTCCCTCTCTCTCCATCCCTCCCCCTTCCTAGTCCACCAACCAGTTTGATTGCTCTCTGATTACATTTTTATCTTTGTATGCTTCATTGTCATCTTCCCCAAGGATCTATTCTACAGTTTCCTTGAACTTCGTCCCCTTTGATCACTCATTTTCACACATTATCTTCCATATCTCTAGACTCCCCTCTTCCCTGACTCTCAGTCTGAGGAAGGGTTTTGATCCAAAACGTCACCCATTCCTTCTCTCCAGAAATGCTGCCTGACCTGCTGAGTTACTCCAGCATTTTGTTGGGTAAAACGCATTTCAGCTACAAAGAAAGATTGGAGAGACTGGGATTGTTTTCCTTCGAATGGAGAAAACTGTGATTGGGGATCACAGATTTGAGAGAATTATTCACCCAAAACCTGGGTGATGATGAAGGCAGTTATCTTACAACATGTAGTCATAGAGTGATATGGTGTGGATACAGGCCCTTCGGTCCAACTTGCCCACATCGGCCAACGTGTCCCAGCTACACTAGTCCCACCTGCCTGCGCCTGGTCCATATCCCTCCTAACCTGTCCTTTCCATGTACCCATCTAATTGTTTCATAAACAATGGGATAGATCCAATCTCAACTATCTCCTCTGGCAGCTTGTTCCATACAACCACAACCCTTTGTGTGAAAAAGTCACCCCTCGGATTCCCATTAAATCTTTTCCCCGTCACCTTGAACCTATGTTCTCTGGTCCACGATTCCCGTACTCTGGGCAAGAAAATCTATGCATCTACCCGATCTATTCATTTCATGATTTTGTACACCTATATAAGATCACCCCTCATCCTCCTGCACTTCAAGGAATAGAGACCCAGTCTACTCAACCTCTCCCTAGAACTAACACCCTCTAGTCCTGGCAACATCCTTGGAAATCCTTTCTGAAACCTTTCAAGCTCTCCTATAACATGGTGCCCAAAACTGAACACAATATTCTAAATGCGGTGTCGCCAACGTCTTATACAACTGCAACATGACCTCCCAATTTCTATACTCAATACTCTGACTGATGAAGGCCAATGGGCCAAAAGCCTTTTTGACCACCTTATCTACCTGCGAATCGACCTTCAAGGAACCATGCACCTGTACTTCTAGATCCCTCTGCTCTACTACGCTACCTAGAGGCCTACCATTTACTGTGTAGGTCCTGCCCTTGTTAGACGTCCCAAAATACAACACCTCACACTTCTCTGTAATCCATGCACACAACATCTGTGCCATCAGCGACCTTTTCAGAACCAAGGAAAACCAACCGGTAATGTAAATTGTTTTTGTTAAATGTCCGCTAAACTTCACAAGCCTGTGCATCTATGGCTTATTAAAAGTTGTCTGGCTTCTTAAAAGTGTCCCCAGTCCTTCTCTCCACCCCCCCTCTCTCCCCTTCTCCCCCTTCTCCCCCCCCCCCCCCCCCCCCCCCCCCACTCCACGCTATTTTTAAAGGACGTACTGTACACTGTGCCAGCCGTCTTTAACCTTCCTGTTCATCACGGGTATCACCTAGGCTTTGCACCGTGTGGATTTCAGACAGCGCTCCCCCGCTTTACCTGGCCCCTGACTTTGCGATGTGTTTGTGTGTGTTCAGCACTGACGGTCAATCCAGCTCGTGGTTTTTCAGGCGAGTGTCCCCGGGGTTGAAAGTCGCAGACAGTTTGCTGAAAAGTCGCGTAATTGGGACAGGCCCTTTAGACAGCTACGTGGATAGGGTGGGTTTGGAGGGATATGGGCCTAACGCGCGCAGGTGGGACTATTGTACCTGGGACATGTTGGCCAGTGTGGGCAAGTTGGGCCATAGGGCCTGTTTCCATGCTGTATCACTCTATGACTCTATGACCCTTCACTGGCAGGCCACCTGTCGGCATTCTACAGGGATGCTGCCTGGCCTGAGTTACTCCAGCACTTTGTCTCCTTTTGTGTATTAACCAGCACCTTTGGTCCTTTGTTTTTATGGAGATAGAGATGGGTATCAGTTGGTCGACGCAGATACGGTGGGCTAAAGGGAATGTTTCTGTGCATGCATGACTCCGTGATTCAATGATACAAAAAACAACGGAGAAAGGCTGGTTCTCTAGTCAAGGCAGAGTCCTTGTCAGGAGATCACAGGAAACATCCTGTACATTTTTGTCCATTTAAATGTAACTTAACAGAAATCTCAAAATTTTCCAAGTTATTCATGATTAATATTCAGACCTTTCATGTGTATTATGATATTATTTGATTCAGTATTTTTAGAGACTTTAATCTGTTTAGATAGCTGGATGGTGTTATTGAAGTAATAGAGCAATGTAATTCAATCAGCCTCATTTCGTACAATGAACTATTCTATAGTTTCTATAGTCAGCAGAAGCAAATTTTGACAAGTGGAGTACAAACAAAGCAGGAACTATATGTTGCTGTATGTTCTGAGCAGATATTGCAAGGTAAGGACAAAGGACATTTATTATCACATACACCAATTGGTGCAGTGAAATTTGTCTTGCCAATGCAGCACATGAATAAAGATAATACACAACATCAAAGAATTTAACAATAAACATAAAAACATCCCCCCACAATGGTTCCCACTGTGGGGGAAGACTGCAAAGTCCAGTCCCATCCCCAGTTCACCATAGTCGGGCCTATTGAGGCCTCTGCAGTCGTCGCTATGGCAGATAAAAATGCAAGAGAAATTCAGCGGGTGAGGCAGCAGCTATAGAGCTAAGGAATAGGTGACGTTTCGGGTCGAGACCCTTCTTCAGAATGATGTGGGGGTGGTGGGGGCGGGAAGAAGAAAGGAAAAGGCGGGGACAGTGGTCTGTGGGAGCTAGGAAGGGGAGGGGAAGGAGGGAGAAAGCGAGGACTGCCTGAAATTGGAGAAGCCAATGTTCATACTGCTGGGGTGTAAACTACCCAACCGAAATATGAGATGCTGCCCCTCCAATTTACAGTGGGCCTCACTCTGGCCATGGAGGAGGTTCAGGACAGAAAGGTCGGATTTGGAATGGGAGGGGGAGTTTGAAGTGCTAAGATGGGGATTGTTGTGGATGGGGATGACTTCACTTACTATCGCAGCTATTCAACAAGTAGAGACTCGGTTCTATGACAATTCAATTTTCAGGCCTTGAAAAAAGTTTGAGGAATCTGGAGTTGAACCACTCAACAGCGAATATCCTGGACCTGATCTTGCAGCCTTGACATTTCTCCTCCCTACCACACTTGCACAGTACCCCTGGAATTCAACAATGTTTAGATCAAGGCTCTCAACAACATTTGAGGGTGGCACGGTGGCACAATGTTAGATTTGCTGCCTTACAGTGCCAGAAACCAGGTTTGATCCTGACTACGGGTGCTGTCTGTATGGAGTTTGTGCGTTCTCCCCGTGACCTGCGTGGGCTTTCTCTGGGATCTCTGGTTTCCTCCCACACTCCAAAGACGCGCAGGGAGCTAATCGGTTTGATGTAATTGTAAATTGTTTCTAGTGTGTAGGATAGTGTTAGTGTACGGGGATCGCTGGTTGGCAGGGACTCGGTGGGCCGAAGGGCCTGTTTGCACTTAATCTCTAAACTAAACATGAAAGGGTCATTATTGAACATGGTTAGTGAGTATTGTTGATGATTATGGATGTAGACTAATTTATCTCAGAAAATAATAAAATACTACAAATTTCTTATGGCACGAGATCTCAAGGATGATTCCTTAAACAGTCCTTCCAGCGAGAAGCACCTTGCAGCTCTTGATTCGTTATTTGTTTGCACGAAAGTGGTGGACAACAAAATCAGTGACTGTTTTACCAACCAGCAGTTTTTAAAGTACCAACTCCTGTTGTTTGATGCAGTTGTCCATCAGAGATGTGGGACGATTGAGGGACCTGACAGTGGCACTGCTGGAGGTGCTGCTGTCTCAGTTCTTGTGGATTCAATCCTAAGGGGACTTGAGGGACTTGTTTTTCTCGCACAAAATTGGGGGCATATAGAAGACTAAGCGGTTGAGGCAGGTACCATAACCATATTTAGGAACCAGGTACAGGAGCCTGAAGACTGCAACGATCAGATTCAGGAATAGCTACTTCCCCACAGCCATCAGGCTATTAAACCTGGCTCAGACAAAACTCTGATCATTAATAACCCATTATCTCTTATTTGCACTTCATCAGTTTATTTATTCATGGGTGTATGCATTTATATAATGATATATGGACACACTGATCTGTTTTGTAGTAAATGCCTACTATGTTCTGTCTGCTGAATTTCATTGTCCTATCAGGGACACATGACAATAAACTCACTTGAACTTGAACTTTAACAAGCATTGGAGCGAATACATGGATTGGAAAAGTTTAGACAGATATGGGCCAAATGCAGACAAATTGGACCAGCTCAGGACACGTCTGAAGGAGACACGTCTAGCTCAGGATGTCTTGAATGTCACAAAAACTAAGGAGCTGATTGTGGACTTTAGAAGGGCTCAACATCTGAGGACGTACACGCCACTGGAGATAAATGGGACTACTGTGGATAGGGTGAGCAGCTTTAAATACCTGGGAGTCCACATCACAGAGGATCTGACATGGACAACACACGCTGCCGCACAGGTGAGTAAAGCAAGGCAGCGCCTTTACCACCTCAGGCAGCTGAGGAAATTCAGAGTGTCTCTGAGGATCCTTCAGTGCTTCTACTCTGTGGCTATAGAAAGCATCTTGTCCGGCAACATCTCAATCTGGTTTGGGAACTGCTCTGCCCAGGACAGGAAGGCTCTGCAGGGAGTAGTGCGTTCAGCCGAACGCACTATGGGAACTACCCTCACCCCCATGCAGGAACTATACACCAGGAGGTGCAGATCCAGAGCCAGCAACGTTATGGGGGACCCCTACCACCCCCACCAATGGACGGTCAGGCAAGCGCCTCCGCTGTCATGCTGTGAAAACAGGGAGGGTGAGACGGAGTTTCTTCCCACAGGCCATCAGGACTGTAAACTCCTATCTCACCAGGGAATAATTTACTAATTTACTCTTGTGTTTTATCTTTATATTAAAAAAAAATTCTAAAATGTAAATACTGGTTCTGTTCTGTTGTTCTGTTGTTTTTGCACAATCCGCGGGCATTGCCACTTTCATTTCACTGCACATCTTGTATGTGTATGTGACAACTAAAGTTGACTTGACTTGACTTGGGTCTCGACCCGAAACAGCCACCCATTCCTTCTCTCCAGAGATGCTGCCTGTCCCGCTGAGTTACTCCAGCATTTTGTGTCTCGCTCAGGACTGGCTTTGGTCAGCATGGCCTGGTAGGGTTGAAGGGCCTGTTTCTGAGTCATATATCTCGCTGACTCTGGAGCAGTGGAATCTGGGAGGAGCTGATGAGAATGTAAGAAGAATATAAAGGGATTAGTGAAAACTGGTACTGATTGTTTGTGTATACTCAGTCCAAATGGTCTGTTTCCCTGCTCTATGGCTATGGCTCTTATTATGCTATGGCTCTTTAAAACATATTACAAGGCAGAGAAGGTTACCATGACACCTCAGCAACTTTGTCTGTATTAGTTTCTGTGACGAATCTTAGAATGGTGTGGTTTAATTAACTGGGCAGTGATGGCATTATTGGTTATTGTAAAATATATCAATTGAAGTGTTGGCAGACAGCACCCAGCTGTGACCAGCAGCTCTCTTGATTCTGTCAGACATGCTGACCTTTGATTTAAAAGCAAAGACCAAATAACTCATGTTCTGACTGCAATAGGTGGCAGTTGTATTAGTTGGTGCTATATAAAATAAATAGTTGTTGAAAAATCTTGTGTAGATTTAGGTGTCTTTTTCTAGTAGCTGAAATTCATTTTAACTATCGCAAGATATTGTCCAAAAAGGATTAATTCCTCAGTTACTTTGAATAAACATCAGTGATGATAGGAAGTTGAGTTCAGCAGTGAGAGAGGTGAAGAGATAATTTACCTTATGCCTGCTTCTGACACAGAGCCCTGCTGTTCCGTATGGAACACTGCAAGTTGCTGTACTAAAAGTAATAATTTTCAAACATCTTTCCACTCAAGTAATCAGTCAGCAGAAGACATTAATGAAAATATTAGAGTCATAGAGTGATACGGTGTGGAAACAGGCCCTTCGGCCCAAGTTGCCCACACTGGCCAACACGTCCCAGCTACACTAGTCCCACATGACTGTGCCTGGTCCATATCCCTCCAAACGTGTCCGATCCATGTACCTGTCTAACTGCTTTTTAAACATTGGGATAGTCCCTGCCTCAACTACCTCCTCTGGCAGCTTGTTCCATACACTCACCACCCTTTGAAAAAGTTACCACGCAGATTCCTACTAAATCTTTTCCCCTTCACTTTGAACCTATGTCCTCTGGTCCTTAATTCCCCTAAATAATTAATTTCACATTTACTGGCAAGTTAAAAGCATTTATATAGCACATTTCATAATCTCAAGTGCTTTCAAAGTACTCATAGCCTTTGAAGCAATTTTGAGATATAATGACTATAGTCATTATTGTAATTTCAGCAAACCTTTGATCTGATGTATATAAAAAGAATAGTTACTGTTGGTGTCACAGTATTTGGTGCAAGCTGGTTCCCACGTAAATCATTGTGGAGCTAAATATCTTTCATAGCAGATTTACAAGATTACTATGTGTAGGAAGCAACTTCAGAAGCTGGTTTAAACGGATGATATGGACACAAAAAGCTGGAGTAACTCAGTGGGACAGGCAGCATCTCTGGAGAAAAGGAATAGGTGATGCTTCGAGTTGAGACCCTTCTTCAGACTGTAATATTATTGTTAAGAAACAATTCGAAGTGAATTCATGCAGTGGATAAATCCCACTGTCCAGTGAGCTAGTATGTCAGATGAACCAGGAAAATTCAAGGTGTGATTTCTCTCTCTTATGATTGAAAGTTGCACAAACATTAGCTAAAGACAAAGCTATTCTGGACAATAACTCCCACAGAGGATTCCAGGGCCCAAAATATTGCCCACGCTTCAAAGATTCTTTACTAACTGTGAAGCACTAACAGTGAAACATGGACCTGTTTCAGATGCTGTATGAATGGGATTTTTTTATTTTACTCACCAATAAATATGAAATGGATTTATTATTTGTTAACCCCAGAAGTCAAGTTATGCAAGTGCAAAGGTTTATTTGACAATGAGCAGCTAATGCCTGTCATTTGTAGAAGTGGGTGGCACAGTGGCATAGGGGTAGAACTGCTGCCTTATAGCGCCAGGCTACGGGTGCTGTCTGTATAGAATTTGAACGTTCTTCCTGACAATGTGGGTTTTCTCCAGGTGCCCCGGTTTCCTCAGACACTAGGGACAATTGTAAATTGTGAACCTCTAAAGTACCTCTGTTTCCATGCTGTACCTCTAAAGTCTCAAAGCCTAAAGCCATAATGAAGAGAAATTCAAAGCAAACTATCAGACAACACAAGGTTGGTTGAGGCAAATGGAATGTTTTCTGAGATTGCATTTTTGTTCAGCAGGCAGGTCGATGCAGTGGTTAAGTCTGCAGATATTACTGAGGCAAGCTAATTGGAGCCAAGATTGATGGCATTGAAATCTTTCCCATCTGGTAATTGAGAAAGTCCTTCAGTACTTGAAATGAGTTTCGGCACAGTCTCAAATAGATTCCTGATACCCAACAAATAAGACTGCGGATGCTGGATACTGAAGCCGAAATAGAAATGCTGGAAGAAATCAGCTAATCGTGCAGCATCCGTAGATAGAGAATGCAATCATGTTACAGAACAACAAAACTTCCCTGAAGATGCTGCCTGCCTGGCTGAGTTCTAATAATTTATTTTTCTTTTGCATTCCTAATGCTCATTTGGCAATGACAAAAAAATCCGCTGTAATATTAGTTGATGTAGCATTTAAGTGGTGTTTAGAGTTTAGAGACAGTGCAGGAACAGGCCCTGCGGCCCACAGAGTCCCCGCCAACCAGCGATCACCTCGTGCACTAACACAAACTAACACTATCCTACACACTAGGATACAACCTGTAAACCCGTACATCTTTGGAGTGTGGGAGGAAACTGGAGCATCCAGAGAAAACCCACACAGTCACAGGGAGATAATACAAACGCCATATAGACCGCATCCATAGTCGGGATTGAACCCGGGTCTCTGGTGCCGTACGGCAGCAGCTCTACCACTGCACCATTGTGCCGGTCAATTTGATGAAAAAGGGGGGCATTGAAGTCACAGGATCTTGATGGGATCAGGAGTCATCAAAGGTATCCCAACCTGGGCATAAATGCAATTGCAAACATTGGAATGAGTTGCACTATTGAGACGGACTAGAGGATGGATTTCCGTTCTCCTGGTGTTGCTTCACGTATCATTGGGAGTTCCTGATGCTGACAGTAATGGAAAAGGTATCCCCATTCCAATGCACTAACTTTTCCTTGCTGGTTGAGTGGATATTGTATCGCTCCCATTATCCTTTTCATCCTCTCTGACGCCAAACTGAGGGTGAGCGTTTGCTGGATTGTGACGAATGGGTAAGATGTTTCTGTTGTAACTGCATGAATGAGTATGCTACTGTAAATTTTTTCAAATCCAGAATTGATTTAGCTAACTGTCAGAACTTGCAAATTAATTTTTCAATCTACATTTCCTCGCCAGTTTGAATACAGTTCGGAGCAGGTGAAACAGCTGCGGACATATCTTGAGAGGGGGAAGCGGAAGCTGGAAGGAGACCTGAAGATGACCATTGACAGCCTGAACGAAATGGAGAAACTGAAGGTTGACCTGGAAGAAGTCATCAAGAAGTGAGTATTGTTTTTCTTTATTTCTCAATAATAACTGCGCATGACTTAATGTGATTGTGGTGCCAATAAGATCGGTTCACAACCTCAACCACAGTGCATTGTGTATTAGGCAAACCATCATTGCATTGCTCTGTATTACACCAGCACATGGCTCAAACTTGTAAGCATCTGGCATCAGTCACTGTGTGAAAAATATACATCTTCTAGATGTGCTGGGATGCATCCTCAGTGATGTGACCTGGGGTCATCGGGTGTTTCGGATCTCACAACATCAGACACCCTCGCCCAGGCAACCCAGCGGGGGTTGATCAGGCCCCGACTTGCGTCCCAGCAGCAACCGCCCACGGATCAGCTCTCTTAATAACTACTCTGCAAGGGTTGGGAGACTCTAGTGCGTGGAGGGACTGGGCTCTGTGGGGTGAGTCCTGGCCGGGCTCGTCCTGCGACATTTTTCTCCTTATCTGAGCATTTCATTCTCGCCTAATGAATTTTTAGGCCACGGTGGTTCATTAGGCCTTTCCGTAGCTCTATTGGGTGTCTTTCTCACGAAAGACACAGACTGGGGTGCTAACCCAGCCTGTCCCAGGTGCTGTCTTTCTGTGCCTTCAACTGTCTCTCCAGTAGTCACCAAACTATTCTTGGTTGTCACCCAGTCTATTCCTAGGTGTCACTGGCTGAGCCAGACTTCAGTGTGAAAAATATACATCTTCTAGTAGGCATGCACGTACAACAGGCAATAAAGAAAGCTAATGGCATGTTGGCCTTCATAATAGGAAGTTGAATATAGGAGCAAAGTCCTTCTGCAGTTGTACAGGGTCCTAGTGAGACCACACCTTGTGTACTGTGCGCAGTTTTAGTCCCCAAATTTGAGGAAGGACATTCTTGCAATTGAGGGAGTGCAGCGTAGGTTCACAAGGTTATTTCCCGGGATGGCGGGACTGTCATATGCTGAGAGAATAGAGCGGCTGGGCTTGTATAAGCTGGAGTTTAGAAGGATGAGAGGATATCTTATTTAAACTTATAAGATTATTAAGGGTTTGCACATGCTAGAGGCAGGATGTTGGGAGAGTCCAGAACCAGGGGCCATAGTTTAAGAATAAGGGGTAAGCCATTTAGAATGGAGACGAGGAAACACTTTTTCTCACAGAGAGTTGTGAGTCTGGAATTCTCTGCCTCAGAGAGCGGTGGAGGCCAGTTCTCTGGATACTTTCAAGAGAGAACTAGATGGGGCTCTTAAAGATAGCAGAGTCAGGGGATATTGGGAGAAGGCAGCGGTACTGATTGGGGATGATCAGCCATGATCACATTGAATGGCAGTGCTGGCTCAAGGGGCCGAATGGCCTACTCCTGCACCTATTGTCTATTGTCTATTGTCAAGACCCTTCATTTGGAACGGAAAGGTAGATGAGAGATAGCTAGTATAAAGAGATGAGGGGGAGGAGTGGGACAAGAGCTGGCGAGTGATAAGTGGATCCAGTTGGGGAGGGGTTTATTTTCAGGTGGAAAGCAGTGGAAGGATGGGTGAAGGGTGGAAATCACAAAAGAGGCTGGGAGGAAGTAAATGGAGACAACCGGTAAGAAAGGAAGAGTGGAACTAAATAGGGGATGGATGTTGGACAGGTGGGAACATAGGGCTGATGTGATTGGGTGATGAGCGGCAGGAGTGATTGGGTGATGAGCGGCAGGAGTGATTGGGTGATGAGCGGACATGGTTGGTGGGCAAGGAGAAAGAAGCTGGATGATAGGGGGCCGGGGGTGACATTTGGATGGAAAGGTGTGTGAGAGATCTGGGTAGATCAGAATGAGAGAGAATAAAGAAGAGTCCAAGGTACAAAGGGCAACGGATTGCTTGAAATTGGAAAATTCTATGTTGTAGACTACTCGGGTACATATGAGTTGCTGTAGCTCTAGTTTGTGATTGACCTCACCCTGGCCGCGGAGGACAGGCAGATTGTAGTGGGATGAGGAATTAAAATGGTGTGTAATTGGGAGCTCTAGATGACTGAGAGAACGTAGGTGCTTGTCGAAGCTGGTTTGTAGCTGCACTTGACCTCACTCATGTTGAAGAGGCCACATCAAGAACACCAAATGCATTAGACCAAGTTGGAGAAGGTACGTGTAAATGTCTGTCTTACCTGGAAGGGCCACATCGGTGCCTAGATGCAGATGTGGAAGTCAGTGTAGGGTCAGGTATTACACCTTCTACGGTTGCATGGGGAAATGCCTGGCTGGGAGAGTGGTGGGTTAGGAGGTATGGGCAAACCAGGGAGTCACCGAGGGAATAAACACTGCAGGGAAGGGTGGCAGTGGAAGATGCGACTGTTGGTTGGATCTAGTTGTAACTGCTGGAGAAGTCAAACAATGATGGGCTGGATGTGGAGACCGGCAGGGTGAAAGGTGAGGACCAGGGAAACATGCTCTGTCTAGGAGGAGGCAGGTGAGAACAAATGTGTGGAAAATGGAGGAGATGCTGGTGAGGGTTCTGTTAACCATAGGGGGAGAGGCGGGAGGAGGGGGCGAAGGGGGAGTAGAGGAGAGGAGGGGGGTGGAGAGAGGAGGAGGGGGAGGAGAGGAGGAGAGGAGGAGAGGAGAAGGGGAAGAGAGTGTGGAGGGGGGGGGGGGGGGGGGGGGGGGCGGGTGGGGGGGGGGGGGGGGGGGGGAAGCCCCGTTTGCTGATTCCTGACGTCTTGGAGTGATAGCCTCTTACTGAGAGGAGATATAGTAGAGACCAAGAACTTGGGAGAAAAGTATGGTTTTCTTATGTGAGTCTGGTTGGGAGAGGTGTAGTTTAGGTAGCTGTGGCGGTTGGTGGGTTTGTAGTGATTTGCAGTGGATAGCTGTGCCTGAGAGGGTAAGGACACTTTGGGTAGAATTTGTTTTACTGATCATGCGCACTAATTCACAGATTTACAGTTCTGATGAAATGTTAACACACTTCCATTTTCCACGGCTGCTGCATGACCCTTTGTGTATTTCCTGCACTTTCTATTTTTATAACAATTAACACCAGTCTGACATTCAGTCCCATTGTTTTGGATGTTGCATGTTTTGATCCTGCTGAAACTTTTGGTAACATTTTCCAAAGTTACTGTTATATATTAAAATAATATTCCAATAAAAGAATGAATAATCCATTCATTAATTTGTTTTCAGCACTTTGGAGTATTTTCAGTTTGTTCGGTTTAAACAAAAGCCAATGGGTCTGAAATGATTTTTTCTCTCGGCTGGTGTTACTCCAGAAAGCACTGGTGCGATTTTGAAGCATTTAATTTCCCTTGAGACATAAGGAACTGCCGATGCTGGAATTTTCAGTAGAACACAAAGTTCTGGAGTAACTTTGCAGCATCTGTGGAGGACATGGGTAGGTGATGTTTGGGTCAGAACCCTTCTTCAGGTCCGGACCCGAAATGTTAGCTGTCTCTATTTAAGAGTAAGATTAAATGAGAACTTACCAGTTTGAAGTTTGATCGTTATTTTATGAGGAGTTACGTTGGTGATTACGTGAAGAAGACCCCGTCAGGCCGCATGCGCGTCAATCTTCAAAGCAGCGGTATGAAATGACAGGTAACAGTAATTTAAGTGTAATAGTAAGAGCAGAAACCAAGAACTACCAGATGACCTTTGTGAGAGAGGGTTGGGCGTGAAGGCACGTAATCACCAACGTAACTCATAAAATAAAGATCAAACTTCAAACTGGTAAGTTCCCATTTAATCTTACTATTTTACTTCGGAGTCACGTGAGTGACCACGTGAAGATTTCAAAGCTCTGTGATTTCATGCCGTAGATTCAAATCCAGGCGTCTCACTGCATCGATTGACTCAGAATGAGGAAAGAATCAATAATGCATTTAACCATGACATTGATTTTAAATGTAATAACGGTTTAATTTTTAAAGAAAACAATAGCAACCCCTCTGTCCCAGGGGGATGCTATAAAACTGAACTTGAAACAGAATGGGCAAATTTCTCTGGTTCAGTCAGTGGTTTGTGATAATGTTGCTGAAACATCCGCTCACTTGACCACCCTGCGGCCGCGCGGATATGGTCAATGGGGACGTCCATTGCCCTGGCCGCTGACGTGGATGCCGCCCTGGTGGAATGAGATTTTAAAATGTCAGTGTCGATACCTGCATAAGCCAGAACCTGCTTTAGCCACCTTGAAATAGTCTGACCCGACACTTTACCATGCGGTTTTCTGTGGCTAATCAATAATGCTGATTCCGCACCTCTTAGGGTGCTGGTGGACTTGATGTAATACAATAAGTGTGACACCACACATAGGCGTGAATCCGTAGGGTATGCCGGAAAGGTAATCCTAAACCCTGTCACATCCGGTCTGCTCTGTTTGAATAGATTGTAGATGGAAAATGTAATGGCATCTGCAGATACTTCGATCCTGTCGAGTCACAGTTTCTGTATTGTCTGCACCCGTTGTGCCAAAACCAGTTACATGAGCATGACTACCTTCATGGAGAGTTTGGCCAAAGACAGGGCTGTGATAGGAGTCCATGGACGAAGGAGCATAAGTAACTCGCTAACATCCCAGATTGTCAAATACCTGGGCCTGGGAGGATTGGAATTAAAAATTCCCTTCATAAATCTAGAGATGAGAGGGTGTGATCCCACAGAATATCGTTCCGATTCCATCCATAAATATGAAGAAAGGGCATTTCTGGCCATATTGATCGCACTATAGCTTAATCTGTGGGCACTTCTGACCGTATTGATCGCACTATAGCTTAATCTTTGATCGAAAAAAGAGGGTTGACAGGAACTCTAGTGCGTCGGTGATGCCTGCCGTGTAGTATGAAATATTTTGCCGGAAGCAGAACACCTCCCATTTCCTTATATAAGAGATAGAAACATAGAAACATAGAAAATAAGTGCAGGAGTAGGCCATTCGGCCCTTCGAGCCTGCACTGCCATTCAATATGATCATGGCTGATCATCCAACTCAGTATCCTGTACCTGCCTTCTCTCCATACCCCCTGATCCCTTTAGCCACAAGGGCCACATCTAACTCCCTCTTAAATATAGCCAATGAACTGGCCTCAACTACCTTCTGTGGCAGAGAATTCCACAGATTCACCACTCTCTGTGTGAAAAATGATTTTTTCATCTCGGTCCTAAAAGACTTCCCCCTTATCCTTAAACTGTGACCCCTTGTTCTGGACTTCCCCAACATCGGGAACAATCTTCCTGCATCTAGCCTGCCCAACCCCTTAAGAATTTTGTAAGTCTCTATAAGATCCCCCCTCAATCTTCTAAATTCCAGCGAGTACAAGCCGTGTCTATCGAGTCTTTCTTCATATGGAAGTTCTGCCATCCCAGGAATCAGTCTGGTGAACCTTCTCTGTACTCCCTCTATGGCAAGAATGTCTTTCCTCAGATTAGGAGACCAAAACTGTACGCAATACTCCAGGTGTGACCTCACTAAGAACCTGTACAACTGCAGTAGAACCTCCCTGCTCCTGTACTCAAATCCTTTTGCTATGAATGCCAACATACCATTCGGTTTCTTAACAGCCTGCTGCACCTGCATGCCTACTTTCAATGACTGGTGTACCATGACACCCAGGTCTCATTGCATCTCCCCTTTTCCTAATCGGCCACCATTCAGATAATAGTCTACTTCCTGTTTTTGCCACCAAAGTGGATAACCTCACATTTATCCACATTATACTGCATCTGCCATGCATTTGCCCACTCACCCAGCCTATCCAAGTCACCTTGCAGCCTCCTAGCATCCTCCTCACAGCTAACACTGCCCCCTAGCTTAGTGTCATCCGCAAACTTGGAGATGTTGCAATTCAATTCCCTCATCCAGATCATTAATATATATTGTAAATAGCTGGGGTCCCAGCATTGAGCCTTGCGGTACCCGACTAGTCACCGCCTGCCATTCTGAAAAGGACCCGTTTACTCCTACTCTTTGCTTCCTGTCTGCCAGCCAGTTCTCTATCCACATCAATACTGAACCCCCAATACCGTGTGCTTTAAGTTTGTATACTAATCTATTATGTGGGACCTTGTCGAAAGCCTT
This sequence comes from Okamejei kenojei, assembly GCA_035221665.1. Classification (NCBI taxonomy): domain Eukaryota; kingdom Metazoa; phylum Chordata; class Chondrichthyes; order Rajiformes; family Rajidae; genus Okamejei; species Okamejei kenojei. Next base: position 9,823,446 of record CM069153.1, read on the forward strand.
CTGAAAGTCCAGATATAACACATCCACAGGTTCTCCCTTATCCACTTTACTAGTTACATCCTCGAAAAATTCTATAAGATTCGTCAGACATGATTTACCTTTCATAAATCCATGCTGACTTTGTCCAATGATTTTACCACTTTCCAATAAGATGTACTGCTTCTAGATACTATCCCTCCAGGCCGCAGTAAGAACATCCACAGTGCGATCCAATAGTCCTCTCCCCAGTTATGGCCTTCTTAGAATCTGCAAACCAACAGATTGATACGATCATATAAAGGGTGTTGACCACAAGTTACAGGGTGTACCAGTAGGTTTTGATGTTTGGGAACAGTCATAAGTGGCTGTATGTTTATCTGCAACACGAGAGGGAACCATGGCTGAGTAGGCCAGTCGGGTACCACCAATACTCCTGAGGCGGATTCCTGCTTAATTTTTTGCAGACACCCACTGATGAGGCAGAAAGGAGGAAATGCATACGCAAACATTCCACCCCAATGCAGCGAGAATGCATCTACCGCTGCTGCCACAGGATCTGGTTCCCATGAAACATATTTAGGCAACTGGTGGTTTTGTCTGGATGCAAACAAATCAATATCTGGCATCCCATATCGAGCAACAACATTGTTAAATATGTTATGATTCAACATCCATTCGGTGTTGTCATTGAATTTGCGAGACCTTGTGTCTGCCACAATGTTGAATCTACCTGGTAGGTAGATAGCTGAAAGCCAAATGTCTCTGGAAATACACCAGTCCCAAATCAGATTTGCCAATCTATCACAAGATTCCAACTTGATTCCACCCATATGATTAACATTCGCCACTGCGGTAGTGTTGTCAATCTGAACTTGAACATGCAAGTGACATTTAATAGAACAATAAGCTTTAAGCCCATAAAATGTTCCCAAAATCTCTAAATAATTAATTCCTCGTGATTGCAGTAGAGGTGCCTCATGCATATTCCATCTGCCTCCACAGCTGGAAATAGTATCAGTAGCGCCCCAACCTAGCACACCGACATCAATCTGTAAGACAATAGAAGGTGGTTCAACCAGAATTTGGCTGGAAGAACTTGAGACATTCATAATCCACCATTGTACTTCAGCAATGGCCGCAGCTGGTATTTGCATGGGCCTGTCATAGCGATCTGAATGCATCGTCATTGCCTGTCCCATCGCTCGCTGCAATTGCTGATAATGCAGAGGTCCAAACTGCACACCTGGAAATTAAGCCACTAATTTGCCATCGAAGCTGGCCACTTGTCTAATTGAAGGTCGTTGTGCTTCAATGAGCTATACACAGTCTTTAATTAGCTGCAACCTTTTGTCCCTGTGCAGAGTCACTGACATGTGATTTGAGTTAATAGTGAATCTAAATTATCAATAACTCTGACTAGTGTTAATTTGGACTTATCTGGATGAATGATAAACCCCATCAAAAGTGAGCTTAACAACTGAAACGGATGATTCAGCTGTCTCTCGAGTCTTACCCACAATAAATATATTGTCCAAATAGGCCATTACAATATGACCCTGAGCTCTAAGTAGCCCCAGTATTGGTTTTAACAATTTGGTGAACAATCTCGGAGCTGAGGTTAATCCATTAGGCAGTGCTTTGAATTGCCATAATTGATTCATCTAGCTAACTTTCATATATCTCCTATCATCGTAGTGAACAGACACTGAGTAATATGCATCTTTAAGGTCGATGCTTGCCATATAACATTGTCTGGAAAGCAGGTGTTTAGCAGTAGTAAAAGTTTCCATTTTGAAATGTTTATACTGTACAAAGGGGTTAAGGCTCGTCAGGTCGAGGATGATTCCAAATCCTCCATCCTTTTTTGACAAAGGAAAAATATTTGACACAAATTGGTGGAGTTGGCGAACCGATTTCTCAATTACCCTTTTTTTGCATAATTTTTCAAGTTCTGCCTGTATCTCCATATTCTCTTTCTGTGCAAAAATGATTGTCCGGTTTGGAACATGCTGAGTGGGTGGACTCAAATTGGGACAGAATTCCATTCGAAAGCCTTTTATGCTGCACAGTATAAACTGATCTGATGTTATCTCAGACCATTCTTTTAGGAACCCGTGTAATCTCCCCCCGACTTGTAGGTGTCTTTCACTTAATATGTTCCCATCAGGACCAGACCCACCTACCTCCATGGTGACCTTTGGAATCTGTTGTCCCCGGTTCCTGGTGGGAGGATTCACATTTGCTCGTGCCCCCAAAGCAGTGCGCCAACTACGCACATTGGTAAATGCCCGGCTGGTCCCTTGACCTGCCCCGGTTTCTGCAGCCCACCGGTAGGGGTGTTGGCGCCAAACCATTCTGCTGGTCATCGGGGCTTTAAACAATCCCACTGTTTTTGCCTCGTCATCGAGCTCTTTCACTCGCTTAACGAGGTCATCCCCAAATAACAAATTTGGCAGTTGAACGTTACTTGGCTTGCAGAGTACTGCAAATTTAGGATGTATCGTCGGGCGTATTGCACTTTTGTGCAAACAGTTTATCTCTAAGTGGGCACTGCATAGAAGGGCTGGCATCCTGTTGTAATACAGACGGCCTTTCGTCCACCGATCTGGCGAACGGCGTAATGCCTGCAGCGAGCAACTTCAGCACCCGCTGGAGCTTCATTTCTTGTGCCCTGATACCAATGCCCATATGGCCCCATGTGACATGGTTAACCACCGGTACTTTCAAGAGTTGGCAATTCACAGGGGTCTCATATTTCTTTTCCGTCTCATCCATGGTCAGCTCTTGCAGCTGATGGGAGAGCAAATAATTTATCGTTGTTGCCAACTCGTCATCCAACGGCTCCCCAGCCTCTCTGGGGACAGCAAATCTTGCTGCTAGACATGGTATTACGGGCTCATGCCCTTCATCATGTGGGTTCTGTTCCCCCACAGATTCGGCATCAGGATAATCCTGACCCGTCAAGCTCTCCTCCTCCAAGAAGGAGCTATTGAGCAGCCCTATTCCAGGCGCTGCCGCCGCGGGCTCTCCCGTAGGCCAGTGCGGATACCACCCCTCCTCCGGGAGTGTATCCTGATGGAGCAGCCTCTCCAACAGGAGCTCCACTTTGGATAACCGTATAAGAACCGCATCCTTTTCCGGAGGGGAACCCTCCTGACCCGACTCCTCGGAGTCAATGGGTCTTGCAGACTTTTTAGTAGCCTTACGCCCCAACAGCGTGGCCACGGTGCTCAAAGGCACTGAGTCTGCAGTCGGTGGCCTCCCTGCCACCGACGGGCTAGGTGAACTGAGCGGGCGCCCGCTACCCGCACTCCCGCGGTCTGTCATCTTACTAGCCTCGCCTCGCCTTCACCATTGTCACTTTCTGCATTTTCTTTTAGAAATAAACTTGCTCCTGAAACACAAGCCTGCAAGACAAAGGCAACCTCCAACCAGGCTTTTCACTTACCTTGGGGTTTTTTAACTTACTGCTGGAGGAGCGCTGCTCCTCCTAACCGGTCGCTGCGCCAGTGCGTCTGACGTTAATGACTCGCATGCGGCCTGACGGGGTCTTCTTCATGTAGACACTCACGTGACTCCGAAGTAAAATCTCCCTTTCTTGATTTAACATATTAAATGTAAGGTAAATTGACTTTGGACATTATTCACTTAATATTTCCCTGGCTGGCAGTGGCATTGGTGAACTGTGAGTACTTAGTCTTGTTGAAAGTTTACTATGGTTAAAGGTCCACTCATTCTGCCTGAACCTACCAGATCTCCCATTTGCCAAACATTTTAATTCCCCTTCCCATTCGCACACTAACCTTTCTGTCCTGGGCCTCCTCCATTGTCAGAGTGAGACCAAATGCAAATTGGAGGAACAGCATCTGATAAGGTCATAAGGTCATAAGTGATAGCAGTAGAATTAAGGGCCTGTCCCACTTTCACGACCTCTGCAGAGTTTGCCCTCGACTCATACTCGCAGCATGGTCGTCACGAGGTCGTAGGAGGTCGTAGGTAGGTCGTAGCAGGCCATGATGCTAGTCGCAGGTACTCGTGGCATCAAGTAGGTTGGGGCGTTTTTCTAGCATGATGAAAAATGTCCACGACTAAAAAAGGTCGTGAATTAGGTCGTGAAAGTGGGACAGGCCCTAACATCATTCAGCCCATCAAGTCTACTCCACCATTCAATCATGGCTCATCTATCTCTCCCTCCTAACCTCTCCGACTAAAGAAATTTCTCCTCATCTCCTTCCGAAAAGAACGTCCTTTTATTCTAAGGCTATGACCTCTAGTCCTAGACTCTCCCACCAGTGGCAACATCCTCTCCACATCCACTCTATCCAAGCAATTCACCATTCTGTGTGTTTCAATGAGGTCCCTCCTCATTCTTCTAAACTCCAGTGAGTACAGGTCCAGTGCTGATAAACACTCATCATAAGTGAAAGAGGTTCATATTTCGCTTGGGCAGCTTACAGCCAGCGGTATGACTATTGATTTATCTAACTTGTAACCCTTGCATCACCCTCTCTCTCCATCCCTCCCCCACGCAAGTCGTTGTACTAGCTTCACAGTCGTCTTGTTGAGTCTCATTGTCTGAACTCATTCACACCTAACACACAGATAACAATGGCCTGTTCCCTTTATCATTGTTACTTTTTTGCATATCTTTCATTCATTTGTTCTATATCTCTCTCCATCGCCGTTTATATCTCTCGTTTCCCTTTCCCTTGACTCTACAGTCTGAAGAAAGGTCTTGACCCAAAACATCTCAATAGACTATAGACAATAGGTGCAGGGGTAGGCCATTCGGCCCTTCGAGCCAGCTCCGCCATGCGATGTGATCATGGCTGATCATCCCCATTCAGTACCCCGTTCCTGCCTTCTCCCCATATCCCCTGACTCCGCTATCTTTAAGAGCCCTTTTCTCCAGAGATGTTGTCTGACCCGCTGAGTTACTCCAGCTTTTTGTGTCTTTGTTTAAAGGCATCTTGTTCTTTCACATCTTAATTTTTTTTACATACAGATGTGGATATAATTTCCAGATGTTTTCATTTTGTTTGAAGTTTTAGGAACGTTGCCCTCCATATGACATGTATTTTGTTCCATTTTAAGGAAAGAACTGGAGATAAATACAGTGAGCACTAAACTGGAGGATGAACAATCACTCACTGCTACTCTTCAAAGGAAGATGAAGGAATATCAGGTAGGATGATTTAATCGGTTGTGACATTTGCTTTCACCAAGCAGAGGGTTGTTGAGACTGAAGAGGATCATAAAGCTTCAAGGCGAAGACGATTGTCCAGCACAAAGCAGATGTATATAAAGCATGATGGCATTATGATTTTGTGAGTCAGTATGAAACCAGAGCCAAATTCAACATCTGACATCAATAAGATGTCAGCGGTCACGCATCAGATCTGCAGCCTGCAGAGTAGAAGATGAACACTGCCCAGACGTGGACTAGTGTCGCCTAATTGGACAAGTAATCTCATGCTTTGTTAGTTTTGTACTTGTAGTGTTTGGTTCCAATATCATGCTTTGTTACCCCCACCTCCCCTAGTCTGCAGAAATTAGAAGCAAATGTGAATAGTACCTTTATCTGCTGGCCGCAGAAATGCCTTCCTGAATTGTCTGCTTGGACAATTGATAGCGGGAACATCAATTCAATTAGCTCATTATCAGTGAAGAAAAGGAATAGATGATGTTTCGGGTCATTATTAGTGATGAAAAGGAATGGATGACGTTTTCGGGTCAAGACCCTTCGTTAGACTGAGAGGTCTGGGGAGAGGGACCGAGAGTTATGAAATGGTATATACCACCAGAGGTGCCGCACGATTGGCAGCCCCTCCAACAGTCTGTCTGTTTTTCGTCTTTTTTTGAAATTTTTTGTGTGTGTTAAAAGTTTGTGTAAATGTTCTCCGGATTGTTTTATGTGGGGGGAGGGGGAAGCTTTTTTTTCAGTTTCTTACCTTGCTGGAGATGCGATTAATTTCCAGATCGCATCCCCAGTTGCTCTGCGGCCTACCATTGATGAGGCCTCCTCGGACTGACCTTGAGCCCTACTGCGGAGCGCAGACTTAACATCGGAGCTGATCCTTGCCTGCGGACTTTACATCGCGAGCTCGCAGTCTCGGTAGAGACTGTGGATGTCGGGAACCTCCAATGATGCAGAGGTTCGACCAGCCCCAACCCGGGGTCCTATCGCCAGCGCGGGGGAGCTGACATCCCCCCGATGCAGGAGCTGATTGCCCTGATGCGGAGGGCCGATTGCCGGCTATTGTGATTGTGACTGAACAAATTAATGTAAGATATGCAAAAAGACAGATCAAGGCCACCAACGATGATCAAGGAAAGGTGGAGCCCACAATGGTCCATTGTTGGTTGTGGGGAAGGTACAAATACGAGTAATACAGACAGTGAATCTCAGCACGACAACAGAGAAACTAGTACGATGACTAGGGTGTGGGAGGGATGGAGAGAAAGGGGATGAAGGAAATTAGAGAAGTCAATATTCATACTGCTGGATTGAAAGCTGCCCAAGTGAAATATGAGGTGCTGGTCCTCCAATTTTCATTGGGCCTCACTGAGAGTGGAGGAGGCCCAGGACAGAAAGTTCAATGTGGGAATGGGAAGGGGAATTAAAGCGTTTGTCAATCGGGAGCTCACGTAGGCCAAGGTGGACTGAGCAAAGGGGTTCAGTCTGCCTTATATACACTTGGAACTGTGGGTACAGGAGAAGAGGTTGGGGGAGGTGCAAGTGAACGTCTGCCTCGCCTGAAGGACTGTCGGGGTCCCTGGACAGAGTCGATGGCGGAGGTAAAGGGACAGGTGTTGCATCTCCTGATATTCCCGGGGAAAGTACCTTGAGAGGGGGTGGTTTGGGTGGGAAGGGATGACCAAACTAGCCTTGTCAGTGATGGTGGCCTTATGAAGGTGCAGTCGACCTGGGGGCTACGACATGAGCCAAAATAAAAGCCACATCAACCGGACAGTATGGCAGCCGGTGAAGAGGGCTCGCTGGTGCAGATCAACAGCATCGGCACCTAGTTTTAAGGTGAAACGACATAAGGAGCTGGAGTAGCTCAATGGTCTCAATCAGTCTGAAGAAGGGTCCCGACCTGAATCGAGATGCTGCCTGACCCGCAAAGTTACTCCAACACTTTGTTTTGTGTATTAACCAACATCTGCAGTTCTTTGTTTCTACCTACTTTTAAGGTGATTCTAACTTGGTTAAAATCTGACATACGCACCCGTTTAAGGAATGTAATAGTTGAGTGACTCTATTGTGTTCAGTTCAGCCCTGCTATAGGAAGGATGTTGTTAAGCTGGAAAGAGTGCAGAGAAGATTTACAAGGATGTTGCCAGGATTTGAGGGCCCAAGCCATGGTAGAAGCTGTGCAGGCTAGGATTGTGTTCCTTGGAGTTTTGGAGGATGAGAGATGATCTTATAGGCTGAATGCAGAGTCTTTACCCACAGTTGGGGAATCAAGAATAAGAGGACATAAGTTTAATATGAGAGGGGGGAAATTTAATAGAAACCTGAGAGGCAACGTTTTCACACGTGAACATATGGAAGAGGAAATTGTTTTCACACGGGAACATATGCCAGAGGAATTTGTTGAGACAGGTACTATAATAACATTTAACGGATTTGGACAGGTACATGGACAGGAAAGGTTTTGAGGGATTTGGGCCACATGCGGCAGGTGGGACTAGTGTAGAGGATTGGAATGGGCAAGTTGGGCTGCACCAATTCCAATATCGGTGGCCAATGGGGGGGGGGCGCTTTCTGGAGTGCTAGTATATGTGTTGTGGGCCGAAGGGACTGGTTTCCAGAGGGATAGTATGGACATTGTGGGCCTAATGGATTCTTGTGCTGGCAACTCAGTCACTCGGGCCTAGTGGGCTGGCAGCTCAGTGACCGACCTGGGGGGCTGGCAGCTCAGTCACTCAGGCCTGGTGGGCTGGCAGCTCAGTCACTCGGGCCTCGTGGGCTGGCAGCTCAGTCACTCGGGCCAGGTGGGCTGGCAGCTCAGTCACTCAGGCCTGGTGGGCTGGCAGCTCAGTGACAGGCCTGGGGGGCTGGCAGCTCAGTCACTTAGGCCTGGTGGACTGGCAGCTCAGTCACTGTGGGCTGGCAGCTCAGTCACTCAGGCCTGGTGGGCTGGCAGCTCAGGCCTGGTGGGCTGGCAGCTGAGGCCTGGTGGGCTGGCAGTGCAGTCACTCAGGCCTGGTGGGCTGGCAGCTCAGTCACTCATGGCTGGTGGGCTGGCAGCTCAGTCACTCACGGCTGGTGGGCTGGCAGCTCAGTCACTCACGGCTGCTGGGCTGGCAGCCGACTCACTCATGGCTGGTGGGCTGGCAGCCGACACCCACGGCTGGTGGGCTGGCAGCCAACTCACTCACTGCTGGTGGGCTGGCAGCCAACTCATGGCTGGTGGGCTGGCAGTTGACTCACTCACGGCTGGTGTGCTGGCAGTTGACTCACTCACGGCTGGTGGGCTCACATACACACACCCTCCATCACACACACACACACACTCCATCTTACACACACACACACACTAATCTCACACACAAACAGATACACACACTCCATCTCACACACACACCCTCCATCTCACACACTCACATACACACCCTTCATCACACACACAACCTCCATCTCACACACACACACACACACCGTCCATCTCAAACACACACACCCTCCATCTCACACACATACCCACCATCTCACACACACTCCCATCTCTCGCACACACACACCATCTCTCACACATACACTCACACCATCCAACACACACTCACACAATCCATATATATGACAGTAAAACTCTCTTGAATCTACTCACGTGGTTGAGCGCAGCCTCTCCCCTGAGCGGGACTTCCACAGTGAGCGGGACTTCAGTTCAAGCAGCACAGTGCAGACCAATCCTTCAATTCAGTTCAAGGAGCACAGTGCAGACCAATCCTTCAATTCAGTTCAAGCACAGTGCAGACTAACCATTCACTTTATGCACAGTCACAGTTCAGTTCACTCACGGCATCGACTCAGTTCAGGACTCAACTCTCACTCACGGCCTTCCGAGGTGACTGACCCACGTCCGGCCTCCGGGGTTTTATTCTCCCGCCCCCCGGAAGGGGCATTACCTTCATCATGGTGAATGACATACGAGAAGACCAATCTATTGATCTCACGATTTTTTAAACATTCATAATTTTTTATTATTTCATCGATCGGAAAAAAGCTTGTGTTGGTTGGAGGAGAGGAGGACGGTGAGTAAGATGGCGAATAAATCATAGCGATATAGGGTAGCATCTTTTCTAAAATGTATTTACAACGTAGACAGGAAGTGGTCAAGATGAGACTTTTAGTAATAGTATAGATTATAATACTATTATAAATATTATTATAATAAGAGCAGATGTATCAACATAGCATAAAAAGAACAGTTTCTAAGGATTAATGTCAATTAAATATTTTAGATAGAACATGAATGATATTAAAGATCAATTTTGAATGTTCTTGTAGTATTTGGTTCCAGTGAACTGGCAGATCCATTGGGAAAGATTTATTTCAGTACCATTACTTTTCATGATGATTTTTAAATGATTTCTCAATATCTAATACATTGTTTACACATTTTGTATTCATGCTTCGATTTATAATATATTTCCAAGGAAGAAAAGCACGAGTGCCAGACTCACTGAACAGGAGAAAATTGGAAGTTTTTTTGGAATGGGCGAGGGATTTCAAATTCATTGCTTTAACATCGAGAGAAAGACGAGCGATCACGTTGTTTATTTATTTAGGGGTTTCTTTTTTCATGGGATATGGATGTCAGTGGCAATATTTATTGTCTTTGAGCAGTTATGAGTTAATCACATCGAGCAGTCTGTGGCCACAAGTTTCTTCTCAGTTATCAGGGCAACTGAACATCCTACCACATCCAGGGAGCAATGCTGAACTATTATCTACCTCATTGGTGACTCTCAGACTATCCTTTGCTGGCTTAACCTTGCACTAAATGCTATTCCCTTATCATATATCTATACACTGTAAGTGGCTCGATTGTAATCATGTCTTGTCTTTATGCTGACTGGTTAGCACGCAACAAAAGCTTTTCACTGTACTTCAGTACACGTGATAATAGTAAGATTAAACGAGAACTTACCAGTTTGAAGTTTGATCTTTATTTTATGAGGAGTTGCGATGTGGTATTTCGTGAAGACCCCGCCAGGCACGCATGCGCGACATTCTTCAAAGCAGCGGTGTGGAATCACAGATAACAACAATGACTGACGACAGTAAGATTAAAGAACTCGAACATACCAGTTGACCTTATGATAGAGGGTTGCGAGCGGGGGGCACGCAATCCCTCATCGCAACTCCTCATAAAATAAAGATCAAACTTCAAACTGGTAAGTTCTCGTTTAATCTTACTATTTTACTTCGGAGTCACGTGAGTGACTTCGTGAAGATTTCAAAGCTCTGTGATTGCATGCCCTGGAACACGTCCATGCTCACACACTGCCGTAATACTGATGGAGGAAGTATGTTAACGTATTTCAGACTTGAACAAGCTGAAAAAGAATAACATTTGTTAATACAACAATAAAACCCCTGAACTCGGGGACAAATGTTTAGGGAACAGCACTTAAAACTGAATCCGCCAACATTGCGGGAGCGGCCACAGGTCTGTTATAAAACCGCTGAAATGTAGTTTCACTGGCCCAGCCCGCTATTGCGAGGGCATAATCCATGAACACCTCCATGGTCCTCGCCGCTGATGTGGATGCAGCCCTGGTGGAATGACATTTTAAAATGTTAGTGTCTTACCTGCTGCACCGAATACCACCTTGAGCCATCTCCTGATGCCCATTTTCAGACCTGTAGTCACAGGTCTGTGTAGTTTAAGCAACTCTTCTATAACACAGTGACTTTATTGTGGGTCGAAACCATTCCATCCAGGCAATTCCTGTAGAGTTTGGACCCGTTGTGCTGTCTTCAGTGCCATTGCCATCACCACTTTGAAGGTGAATAAGTCCAGTGGTAAATCCGCCAAAGGTGACCAGCTCCTGAGTAGGGTCAACACCACCCCCTATATCTCGGGTAATATATCGAGGTCGGGGAGGGATAGACATACCCTTCAGAGTGGATACCAGCTGGTGAGATCCCACTCCAATGTTGAGATAGGATGACTGCACTCCTGGCACTGTATATGGCACTGTAACTGAGGGACTCATCATAACGCAGGCCCGTGAGGATTCCAGCACATTGGAGATCGTAATAGATATGTAGGTGGTCTAGGTCCGACTATGGTAACCTCACATATCCTTATGTGGGTAAGGTACTGCTTCCTGGTGGACTCTCTCAGCACGCTGCTGTATGATGTCCATGTTCCTTTCTGTTGCAGATCTGGTTGCGTTTTCTGCAACACCTATCTGATGAAGCAGAATGGGGGAAAGCATAGAAAACCCATTTCCCCCCAATGTAGCGAGAACTTGTCCATCGTCACTGCCCCAGGATCTGGTTCTCAAGCCACATATGTTGGTATCCAATGGTTCAACCTGGATGCAAGGAGGTCAATATCTGGTGTTCCATATTAGTCTATAGTTTTAGCAAATATCTGGAGGTTCAACATCCACTTGATGTCGTTATTAAATACTTGTGACCTGGTGTCCGCCACTGTACTGAGCTTAACCGGAAGGCACGTAGCTGATATCCAAATATTTATTTCAATCCACTAGAGCCAAAGTAATTTTTCCAATTCATCACAAGATACTGACTTGATACCACCCATAAGGTTTAAATACGCCACCACAGTGGTATTGAAGACGGACATGCGTATGCTGCAGATTAGTGCATTAAGCCCGTAGCCCGTGACATGCTCCCAGCATTTCTAAACAGTTTATACCTTGTGATTGAAGAAAAGTAGACTTGTGCAAATGCCATCTACCACCCCAACTGGAAATGGTGTCGGTAGCTCCCCAGCCCTTGGTGCTTGCGTCGGTTTGTAACACGACTAATGGTTGTAGCTCAATTTATGCCTTGATTGGCGGCTGCATAGGCCCGTAAAAATGTCCAGCATTCGCTTTTAATGCCGAGATTTTGCTCTTTGTAAGCTTAGATAGTGTAACGTCCCAATTATGTAGCTACAAGTTTAGCAATTATTTTAGCAGTATGTCTAATAGTCGGTTTCCTGGCGCAAGCAAGGCTGTTACATGCCTCTATTATGTCTATAGCTTTGTTCCCTGGGATAGTGACAATCAGCTCCCTTACATCCCAGAATGTATATAACCGCTCTCCTACTTGTGAGGTTAAACATGCAGCACTTCCAAGAGAACCAGACCCCCTTACCTCCATGGTTACCGGCGGGCCTGACGTTCTGGTTCCTGGTGTTCCGTTGAATTGTGTTGAGGTGCTGCCAGCGTGTAGGTCCTTACTGGTCTTTCAGGTGGCCCCCGAGGTCTTCCATATGGTGTTTGTCTGCGCACTGCCGGCCTGCTGGAGGGAGGTGGGTTCATCAACCCGTCTGCCTTCGCCTCCTAATCCAGGTCCCAGACCTGTTTGGGCAGGTCCTCACCGAACAGCTGTCTCGGTGGTGGCGTCGCAGATGCCTTGTACAACCCCGCAAATATGGGGTTTGGAGTCGGTTTGATGGCGATACTCCGGGAAGTGTAAACTTCATGACTAATATTGCAAGAGCATCCTCCTGTTCTGCCGTCATTTCCATGCCGTTAACCGACCTGGCAAAGGCAGTAATCCCCGACGTCAGCAATTTCAGGATGTTTTAGGAACTTCAGCTCCTGTGCCCTATCCCCGGACTGATGTTGCCCCAGATGGGCGTGTTGACTGTCGGTAAATTCAACGATATGCAGTTGTTTGGGCCTGGTATATGTTGATCGCCTCGGTAAGGACCTGTGCCTGCAGCTGGTGTGTGGTGAGGTAGTCTATGCTGGGCCCCTGTCTGCTTCGGCTGGGCGAACTTGGAGAGCACATTTAGCTGTGCCTCCTGGTTTTCTCAGGTACTGTAGGTTTTCTCAGGTACTGTAGGGTGCCGAAGCGTGGTAACCCCGACGTCCGCGCGGGCTTGCCGCCTGTCCCGACGTTCGGTCACGTCCTGCCGCTAAAGGAGGGTGCGGTGACCGAGATGAGACTACACCGGCCTGCAATCTGGCAGGCTCCCCCGGCGGTGAGTCTGTGCCGGCCGCACATGCGGGCTTGCAGACCCAGGCCTCAATCCTTCAGTCCGTAAACTGGCGGCTGCTCCGGTGGAAAGTCAAACCCGGCTCCTACAGCGGGACTTCACCGACTGTTGAGCGATTCGTCCCCTGGTCCTCTCTCTGGTGACCTGCTTAGTTGGGGAGAGAGAATGTGCCGCCAGGCGAATAACACGTTTACGCACCTTTGCTCCACTGTCCCTATGCTTAGGTGACAGTGGTAGGGAGTCAGGGTCTTGCCTACCCTGCTCCTGCCCGGTGCTCCTACCACTCTACGGCTCCACGGCCAGCCGTGGTGGGGAATCGGGTCCTGACTGCTGCAGGGCTCCCCGGTTCTGATCTCGGCACACAGAGTGGGCGCTGCCGGCGTTGCGGGCAGCTCCGGGAATAGTGGGCACTGACTCCCATCCGAAGTCCCATGGCCCTAGAAGGCAGACTTTGATGCCTTCATTCTGGTCTCCCATCATTGTTTCTGTAAGCAAAGTCCCCCCCCCCCCCCCCCCAGCTCCAATGGTGACCAGACTTACATGCGGGACATAGACTGCCGCTAACGGCAAGGGTCCCGCCTGTGTGTGGGTCGGGGCCCCGGCTCTGTCTACTACCTCTATAGGGCAGCATAGCCGTTAGTCCATGGAATCCTGCGGCCTGTGACATTGAGTCGGAGCTCCTGCTCTGCCTTTGCTGCCCTCGAATGACAGCCTCCGAGCCCGGGCCCTCCTGGTCCACGGGCTTGCCCGACCTCCGGGTAGCGTAGCCGTCAGCCCGTGGTGATCCTGCGGGCTGCGGGTGTGGATTCGGGCTGCCGCTCTGCCGTCGCTGTGCGAATGCCGAGTGTGAGCCCGGCCCCTACCGGGTCCCCGGTGTAAAAATAAAGTTGGGGCAACGGCGTAAGTAAAGCTGTCAGCCCACAGCCGTTTCCTGCAAGCCCCATTACCTGTTAATACAGACAGGGATCCTGCAGGCTGTGGAGTAGAGTAGAGTTGGGGCTAGCCCCCACTCCTTTATTCATGCCGTCAGCCCGCGGTGTCCTGCGGGCTGTGGTGTAGCGTCGGGGCTGCTGCTCTGCCGTCGCTCACTGCGCACGGCGAGCCTGCAAGCCCCCACTCCTTTATTCATGCCGTTAGCCCGCGGTGTTCTGCGGGCTGCGGTGTAGAGTTGGGCTGCCTCTGCCGTCCTCCGCCGGTGAGTGAGAACCGGGACCCACCTGGGTCAACGGGCTCGTCCCAACTACATTCTGTAAGAGCCGCCGCTGACTGCCCGCATCCCGCAGTCCGCAGTCAGTGCCGAAGCGGCCTGGAGTACTCTGTGAAACAGAGTCCTGAAATGAAAGAAGGACGGCAGGTTAGTTTTCTTTACCTGCAGGTCCCTCACTGCCTGTCGCTCACATGACTCCGAAGTAAAATAAACTGAACTGAACTATCCCCAAACAGGCCAGCCCAGGCCAGGAATGGATGGCAGATATCCTTCCCTGCACCCAGTGCGTTTATACAGCAATCACCTAATTTTATAGTCATTTTTACTTGCACCAGCTTTATCTTTAAATAGACACAAAATGTTGGAGTAACTTAGGGGGACAGGCAGCATCTCTGGAGAGAAGGAATGGGTGACGTTTTGGGTCGAGATTCTTCTGACTGGAGTCAGGCAGCTTACAGCCCAGTCAATATTCATACAACTGGGCTGTAAGCTGCCTAAGTGAAATATCTTTATTGAGTTTAATTTACCTGGGAGCTGTGATGGGATTCCAACTCGTGTTTGCAGGCTTTTGGGGTCTATACGCCAGTAACATAATCACCGTACACCCTGTTCCCCTGTGTGGAGATCCTGCTGAACCTCTGCTGAAAGCTTGGTGACTGATCAGGCTGTATAAATAACCATATAACCATATAACCATATAACATGCGCAAGGGGGAAGAATATCAGGAAAATTATAGACAAAATCCCAGATGCCATTGAATTGAGTTGAAAAGTAGTCTTCATCAAAGGCTTTGTGGAATATTTACTATGCAACTGGAATGTCGCGAAGGCAAAAACGTTGTTCATACACCAGCTGCTATTTTTAAAATTTGATTCCATGTCGAATTGTTATTGTCAACGCTGCAAAGGGTATTTTGTCTCGAATTCCTCATCAGAATCATCAATACTTTTACATTCACAATATAAGTCACTTGGGAAATATTGGTATTTCTTTCCTCACTCCAGTGAGTGGGCAGATGTGTGGCAGATGCAGTAAAATGTGGATGAATGTGAGATTATCCACTTTGGTGGCAAGAACAGGAAGGCAGATTATTATCTGAATGGTGTCAGATTTATAGAAGGGGAGGTGCAACAAAACCTGGGTGTGCTTGTACATCAGTCACTGAAAGGAAGCACGCAGGTACAGCTTGCAGTGAAGAAAACTAATGGCATGTTGGCCTTCATTGCAAGAGGATTTGAGTTTAGGAGCAAGGAGGTCCTACTGTAGTTGTACAGGGCTGGATAGCAGTAACAGGATCGGTCTGAGTCAGCATGGATTTACGAAGGGGAAATCATGCTTGGCTAATCCTCTGGAATTTTTTGAGGATGTAACTAGGAAAATGGACAAGGGAGAGCCAGTGGATGTAGTGTACCTGGACTTTCAGAAAGCATTTGATAAGGTCCCACATAGGAGATTAGTGGGCAAAATTAGGGCACATGGTATTGGGGGTAGAGTGCTGACATGGATAGAATATTGGTTGGCAGACAGGAAACAAAGAGTAGGGATTAACGGGTCCCTTTCAGAATGGCAGGCAGTGACAAGTGGGGTACCGCAAGGATTGGTGATGGGACTGCAGTATTTACATTATACATCAATGATTTTGATAAAGGGATTCAAAGTAACATTAGCAAATTTGCAGATGACACAAAGCTGGGTGGCAGTGTGAACTGTGAGGAGGATGCTATGAGAAAGCAGGGTGACTTGGACAGGTTGGGAGATGCATGGTAGATGCAGTTTAATGTGGATAAATGTGAGGTTATCCACTTTGGTAGCAAAAACAGGAAGGTAGATTATTATCTAAATTGTGTCAAGTTGGGAAATGGGGAAGTACAGCGGGATATGGGGGGTCCTTGTTCATCAGTCAATGAAAGTAAGCATGCAGGTACAGCAGTCAGTGAAGAAAGCGAATGGCATGTTGGCCTTCATAACAAGAGGAGTTGAGTATAGTAGCAAAGAGGTCCTTCTGTAGTAATACAGGGCTCTAGTGAGACCAAACCTGGAGTATTGTGTGCAGTTTTGGTCTCCAAATTTGAGGAAGGACATTCTTGCTATTTGAAGGAGTGCAGCGCAGGTTCACAAGGTTAATTCCCGGGATAGCAGGACTGTCATATGAAGGAAGAATGGAGCGACTTGGCTTGTATACTCCGGAATTTAGAAGGATGAGAGGGGATTTTAGTGAAACATATAAGATTATTAAGGGTTTGGATATGCTAGAGGCAGGAAACATGTTCCCGATGTTGGGGGAGCCCAAAACCAGAGGCCACAGTTTAAGAATAACGGGTAAGCCATTTAGAACGGAGACCAGAAAATACTTTTTCTCCCAGAGAGTTGTGAGCCTGTGGAATTCTCTGCCTCAGAGGGCGGTGGAGGCCATTTCTCTGGATACTTTCAAGAGAGAACGAGATAGGGCTCTTAAAGATAGCGGAGTCAGGGGATATTGGGAAGATGGCAGGAACGAGGTACTGATTGTGGACGATCAGCCATGATCACATTGAATGGTGGTGCTGGCTCGAAGGGCCGAATGGCCTACTCGCCTATTGTCTATTGACTTTCCATTTATGATGAGCTGCTGCAGTTAATTAGCTCTCTAATATTTGTTTGTTAATATGTTTGACTATTTGTTCATTCAATTTAGATAGCTCCAATTTTGTTACTCCAGAGATTTCATTTATTTTTGCCAATTGCATGTCACACAGTTACTGACCCTCAGTAACAATTCTCAAACACAATCTTTTTATGGTATCACATCTTAATAGCCTTGCACTCTGACACTTCCATCCTGGATGCAATATCCTCATACAGGCAGGAATATTATGCTTCATTGAATTTCAGAAGTGGAATATTTACAGCAGTTGCTAACTTATCACTCATCCAATTCAGCAGCCTCATTGTTCATCAGAATTAAAACAAAATAAGTTTTAATACATTTGTGTACTGCATTGCTATAAGTAATATTTTCAAGCATATTGATTTTATCAAAATAACCTTATCTCTCTATTTGAAATGTTTGTATTGCATAGTCTATTAGTTCCTTGGGATAATTTCCTTCCTAAAAAAAATTCCAAGAGCACATTATTGCAATAATCATCTCAAAAGACAACGTTATTGATGCAGTCGGCCTTATTGCTAAAATAAATCTATTTTGAGATAGAATTCACTTTTTGACATCTAGTTCACTTATATTTGAAAGTATGTCAGCTATAAGCAGTTTCTCAGAGGAGACAGAGATGCTGAACAGAACCGAAAACTGTTTGCCTGGTTCCTTTCTTCTCTTAATGTGTCACAATTCCTGAAACCCACACTCTGGCTTCGATCTTAAGTTGGAGGTGATCCACCAACATCTGGCAAATCACTCTTGTCAGATTGGTGGTTTCCCCGGTAGTGCTAAGTACATGTGTAAAGGCCTTGCTGGAAGTGCTCATCTGCACATCTGATTTTTATTCTATACCTAATGAAATGCTTTTATTACAGTGAACCTTCACAACTCTCTGTAACTTTACTAAAAGCTGTTAGTCATGGTGAATTATTGCACAGGATATGAAGAAGGTGGGGGCAAAAAGGAAACATTTTATCTGCCTTTGGGGCTTTTTTCTCATGCCGCGGAATTCAAAAGAAAACTGCAGATGCTGGAAAACTGAAACAAAACCAGAAAATGCTAGAAACACTCACCATCTCAGGCAGTATCTGTGTGAAAGCAAGGAGCGGCAATGTTCCAGGATGAGGATCTTTCGTCAGATCCCTGGGTCAGACGGACTGAAATGTCAATTCTGTTTCTCTTTACACAGATGCTGCTTAAGGAGACCTATTAAGATGCTGAGTGTCTCCAGCATTTCCATTCTGTTTCTTTAAATCGCAAGGTTGAGGTTGATTTCCAAGCGAAATGGACAATGGAAAGATATGAAAAGGGAATAATGAAAGGATCCTCCCAGTTAGGAGATCGTAGGGCTGTTTGGTGGGGAGAATTCACTTGTTCAAACTCAACATCTGGATAAATGTAAATGTGGGCAGGTAGTGAATGTGCAGGCTGAGGCTGAGGCCAGGATGTGGCAATAGGTTAGCACTCGTGAAAGGTCTGTTACCGCTCCTAGCTGCAAGTACAAATTTCCTTCAATGTCGCAAGAAATCATCCGTGATAATGTAGCAGAGAAATTCAAACATTAAATGTTGTGATTGAAAATTGGAACAGATGCAAATAACCCTGAAGAATGTCCGGACCAGAAACATCATCTATCCGGAGATCCCCTGAGTTACTCCAGTACTTTGTGTTCTTGCAAGACTCCAGCGTCTGCAGTTCCTTGTGTCTCCACATTTCTTTTGTGACACGTTTCATCAATTTGGTATGCAGGGGTGTGTTTGAATGGGGTTAGAAGCTATAAACAAAAAAGCCAAACAGCTTACTATGCCACAGCAGTGAGAAATTAAGAGTTACCATGCCGGTTTGGATATGGAGTAACGTACAGCCAGAAACGGTTGCGATGTGCTTGGACGGATAAACAGTGAAGCCCATTAGTGGACAATTCAAGGTTAAGGTGTGGAGGGGGCACAGTTTTAAGGAGATGCCCAAAATGGACAGGGTGGGTGTGAGGGGAAACCTATTACGTTGTACCTTGTACCCTTTAAGGAGTTTTAAGGCACAGTTTTAAGCAGTTGCCAAAAATGGACAGGGATGGTATGAGGAGAAACCTATTATATGTGGAGAATGTTTACAATAGTGAAATCAATGCCTTTAATTATGTTGGAAATTATAAATAAAAGGGCTCATTTATTGGCAATAAAAATAAAAGTTTTACTGTCTCCGACTACATTTTATCTCTTTGCTTTGTTGTTACCTTCTCCCAGCTAACAATGATCTATTCTTTAAATCAAACAAACTTTATAGTCATTTAGAAATACATCGATATATGCAATTCCAAACAAAATTCCGTTGCATTTGGCTCCCCGTGCAACACGATAATAAAGGATAAAATGGATAAAATGGATAAAAGGATAAAATGGATTAAAGGATAAAATAGACAATGGTGGCAGCCCATTACAGGGCATTCAGGAGTCTGATGGCTGGTGGGAAGAAGCTGTTGCAGAACCTTGATGTTCTGCTCCTTATGCCACGATACCTTTTGCCCGAGGGCAGCAGAGTGAACAGTCCGTGATGGAGATGTGCGGGGTCCTTTATAATACTGCTGGCCTTAGACACGTAACGTTTGGTCGCAATTTCCCCGATTGAGGGGAGAGAAGTCCCGATGATTTTTTAATTTATTTTGTCCTATTTTCACATCTTACACTTCCTTATCTTATCCCTCTCCCCTGACATCAGTCTGAAGAAGGGTCTCAACCCAAAATGTCACCCATGCCTTCTCTCCAGAGATGCTGCCTGTCCCACTGAGTTACTCCAGCATTTTGTGTCGAACTTCAGTTAAAAACCTGCATCTGTAGTTCTTTCCCACACATTTCAGATTGGGACCCTTCTTCAGACTCTGGTATTTGAAATAGTAAACTAATTGGTTTATTATTGACACGTACCAAGGCACAGTGAAAACCTTGTCTAAGGTAATGTCCCGACAGGTCATATCATACACCAGTATAACCAACTGTACAAAAAATAAAACAGTGCAGAATATAGTGTTACAGCTGCAGAGAAAGTGTTGATAAAAAATGATTGAATAAACCATGAACAGGATAGAACAGCACCTCATATTTCACTTGGGCAGCTTACGCCCCAGCGGTATGAATATTGACTATTCGAACTTCAAGTAACCCTTGCTTTCCCTCTCTCTCCATCCCTCCCTCTTTCCAGTTCTCCAACTAGTTTCACTGCCCTCCTGATTACATTTTACTGATTGTTTGCCTCGATGTTACCTTCCCCTCAGCTAGCAATGATCCATTCTACATTTTTCTTGATTTCCGTCTCCTTTGATCTCTTGTTTGCCCACCTTACCCTCTCATATCTCTATGTCTCTCCCCTGACACTCAGTCTGAAGAAGGGTCTCGACCTGAAACGTCACCCATTCCTTCTCTCCAGAGATGCTGCCTGTCCCGCTGAGTTACTCCAGCATTTTGTGTCTAATGGAGGGACTGTTTGCAAAGCTATGTGGAAAAAGTTAAGGAATGGTACTAACAAGATTGCTTTTCAAAGACCTAGTATGGACTCAATGGGCATAACAATTATCGTTTTTGTTTTCTTTTTGTTTGAATGTAAGTGTAATCTTTCATTCTCTGGATTAATTTCTATAAGCTTGACACCATCTTACTGCACTATCGACATTAAAGATAACCAGATGTCTAAACCACCAATAGTTAACACCGGCCATCAAATGAGTCACAAAAGATAGAAATCCCCCTTCACTTTTCATTCAGTCAATTAATCAGACTAGAACTTTAAGCTATACTTTTATCTTTCATTATTATGTTTGATGATGCAAATATCTTTTACCTCTCAACAAAATAAAGCATCTTTTATTGGCAATTGTTTGACTGTTGGTAGAGTTTGAAACTGATATAACTGTGTCGTTAAACCAGTTGCCGATAATGAATGCTTTCTTCAATATACTGCTCACGGCAGATTTCTTTTCCACATAAATGTTCTGCAAAGGTGGGTTGACTTGGACCATAAGAGGGATTTATCTAACTTGCTGATAATGAATTGGAATATATGCTTGACCAAATCTGGTGCGTGTTTGGTGCTTCTCAAATATGGTACCATGTTTTCCATATGGTGAATGTGGAATTACCAGATGAGATTCCGGTTCTAATCCCACTGTGCAGGTGTGGAATCTAAACTTGGTTAAAATATTCTGGAATTGGAAATAAAAGTATCTGTAATAAAGACCATAAAACTGCTGAACTATTGTAAAAACACATCTGGATTGAATCTGCCATCCCAGTGGTTTCATTCTGTACGTGATCCCAGAACTAATTGGCCCAGCAAGCCTACCATTTGTAATGTTGGTGTGTTGAAACAGTTGAAAGGCAGTAACTGAGGCAGGACCAGCCATAATTGAAGGCCTTGAATTCAAAGATGTAAAGCTACTCTTCAGTCCACTCGACCTTTTAAACATCTGAGACTGATGTCCAAATTTGAAGAACTCTCCCATACGCTAATCAGGGGACGTCCTTAATGGGTTCATCCACAAAATTATATCTTACAGACAACACATTGAACTCCTTGACCACAATCCCTGGGTAGATACTGTCCCACCAGCACCACCAACCCACTAGATGGGACAATACTCTGATATACAGGTGGAATGTCCCTGGTCAAAAGGTGGTTTTCAGATCCCTGGTGGTAACCGTCCTGGGTCGGTTTGCTAGTTCCTAGAGCATATGTCATGCCATATATATATATATATATATACTGTTTTGTATTCACGTAGGAGCATCCTGAAGGGGAAAGGTCAAGAATTAGAGAGGTTCAGGAAGGCAGTGGAGTCTTTGTAGTAGAGAGAGATGCCTAGCGATAGTAGAGTAAAACCAGCAATGCTTAAGAGGCCAGAATGTAAATAACATGGATCTATGTGAAATTCGTAAGTTGGGGGAGATAAGGAGAAGTGCGTCCGTTTAAAGCAAAAATTAGAAAATGAACATCAATTTATTGTTTCATTAGATTGGGGATTCTAACTAGGTGCCAGAGTCATCACACAGTTGTTAAGCAAAATCGTATCTGTCCTGGCTCTCCTCCAGTTCAGATCCTTTGCAACTCCTGGAGTTTCATTGGAAAACACCACAGATGGCAGACTTTCAGATACAGAGTTCCTTAGCTTTGGAATTGTCCTTAATCGCTCCACATCTTGCTCCTTCTTTACAAAGGTGTTTATAACCGCTGCTCAAAGTTTCTGCACAGGTTCCAACCCTGCATCCTATAACCTGACAATATGAAAGGTTTGAGTTTGGACTAAATCTCAAATACGGTTGATGAGCAGGCCTTTTAACAGTGGCCATAAAAAGATCACTGTTTAAGGCAGATATTCTTGATTAGTAGAGTGTCAAGGGTTATGGGGAGAAGGCAAGAGAATGAGGTTAGGAGTGAGAAATAGATCAGCCGTGATTGAATAGTGGAGTAGACTTGATGGGCCGAATGGCCTAATTCTGCTCCTATCACCTATGACCTTATGCTCTTGAATGATAATGCACAACCCAGTTTAGCACTACACATTTTGCTCACCTCACAGATATACAGGGCAGCAACTCAGTAATCCACAAAGTATCCACATCTATTTAGTGACAAATTGAACATGGACTGAGATGTCTAATTCATTAAAATGATAGGAATATTAATATCATGTGTACTAGAAGCAGTAGTAAGCCACTTGGTCCACTATATCTGAAGAAGGGTCTCGACCCAAAACATCCCCCATTCCTTCTCTCCAGAGATGCTGCCTGTCCTGCTGAGTTACTCCAGTTTTTTGTGTCTATCCACTATTTCTTAAAGTCACAGCTGATCACATTGTAATCTCAACACAGCAATCTCGTCCATCTGCAGTTACCTATCTCTGCCTTCAAAATATTAAAAGGCTGCATTTCTACCAGCAATTGCATTCCAACGATTCATGACCCTCTGATAGAAAAATAAGTTGCCTTAATTCTGTCGTAAGTGGGTGAACTATTATTTTTAAACAGTGACGTCCAGTTCTAAATTCACCCACAAGAGGCATTCTCGCCACACTCACCCAATCAAAACCTCTCGGGAGCCTTTCATATTTTAATTAAGTCCACTCTTTCCACTCCACTCTTTTACACTCGTGGGGGATTTTCAGCTCATTTCAGACGCTGGGAATCAAAAATAAAAGTAGAAGAAGCTGGAAAGACTGGGAAGATCAGGTTGTATCTGTGGGCAGAGAAACAGCTGACGTTTCAGATTGAAGACCGTCAGAAATGGGAAGGAGACACCGGAAACTTGGTAAGCTTTCACGGTATAAGCCCAGCTAAATGAACCTTTCCTCAAAAGACATCCAGCCCCGCCCCCGCAGCAGCTTGACGTCAGTGATACATGAGGGGATTGCCAGGTACCACCATAGTCACGGTGATAAAACTGCAGTGGAGTCCTGGCCAGAAAAAAAAACAGTACTCCCATGGGTGCTCTAGATGGACCTTGCAATAAGGCCAGTTATTGAACTAATCATACTTAATATGTGCTGATCTAAGTACCTACGTACTAGGTAGTAAGACTGATGGAACCTATGACAGATCAACTGAACCATTGTCAGAGTCATTAAGGGCCTGTCCCACTGTACGAGGTAATTCAAGAGTTCTCCCGAGTTTTCCCCTGATTCGAACTCGGAGAATGTCCGTAGCAGGTCCGTAGGAGTTCGTGGATGTCTCGTAGCGGCTCGTAATGCTAATGGTAGGTACTCGGGAAATCCGGTAAACTCGTGACGTTTTTTGCAACACTGTGAAAAATGTCCACGAGTAAAAAAACACTCGTGATGAAAAAAATGATTAATTTTACTTGTACGAGCCTCTACGAAACATCCACAAACTCCTACGGTAATCCCTTAGCCTCCTGTGCGTTCAAGGAATGAAAATCCCAGTCTATCCAATCTATCCCTATAGCTCCAGCCTGTAAGTCCAGGTACCATCCCAGTGAATCTTTTCTACACCCTTTCCAACTTAATGACATCCTTCCTGCAACTGGGCAACCAGATCTGCACATAGTACTCCACTTCATAGTACTTCAGCAGTCTGAAGAAGGGACTCGACCCGAAACATCACCCATTCCTTCTCTCCAGACATGCTGCCTGTTACTCCAACATTTTGTATCTATCTTTCATTTAAACCAGCATCTGCAGTTCCTTCCTAAGAGTACTCCAAGTGTGGTCTCACCCAATGACTTGTACAGACTGCATCATCATGTCCCAATGTTTGTATCCAATTCCCTTCCAAATGAAGGCAATTGTGTCACACACCTTCTTCAATCCACTTGAGTCGCCACTTTCAGGGGACCGTGCCCAAGTACTCCCAAATCTCTCAGCTCTGCAACGCTGTCTGGGGCTGTATCATTTACTGTCTAAGTGACATACCTTCACTGTGATGGTTAATGATGTGATGCATCACACTGAGGGTGTGGTAAGGCAGGCTGTAGATTATTGGAGGCAGGAAACTGTTGATTTGCTATTGAGGGATCATCGTATCAATAAGAAGATTGGGTTGGGGGTGACAGTAGCAGTAATATGAAGGTGTGCTTGAAGAATAAAGAGTAGGTAAAGAACTTGAAAACGTTGTCAGTAAGAGGTTCCTGTTCATCCTTGCTCTTCTTGGCATGTGGCGTATGAACTTGTAAAATGTTATCCTGAAAGTGAGTATCATGGTATCCTGTGCTCCAAATCCAAACAGAGCAATGCAAGGGAAATGAAGGTAATTTCCATGCTTCAAAGTGCCAGAGTGCCTGGTTCGAGCCGCCGGTGGTGTCTGCGCGATATTTGCTCGTTCTCCCTGTGACTGTGAGGATTTCCTAAGGGTTTCCTCCCACATCCCAAGGACATGCGAGTTTGTAGGTTAATGTCCTTTGTAAATTGCCCCTAGTGTGTAAGGAGTTAATACAACAGTGTGATAACAGAGAACTAATGCATGGCAGATGCAGTATAATGTGGATAAATGTGAGGTTATCCACTTTGGCGGCAAAAACAGGAGGGTAGACTATTATCTGAATGGTGGCCGATTAGGAAAAGGGGAGATGCAACGAGACCTGGGTGTCATGGTACACCAGTCATTGAAAGTAGGCATGCAGGTGCAGCAGGCTGTGAAGAAAACAAATGGTATGTTGGCTTTCATAGCAAAAGGATTTGAGTACAAGAGCAGGGAGAATTCTACTGCAGTTGTACAGGGTCTTGGTGAGGCCACACTTGGAGTATTGTGTATAGTTTTGGTCTCCTAGTCTGAGGAAAGATATTCTTGCCATAGAGGGAGTACAGAGAAGGTTCACCAGACTGATTCCTGGGATACCAGGAGTTCCATATAAAGAAAGACTGAATAGACTCGGCTTGTACTCGCTGGACTTTGGGAGATTGAGGGGCGATCTTATAGAGACAAAATTCTTAAGGGGTTGGACAGGCTAGATGCAGGAAGATTGTTCCCGATGTTGGGGAAGTCTAGAACAAGGCGTCACAGTTTACGGATAAGGGGGAAGTCTTTTAAGACCGAGATGAGAAGATCATTTTTCACACAGAGAGTGGTGAGTCTGTGGAATTCTCTGCCACAGAAGGTAGTTGAGGCCAGTTCATTGGCTATATTTAAGAGGGAGTTAGATGTGGCCCTTGTGGCTAAAGGGATCAGGGGGTATGGAGAGAAGGCAGGTACAGGATACTGAGTTGGATGATCAGCCATGATCATATTGAATGGCGGTGCAGGCTCGAAGGGCCGAATGGCCTGCTCCTGCACCTATTTTCTATGATTCTAACTAGTGTGAATGGGAGATCGATGGTCCATGGGGACTTGATGGACCGAAGGACCTGTTTCCATGCTGAATCTCTAAACTAAAAGCATGCCTGCATTGTGGCCAAAAGTGCCTGGGGGATTTTCCAGAGTGATTCTGAACAACAGGGCAATGGTCATCATGGTACTTTACTTTGTGATGGGAAGGAGAGATTAATTTAAAATCACACAATGCTGGAAAAAAACCCAATTTGATTTCTAGGCATATGTACGATTCCTGGCTTCTGTGAGGCAACCTAAAAGGCATTGTTATTGAGGTTCTTAAATAGGTGACACTTCAAAAGATGTTGTGTTCTGGCCGCTCAATACAAAATAGGAGCTACAATGTTCAAACTGCATCTCCACCCACACTCCCTTAGAATCCCGGCTTCCCATGGGAAGGAAGGCTGTATGGAACTACCACTGTATATACAATCTAAGTCCTTTCAAATAATAATGAAGTGTCTGATGAAATCCTGGACATTGAAACTGCCCCTCTCTTGGAGAAATAAATCTGCAATGTGTAATTTCACTCCCTTTATGGACGCTTTGTTTTAACCGCAAACCGACTGCCAGTGATTTTGTCTCCCACAAAGGTAGTATTTCATGCAGTGCTGCTGTCTCTTTCAGCTTTTGATTCTAACGCTTTGCCTTTCCTCCTCTCATTGTTCCTGGCCATGTGCCCACGTCTGCCTTCTGGGTCTCATTTTGTAGAGAATTGCTCCAGGATTGCTGCAGCAGGCCACTTAATGTCAGAACCTTGCCTGCAAATGTTACCACAGTGACTTATTAAACAGTAAGACACTTCACTTCAAGAGTCAAGCGAGTTTTATTGTCATATGTCCCAAAATGGAACAATTAAACATATATATATATATATATATATTTATTTATAACTATTTATTTATAACTATTTATTTTTGTGCACACACACACACACACACACACACACACACACACACACACACACACACACACACACACACACACACACACACACACACACACACACACACACACACACACACACACACACACACACACACACACACACACATTCACATTTTGCAGGCTCTTATACCAATGATGGGCGTGAAGTGAGAGTGTGGCCAGGGTGGTATGGGTCTCTGATGATGCTGGCTGCCTTTTTGAGGCAGCGACTCTTATAGATCCATTCAATAGGGAGGTCAGAAGCCCTGATGGACCGGGCAGTATTCACCACCTTTTGTAATCTTCTTTGTTCCTGGGCGTTCGAGTTGTGATGCAACCAGTCGATATGCTCTTTACTCTACACCTGTAAAAGTTCAAGAGAGTATTTGTTGACATACTTAATCTCCTCAATCTTCTATTGGTGGACTTTCTTTATGTGCCACAATTTCATCTTTTATAATTGTCTCCAGCATCTCCCCCACCACCGATGTCAGGCTAACTGGTCTATAATTCCCTGTTTTTTCTCTCACCCTTCTTTCTTAAAAAGTGGGATAACATTAGCTACTCTCCAATCCACAAGAACTGATCCTGAATCTATAGAACATTGGAAAATGATCACCATTGTGTCCATGATTTCTAGAGCCACCTCCATAAGTACCCTGAGATGCCGACCACCAGGGCCTGGGGATTTATCAGCCTTCAGTCCCATCAGTCTACCCAACACCATTTCCTGCCTAATGTGAATTTCCTTCAGTTCCTCCGTCACCCTAGGTCCTCTGGCCACTAGTACATCTGGGAGATTGTTTGTGTGTTTGTTAGTGAAGACAGATCTAAAATACCTGTTCAACTCATCTGCCATTTACTCCCCATAATAAATTCATCTGTTTCTGTCTTCAAGGGACCCACATTTGTCTTAACTAATTTTTCCTCTTCACATACCTAAAGAAGCTTTTACTATCCTCCTTTATATTCTTGGTTAACTTATCTTCATACCTCATCTTTTCTCCCCATATTGACATTTTAGTTATCTTCTGTTGCTCTTTAAAAGTTACCCAATCCTCTGGCTTACCGCTTATCTTTGCTATGTTATACTTCTCTTTTATGTTTATACTGTCCTTGACTTCCCTGGTCAGCTATGGTCACCTCTTACTCCCTTTGGAATCTCTCTTCCACTTTGGAATGAACTGATCCTGCATCTTCTGTATTATTCCCAGAAATACCTGCCATTGTTGCTCCACTGTTATCCCTGCTAGGGTATCTTTTCAGTCAACTTCGACCAGCTCCTCCCTCATGCCTCCATAGTCCCCTTTGCTCAACTGTAATACTGACATTTCCAATTTCCCTTCTCCCTCTCAAATTGTAGATTAAAACTTATATTATGGTCACTACCTCCTAATGGCTCCTTTACCTAGCGTTCCCTTATCAAATCCGGTTCATTACACAACACTAAATCCAGATATCCCATCTCCAGTATGCTCCAGTACAAGCTGCTCCAAGAATCCATCACGAAGGCACTCCACAAACGCCCTTTCTTGGGGTCCAGTACCAACCTGATTTTCCCAGTCTACCTGCATTTTGAAATCTCCCATAACCACCGTAGCATTACCTTTGCTACATGCCAATTTTAACTCTTGACTCAACTTGCACCCTACTTCCAGGCTTGGGAGCCTGTAGATAACTCCCATTAGGGTCTTTTTACCCTTACAATTCCTCAGTTCGATCCATATTGACTCTACATCTCCTGATTCTATGTCACCCCTCGCAAAGGACTGAGTTTCATTCCTTACCAATAGAGCTGCTCCACCCCCTCTGCCCACCTGTCTGTCTTTTCGATAGGACGTATACCCTTGAATATTCAGTTCCCAGCCCTGGTCCTCATGCAGCCATGTCTCTGTAATTCCCACAACATCAAACTTGCCAATTTCTAATTGAGCCTCAAGCTCATCCACTTTATTTCTTATACTTCGCGCATTCATGTACAACACTTTAACTTCCGTATTCACCTCCCCTCTCACACCTGTCATTATTGGCCCTGACCTTACTCTCTTATCCCTTCTCGAACCTTCCTTCCCATTACTTCGGGAGTCTTTTGTAACTTTTCCTGTACTCACTTCCCCTTTAACTCCATCTATAGACTTCCAATTTGTCTATTCCCATCGACATTTGGTTATGCATGTTGAAAATGTGCATTGACAACAAATGTCACAATTTAGGAAATCAGCCAGGCAACATCTTTTCTCAACATAAGTAGACTGAAAAACACTTTTTAAAATCCTAAAGTAGAATTTGGTTATATAATTTCCAGGTTGAACTGAGTCACTCTGGAAAATCGACTCATGATAGTTTGCCCTTTCAGGCAAGAAACCGTAACTGGAAAAGTGGTTCACCCACAGCAATAATGAAGCATTGAAGAAAATATTAAATCAAAGGAAAATATGCTTAAAGAAAAGTAGTAATCGTAAAGAATGGGAATGTTTCAGAAACCACCAACAATGGACCTAGGCATTGGTAAAGAAAGAGGAATTAAAGCATGGATATCAGGATCAGAATCAGAATCGGAATCTCTTTATTGTCATTGCACATGGTGCAACAAAATTAAAAAAGTCAATCCAACGGTGCGATTCACAAGAACAATCTTAAAATATAAGGAAGGGTAA
The DNA here is from genome assembly GCA_035221665.1 of Okamejei kenojei. NCBI lineage: Eukaryota > Metazoa > Chordata > Chondrichthyes > Rajiformes > Rajidae > Okamejei > Okamejei kenojei. Next base: position 9,852,855 of record CM069153.1, read on the forward strand.
AAATATATACATATAAAAAAACAATCAACCAGCTAGAAACATAAAAGTCAAATTAAGTGCCTTTATATTCAAGTGAGAAGGAAACGATGAGTGCCGCTTAACAGGCGCAGGCAGAAGAAATTAAATTGGGGAGTTAGAAAATGTTAGAGAAATTAAACAAATATTTTAGAGACCCAGAGAATTAAATCAAGCCCGACACCCACACTGGGCATTAAGGTTTGCAAAGGTTTCCAAACTCCACATTGTGGACAGTATGAAACAGACGGTGTGCAATACACATGAGGCATTGGGACACATAATTGAAATGCACTTTTAAAGATCGTCACGCAGAAATAAAAGCAGTAACATTTTGAGCTGCCAGTTCACCATCCATTCACCATTATATTCAGGAAATGTCATCTTTACTCTAGAATGCATTATTCCTTCACTGCGAGTGGAGAATGTGAGGGGGGGTATTCTGTGCAATTTACATTCCACCACAAGCAGCTAAGTACAGTGTCTCCTCTGCCTCTGCCTCGCCGGCTAGCTGGCAGTCGATGAAACAATTTGCAGTGGATGATTTGTGCTGACTTGATGGGGCAGAACTGATTGCAGACTGTGACACAGCCTGAGCATTAGTAATAAAGAGAAGGAATGTTGCCAACGGGAAAGCCTTCTGTATACAGCAATCCAGAATTACAGTGCTGGACAAGACCTAGGGCAATTTACTGAAACCGTTTAACCTACAAACCTGCACATCTTGGGAGGAATCTGGAGAACCTGGAGGAAAGTCACGTAGTCACAAGGAGAACGTACAAACTCCACACAGAGAGCACCCGTAGTCGGACTAGCACCGGGGTCTCTGGTGCTACGAGGCAGCAACTCTGCCGCTGCGCTGCTGTGCCCCGCTGTGCCCCGCTGTTACTACATCTCATGTGTGCATCATGTGACTTTGTGTGCACACACACGCAAATGAAAAGTTAAAATTATGTACCGCATTGTCCAAGTGGTAAAATGTGAATGTTTGCCGCTCTTTGGATAGTTCTGTTGCAATTTCTGAATTTGAATTGCATGATTTTTAACTTGAATCTTTGCAAATCTAGATGTTATATTTTGTGGTTGGTCCAAATAGCAGGAGGCTTTGTTGCAGCTGCTCTTATTTTGAGCTTGACACAAAAAACTGCAAAGTTAGTCCACCATTTACAAAGTTAGTCCACCATTATTTAAGAAAGTAATTGGAAAGCTCAGTGTTTTTACCTTAAAGATGTTTCTCACTTTCTTGACCCAGCTGTGGACTTGGAAGTTAGCATTTGCAGAGAGCCTGTTTAGTTGACAAAATGTAATGGCGTAAAGCCAGTACGAAAGCTGAAGTGAATTTAATTCTGTAATTGAATTTGATTTCTTTAAAATGATAGTGTAAAAATCTTTCATTGAGTGTGGAGCACAGAATTAGCTTGAACTCTGAATCCTCACGGATATTTATGCAAGACTAATTTGTATCTAATGTCACACAGAGGGCGAGGCCAGGGATTATGAGAAGTTTTTTTTAAACGGACTGTGGAGCATGGAATGTTTTGCCATTGAATGATAGCATCTATTAAAGTTAGTGGAATAGAATTAGTTGAGATAAATGCCAGCAGAAAGATGATGGGCCAAATCACCACCACCTCCAGTTAACTATTGCCTGATTCATTGCATAATAAATGGTATCGTCTCTTGGTCCAGTTGAAATTACTGATGCAAAATTGGGTTCATGCCTTTTAAAGCTCTTTTCAGTGCCTTCCCCTCAAATCTCAGATACGTCGATAAGTGCAAGCAGCAACATCTGCATTCTTTGGTCAGGTGGAATATTGATCTGCTGCATTAGTTTGGGGCAGATAGTTGTGACGAGGAGCCACATGGAAGACTGGTCCAGGTAGACCGCACAAGATTGAGAGGCAGAGTGATTCTGGCAACTCTGTTTCAGTTTGGGCCAGTGAATCCTGAACCATACATGAAGTGAGGGCACAGTACCCATGCAGTCTATTTGTGCCTGTGCATTGCTTTTAGAGACCTTTCACTGGACTGCTGGTCTTATGAGGAAATGTAGGACAGACCAAGCTTGGAGACTTTGGATTTTAGAAGAATAAGCTTGGACTTGATTGAAACACAGATTCATGAGGGGTTTTGACAGCGAGATAGATTCTTGTTGTGGAGGAAGCCAGAACTAGGGAGTGAAAGGTCATCAGAGACAGGTAGGAATTTGGAGTTGAGGTCAGCCTTGATATTATTGAAAATGGAAAAGCTGCAAGGGGCTGAATTGGCTAATTCTTCTCAGAATGTTTTGATGTACATCCTTTTTCTGATATTTATTAGCTCCCCATTGTCACTTGCTGTGAATGTAGCAGTCACTCTTGAATTTAACAAAGCACTGGCTAATTATACTAGCAAGATATGAATTCAAATTCCGCACATTATCCCAAGGAATACAGGAAATATGTTTTCTCCTGTAGTAAAGCACCCTCCTCATTGTACTACACTTCCATGAGTGCACCATGTTTATAATGCATGCAGTAAAGTAGATAACTGCTTAGCACCAAACAGCACGATATGGGGCATCTGATAGCAGGGACAATATTGTAATACTTTATAACTGTCACCACAAACATAAAGGGACATTACAACAAGTCTGTGTGCACCCTGTGGTTCATCAGCAGCTTTGGTTATTCTGAGTAACTATGTGAGCCTGTTGTGGAAGATCAGCATGGAATGATATATTCTTGCCTGTTGAACAGTGAATATAGCTGGATGTGATTTTGGGAAATAGAAACATAGAAAATTGGTGCAGGAGTAGGCCATTCGGCCCTTCGAGCCTGCACTGCCATTCAATATGATCATGGCTGATCATCCAACTCAGTATCCTGTACCTGCCTTCTCTCCATACCCCCTGATCCCTTTAGCCACAAGGGCCACATCTAACTCCCTCTTAAATATAGCCAATGAACTGGCCTCAACTACCTTCTGTGGCAGAGAATTCCACAGATTCACCACTCTCTGTGAAAAATGTTTTTCTCATCTCGGTCCTAAAAGATTCCCCCCTTATCCTTAAAGGTGACATCAAATTGTAGTTGGTGTCAATTCTTAGTTTAGTGTAGTTTATTCTCATGTGTGCTGACAGAAACCATGGGTCTGCCAGGACAGTCCTGTTTGTGGATTTTGGGAAGGAGATAGAAGTGGGCATTTTGATTAGTATGGACGAGTTTGGTCAGTTGACCTGTTTCTGTGCTACATGACTCTATAACAGTGTTTAGTTTAGTTTAGAGATACAGCGCGGAAACAGGCCCTTCAGCCCACTGAGTCCGCACCGACCAGCAATCCCCGCACATTACCACTTCTCCTATACACACTAGGACAAGTTTTACATTATTTTTATACTAAGCCAATTAACCTACAAACCTGTACATCTTTGGAGTGTGGGAGGAAACTGAAGATCTCGGAGAAAACCCACACGGTAATGAGGAGAATGTACAAACTCCGTACAGGCAAGCACCCATAGTCAGGATCAAACCCGGGTCTCTGGTGCTGTAGGGCAGAAGCTCCACTGCCATGGCACGATGACGCCCTTAATGAGAGATTATTAGTGAACGAATAGTAATTAAGAGTTTATGTTAGCTTTTCCATTTGATGGAACAGCTCACTTTCTTGTTGATCTGTTATTTTAACTTGGTTTACTGAGCCTTGCTTATAAATATGTATCAGTAGTGATACTAGTGATTGCATATTTTATTATCCATGTGAAATCTCACTTCCAGGTAATACTATCAATAATTATTTTGTTTCATTGTTAATGATTTCACTAGAGAGCTCTGTGCTCCTTACTTTGATATTCCCTTCAAGCCCACTCTGCTCTTAATTTGCACCCATTTGTTCAGAAGCTCAGTTGTCCCTCCAGTTTCCAATCACTTATCACTCAACAATTTAATGGAACGTTCCCATGTGGTTCATTTGCCTTTACAATATGATACGATACACTAGAACTTTATTTATCCCAGGAGGGAAATTGGTTGGAAACAGTCATAAAACTCAATTAGTTACATGAAACATGAAATTAAAGTGACGAGTGGTAAGTCCAGGATTGAGGTTGTGGAAAGATTGGGGGGGGGGGGGGGGGGGGAGGGGTCGTACAGTTTGATCGCCACTGGAAAAAAGGATCTCCTGTGGCATTCTGTGCTGCAGCAAACACTGCAACGAATACTGATGTGGCTGGAATGTTTGCTTAGGAACTATCACAGATATTAATGGTTTTGGGTGGCGAGGGAAGAATGGGGCAGAATTCACAGCAAAAACATTGGAAAATGTTGCTGTGTCTCCAGTTTCAGTACAGAATGCACTAATGGTTTTCCCTGTCCTAATTTATTGTCCAGGTCCGGGTTGAGGAACTGGAAGAGGAGCTGGATGCAGAGCGAGCTATGAGAGCCAAGGTATGTGATCACAGGACTTGGATAGCTCTTTAATTTTTTGTTATTTGAAACATAGAAAATAGGTGCAGCAATGGGTCATTCGGCCCGTCGAGCCAGTACCGCCATTCAATATGATCATGGCGGATCATCCATAATCAGTAGCGTGTTCCTGCTTTTTCCCCCATATCCCCTGATTCCCTTGATTCCCTTGAAAATATTGCAATTAATGAGAATAAATGTTGTAAAATGACAGTGAAAGGTCTGTCTGTATGGGCCAGTCCTGCGTAGTTACACAAGAACACAAGAGGACTGGGGCCCTGCCCCCTCAAAATAAACAACCACCAACAAATTATCGAGATCAAAATAATGTGTGTTTTTCTTATTCCTTTTAATGCTATAAAATATTCCAAGGCATTTCACAAGTGTTATTAATGTGGCACCAAGCCTCGTCTAAGGGTTGACGGCCAAATGGTTGGTTGGTGGTTGGCTTCCAGGGTTCTTTTGGAGAAAGGGAAGATCTGGGTCAAAGATCTTGGAAAGAAAGAGTAAAGGATAATTGTTTGTGCCACATTAATGGAGACTGATGGTGTGCTGATGAGTTGAACTAATTAAAAGATAATTACAAGATAACAGGCTGGTGTTTTAAAACCATAGAGTGCGTCTCTATAATTCTCAATCCCTGAAGAGTTGTGGAGGCTAACTTATTTGGAGTATTTAAAGTGAGGTGGATAGATTCTTTAAAAGATTGTAGAATTGAACAATATAGGGATCCAGCAGAGGCTGAGCCACGATCATATTAATAGACGGGACATACCTGAGGTGGCACGTGGCCTTATGCTGCTCCAGTCCTCTTGTGTTCTTGTGTAATTGCACAGGACTGGTGTGGCACGATGGCGCAGCGGTAGAGTTACTGCCTTACCGCGCCTGAGACCCGGTGTTAGATCCTCACTACGGGTGTTGTCTGCACGGAGTTTGAACATTCTCCCTGTGACCTCGTGGGTTTTCTCCGGGTGCTCCTGTTTCCCCCCACACTCTAAGGATGTACAGGTTTATGTAGGTAAATTGGCTTGGTAAAATTGTAAATCGTCCCCGGTGTGTGTCGGAGAGTGTTGGTGTGCTCGGATCGCTGGTCTGCGCGGACTCGGTGGGCCAAGGGGTTGTTTCCACACTGTGTCTCTGAACTAAACTAAACTAAAAACTACAGAACAGTGACCCTGGTTCATTGTCGACCTGCTCGAAATTAGTTCTTCTGAAGAGATGGTGGTGAGGATATTATATGTGGCATTGGCAGATCAGAATAGCAATCTTCCCATTTCCTCTTGAAGCAACTAGATTCAGGCTACTCAATTCCTTAAACCTGCTCAGCCATTCATTTAGATCAAGGCGACCATTCAGACTTAGTTGAATCACTTTCTCAATTATAAGCTCTTTCCAGTGCCCCATCCAGGCTCATGTATGGTAAGTAAACAATGCTGAATTATTTTAAAGAACTATTGCTTAGTTTAGTTCAGTATGGTTTAAAGATACAGCATGGAAACAGACCCTTCAGCCCACGGGTCCGCACCGATCAGCAGTCCCCTCACATTAACACTATCCTACACAGACTAGGGACAATTTACATTTACACCAAGCCAGTTAACCTACAAACCTGTATGTCTTTCGGGTGTGGGAGCAAACCGAAACCCCATGCGGTCATGGGGAGAACCTACAAACTCCACACAGGCAGCACCCACAGTCAGGATCGAACCCGGGTCCCTGGCACTGTAAGGCATCAGCTTTACCTCTGTGCCACCGTGTCGCCCCCTTCTAGGACCATATAATTATTATTGCCATGGAACCTTTCAGTCACGTAACTCTGGAGGAAGAACAACTGCATTAAATGTTAAATTAGTTCAGCTGTTTATACGAATCAATGTCAATTTAATAATATTATGGAAGCTTGTTCATATCGAGCAGTGTCCATAAATTGGGTGATTTGACCTGGGGACAGCCTGTACTTGCTTTTACATGGGAGAGTACTGGAAACAGCTCATACCTTACCCCGCAGTAAGGCTCCCGATGTGCAGAGTAAGGCTCACAGTATAAGGGAGTTGCCGGTATTCAGCATGTACCCCATTTATATTCTGTGTGGATCATGTGCACCAGCATAGCTGTGTGTACACGAGAGCTGGCCACTTGCACTCATTCCAATCTTGTGACTGCATCTGTGACATGATCATAGATGTACAGTTGTTCAGAGGTCACTGAGTATAGACGTTGGGAGTTGTATAAAGACATTGGTGAGACCGCGTTTAGAGAATTGCGTTCAGTAGTGGGCATCATGTTATAGGAAAGATGTTGTCAAGCTGGAAAGGGCACAGAGAAGATTTACGAGGATGTTGCCAGGACTCAAGGGTCTGAGCTATAGGGCGAGGTTGAGTAGGCTGGGACTCTATTCTTTGGAGCGCAGTAGGATGAGTGGTGATTGTAATGTAAATGTAATGTAAATGCCAGCGCCTCTTGAGGACATGAGTACAAGCTGGCGAGTTGGCCCGTGCGTCGTGACTGAGGTCAAGTGACCCTCTAGAAACTTCTGGGGTTTGTCGTTCAAATAGTGATCATATAGAGGTGTATAAAATCATGAGAGGAATAGATCTGGTAGATGCACAGAATCTCTTGCCCAGAGTAGAGGGATCAAGGACCAGAGGACATCAACAGTCAAGAGTGTTTTATTGTCATATGTCCCAGATAGAACAATGAAATTCTTACTTGTAGCAGCACAACAGAATATGTAAACATAATACACTGTAAACAATATAATGAACGAGAGAGAGAAAAAAAAGTATATACACATACACACACACACACGTATATATATATATATATATATATATATATATATATATATATATATATATATATATATATATATACACGTACATACACATAAAAAACAAACAATAGTGGTGCAATAATAATAATTATTATTATTATTGTAGTTCAGAGTTTATTGAGGTTGAAGTGTTTAATAGCCTGATGGCTGTAGGGACGAAGCTGTTCCTCAACTTGGACGTTACAGTTTTCGGGCTCCTGTACCTTCCTGATGGCAGTGGTGAAATTAGTGTGTGGCCAGGATGGGTCCCTAATGATGCTGGCTGCCTTTTTGAGGCAGCGATTCCAATAAATCCCTTTGATGGTTTGACATAGGTTCAAGGTGAGGGGGAAAAGATTTAATAGGAATCTGAGGGGTAACTTTTTCACACAAAGGGTGGTGGGTGTATGGAACAAGCTGCCAGAGGAGGTAGTAGAGGCAGGGACTATTCCAGCATTTAAGAAAATTAGGCAGGTACATGGATAGGAGAAGTTTGGAGGGATATGGACCAAACGCACGGACTAGTGTAGCCGGGACATGTTGGCCGGTGTGGGCAAGTTAGGCCGAAGTGTCTGTTTCCACACTGTGTCACTCTATGACTCTATGTCATATTTGTGAACTCATGCTGAGGTTTGTACAGGTCAGTATTGCAGTCTATTTGAGAGACTTGAATATGCTTGTATCTCCAAGCCTACCTGCTGACGTCTGGCCTCTGTTACCAAACTTGTTCAGTGAATTTAGGGCACTGAATTTACTTGGTCTCCATAATTAGTGCTTGGAGAAAGCACTAATGAACTACTTTATAGGCAATATAAACTGATCTTTGCTAACGCAAATGCAAGTTTCTTTGGCCCACGGCTGGTTATATTATGTATGGAGTGTTAATTCCTTATTCAGATTTTGATTCATGCAACAGGGTTCAGTTGTAATGTTTAATTCAATGTGCAGATGAGCAGATTGAAATGTTGTTGATAAGTAAAAGACCACGTGTATTTTCATTTTTCTCCACAAGCGGAGAATAATTGGGAATGGATTCCTGGCTGACATGTCAGCCCAGTGCCTTTGATTTCTGGTGTGTGGCATCTCCAGCACATTCCACACTTTAATTATTACAATCATTCAGTGCCTCTGACAGATTGACTCTCCGAGCTATGTTTGGGCAGAAACGGAAGGAATATATCATCTATCGTGCTACTTGAAAAGGTATCATTATCCATACCTTGGGGCTAAAAATCAATCTACTTTGACATTGTTCAGTTTGTCAGTGTGCAAGTGTTTTTTAATCTTCTGTCGTGTGTTGAAGTGAGATAATGCAAGGTTTGACAGTGAAGAAACTACCTATGATATATTGGTTGTACTTCTAATGAGATACTCTCATAGAAGAAAGAAAATCTCCATCACTCCTCACGGTCTGGGCAGCACGGTGGTGGAGCGGTAGAGTTGCTGCCTTACTACGGGAGCTTGTCTGTACATCTGTCTTACTACATCCTGACTACGGGAGCTTGTCTGTACGGAGGTTGTGCATTCTCCTCCACATGGGTTTTCTCCGAGATCTTCGATCTCCTCCCACGCTCCAAAGAAGTACAGGTATGTAGGCAAATTGGCTTGGTAAATGTAAAAGTTGTCCCTAGTGTGTGTAGGATAGTGCTACAATGCGGGGATCGCTGGTCGGCGAGGACCTTGGTGTTGGTGGGCCGAAGGGCCTGTTTCCATGCTGTATCTCTAAACTAAAAACTAAACTAAACATCGGTTACTAAAATGTGACAGAAGGTTTGAGCAGATAAACACATTCCCATGTAACCTATATTTTGAAAAAAAAATGTTCAGAAGTCCACTCTTGTCTATGGAAGATACTGGGAACAGTGTTACTAACTTTCTGCCAAGCCAAGTGATTCAACAAGATGATGTATTTAAATTGACTGAACATGTCAATCCATTGTCAATTTAAATAGTGTAGGAAGGAACTGCAGATGCTGGTTTAAACCGGAGATAAACATAAAAAGCTGGAGTAACTCAGCGAGCCAGACAGCATCACTGGAGAAATGGAACAGGTCATTCAGACATTCTTCATTCTGAAGAAAGGTCTCGACCTGCAATGTCACCTATTCCTTTTCTCCAGAGATGCTGCCTGTGTGACGTTTTGGGTCTCCCGAAACGTCACCCATTCCTTCTCTCCAGAGATGCTGCCTGTCCCACTGAGTTATCCAACTTATTGTGTCTATCTCCCCGAGACCCGCGTGGGTTTTCTCCAGAATCTCCGGTTTCCTCCCACACTCCAAAGACGTACAGGTTTGTAGGTTAATTGGCTTGGTGTTAATGTAATGTGTGTGTGTAGGATAATGTTAATGTACGGAGATCGCTGGTCGGTGTGGACTCGATGGGCCGAAGGGCCTGTTTCTGCGTTGTATCTCCAAACTAAAACTAAACTAAACTACTGAAGCTTTTTCTGAAAAAATACTCCAAATGATTCAATTAGCTGAATTTCGATTCACCGGCTGCTGTAATGGATTGGATCTTGTGTGTCCCCTTGTTTCCCCAGGCCTCTGCATTTCCTTCAGCAGTGTAATCTCTGAAATGGGATTTAACCCCAAGTTAGTGTTAGTTCAGAGATATGAGTGCTACCAACTCACAGGCAGACCTTCAAAACTTTCTTAGTTTAGATTGAAGGCATATCTTTCCTGTAATTCAAATATCTAACGCAAATGCATGGTGTGACTGAATTCCGATGTAGGGGGGTGGTGGGAGCCACAGAGAAGTGGGAGGGGGGGGGGGGTGAAGTTTGAGGGGAGCATACCCACAGGCATATTAAACTCAACAACAGCACAAATACATGTACAATAAGTTATCTGAGGTAGACAAAATTGCTGGAGAAACTCAGCGGGTGAGGCAGCATCTATGGAGCGAAGGAAAAGGTGACATTTCGGGTCAAGACCTTTCTTCAGAATGTGTAGGTTGAAGAAGTGTGAAGGAGGGTCTCGACCCGGAACGTCGCCTATTCCTTCGCTCCATAGATGCTGCCTCACCCGCTGCGTTTCTCCAGCATTTTTGTCAACCTTCGATTTTTCCAGCATCTGCAGTTATTTCTTATACAATACATTATCAGTTATTCTAAGTAAACTTGGCAATGGTGGTGTAGAAACCAAACTACTGAGAACAACCGCAGCAGAGCCAAGTCCGTAATGGATCTACTGGCAGACTGCCAGCACACTCTGACACCAGTTTACATTTCAAGACCTTTGGTCTCTAAACTTCACAGCATTTGATTGGTAATCAAGCTGCCTGTTGAGGGGCAGGATCAGGGTCAGGTGTAGCGCAGATGAACCTGTGCGATGTGTAGAAAGGAACTGTAGATGCTGGTTTGACCAAAGATAGACACAAAGAGCTGGAGTAATTTGGCGGGTCAGACAGCATCTCTTGAGAAGAGGAATAGGTCGAGACCCTTCTTCCAACCATGTGCTGCCCTCTGTGCTGTGGGATTACTCTCCATTCCCCGACTCTGTGCAAGAGACTCTGTGCGTCTACACAATCTATTCCTTTCATACACCTCAAAAAGATTACCCCTCATCCCCATGTACTCCACTCTTTCTATTTTATTTAACCTATGATAACATCAACACTTCTCCCTTCCACCCCCCACCACACATACAGTTCTACAATTCTACACACATAAGGCAAATTACAGTGGACAATCAAAAGCTACGGACTTACGTGTCTTTAGGATGAGAGTGAAGCTCACATTACCTGTAGGAAACTATAGGAGAATGTATAAACTCCACATACATGCACACACTGACATACACACACACACACGCACACACACATGGACACACACACACATGGACACACACATGGTCACACACGGACACACATACACACGCGCACACACACACTGACATACACACACACACACACTCACAAACACACACATAGACACACACACGGACACGCACACACACACATGGACACACACAGACACACACATGGACACACACACACACACATGGACACACACACACATGGACATACACACACAAACACGGACACACCCACGGACATACACACACACATGGACACACACACACACACATGGACACACACACACACGGACACACACACACACACATACACACACACCCACGGACACACACAGACATGGACATGCACATACGGACATACACACACACAGACATGGACACACACATACGGACATACACACACACGGATACACACACACGGACACACAGATGGACACACACACGGACACACAGACACACGGACATATGCTCCCACACACATGGACATACACACACACACACGGACATACATACACACACACACTCACACATACACACTGACATACACAGACGCTCACACACACACGCATGGACGTACATACTCATGGACACACACATACAGACATACACATACACACACACACATGGACATGCACATACGGACATACACTCACACACACGGATACACCAACACATACACGCAGACACACACACATGTACGGGCATACACACACACATGGACATTAGAAACATACAAAATTATAAAAGGACTGGACAGGCTAGATGAAGGAAAACATTTCCCAATGTTGGGCAAGTCCAGAACCAGGGGCCACAGTCTTAGAATTTATGTTTTTATGACACACATATACATCCGGACACACATACATGGACACACACACACGGGCACACACACACATGGGCACACACACACACATGGACACACAGATGGACACACACACACATACGCTCATGCACACACAGACATACAGACATGCTCACACACACAAACACGGACATACGCTCCCACACGCATGGACACACACACATGGACATACATACACACACACAAACACGGACACACACACACACACACACACACACACACACACACACGTGGACATACACACATGGACATACACACATGGACATACACATGGACATACACACGCACACACAAACACACACATGCGCACCTGGACATACATACACATGGACACAGACGCACACACAAACACGGACATACATACACACATGGACATACATACACACATGGACATACACACAAACGCACGCACACACACACATGGACACACACACAGACATACATACATACACACATGGACACTCACACACACGGACACACACACATGGTCATACACACATGGACATACACACACACATTCATACACATGCACACACATATACACACAGACATACAAATGTACACACACACACACACACACACACACACACACACATACACACACACACACACACACACACACACACACACACACACACACACACACACCACTAGAGGTCACATTTGAACCACACTTGGGGGCAGCCTCACTGCCAGCTCTGCCGCGGTGCTGCCTCTTTTTGGATCATAATTTTAGAGCAAATGATAGTTTGTCCACAAGAGTTCAACAAAGAAATATGGCAATGAACTGAACGTTGCAGCAATGACCTGGGATACATTCTCTCCTGCACAGGTCGAGAAGCAGCGAGCTGATCTAACCAGGGAGCTGGAGGACCTCACCGACAGACTGGAGGAGGCTGGCGGAGTCACTGCATCCCAGGTTAGAACAAGAGTTGATTTTCTTTGCTTGCTCTCTATTAACTATTGCTGAATTTGGTTTATTTCTGTAGTGAAATTAATCTTTCCCAGATGCAATGGAACGGAAGGATTATCCATCCTGGGCAGAGACAGGGTGAACACGTTAATGTAGATTTATTTACTGGCCATTGCTTGGCCATCTTCTGAATGAACTGATGGTTTTTCAAGGATTTAAATCTCTGACAAGTTGGGCCGAAGGGCCTGTTTTCTATGCTGTATGAAACTGACAAAAACAGGGCTGTAATGCTGAGGCTTTATAAGGCGCTGGTCAGGCCGCATTGGGAGTATTGGGAGCAATTTTGGGTCCCATATCTGAGGAAGGGTGTGCTGGCACTGGAGAGGGTCCAGAGGAGGTTTACGAGAATGATCCCAGTGGGTTAACATATGATGGGCGTTTGATGGCACTGGGCCTCTGCTCGCTGGAGTTTAGAAGGATGAGGGGGAACCTCATTGAAACTTACCGAATAGTGAAAAGCCGGGATAAAGTGGATGTGGAGAAGATGTCTCCACGAATGGGAGAATCTAGGACCAGAGGCCAAAGCCTCAGAATTAAAGGACGTTCCTTTAGGAAGGAGATGAGGAATTTATTCAGTCAGAGGGCGGTGAATCTGTGGAATTCATTGCCACAGAAGGTTGTGGAGGCCAAGTCAATGGCTATTTCTAAGGCAGAGATAGATAGATTATTGATTAGTATGGGTGTCAGGGGTGATGGGGAGAAGGCAGGAGAATGGGGTTAGGAGGGAGAGATGGATCAGCCATGATTGAATGGCGGAGTAGACTTGATGGGCTGAATGGCCTAATTCTATTCCTATCACTTATGAACATGACAAAGTCCTATGTACTTCACAGATGGACAAAATCTCTCCATGATCCCTGATGCATTCATTTGCTTGTTAATAAAACAAAAATCCTAAATATTATTTTGCATGCCTCCTGCATGCTTTACTCATCTTTTCATATGTTTCTACAAAAGCAATGTTATTCATTCTAAATCGTCCAGGAAAGTGAAATTAACCTAATGTCAGTGGTGAAAGAAAGCAATGGTTATTGCATGAAGTGGATTGTCTCATTAAATTTATACTTTTACCACTCAACCTGCTGGGAATAAAGATATTTCAGTACATTTTCTGACTTTAGCAAGGCATTTGATAAGGTTCTGCATGGTCGGTCGCTCTGGAAAGATGTTGGTAAATTTGATTAATCTTTTTATAAACCAACTGGTGCAAACTACATCAGTGGTTACCTGGACACAAAATGATAATGAGAATGTTGCATCCCACCTACTTTGGAAATTCCATTGAAGTCAAGAACAGATAAAGGGAGCATGGATTGAAATGTCACTGAAGAACAGGCCTCCCTGCACCCACACCACCAAGCAAAGGACCTCTGATGGCATCAATGTTAGGAATCTGGGTGAATCTTTTCTCTCCTGCCCAATAATAACAGCTCAGGTTATGCAGAGTTTCTGGAAAGAGAACCAGCGGTAGAGCTGCTGTCTTACAACGCTTTCAGCGCCGGAGACTCGTGTTCCATCCCGACTATGGGTGCTGTCTGCACGGAGCTTGTACATTCTCCCCGTGACCACGTGGGTTTTCTCCGAGATCTTCAGTTTCCTCCCACACTCCAAAGACGTACAGGTTTGTAGGTTATTTGGCTCATGTAAATTGTCCTTAGTGTGTGTAGGATACTGCTTCAGCGTGGACCAATGGGCCTGTTTCTATATCCCTAAAAACTAAATACTTAAAAAAATATATATATATTGGACAGTCTGACATTTATATGTTGACATTAATATTGCAAAAACATCAAGGAGGTCCACAGAATCGTTATATTTAAGATAGACACAAAATGCAGGAGTAACTCAGGATCCCAGAGATGACAGCATCTCTGGAGAGAAGGAATGGGTGACATTTCTGTTTGAGACCCTTATACAACACGAAAATATAACACAAATTGTTATATTTTCTAGACCAGCTGGTCCGAATTATGTTTAAGGCCAAGATGTGATTCCTTGCTGTTAATTGTCTTGTTTTAACACCTTCCTCCTGCAGATTGAGATGAACAAGAAGCGTGAGTCGGAACTTCAGCGTCTGCGACGTGAGCTGGAGGAGGCCACTCAGCAGTCAGAGACCACAGCCGCCACTCTGCGCAAGAAGCATGGGGACACGGTGGTGGAGATCACCGAGCAGTACGAAAACCTACAGAGGCTGCGCGTGAAAGCGGAGAAAGAAAAGCAAAACATGAAACTGGAGCTGGACAACTTCAGCCTCACCATCGACAGTCTGCAAAAAAGCAAGGTATTCTGGCGAAACGGAGAAACTAGCACAACTGTGGGCGCAGCTATTCTGAGCAAAATAATAATAACCCCAGTGAATCAGACAGCATCTCTGGAGGACATGGACAGGTGATATGAACGTTGAATTCACCAAGTTTAGGTAACATCTCTCTCCCCTCTCCCATTTACCCCCTCTCTTCCCTGGAGCCCCACCCAAGTGCACACCGATTTCTCCCAATATCTCTCCACCTTCTACCTGTCCCGTTCCACCTACATCCCTCCTCCACTTTCTCACTTCAGTCCTCTTCTCTCCCTATCTTACATCTGTTTGACACCAATCAAAACCTCCTCACCTGTATCCACCTATCACTTGGCCCCACCCCTTTTCCAACTTTCTCCTCCCTACTACAGTTAGTCTGAAGGGACCCAACCTGAAACATCACCTATTCATGTCCACCAGCTTTGCTGCCTGGCTGAGTTAATGCAACACTTTTTGTTTTGCGCAATGTTTTATGGTCACTATTTTGAAAATTGTTGGAATACTTAATGCATTAGTTGTTGATGAACAACAGTATAAAAGTATTTCCATTTTGGAAATAATTGCCTTTTTGGAAAGAGCATAGCCAATGAGCTGATAATGGGATTTGCTGTTAGACAGGATCTATTTAAACACCTCTTGTGAAGCGGCATTAGTTCTTCTGCTGGTGACCTGTGCTCCAGATGTAACCTTAGCCTTTGGTCTTTTGGTGCCCAGAGTCAAATAAAAAATTGATATTGTTGCAATCTGAGTTACATGGCAGGATAGTTATCCATTTGGCCGTGTGCACCAGGGTTCTCCCACATAGCAGAGTAAGGAAAGAGACTGCCCACTGTGAGATCGGCACGGACTGGAAGGGCCGAGAGGGCCTGTTTCCGTGCTGTAATTGTTATATGGTTATATGGTTATATGAGATAGAGACAAATGGCAATAACAGACACTATTAACTTCTGGTAGACACAAAATGCTGGAGTAACTCAGCGGGACAGGCAGCATCACTGGAGAGAAGGAATTGGTGAAGTTTCGGATCGAGACCCAATTGATGTCAGGGGAGTGCGCGGGACAGAGATAGAACTTTCTCCGACTACATTCGATCTTTGTCCCGCCCACTCCCCTGACATCAGTCTGAAGAAGGGTCTCAACCCAAAAACGTTCGCCCATTCCTTCTCTCCAGAGATGCTGCGTGTCCCACTGAGTTACTCCAGCATTTTGTGTCTACCTACGATTTAAACCAGCATCTGCAGTTCTTTCCTACATTATTAACCACCTTATGGTCCGTTATAATGAGGGTTCACTGTACTTCAATTAAATCCTTTAATCTTTGTTCCAAACAATACATCATCTGGTTCATCTTCCACTATATGTATCATTTTCTAGCTCAGAGAGCATATTCTTTAACACTTTCACATCCTGCCTATGAGGTGGTAACCAGACCTGCACACACAACATATAGTCCTCCGCCAGTTTCGCCACCTCCAACGTGACCCCTCCACCCGCCACATCTTCCCATCTCCCCCCCAGTCTGCCTTCCGCAAAGACCGCTCCTCCGCAACTCCTTGTCAATTCTTCCCTCCCCTCCCACTCTACCCTTCCCCGGGCACTTTCCCTTGCAACCGCAAGAAATGCAACACTTGTCCCTTCACCTCCCCCCTCCACTCCTTTCAGGGACCCAAGCAGTCCTTCCAGGTCTGACAGAGGTTCACCTGCACCTCCTCCAACCTCATCTACTGCATCCGCTGCTCCAGATGCCAGATGATCTATATCGGTGAGACCAAGCGGAGGCTTGGCGATCGCTTCACCGAACACCTCCGCTCGGTCCGCAATAACCAACCCGACCTCCCGGTGGCTCAGCACTTCAACTCCCCCTCCCATTCCACATCCGACCTCTCGGTCCTGGGCCTCCTCCACGGCCAGAGTGAGCAACACCACAAGCTGGAGGAACAGCACCTCATATTCCGCTTGGGGAGTCTGCATCCTTTGGGCTTGAATATTGAATTTTCTCAATTCTGTTAACCCTTGCTGTCTCCTCCCCTTCCCACCTCTCCCTCAGCCCTCGGGCCCTGGCATTCCCTCTATCTCTATCTCCCTCCCCCACCCCAGTCGCACCAGCTTCTCATTTTCACACCACAAACAGCTTACAATGGCTTGTTCCCTTTATCACCGATACTTTTTTGCATATCTTTCACTCATTGTTCCTTATCTCTCCACATCACCGTCTATATCTCTCGTTTCCCTGATCCCTGACCAGTCTGAAGAAGGGTCTCGACCCGAAACGTCGCCTATCTCCTTCGCTCCTTAGATGCTGCTGCACCCGCTGAGTTTCTCCAGCTTTTTGTGTACCCTGCACACAGTACAGTTGCAGTCTAATTTGCATACTGCCTGCTCTAGTATGCCTACTCTAAATTACCATCCTAATCAGGTAATCCACCTTTTTGTGGACCTGCATGCCAAGATTCCACGCTTCCTCTACATAGCTCAATATACTAATGTGTAGGAAGGAACTGCAGATGCTGGTTTAAATGGAAGATAGACACAAAGTGCTGGAGTATCTCAACGTGACAAGCAGCTTCTCTGGAGAGAAGGAATGGGTGACTTTTCGGGTCGAGACCCAGGTCGAGTCTAAAGAAGGGTCTCGACACGAAACGTCATCCATTTCTTCTGAGTATCCTAACATCCATTGCTCATTTGATTGCACTGAAAAGGTGCGGGTAAGTTTTTTTACAAACACAATAGACAATAGACAATAGGTGTAGGAGTAGGCCATTCGGCCCTTCGAGCATTCAATGTGATCACGGCTGATCATCTCCAGTCAGTACCCCGTTCCTGCCATCTCCCCATATCCCCTGACTCCGCTATCTTTAAGAGCCCTATCTATCTCTCTCTTGAAAGCATCCAGTGAACCAGCCTCCACCGGCCTCTGAGGCAGAGAATTCCACAAACTCACAACTCTCTGTGAGAAAAAGTGTTTCCTCGTCTCCGTTCTAAATGGCTTACCCCTTATTCATAAACTGTGGCCCCTGGTTCTGGACTCCCCCAACATCGGGACATGTTTCCTGCCTCTAGCGCGCCAAACCCTTAACAATCTTATATGTTTCAATAAGATCCCCTCTCAACCTTCTAAACTCCAGAGTGTACAAGCCCAGCCGTTCCATTCTCTCAGCATATGACAGTCCCGCCATCCTGGGAATGAACCTTGTAAACCTACACTGCACTCCCTCAAAAGCAAGAATGTCCTTCCTCAAATTAGGAGGCAAAACTACACACAATACTCCAGGTGTGGTCCCACAAGGGCTCTGTACAACTGCAGAAGGACCTCTTTGCTCCTATACTCGATTCCTCTTGTTAACAAGGCCAACATGGCATTCGCTTTCTTCACTGCCTGCTCTACCTGCATGCTTACTTTCATAGACTGATGAACAAGGACCCCCGGATCCCGTTGTACTTCCCCTTTTCCCAACTTGACGCCATTTGCCATTTGTAATCTGCCTTCCTGTTTTTGATACCAAAATGGATAACCTCACATTTATCCACATTAAACTTCATCTGCCATGCATCTGCCCACTGTCCAAGTTTCCCTGCATTCTCATAGCATCCTCCTCGCAGTTCACAATGTCACCCAGCTTTGTGTCATCTGCAAAATTGCCAATAATACGTTGAATCCCTTCATCCAAATCATTGATGTATATTGTAAATAGCTGCGGTCCCAGCACCGAGCTTTGCGGTACCCCACTAGTCACTACCTGCCATTCTGAAAAGGACCTGTTAATCCCTACTCTTTGTTTCCTATCTGCCAACCAATTTTCTATCCATGTCAGCACTCTACCCCCAATACCATGTGCCCTAATTTTGCCCACTAATCTCCTATGTGGGACCTAATCAAATGCTTTCTGAAAGTCCAGATATACTACATCCACTGACTCTCCCTTGTCCATTTTCCTAGTTACATCCTCAAAAAATTCCAGAAGATTAGTCAAGCATGATTTCCCCTTTGTAAATCCATGCTGATCGGACCGATCCTGTTACTGCTATCCAAATGTGCGGCTATTTCATCTTTTATAATTGACTCCAGCATCTTCCCCACCACCGATTTCAGGCTAACTGGTCTATATTTCCCTGTTTTCTTTCTCCCGCCTTGCTTAAAATGTGGGATAACATTAGCTACCGTCCAATCCACAGGAACTGATCCTGAGTCTATGGAACATTGGAAAATTATCACCAATGCATCCACGATTTCTAGAGCCATTGCCTTAAGTACCCTGGGATGCAGACCACCAGGCCTTGGGGATTTATCACCCTTCAGTCCCATCGGTCTACCCAACACCATTTCCTGACTGATGTGGATTTCCTTCAGTTCCTCCGTCACCCAAGATCCTCTGGCCACTACAATATATCAGGAAGATTGTTTGTGTCCTCCTTAGTGAAGACAGATCCAAAGTACCTGTTCAACTCCTCTGCCATTTCCTTGTCCCCATAATAAATTCATCTTTTTTGGTCTTCAAGGGTCCAACTTTGGTCTTAACTATTTTTTTCCTCTTCACATACCAAAAGGAGCTTTACTATCCTCCTTTATATTCTTGGCTAGCTTACCTTCGTACCTCATCTTTTCCCCCCGTATTGTCTTTTTAGTTATCTTCTGTTGCCCACTAATCTCCTATGTGGGACCTAATCAAATGCTCTTTAAACTTTACCCAATCCTCTTGCTTCCCGCTCATCTTTGCTACGTTGTACTTCTCTTTTATTTTTATACCGTCCCTGACGTCCCTTGTCGGCCACGGTCGCCCCTTACGCCACTTGGAATCTTCCTTCCTCCAAGGAATGAACTGATCCTGCACCTTCTATATTACTCCTCGAAATACCTGCCATTGTTCCACAGAGGGTGGTGAGTGTCTGTATTGCACTGCATGGAATGGTGGTTGATGCAGATACGTTAGTGACTTTTAAAAGACTTCTGGATAGAAATATGCAGGGAATGGAGTGATACATGCTATATAGGTTATGTGCAGGTAGATAACTGAAGGTCCTGGCATCATGTCTGGCACAAACATGGTGGGCCCAAGGGCCTATTTTCTTGCCTATGTTCTGTAGATCTTTAAAGTATGAGATCAGGCCCTTCTACCCAAAATGTCCTGCAGAACATGATGCCAGGTTAAGCTAATCTCCCCTGCCTGAAGGTGATCCTTTTCCTTCCATCCCTTGCAAATTCATGTGCCAATGTAAAGGCCTCATAAACGCCACGATCGTATCTGCCTCTACCTCCTAGCCTGACAGCTCCTTCCAGCACCCACCACTTAATCCGCATATTTCCTTTCAACTTTGCCCCCTCTCCCGTGTCTACCCTCTTATAATTTGATATACTTCTATCAGGTCTCTCCTCAACCTTCGAAATTCCAGAGAAAACCATCCAAGTTTGCCCTACCTCTCCTTATAACTAATACCCTCAAATCCAGGCAACATTCTGGTAAGCCTTTCCTGCATGCCCTCCAAAGCCTTCACATCCTTCCTGTAATGGAGTGACTAGAACTGCACTTAATGCTCCAAATGCGGCCCAACCAATGTCTGGAAGATCATCCCCCTTGGTGCATCTATGTTTAATCATAGTGATAGCATTCACTAGAATTAGCAATGTAAGTGCTTTCTCTTTAATAGCTCTCTCAAAAATCATATTTGTCGTGATTTGGTCACTGAGGAGCACAGAATCCCGGCAATCCCTAAAGCTTTGTAATGTCCTTCTGTGTCCAGATGGCCAGTGATGCACAGATTCGAAAGCTCGAAGACCTGCTGTTGGAAGCCACTTCCCGAAATGAGGATTTGCAGCGCTCACTCACTGAACAGAGCCTCGGCAAAACCAGACTGGCAGGTGAGGAAGAAGGGTTTGTTACAGTGGAGCCAGAGTTCTTTGAGTAGACCCTATTCAAAGGGCAAGTCGGTGGTAAATCATAATGCATACAGCATGGAAATAGGGTTCAGCCCAGCCTGTCCATTCACCAGGACACCCATCTACTCTATTCCCTTCTGCCTACAGTTGAGCCAGATCACTCCAAACCTTTTGTTTTCAAGTATCTGTCCAAATACCCCTTAAATCATGTTATGGTACCTGCCTCAACCACTTCCTCTGGTACCTGCCCTGTGTGTGAACAATCTTTTTGTGTTTTGGTGCACATTTTAAGCCTGTTAACAATTTGAAGTGGACTTTCTACTTTGGCTCATAACTCAGGGTCTCAATAAAATTCTTAGGATCAAAAATATAAAGTGCTTACCAGCCAATATATTCTTTGGCAGCATAATATATATTTTTCTCTTTTTAACAGGCTTCCTTGATGCATTTAAGTTCCGTTTCATTCACACAGCCAAAAGTCGATTTATTATGAAAAGCTTGCACATTTTCAAATCTATGGGTGTAACTAAAAATTACAGAACATTACTGCAGAAATATTTAATTTGTGTACACAAATTTTTTTTTTTGAAATTAAGTAATTGTTGGTATGAAAAATGTTTCACTGAGAGAGTGGTAAGTACCTGAAACACTCAGCCTGAAAGAGTGGTTGTCAGCATCTTGGAAATATCTTGACTTGAATCGCCCAGGTATTGAAGGCTATGGCCAAGTGTAAGGAGATGAGATTAATACAGATGGGTGCCCTCTGGCCATAGACTTGGTGGGCTGAATGGCCTGTTTCCATGCTGTATGACTATATTCCTATGAAGATTCCCTGTGGCTATAATAATAACTCTTATGTAAAAAATCTAATTGTATCAGCACTGCCAGGAGAATTCCACACTTTTGTACTCCGCATGACAAATATAAGCAAATTCATTTTTGTATCGACACAACAGATCGATGGACATGGAAACACAGCTGTGTATAAAATTCCATGATGCCAGCAGATGACAATGGCATCACTACTGGTCTCCACAAGTAAAACCTATACAATCTCTCTCCAATGACCAGAAGAAGCTTGCTGGTTTGCCGAAGCGATACCCGGTGCTCCCTTTGTTTCACAAGAGTAAGGAGAGAGTGGGTGAATTGGACGTGAATCTGATTGCTCGCATCTTTATTTTAATCTAACAACTTCCAAATGGTCATTGGGAATTTGCCAGCTTCCTATGTTGATTTGCTGCCCATTTCCACCTAGGCTTGTCCTTTGCTAAATCCTGGCCTAAAATAATTGGAGTTGGTATTGTTTCTTTTGGCATTGGCTCTTGGCTCAGTCTCTCTTGGCCTGGCCATAAATTTGCTACTGAGCCTCAGCTCTGGCTCAACAACAACAGCAGCATACAATGATATGTTTTGCTTTGGGGAACAATTTTAATATTTTAAGTTACTATGTCATAATTTATAAATCACACCCACGTACGTGTTGGTTATACTTGGTTCCATGTCCAATGTTTGATGGGTTCAACCTGGATAATAGTGACTGCATTGCAGTTGTTCTTGCCTCTGTTGTATTGGAAACACACTGTCAGACATAAGAACAAGAAAATATTTAAAGTGCTGAGACATGCCTGTTGTCAGAACTGAAAACGATAGTTGTCTGTGTTCAATTTAATGAGGTTAGTGGGAGAAAATACGAAGAGAAGAGGGTGGAGGGAGATGAAACACTAACAATGGAAACAGAATTAATGAACCGAAGTATCAGCAATTCATTTCATTGAAAGCTGTTCAAATGATCTGAAAGAGTGGGGATAGACGCAAAATACTGGAGTAACTCAGTGGGACAGGCAGCATCTCTGGAGAGAAGGAATGGATGACGTTTCGGGTCGCAACCCTTCTTCAGACAGAAAGAGTGGGGAAATAGAAACGACAGAAGAATGTGTGAAGAGCTAAGATAATGAAAGGAAGTGGAAGCATGAGAGAAGGTTTAAAAATTGAGGGAATTGGAGTAGTAAAGGAAAACCAAAGTCCTGAAAATACCAGGGGAAGTTTCACACGGCGAAATTCACATTCTTTTGATTATGATTTGGGTAATATAAAATGGACGGCACAGTGGCACAGCTGGTAGTCTCAGATTGTCTCAGAAAGGCAGAGACCCAGGTTCAATCCTGACATCTGGTGCTGACTGTGTGGAGTTTGCACGTTCTCCCCGTGACCACGTGGGTTTCCTCCAAGTATTCCGGTTTCCTCCCACACTACAAGGATGTACAGGTTTATATGTTGATTGGCCGCTGTAAAATTGCTCCTTGTGTGTAGGGAGTGGACCAAGGTGGGATAACATAGAACTAGTGTGAGCGGGTGACCGATGTTCAGCGTGTACTCGATGGGCCGAAGAGCTGCTTCCATTCACTCAATATTTATTGTTTCAGCTGAAAATAATGACTTGACTCACCAGCTGGAAGAGGCAGAGAACAAAATAGGTCAATTGAACAGGTTAAAGATGATCCTGACGTCACAGGTTGAAGAATTGAAAAGGCAGATTGATGAAGAATCAAAGGTAATTAATGGATTGGGAATATTAATAGATTTATTGATTATCTTAATATCTCTTGATCCAATTAGTATTAACTGTGTTTCCTGTATTTTTCTACTCTACCCAGCCATGTGAATTGATACATAGAGAGGTCAGATCATTTAATGTGATATGGCTTTTTATTAAAGTAGATTGTGACCCGCCTGAGTTAAAGTTATTGCTGCTTAATATCACTAAATTTCACTTTTAAAATAAAGTTCAAAGCATTCAAAATGATTTATGTTAAAACCATCTGCAACTACTTTCAAATGTTCTAATGTGTAGGACAAAACTGCAGATGCTGGTTTAAACCGAAGATAGACACAAAATGATGGAGTAACTCAGCAGGACAGGGAGCATCTCTGTAGAAGGAATGGGTGACATTTCGGGTCGTGACCATTCTTCAGACCGAAACGTCACTCATTCCTTCTCTCCAGAGATGCTGCCGAGAGTTCTAATGTCGTGTTCTGTGTGTTTTGACATATGTCATAATTGAGAGTCAATGGAACCTGCATGATATCAGATGCTGACCAGGTGAGATGCTGACCAGGTGAGATGCTGACCAGGTGAGATGACACATTCAGTGTTGTGTCTCCGTGCAGCTTATTTATTATATTGTAATTTTCCTGGTGCTATAGGGTTAAGAGCAAATATGCTTTGATTTTATGCCATAGCATTGCAATTGATTGCCCAGACTTAGTAGCATGAAAGGTTTACCCCTTCCTCTCCCAGTCAGAGACATTTCAAGGCTTCTGTTGACAGGTAATGGACTTCAATCGTATCCTGTGATTAGAACAGATTTAGGCAGGTACATGGATAGGAAAGGTTGAGAGCGATGCGCGCCAAATGCGGGCAGGTGGGACTAGCATAATTCGGGCATAGTGGGACTAGTGTAAGTGGGAGATATTTGCTGGTGTGGGCAAATTGGGCCAAAGGGCCTGTTTCCACACTGTATGAGTTTATGACACTAAATGTTACTGACTAGACAGTACTGCTAAAAGCCAGAGGCACTCAGTAGGTGAATTGGCTGTTTCGGTGTTAATATGTTTCTGTTTTGGAGAGCTTTTTATTATTAATTTAATCTCAGATAGAAACCTTTATTTCAGTTGTTGATGAACTTAAAATAAAAATACATCTATGCTCTGGGTAGGCAATGGAACAGTGGGAAGCTTATAATTGCAAGGTTGATTGCTAAATTAACAATTAAGATATTTAAGTGAGGGAAATGGTCGGATGCAGGTAGTTTGTTCACATGTGGAGCTGGTGGTACAGGTGGTCTATGCATGGCCTGCATACACGTACCAGCCAGGGGCCAGTCCTGATATCAGCACTGAGCAGCTACACGATACAACTGGTCATCCAGCACTAGCATCTTGTCTTCCATCAACATTCTCCTTCCTGGGACACATCCTGAGTGCCAAGTGAGAGATGCCAGTATAAAAACAGGGCTGTGTCTGTTGTGACTCCAAGATAACGTGGGCAGTGAACACAAAGGATCTTTTTAAATCGCTGAAGGTGCATTCTCGGTCTCTTTGTGAAGGTGAGCAGACTCCCTTTCTAAAAAATACCGTAGGAACACTATGGGTCAGGCAGAATCTTTTGGTTTAGTTCAGGGATACAGCATGGAATCAGGCCTTTCAGCCAACCTAGTCCCTGCAGACCACTGATCACCCCGCACACTAGATCCATGTTAGCCCCACTTTTGCATCCAACACAATAGGGACATTTTACAGAAGCCAATTAACCTACAAACCTGCACATCTTTGGAATGTGGGAGAACATACAAACGCCACACAGACAGCACCCAGAGTCAGGATCGAACTCTGGGCTCTGGTGCTATGAGGTAGCAGCGCCTTCTGTGAAGGGCAATGGACAGATGTCTGAAGGATCCCAACCCATATGTTATCTGTCAGTCTGAAGAATGTCTGAACATGAGATACTGTCTGCCCATTTCCCTCCACGAATGCTGCCTAATTTGCTGTGTACCTGCAGCAGTTAGTTTATTGCTCAGGATTCCAGCTGCTGCAGGTTTTTGTGTCTCTGAGCAGATTCTTTATTTTGGGCCTAGCTTTTATTGCCAGGCTTGTTAATGCTATTTTACACTCATTTTGTGTAAATCACATTAAAAACAATATAACAGCAGCCTGATGCCTACGTAACTCGGGCGCTGATCCTTGTGCTGGTAGATTAAAAATAATTTAGATGCATTTTAGATTCATAAAGTGGCTGCCAAGTTCATATGCTATTATTAATGACTGGAAGGAAAAGTATGAATAATGTTGTATCCAGCTAACAAATTTCAAACAGCTTGGCGAAACGCTATTCTTTAGCAGTCTGGTTTAGTTTAGTTTAGTGATAGAGCACGAAAACAGGCCCTTTGGCCCACCGGGTCCGTGTCGAACAGCGATCCCCACACATTAACACTATCCTACACCCACTAGGGACAATTTTTACATGTACCTAGCCAATTAACCTACAAAGCTGTATGTCTTTGGAGTGTGGAAAGAAACCAAAGATGTCAGGGAGGATTTAAACTAATGTGGCAGGGGGATGGGAGCATGAGCAGAGAGAGAGAGGGATGTAAAATGAGGGTAGACGCAATAGGTAGCAAGGTGAAAAGTAAAAGTGGCAGGCAGACAAATCCAGGGCAAAAAAGGGCCACATTTCAACATAATTGTATAAGGGGTAAGAGTGTTATAAAAACATGCCTGAAGGCTTTGTGTCTCAATGCAAGGAGCATTCATAATAAGGTGGATGAGTTGAATGTGCAGATAGTTATTAATGAGTATGATATAGTTGGGATCACGGAGACATGGCTCCAAGGTAACAAGGCTGGGAGCTGAACATCCAGGGATATTCAATATTCAGGAGGGATAGACAGAAAGGAAAAGGAGGTGGAGTAGCGTTGCTGGTTAGAGAGGAGATTAATGCAATTGAAAGGAAGGACATTAGCTTGGAGGATGTGGAATCGATATGGGTAGAGCTGCAAAACACTAAGGGGCAGAAAACACTAGTGGGAGTTGTGTACAGGCCACCTAACAGTAGTAGTGGAGTTGGGGATGGCATCAAACAGGAAATTAGAAATGCATGCAACAAAGGTAAATCAGTTATAATGGGTGACTTCAATCTACATATAGATTGGGTGAATCAAATTGGCAGGGGTGCTGAGGAAGAGGATTTCTTGGAATGTATGCGGGATAGTTTTCTAAACCAACATGTAGAGGAACCAACGAGAGAGCAGGCTATTCTAGACTGGGTACCGATTAATGAGGAAGGGTCAGTTAGCAGTCTTGTTGTGCGTGGCCCCTTGGGCAAGAGTGACCATAATATGGTTGAGTTCTTCATTAGGATGGAGAGTGAGATTGTTAATTCAGAAACAAGGGTTCTGAACTTAAAGAAAGGTAACTTTGAGGGTATGAGACGTGAATTGGCCAAGATAGACTGGCAAGTGATTAGAAACATAGAAACATAGAAATTAGGTGCAGGAGTAGGCCATTCAGCCCTTCGAGCCTGCACCGCCATTCAATATGATCATGGCTGATCATCCAACTCAGTATCCCGTACCTGCCTTCTCTCCATACCCTCTGATCCCCTTAGCCACAAGGGCCACATCCAACTCACTCTTAAATATAGCCAATGAACTGGCCTCAACTACCCTCTGTGGCAGAGAGTTCCAGAGACTCACCACTCTCTGTGTGAAAAAAGTCTTTCTCATCTCGGTCTTAAAGGATTTCCCCCTTATCCTTAAGCTGTGACCCCTTGTCCTGGACTTCCCCAACATCGGGAACAATCTTCCTGCATCTAGCCTGTCCAACCCCTTAAGAATTTTGTAAGTTTCTATAAGATCCCCTCTCAATCTCCTAAATTCCAGAGAGTATAAACCGAGTCTATCCAGTCTTTCTTCATAAGACAGTCCTGACATACCAGGAATTAGTCTGGTGAACCTTCTCTGCACTCCCTCTATGGCAATAATGTCCTTCCTCAGATTTGGAGACCAAAACTGTACGCAATACTCCAGGTGTGGTCTCACCAAGACCCTGTACAACTGAAGTAGAACCTCCCTGCTCCTGTACTCAAATCCTTTTGCTATGAAAGCTAACATACCATTCGCTTTTTTCACTGCCTGCTGCACCTGCATGCCTACTTTCAATGACTGGTGTACCATGACACCCAGGTCTCGCTGCATTTCCCCTTTTCCTAATCGGCCACCATTTAAATAATAGTCTGCTTTCCTGTTTTTGCCACCAAAGTGGATAACCTCACATTTATCCACATTATACTGCATCTGCCAAACATTTGCCCACTCACCCAGCCTATCCAAGTCACCTTGCAGTCTCCTAGCATCCTCCTCACAGCTAACACTGCCCCCCAGCTTAGTGTCATCCGCAAACTTGGAGATATTGCCTTCAATTCCCTCATCCAGATCATTAATATATATTGTAAATAGCTGGGGTCCCAGCACTGAGCCCTGCGGTACCCCACTAGTCACTGCCTGCCATTGTGAAAAGGACCCGTTTACTCCTACTCTTTGCTTCCTGTTTGCCAGCCAGTTCTCTATCCACATCAATACTGAACCCCTAATACCGATTCTTAAAGGGTTGACAGTGGATATGCAATGGAAGGCATTTAAAGACTGCATGGATGAACTACAACAATTGTTCATCCCAGTTTGGCTAAAGAATAAATCAGAGAAGGTAGTGCATTCGTGGATAACAAGAAGAATCAGGGATAGTATCAAAACTAAAGATGAAGCATACAAATTAGCTAGAAAAAGCAGCTTACCAGAGGACTAGGAGAAATTCAGAGTCCAGCAGAGGAGGACAAAGTGCTTAATTAGGAAAGGGAAAATAGATTATGAAAGAAAACTGACAGGGAACATAAAAATGGACTGCAAAGGTTTTTATAGATATGTGAAGAGAAAAAGGTTAGTTAAAACAAATGTAGGTCCCTTGCAGTCAGAAACATGTGAATTGATCATGGGGAACAAGGACATGGCAGACCAATTGAATAACTACTTTGGTTCTGTCTTCACTAAGGAAGACATAAATAATCTGCTGGAAATAGCAGGGGACCGGGAGTCAAATGAGAAGGAGGAACTGACTGAAATCCAGGTTAGCCGGGAAGTGGTGTTAGGTAAATTGAATGGATTAAAGGCCGATAAATCCCCAGGGCCAGATAGGCTGCATCCCAGAGTACTTAAGGAAGTTGCCCCAGAAATAGTGGATGCATTAGTGATAATTTTTCAAAACTCTTTAGATTCTGGAGTAGTTCCTGAGGATTGGAGGATAGCTAATGTAACCCCACTCTTTAAAAAGGGAGGGAGAGAGAAAACAGGGTATTACAGACCAGTTAGTCTAACATCAGTAGTGGGGAAAATGCTAGAGTCAGTTATTAAAGATGGGATAGCAGCACATTTGGAAAGTGGTGAAATCATTGGACAAAGTCAGCATGGATTTATGAAAGGTAAATCATGTCTGACGAATCTTATAAAATTTTTCGAGGATGTAACTAGTAGAGTGGATAAGGGAGAACCTGTGGATGTGTTATTTCTGGACTTTCAGAAGGCTTTTGACAAGGTCCCACATAAGAGATTAGTATACAAACTTAAAGCACACGGTATTGGGGGTTCAGTATTGATGTGGATAGAGAACTGGCTGGCAGACAGGAAGCCAAGTGTAGGAGTAAACAGGTTCTTTTCAGAATGGCAGGCAGTGACTAGTGGGGTACCGCAAGGCTCAGTGCTGGGACCTCAGTTATTTACAATATATATTAATGATTTGGACGAGGGAATTGAATGCAACATCTCCATGACACTAGTTTGCGGATGACACTAAGCTCGGGGGTAGTGTTAGGTGTGAGGAGGATGCTACGAGGTTGCAAGGTGACTTGGATAGGCTGGGTGAGTGGGCAAATACAAGGCAAATGCAGTTAATGTGGATAAATGTGCGGTTATCCACTTTGGTGGCAAAAACAGGAGGGTAGACTATTATCTGAATGGTGCAAATGGTGGAAAAGGGAAGATGCATCAAGACCTGGGTGTCATGGTACACCAATCATTGAAAGTAGGCATGCAGCTGCAGCAGGCAGTGAAGAAAGCAAATGGTATGTTAGCATTCATAGCGAAAGGATTTGAGTACAGGAGCAGGGAGGTTCTACTGCAGTTGTACAGGGTTTTGATGAGACCACACCTGGAGTATTGCATACAGTTTTGGTCTCCAAAACTGAGGAAAGACATTCTTGCCATAGAGGAGTTACAGAAAAGGTTCACCGGACTGATTCCTGGGATGTCAGGACTTTCATATGAGGAAAGACTGGATAGACTTGGCTTGTACTCACTAGAATTTAGAAAACTGAGGGGGGATCTTATAGTAACTTACAAAATTCTTAAGGGGTTGGATAGACTAGATGCAGGAAGATCATTCCCGATGTTGGGGAGGTCCAGAACAAGGGGTCACAGTCTAAGGATAAGGGGGAATTCCTTTAGGACCGAGATGAGGAAAACATATTTCACATAGAGAGTGGTGAGTCTCTGGATTCTCTGCCACAGAATGTAGTTGAGGCCAGTTCATTGGCTATATTTAAGAAGGAGTTAGATGTGGCCTGGCTAAAGGGATCAGGGGGTATGGAGAGAAGGCAGGTACAGGATACTGAGTTGGATGATCAGCCATCTTCATATTGAATGGCTGTGCAAGCTTGAAGGGCCGAATGGCCTACACCTGCACCTATTTTCTATGTTTCTATGTCAGAGAAAACCCACGCAGGTCACGGGGAGAACGTACAAACTGCATACAGATAGCACCTGTAGTCGGGATCAAACCCGGGTCTCCGGCGCTGCATTTGCTGTAAGGCAGCAACTCTACCGCTGCACCACCGTGATGTTGCATCTTAGGAGTGGAGACAGCCTAGCCCCCTCCCCACCATTGTTTTCCATTGTTAATTTGAATGGATGAGAAATGAAGGGCGAATGTGTGCACTAAAATGTTCAATGTGCTCTCCAGAATCTAGAGGATCAACTAGACTAAGTGTTCACACGGGAGGGCTTGTCCCCCGATGCAATATTCCTCCTCTCCACCAATTCCAATAATGGTGGCCTGCGAGGGGGGGGGGGGGGGGGGGGGTGGGGGGGCTTTCTGAAGTGCTGGTATGCATGTTGTGGGCTGAAGGAACTGGTCTCCAGAGGGCTAGTATGGACATTCTGCACCTAATGGATTCTTGAAGGTGGCAGCTCAGTCCCTCAAACCTGATGTGCTGGTAGCTGACTCACGGCTGGTGGGCTGGTAGTTAACTCACGGATAGTCCTTGAAATTCCAT
This sequence comes from Okamejei kenojei, assembly GCA_035221665.1. NCBI lineage: Eukaryota > Metazoa > Chordata > Chondrichthyes > Rajiformes > Rajidae > Okamejei > Okamejei kenojei. The sequence goes on from CM069153.1 coordinate 9,883,822, forward strand.
TTCAAGCAGGGTGCAAGGCCACCAAATTCAAATCTATTTTCCTACCATTTCAAGCAGGGTGCATGGCCACCAAATTCAAGTGCAGTTTCTTACCACTTCGAGCAGGGTGCAAAGCCACCAAATTCAAGTGCAGTTTCATACCACTTCAAGCAGGGTGCAAGGCCACCAAATTCAAGTGCAGTTTCCAACCACTTCAAGCAGGGTGCAAGGCCACCAAATTCAAGTGCAGTTTCATACCACTTCAAGCAGGGTTCAAGGCCACCAAATTCAAATGCAGTTTCATACCATTTCAAGTAGGGCGAAACCACCATAAAACCACACAAAAAACCACACTCACAGTTCAGTACACATTCAGTGTGTCAGTTGATTCACAGCTCAGCCAGAGTCATGACGTCTCCATCCCGCATCATGCAGAGACTGAGCCACATCCACACTTCAGGGTTTTATAATCCCTCCCCCCGGAAAAGGTGTGGCCTTCATGGCGTGATTGACAGGAGAGAGATTCTCAACATTTTTAAAACACTATTAACACTTTTATTTTTAATTGATGGGAAGAATCCTCTGCATCTGATGAGCGGGGGGGGGGGGGGGGGCTGAGTAAGATGGTCAAAAATCACAGCTGTAAGTGGTAGCGTTTTATCTAAAATCAATCAGTGCAAACAGGAAGTTGTCAAGTTTAGACCAACAACCATTTGCTTCAACCCAAACCCCCCAAACAACCATTTGCGGTGCCTTTTACTTCAACCCAAATCCCCCAAGCAACCATGTGCAGTGCCCTTTACTTCAACACAAACCCCCCAAACAACCATTTGCAGTGCTTTTTACTTCAACCCAAAACCCCCAAATAACCATTTGCAGTGCCTTTTACTTCAACCCAAACCCCCCAAACAACCATTTGCAGTGCTTTTTACTTCAACCCAAAACCCCCAAAAAATAATTTGCAGTGCTTTTTGCTTCAACCCAAAACACCCAAACAACCATTTGCAGTGCGTTTTACTTCAGCCCAAAACCCCCAAACAACCAAGGGTAAGGCGTGAAAACGAGACATCACAAGAAATGCAGAAATACAGAAAATGTAGAATAGTTATTTTTAGCAGTTGACAACAAAGCAAACAGAGAAAAAATGTAATTGGGACAGTCAGGCTGGTTGGAGAACTGGGAGGGATGGAGAGAGAGGGAAAGCAAGTTAAGGAAGTCAATATTCATAACTCAGGGGTGAAAGCTGCCCAAGCGAAATATGAGGTGCTAGCTAAGTATGTCTTTGCATTAACTGGTTTCCATTCAATCTGATGGAGCGATCCAAAGATATCCGTCATGATTCCCACAACTCAAGGGGTTACATCTCATAGTATTTTACCAAGCGGCTTCACAGGTTGGAGGTAAGAGTTGTAATAAGGCGATGATTGCAACACAAAGGGTGGAAATTGCAAAAAGTTTTGTTTAGTTTGGAGATACAGCGTGGAAACGGGCCCTTCAGCCCACCGAGACTGCACAGACCTGCGATCTCCGCACATTAACACCATCCTACACACACTAGGGACAATTTACACTTATACCAAGCCAATTTACCTACAACCTGTATGTCTTTGGAGTGTGGGGGGAAACCGAAGATCTTGGAGAAAACCCACTCGGCCACGGGGAGAACGTACAAAGTGGGGATGGAACTTGGACGCTGACATTGCAAGCGCTGTACGGCTTTGCCATCGTGCCACCCAACAAAAGTGTTGCTGAACCCGAGCATATGGATAAATCAGGGACCATAGGACCTCCAACCCCCAGTCCAGGTGGCAGGCGATCCATGGAACACTTGCCCTCAATCTGTTCCAAACTTTCTATCTATTTACAGAATGGTGCTCCACCAGCTGTCTCTAACGCTGTGAATAAATTATGTTAGTTCTAGAAGTTATATATGTTGCGGTTAAACAAAGCTTATTGTACTGTTGCTTAAATTGTTACTGAAACATCCTTACTATAAATATGTATTACCCTCAATGGCTACACCTAAGAGATTGTAATTGTAAAACAAAATGACAAAACTACGAACATTGGAACATTAATTAAAAAGGAGCAGTTAAAGGCCATTCGCCCATCAAACGTGCTACGCCTTTTAGTATGATCATTGCATGATCCTCATAGTTTGAACATTTTCCAAAATCAATCTTCCAAAAAAGAATCTACTTCATATGCCCCCAAACGACCCTGCCATCACCAGCCTCTGGGGTAGAGAATTCCAGACACTCTGCGAGTAGTAAAGGCAAAAAATATAATGCAGGTTCTCTGTGTCTGAACATTCGATCTTTTTCTTTCAGTTGAAGAGCACGATGACGATAAGCCTAGCAAGTGCCAAGCACGACAATGAGGTGCTGAAGGAGCAGGTTGAGGAGGAGCAGGAGAGTAAATCGGAACTGCAGCGACTCATCTCCAAACTGAACAGTGAGGTCACCCACTGGCGGACACGCTACGAAACGGACGCCATCCAGAGAACTGATGAGCTTGAAGAATCCAAGTAAGCAATGTGTTTTGTGACCAGCGTGCCCTGAAATGAGCTCTGGGGCAGATATTGTGGTCTCTGATGATAAAACATAATAATGAATTAAATGCATCTTGAGAACACTTGCCATCCACAGGAAACCTCGTTGGTAAGAAAATTATTTTAAAATTGTCTATCTCTTCCTTCGACTTCCCCCATTTTCTGTAACACTGCATTTTTCGCTTGGGAGCTTTCATTTACCGTAGTATGAAGCTTGCACCAATATCATTGTTGCGGATAAATAATCAAGCTAACAGCAGTTAATGCTCATTTTATGAGAGTGGGATACATTACGTGCTGAAAGAACAGTTTAATAAACTTTGTTTCAAAGTGCATTGCTTGAGCCAGTCAATTTGAGTGTCGGAGGAAGAGCAGAGAATTAGAAACCTAGCCAGGTTGTTGCAGCATCAAAATTGTCCAATTAAGCCTCTAATAAAACAAAGGTAAGGTGTAGCAGGCGGCCCAATGGGAGCGGCCATGTTGGGAGAGAGACTGTATTTAGATTCGTTTGGAGATACTGTGTAGAAACAGGCCCTTCGACCCACCCAGTCCATGCCACCCATCGCCCTTACACTAGTTCTATGTTATCCCTCTTTCGCAATTTACAGAGGTTAATTAACCTAAAAGCCCACACTTCTTTGAAACTTGGGAGGATCCAGAGCACCTGGAGAAAACCCACATGGTCACAGGGAGAACGTGAAAACACTGCACAGACAGCACCCATAGTCAGGTTCAAACCAGGGCCTCCAGTGCTCTGAGGCAGCAGCTCTACCACTGCTCCACTGTATCGACATAGAGGGGAAGTGTGAGGCTTTGGTTCAAGAGTATTTGGCAAGGAACCTAAAGGCAAAGACAGAGGCGGACAGGAGGAAGAGGTGCAGTCTACATTTATTGTGAGTGATAGTTATGGTTTTTTCTCTCATGTGCAGTGTGGATGATCGGTAGAATAGTACAATTTTGCTCCTGCAGGATGTGGGAAGTTAGGGAAAGTGCAGACTGATGACCCCACTTGTGGGAATGGTGTCCAGGTGCCACTCCTTCTAGCCTGCATTGGGGAACTGGAACTGCAGCTGGATAACCTCAGGATCATTGGGGAGACCAGGAGCTTGTTTGGATAAGACTTATAGCGAGTTGGTCATGACTAAAGGGGCTGTCCCACTTGGGCGACCTAATTGGCGAGTTTAGAAGAGTTTAGGAGAGTTTGAAAAATGTCATGTTGAAGACCTCGACTATGTAGAAGACCTCCTTCAGCTATGTTGAAGACTAGTTTCGAGTAGTTATGACTTTGGGGAAATTGGACACCGAATAGTGGAGAGTGAAGACGACCTCCTTCGACCTCCCTTCGACCTCCCTTCAACTATGATGAAGACTACCTACGACTACCTTTGAGTACCTTAGACCACCCTCGATTACCTACGACTAACATGCCAACCTACTATGACCTACTATGACCTACCACGACTAAACCTATGAGTAAAAAACGTATCGATTTTTTCCATGGCGACATTTTTACAATCAATAAAATCAGTTTTATTCGCTATCAGTTTTTTACTCGCGGGCATTTTTCAGCATGTTGAAAAATATATGCCGCGACCTAGCTGAGGCTTCGAGTACACAGGGACCATTCTCGAGCATGAAGGAGAGTTACAAAGACCCTCTACGACCTCGTGTCGACCATGCTGCGAGTATGAGTCGAAGGCAAACTCGCCAGAACTCGCGGATTAGGTCACCCAAGTGGTCCCCTTAAGGCCCAAGAAGAGAGTAGGTGGGTGACCACTAGGAAGGGGAGTGGGCAGAGAGTGCAGGTGTCCCCTGTGGCCATTCCCCTTCATTACAGGTGCAGTTATGGGGGATGGGCCATCAGGGTGAGCAGCAGTAGCAGGCAGGATTGTGGCACCGGGCCTAGCTCTGAGGCACAGCAGGGAAGAGTAATGTCAGGCGGGGGGTTATAGTGGTAGGAATCTCTTTAGTTAAGGAAACAGGCAGGAGATTCATGACAGGACAAGATCACGAGGAGAATATATATAATCAATGTAAAGAATCTTTTATCCAGATTAGGGGAATGAAGGAGCAGCAGGTTTAAGGCGAGAGTGGAAAGTGGAGCTGAGGAACACATTTTTCACGCAGATGGTATTGGGAATGTGGAATGAGCTGCCAGAAGAGGTAGTTGAGGCAGATACTCTTGCAACATTAAAAACATTTGGACAGATACATGGAAAGGATATGGGCCAAACGTGGGCAAGTGGGGCTAATGTATGTGAGGCATGTTGGTCAGCATGGGCAAGTTGGGCTGAAGGGCCTGTTTCCGTGTGGTATGACTCAATGAGAATATTAACATTTGTTCAATGAACCTTCAAGAGTTTTGTTCGTGCAGTCTGTGTTTGATAGTATTCACTAAACTTAGGCCATGCACTAATCAAATTGACTCAAATAATTTAGTGGGCTGGATAAAGTTATTGAGCCATTATATGTTGTTAGGAATGTGTAGGTGAGAAGTAGAATATGTAGAAGATAAAATAGGATTAGTGGAAATGGGTATGTGATGCTGAACAGACTCAGTAGGACAAATGGCCTGCTTCTCTGCAGTATGACTTTTTGGCATTTCATTTATGTTTAAATTGGAAACATTTTTGATCGGAAAACCACTATTCACCTTGAGGCAATGCAGTTAAGTGGAGACCTGTTGGACTGTTATTGTTTGTTCTTTTTTTTTCTGAGTTCTTGTTATATTATTTATCATATTCTGTTGTGCTGCAGCAAGTAAGAATTTCATTATTCTACTGGGGACATATGGCAATAAAACGCTCTTGACTCTTGAGATGTTCAAGTCTGTGGTTGGTTTTAGAAGGGAAAATAGAGAGAAACAGATTATTTTAGTTGATATTTCAAAGACCAAAGGAGATGAGTTTTAAGTGAGCATAAGATATACAGAGGATGTGAAGAAAGGTTCTTTTCTGTGCAAATAGAGGTTGTTTTATACAAAGGAAATTGCTCTCTATGAGCGAGAGAATCAGAGACCGTCAGTAGTACTAAATGAAGATTGTTGGGGGAATAATGGGAGGCTACTGGCAAGGCTATGGAGAAAGAGTGGACACGTGGTACTGAGTGGACAGTTCTACAAAGACCCAGAGGCACCCAATAGGTCGAACGGCTGTTGTTGTGCTATTATGATTTCAGAATTCTGATTTGGAGAGCTTTCTATTATTAGTTGCATCTCAGTTGCAAACCTATATCAGGTGTTGAAAAGCTTAAAATAAATATGCATTTATACCCTGTCGGTCTATAGATGAAGGAACTCTGAATAACATTATGATTATACAATTAATTGCTAAATTAACAATTAAGGTATTTAAGAGTGTAAACTGATGCATGTAACCAAGGCATTAAAATATTGGCCATTGTAGGGCATTGGACAGAGGAGTACAACCCCATCTGGGCCTTTTTATTTTTAAATGTCGAAATAACTCGTACATTGTTGCAAAAGCACAGTAGCGCAGAGACTCTTAAGGACCTGTCTCACTTATGCAATTTTTTCAGCGATTTGCCGGCACCCGTCGCAGCAGGTTGCCGAAAATTCGCGGGGTGACGCTTGTATGGTCGTGAGTAGTGGCCGCTGGATTTTCAACATGATGAAAATTTTCGGTGACCTGCTGCGACTATGACGGGTGCCGGCAATTCGCCGAAAGATTTGCGCGTGGGACATGCCCTTTAAGGTGCACATGTAGAGAGGATGGTGATAGTGCACATGTAGACAGTAGGTGATGGTGCACATGTAGGCAGACAAACACATCCAGCCTTGAAGAAAAGTTCCAACCTGAAACGTCATCTGTCTATTTCCATTCACAGATGCTGCACTGAGTTCCTCCAGCAGTTTGTATTTGTCTTTTTTAAATGATTGATTGGAAGATCTGGCCTGTGGGTTGCGTGGTGAGGAATTAGGCAGAGTTCTAACAGTTATCATTCGATGGTTCAATGCTGGAGTAACTCATCGGGCCAACCAGCATCTCTGGAGGGCACTTCCACAGGCCTATTTAAAAGCCTCTTAAACACCACTATCAAATCTGCCTCCACCATCACCCCTGGCAATGCGTTCCAGCCCACCAGTACTCTTTGTGCAAAAAACTTGCTCCACACAACTCAATAAAATTATCCCCCTCTCTCATTATAGCGATACTCGCCATGTCCTTACTGGGAAAAAGGTCTACCCTATGTATGCCTCTCATCATTTTATATTTTATTCAATGTTCATACCATTAAGTTTAAGCTACCCAAGCAGACTGTGAGATGCTGTTGCTCCAGTTTGTGTGTGGCAATGGAGGAGGCCCAGGGGCAGAAAGTGCAGTTTGGGAAGAGGACTGAAAATGTTTAGCAACTGGGTGATTCAGCAGGCCTTTGCTGGACGGAGTATGTGTTCAGCAAAATGGTTGCCTATTCTATTCTTGCGGATTCCCACACTCCCGTTAACATATTGGAGAACTGGTTTCCCTGCACCTTTCAGCATCCTAAGGCCACTGTTCTCTTGTACACGTTAACACACTGGGCTCCCAGTTTCTGTGCTCCCTCTGACATACTGGGGTCCCATTTCCCACGTCCCCTTTAACACAACAGAATCCCAGTTCCTACACTCTTCTTAATAGACGTGAGCCCCTATTCCTATATCACCATTAACATACAGGATTAATCAAGTTCTACTCGAATTGCTAAGGACTACTGTAAAATCAATTACAGTTCAGTAGATCATCTCAGATCGTTGATAACTACGGCACACACTCAGTTTTCTTACAAATAATTAACTATTTTATTAAAAACTGTAAATAAAGCTCCAGCTCTGTTCGCTTACGTATATAATGGAGTCCCGCTGGAAGCGTTCAGAAACCGATCGCCGAGCCTGCGCTTGGTCTCACCGATATATAGGAGTCCACACCTGGAACAGTGGATACAGTAGAAGAGGTTGCAGAAGGTGTAAGTGAAACTCTGCCTAACCTGAAAGGACTGTCGGTCCTTGGACGGAGTCAAGGGAGGAGGTATAAGGGAGGAGTGTTGCATCTCCTGCTGTTGTTGGGGAAAGTACCTGGGGAGGGGATGGTTTGGGTGGGAAGGGACGAGTTAACCATGGACTTGCGGAGGGAACGGTCTCTGCGGAAGGCAGAAAGGGGTGGGGATGGGAAGATGTGACTAGTGGTGGGATCCCATTGGAGGTGGTGCAATTGTTGGAGGATTATGTGCCGAATGCACAGCTGATGGGGTGAAAGATGAGGACCAGGAGGGCTCTGCCCTTGTTGCGATTGGGGGGAGAGGGAGCAAGAGCGGAGCTGCAGGATATGGGGGATATCCTTGTGAGGGCCTCATCTATGATGGAAGAGGGGAACCCCCGTTCCCTAAAGAATGAGGTCATCTCAAATGTCCTGGTATGGAACACCTCATCTTGGGCGCAGATGCGGTGTAGACGGAGGAATTGGGAGAAGGAGATAAAGTCTTTACAGGAGGCAGGGTGGTAAGAAGTGTAGTATAAGTAGCTGTGGGAATCAGTTGGTTTATAATAGATGTCAGTTGATTGTCCATCTCCTGTGATGGAGATGGTGAGATCAAGAAACGGTCAGGAGATGTCGGAGATGGTCCAAGTGAATTTGAGTGCAGGATGGAAATTGTTTGTACAGTTGATGAAGTCAGTGAGTGCTGCATGGGTACAGGAGGTAGCCCCGATGCAGTCGTCAGTGTAGCGGAGATAGAGTTCAGGGTTAGGGCCAGTGTATGCCTGGAACAGGGATTATTCAACCTTCCCTACGAAGAGGGTTTGACAATAGACAATAGGTGTAAGAGTAGGCCATTCGGCCCTTCGAGCCAGCACCGCCATTCAATGTAATCATGGCTGATCATCCCCAATCAGTACCCCGTTCCTGCCTTCTCCCCATATCCCCTGACTCCGCTATTTTTAAGAGCCCTATCTAGCTCTCTCTAGAAAGTATCCAAAGAACCACCCTCTGAGGCAAAGAATGCCACAGATTCACAACTCTGTGTGAAAAAGTGTTTCTAAATGGTGTCAAGTTGGGAAAAGGGGAAGTACAATGAAATCTGGGAGTCCTTGTTCATTGGTCAATGAAAGTAAGAATGCAGGTACAGCAGGCAGTGAAGAAAGCGAATGGCATGTTGGCCTATTAACAATTTATTTTTATTTTTAGCAAATACCTATGCCATCATGAATACATGAAGCTTCCTCTGACAGAACAGTTTTACTAAGAAATGTGTAGGAAAGAATTGCAGATGATGGTTTAAATCGAATCATTGAACATTGTCAGAGTGAGGCTGAATGTAAATTTGATGAACAGCATCTCATATTTCACTTACAGCCCAGTGGTATGAATATTGATTACTCTCACTTCTGGTAGCCCCTGCATTTCCTCTCTCGCTATCCCTCCCCCACCCAAGTCGCAATAGCTTCTCGTTTTCACACAACAAACCGCTCACAATGGCCTGTTTCCTAAATCATCATTACTTTTTTGCATATCTTTCATTCATTGTTCTTTAGGTAGACAAAATGCTGGAGAAACTCAGCGAGTGAGGCAGCATCTATGGAACGAAGGAAATAGGCAACGGTTCGGGTCGAAACCCTTCTTCAGACGGTCTTCAGCAACCGCAGTTCCTTCTTAAACATTCATTGTTCTTTTTCTCTCCACATCACCATCTGTATCTCTCGTTTCCCTTATTCCTTAACCAGTCTGTAGAAGGGTCTTGACCCAAAACGAGAAACATTCCTTCTCTCCAGAAATGCTGCCTGTCCGGCTGAGCTACTCCAGCATTTTGTGTCTATCTTAGTTTTACAAAGACTCCTCTTTAAATTATAGCAATAGCTTCAAATTAAATAAAATGAGACTTTCTCTTTGCAGCTTTTGGTTGGGAAAAAATGGCAGAATGAACATGTGTTATTCAAACATAAATCTCATGCCTAAGATGAATATGCAGGGAATGGAGAAATATGGATTACGTGCAGGCACAGGAGATTAGTTTAACGGCATCATGTTCGACATGGTCATTGTGGGCTGAAAGGCCTATTTCTGTTCAGTACTGTACTGAGTGTAGTTTCACTGCTTTCAGGTTTCTCTTCATGTCAGACACTTACTGAGGATCTCTCAGATGTCTCTTCAACCAGTCATTTCAATTAATTAATTTCCAATTCCATATCACCAGAGTACACAAGTTCACGGTATAGGAGCAGAATCAGGCCATTCGGCCCATCGAGTCTACTCTGCCATTGAATTATGGCTGATCTCTGCCTCTTAATCCCATTTTCCTGCCTTCTCCCCATAACCCTTTACACCCGCTCTAATCAAGTATTTTTCAATCTCTGCCTTCAGAATATCCACTGACGGCCTCCACAGCCCTCAGTGGTAATGAGTTCCTCAGATTAACTACACTCTGACGAAAGAAGTTCATCCTCACCTCCTTTCAAAAAGAGCGGGCTTTAATTCTGAGGCTATGACCTCTGGTCCTAGACACTCCCACCTTTCCACATCCCCTCTATCTGTGCCTTTCATTTTTCTGTAAGTTTCAATGAGGTCCCCCTCAACCTTCTAAACTCCAGCAAGTACAGTCACATTTGAAAACATTACCAATAACTGTTGAATTGTGCAGCTCATTTAGGGTAGAAAAACATTTCAGAGACATGAGAAGAACAGGCTATAAGTGAAAGGAGTGACCAAAAGGTGAAAAGAGGTTTGGTCTAAGGATCAGGATTTTAACAGAATCCTAAAAAAAGGAGAGGGAATGTGTGGAGAGAAAATTCCAGAGATTGTGGTCCAGGCAACTGAAGGCATGATCATAAGGTCATAAGGTCATAAAGAATAGGAGCAGAATTAGGCCATTTGGCCCATTAAGTTTACTCTGCCATTCAATCATGGCTGATCTATCTCTCCCTCCAAACCCCATCCTCCTGCCTTCTCCCCATAACCTCTGACACCCGTACTAATCAAGAATCATTCTTCTGAGCTCCAGCGAGTATCATTATAATCATTCATCTAAACTCCAGCGAGTACAGGCCCAGTGCCGACAAACACTCATCATAGGTTAACCTACTCATTCCTGGAATCATTCTTGTAAACCTCCTCTGGACCCTCTCCAGAGCCAGCGCATTCTTTCTCTGATATGGTGCCCAGAATTGCTCACAATTTGACCTGATGGGTCGGTCTATTCGGAAGTCTTGGAAATCCCCATGCTTGTAGGGCTGGAGGAGGTTATGTGTCATTGTGTTCTTGTTTTGAGGCCATGGAAAGAATGGCCTAAAGACAAATCTGAAAATCCAGGCACCCTGGTGGCAGATTGGATTATTGCGATCTTTAAATCTTTGCCATTGCTTATCCACCCGTCAACCATTTAAGTATCATTTTCCAGGCTATTCTAGCCAATTTGCTTATCATAACATCAATGTCACCTTTCTTTAAGTTCAGGACCCTTGACGTTGAATTAACCTTGTCACTCTCCATCTTAATGCAGAATTTAAGAAGGTTAGAAGTTGATGTGGAATGTGATGAGATACATTTTTGTGGAGATATTAGGCAGGAGAAAGGCAGAGAGCGGGGAATGAGTGTTAGTTTAAATTACACTTATTTTAATGCAAGGGGCCTGACGAGCAAGCCAGATGAGCTTAGGGTAATGATAGGTATGTGTGACTGGGACATGGTAGCCATGACTGAAATCTGGTTACAAGATGGGCTGCTGAATGTTCCAGGGTACAGGAGCTTCTGGGGGTCTCTGGTAGATAACATTTGTGGATAATCACGAGATTTTATGTACATAAAGCGAAAACTGGGTAACCAGTGAGAGAATACGACCCCTAAAGAATCAAAATGGTCAACTCTGTGTGAAGCCACAACAGATGAGCAAAGTCCTCAACGCACCCTGGTGGCAGATTGGATTATTGCAGGATGAGGCAACAGCAGCAGGTAATGTAGGGAGTGGACAGTTGGAGGCTGACGAGATCAATTAATTATTCACGTCTGAAATGTATGAACGTGCTTGAAAGAAATGGAGTGGCATTGAAGTAATCAATGTGCTCGATGTGGGTGTTCTTTGTACAGTGCCATGTCAAGTTCAGGTCTGGTTTAAATAAACCATAAGCCCTGCAATTAGCAATTACCTAATTGAATCAGATATATGGCAGTCCCAGTACGTTTCCGAAAATTATCATGTTATAAAAAGTTGTGGTTCCATCTCATGATTTTTAAATAAACCTCTAATTGTTTCACATCCTATAATTGCTCCTGAAACGGCCATTGTGAAATCCAAATGAATATCACTATCACAAAGCTGCAGCTATCTTGTATTATTCCCAAGTTCAGGGATTTCCCTCTCCCTTTTTGAAAAAGATGTGTCCTGATATAGTGCATACAAACTTGAGGGATTGGAAGCCTTTAAGGCCAAAAAGTAAGAATTGAAACAATAAAGCAAGCGACCAGGCCCAAAGTCGTAATAAATAAAATCCTTCTCGGGTATATAATTAAGAAAGAATGACAGAAGTATTGATAAAGAATAGTTATTGGAATTACACACAGTTCCTTTAAGACTGGGGTTCTAAAAGACCACAATAGTTCCTGGACATTGATTCAACTGAATATTTTCTCTTCCTCCTATAAGAATGGCAATGGAGCAGTAGTTTTTTTTTTAGCTGGTGAACAAAATATTCCCATAGGTTTGCTTCCAATTATTGTGTTTGGAACAACCCCTACAATCGAAGAACTTCCTTCAGCAGATTGTTACATTGCACCATCTGCTCCTGGTCAAGTTGTTCAGATGTATACTGTGAGGTGTTCTGAGATCAAAGCAGTCAGTTGTACAGCCTATCAATTATTGGAATCAGACATCGCACAGATTGTTCTGGTTTTTATGATCAAAGAACCACTCTGAACAAAAGTTTGGCTGCCTTCCATAACACACTGAAAAATAAATCCTCTTGGGAAATTTGCGCGCATGCATTGGACATCCTTCTCCCTCCTTACAGCACATTTTACAAGAAAGTATTTACAATTTGGGAGGATTTCATTCTTCAATGCTCTCCATTGTATAAAGGAAGGTTATGTTCATTGGAAACTAAACATCCTTTTCTTCAATACATCATCCAGGCAGATACCAGGTTAGACTAAGAGAGCTAGTAGTTCGTAAATGTAAGGCTATAAGGCTAAAGTTCTGTACACAAATTGTGCCCACATTCATTCATTTTGGATGAAGATAAATTGGTGTTGTTTCAATATGATACAGGAGGCCGTTTTGCCCTGTCAGTCTATGCTGCCTCTCAGAGCAATATAATTTCCTGTTGGTTTTCCCTGTCACTCTTTCCTCTCACATTCTCATCACCCCCCCCCCCCACCTTTCCAGAATCCACACTGATCTACAAACTAGGGCCAACAACTAATGGACAATTAATCAACCAACTCTTTGGGTTGTGGGATGAAAGCCGATCGCGCAGAGGAAGTCTATACGGTCACAGGAAAATGTGTCAACCCTTCCCAATTATCCTCCTGGATCATGGTTGGTCCTGGGTTACTGGAGGTGTGAGGCAACAGCTCTGCCAGCTGCACCACCATGCCATCCATGTTGAAGAAGCCCACACACTGTATCTTGTCTTTAGAGAACTTTGTCTGTTTTTATTGCTGTTCTGTTTCCTCCACTCATTGAAAAGGCTGTTTTCCGAGTCATTTGTTTGCTGTTCAATAAACTGTTGCTATGTGCCATTCCCCATTGCCTTTCCAACACATTGGCTGATACAGTTATCCATAAATTCTCCAAGTAAAGGTACACAGTGACCTTTACACAGAATAAAGGTCCAGGAAGAGAGAAGGTAGGCGACCATGAGGACGGGAATTAGCCGTGGAGAGCAGGTGACCCCAGTGGCTGTGCCTCTTCAGAACCTCTTGGGTGCTGTCGGGGAGTACAACACATCAAGGTTGAGCAGCAGCAACAGACAGGGCGGTGACTGCAACCATGGCGCTGAGGCTCCGCAGGGAAGAGTGACGTCAGGAAGGGCAACTCTATAGTTAGGGGTGCAGACAGAAGATTCTCAAGACATCTCAGAGTGGCTGCATTACATCCTCAAGAGGGAGGGGAAGCAGCCGGAAGTTGTTGAGCATATTGGCACAAACGATACAGATAGGACGAGGAAGTGGGTACTGCAACATGAGTAAAGGTTAACTACACTCCGACTAAAGAAGTTCTTCCTCAAATTAGGAGAACAAAACTGCACACAATAATCCAGGTGCAGTCTCACCAGGGCCCTGTACAACTGCAGAAGGACCTTGCCCCTGTACTCAAATCCTCTCGCTATGAAGGCCAACATGCCATTAGTTTTCTTCACTGCCTGCTGTACCTGCATGCTTACTTTCAGTGACTGATATACGAAGACACGCAGGTTTCGTTGCACCTCCCCTTTTCCTCATCTGACACCATTCAGATAATAATCTGCCTTCCTGTTCTTCCCACCAGTGGATCACCTCACATTTATCCACATTATACTGCATCTGCCATGCATCTGCCCACTCACCCAACCTATCCAAGTCACCCTGCAGCCTCATAGCATCCTCCTCGCAGCTCACACTGCCACCCAGCTTTGTGTCATCTGCAAACATGGAGATGTTACATGTAATTCCTTTGTCTAAATCGTTAATATCCATATAACCATACAACAAGTACAGCACGGAAACAGGCCATCTCGGCCCTTCTAGTCTGTGCCGAACACTTATTCTCACCTAGTCCCATCAACCTGCACTCAGACTATAACCCACCATTCATTTCCCGTCCATATACCTATCCAATTTATTTTTAAATGATAAAATCGAACCTGTCTCCACCACTTCCACTGGGAGCTCATTCCACACAGCTATCACTCTCTGAGTAAAGAAGTTCCCTCTCATGTTACCCTAAACTTCTGTCCCTTAATTCTCAAATCATGTCCTTTTGTTTGAATCTTCCCTACTCTCAATGGAAAAAGCTTATCCACGTCAACTTTGTCTATCCCTCTCATCATTTTAAAGACCTCTATCAAGTCCCCCCCTTAACCTTCTGTGCTCCAAATAATAAAGACCTACCTTGTTCAACCTTTCTCTGTAACTTAGTTGCTGAAACCCAGGCAACATTCTAGTAAATCTCCTCAGTACTCTCTCTATTTTGTTGACATCTCTCCTATAATTTGGCGACCAAAACTGTACACCGTACACCAGAATGACCTCACCAATGCCTTGTACAATTTAACATTACATCCCAACTTCTATACTCAATGCTCTGATTTATAAAGGCCAGCACACCAAAGCATTCTTTACCACCCTATCTACATGAGATTCCACCTTCAGGGAACTAGGCACAGTTATTCCTAGATCCCTCTGTTCAACTGCATCCCCAAATTCGTTACCATTTACCATGTACGTCCTATTTTGATTTGTCCTGCCAAGATGTAGCACCTCACACTTATCAGCATTAAACTCCATCTGCCATCTTTCAGCCCACTCTTCCAAATGGCCTAAATTTCTCTGTAGACTTTGAAAATCTACTTCATTATTGTCAACACCACCTATCTTAGAATCATCTGCATACTTACTAATCCAATTTACCACAACATCATCCAGATCATTGATGTATATGACAAACAACAGTGGACTCCAACACAGATCACCTGAGGCACCCTGGACCCCACTAGTCACCAACTCCAATCTCTCTAATCTCCACCTGACAAACAGCCATCCACCATTACTCTCTGGCATCTCCCATTCAGCCACTGTTGGATCCAACTTGCTACTCCACCATTAATACCCAACAATTAAACCTTCTTAACCAGCCTTCCATGTGGAACCTTGTCAAAGGGCTTACTGAAGTCCATATAAACAACATCCACTGCTTTACCCTCATCAATTTCCCTAGTAACCTCTTCAAAAAATTAAAGAAGATTAGTCAATCATGATCTTCCAGGCACAAATCCATGTTGACTGTTCCTAAACAGACCCTGTTTATCCAGATGCTTAGATATATTATCTCTAAGTATCCTTTCCATTACTTTGCCCACCACTGACGTCAAACTAACAGGTCTATAATTGCTAGATTTACTCTTAGAACCCTTTTTAAACAATGGAACAACATGTGCAGTACGCCAATCCTCCGGCACCATTCCCGTTTCTAATGACATTTGATATATATTGAAAATAACTGGTGTTACAGCACTGGGCCTTGCGGCATCCCACTAGTCACTGCCTGCCAATCTGAAAAGGACCCCTTAATTCCTACTCTTTGCTTCCTGTCTGCCAACCAGTTCTCTATCCATGTCAATGCCCGACCCCCAATATCATGTGCTCTAATTTTGCGCATTAATCTCTTGTGTGGGACCTTGTCAAAGGCTTTTTGAAAGTCCAGGCACACCACATCCACTGGCTCTCCCTTATTCATTCTACTTGTTACATCTTCAAAAATTTCCAGAAGATTAGTCAAGCATGATTTCCCCTTCATAAATCCATGCTGTCACTGCCTTCCAAATGAGCTGCTATTATTTCTTTAATAATCGACTCATGCATCTTCCCCACTACCAATGTCAGGCTAACTGGTCTATAATTCCTTGTTTTCTCGCTCCCTCCTTTCTTAAAAAGTAGGGTTACATTGGCTACCCACCAGCCCACAGAGACTATAAAACATTGTAAAATGATCACCAATGCATCCACGATTTCTGGGCCTTCTCCTCTGAGTATCTCTAGGATGCCGACCATTTCAAGGCCCTGGGTATTTATCTGCATATCTTCAATCCCAACAGTTTCCCAACAACATTTCATGACTAATGTGGATTCCCTTCAATTCCAAGGCCACCCTTCCACTCTATCTGCTCGGTGGTCCCCTAGTATTTCTGGGAGATTGTATATATCTTCCTTAGTTGAAGACAGAACCAAACTATAATAGTAATATTAAACGCGAACTTACCCTAGTTCGAAGTTTGATCGTTATTTTTATGGAGTAGTTATGCGATGAGGGTTTTAATGGATTACGATGAAGAGCCCTGCCCTACGGCGCTGGCAAATCATGCATACTTCAAAAGCAGCGGCGCGCATGAAAAACACAGAACTGGGCAAATATCTAGAAGTAACAACTAGTAAGGCTCCATAAATAAGACTTAGAACTTACCAGATGATCATTTATTTTATGAGGGTGGGAGTGGAGGGCATTAATAACCCTCATCGTAACTCCTCATAAAAATTAACGATCAAAACTTTGAACGTGGTAAGTTCTCGATTTAAATCTTACTATTTTACTAGCTTCGAGTCACGTGAGTGACTACGTGAAGATTTTAAAAGGCTTACTGTGTTTTTTATGTCCGTAGAATAATCAGTACGACTAGTCCGCGTGCTAAGTAAATACATAGCATGAAACCAGAGCTAATATTTAAAGTTCTTTTCCATAATTAAAATTTTAGATGGTTTAAAGAACATCACAATAAAGTCCCTCCTCCATAAATTCCGGGCAGGGATCATTACAAAGAGATAAAAATATAAGTACTACATAACAGGATTATAGCAATCTTAAAAGTAAACCAAAGCAGGGGTATAGCGAAGGTAGCAGGTTGACTATAAGTGATACCGCAACACACGCGTGGGCCAAACTTGTCATAGTGTGAAGCAGGTATATTTTAGAACTTTGAAAAAGTTTCTCTTTACTTCACCCTGCAGATTTCTGTTGGGGGGGGGGTTAAATATGCATCAAAAACACGAGGCGGTACGTCCCCACCTATCCCTGGCGGACGTAGCTGCTGCCATCTAGGTGAATGAGTATTTGAACACATCATGTCTAACTCCGCTAAGCATAGTTAACACCTGTTTGCGAACACACTTTGAGATGTTGAACTGAAGCTTTAGTAAGTAGTGTTGGTTTTTTATGCGTAATCATTTACGATTATTCGTTCCATTTCCTCGAAGAGTTTTGTAAGCTTTTTTATATATTGGTCAAATGTCTAACCACACATAAATAAAGTAAGGATGGGCTAATAGGATATAGCTTGAAAATTACCTTTGCTCAGTTCTGTCCTGGTCCTGCATTTGTTTGATCAGTATCAGTAAACATAGAACACAAGTTAGTTCTGTAGTCCGCATGAATACAAGTCTAAACCAACATTTGTAAGTTTGGCACTCTTTGAGCTAGAAACAATGATCATTAACATTATTAATTTTGAATGTTAATCTTTGCACAATGACCAATCCATTCGAATTGAGTCCAGTGTGGTCTGTTTAAGTAAGGTAAAGTACTAAATGCTCACATTCCAAAATCTCTGTGTATCTAGGTTTGGTGATTAATGTTAAATGGCCGTTCATGAATACTAGATATATATGATGTGATCGGCAAGTTGATTTCTGGTCAGAACATAAGTCCTAAATAAATGATAAGTGCACTGCGTGCATTTTGTTATTGGTCTAGCTGTAACTTTTAAATGTAGCTGCAATAATGCAATTTACAAGGAGTGCTCCATAATAACATTGTTCATGCATATATCATCAGTAAACTGATATCAATATCAATCATGCAATAATTCACAAGTATCATAAAAATATTTGACTGTGTGCAAAATTCTTAACCCATTTCTTAATATGTGTCATATATTGTTTTTAGTGCTTATACATTCGCGCATGATTGTCACTAGAACTTCCATAGTTTTGTCGCGAACTAATGCCCAACTCGTCTGTATGTCTGGTCAAAACCTGGCAGAATTAATAAATCAATATGCCATATAATGGATAAATTTTCTTTGTTACTGGATTAATCAAAATATCACAGCAGTTATGGAATTTGACATATATGGTTCTTTAATCATATCAGCATTAATGGAACGCGTATAATGGGTATAGTGCACGCAAGGCTGTGTTTGGCCATAATTTGGAATCTTCCCCAACAAATTCCTGTGGCAGTAATCTGTTCTGAATTCCTTCATGAGACATTGCTGAAACCAAAGCAAAAGGTGGAAAAGGCATAAAAATAAGGCATTATTCCTCCCCAGATCAATGAAAAAGCTCTACTGCTTACGTGGGGAGAGTAGGTGTGATTTGTTAGTGTTTATGAGTGAGGGGTAATTTTATAATTTGTTGATTGGTTTTGTGAAAGTGGTGATTTTATTTGTTTAGTTTATATTATTGAGTGTATATAATAATTGGAGTACAATATTAGTATTAGTGCGGAGTAAGGATATAAATTATGTGTTTTATCCTTTAAAGATCAGTTGATCTGATACGTGCCATCCCACAGTGGTAGTGACAGGGAATGTAGGTTGATGAAATCCAAAGTGGCGATCAAGACACCATTGGCCATATTTCATTGACGGGCAGACAATCAAAACATGATACTGTCAGGTATCCGCCCTAATGTGATTAATATATGCGAAGCAGCCCGTTTTATTGTCTTAATCTGTATTAATACATGTAGAGAACGGCCTTTTTTTGAATCACTAATATGCTTTTTAGACGGCATAGAAAGCACGGCCTAATAACTCTGAAATAGTTAATACGCCATGAGATTTTAAGAAACGCTTTCTTCTTGACGTGTCCAGTCTATCCTCCACAAACTGAGGATGAATCTGTTACTCCCCCCCACACCACCCCCACCCACCCCCCCCCCCCGCACGCCGCATATCCCCCCCCACCATGAGCCGAGAGGGCATTAGGCATGCTATTTATAAGCAATTTCATGCTGTTAATCAGAATGTTTTTTAGCAGCTTGTGGGACATTTTAACAATCCACCGAAATGGTAATCTCCAAGCAAAAGCTTCAGTTGTGTTAATTGGCAATGGGCCTATCAGAAGTGGCTCCTGCCCTCATGTCTTTGAGTAGGCTTCGTTTATTTCCCTTGAAGATTGTGATAATGATAATGGAGACAAATTCCTATACTGGCAGGAAATAGGCTGCTAAACTAGTTTGCCAAATTTATTTGCGCTACTTCTCGGATGGAAAGGATATTTGGAATGAGATTATTACAATGCACCAAAAAATCATTCAAGCTTTATCTTTTGTTGGTAAAGTATTAACATAGTTTCTGATTAGATATAACAAACTCGCAAATATTAATTGATTGTGCTGGCTGAGGCAGCTTGGATTTAATTGGAATGAATCAAGAACGCCTAGGCTTATAACAAGCTTTGTACTGAAACTATTCTCACTGACTCTTTGATTGGCCAATAAAAAAGAATAGATAATGTCATTCGAGATAAGCCATAAACGATGTGTTTTGGGATCTCGTAATTTGGCTTATAAACTTGTTATTCACAGTTTACGTAAGTGCCTGGGAGCTGAACTCATCCATTTGCATAGCTTTAAAACTGGCCATATATTGTCCCAGCCAATTAATATTATGTTAAAGTACCCAAATCCAGAAACTGATGAGGTACATAGAATAATATGCGTTTTTTCAATCAATCGTAGCCATTATAACTACCTGCTGATATAAATGATCTTGCAGTATAAATGCATGTATCGCATTTAAATGTTGTATTCTACCACTTATTTAGTATTCTGTAAGGTCGCATAAATAAGTCTGCAATCAACGCATCTGGTGTAGCTTTGAAAATCTTATGACTACAAATTATGCCTCGAGTTCATAGAGTTTTTTCGAAATAACCTCCTTTTCAGCATAATGTTGTCAATTTCTCACATATAATCTTCTGCTTTTGTCCAATTGCAGTCACACGAAAGCATAGGCAGAGTAGATCTGTACTGGAGGATTAACTCCGGGGGGGGTGGGGTTGGTTGGGGGTGGGGGGGGGGGGGGGGGGGGTGGGGGGGGGGGTAACACCCATTGTCTTAAATGTAATAGTGCTCTCTGAAACGGCATGTAACAATAAAGGCTCGATGTCAGAAGTATAAGTAAGCCAGTCTTTATTAAACTTTTGTAATTCTCCTCTGATCCAACTGAGATTAATCCGGCAGTTGCTTAATGAGGATATAAGCAAGTCTTTTAATACCCTCGCAATAGAGCGTGGTGGTCTCCTTTTCCCGCTGAATACGGTATAGTATTGGGGCTGTGGCAGTACTAGATAATATATCCTTGAGCATTTTCTTCCTCTAATTCCAAAAATCAAATCCCCTTCTGGGCGAAAAACATTTTTGGTCGCTAAGGCGTAATGGTTCCATGCAGCTATAAATTTTTAGCTTCTCTCATCCAAATTTTAAATAATTTAGGGCAGAGATTTACCCCAAACAGATAACCAGGACTTTGAATAAGCACACTATGCTCGATCACGAGGCTTGCAAACTTTGAGTGAAATATGGCCGAATAGGCCGATTTTCCTCAATACAATAATTTCATAGAAAGAATTTGCACAATAGGTTCCCTCTTCCCTAAACTTATCCATCTCTCCCAAAAGCCATAATGGCAGGGCATAATAATTTGTGAGGATATTTGAATCCACACACATTCTAGAGGTCTGTCTCATTATGTTGGGGGTCATGGATGGCCCATAATCAATGGATTAAGACCCGTAGGCACTCGCAATGAGGCACAATTCCTTGTGTGTTTATAATTCTGATGTTTCAATGCATCACAGAATCATGAAGTTCGGTGAGATACCATTATTAATGTTGGTCAGCTAGGTTTTTCGGCCATAGCCGTCACTATCTTCCTTCATATATAGATAAGCATAGGGCAAATATTTTGGCGATATATTCCCAGCACATTTGCCGGCTTTCTTTATTTTGTGGTGTGTATTTCAAATGCAAAATCACGCATCAGCAATGGGTCTGGGCCTTCTGCACCTAAATCAATTGGGATTGTCATCGACCGTGAGTACTTCCATCGGACCCAAATCCTGGATCGGGCAAGAAGGGGGGGGGGGGGGGGGGAGTTCTCAACTCCCAATAGCCCCTTAGGCCCACTAGCCTAACTATCAGAATAATTAAACCGCTTAACAGATATTGTAAGACATCAGGGGCTTTTTTGGGAACCTGTTCTGGGTACTCTTGTGACCCTAGTCTCATAATTTTTTGAAACTTTTCTCCCCATATGCATCCATATTATTGCCACATAATTTAATTATCTGGAGATCTTTCATAACAGATCATCAGAACCACGGCCTTGCTTCTCAGATTTCATTTTACATTTTATGAGCATTGTCTCCTCCGTGGTTATAACTTCTGGAAAATCTAGAACACGCTAAGCGGTATATGATCAGGCATTATTCAGCTGACAGCGGCGCACCAGTATCTGGGAACGGCAGGATCCCCGTGGCACATAGCTTATTAGTCGGACGGCGTATTTTATTTTCCATTTCCAACGGCCCGTGGAAGGCTCTTTTACATTACGAACCCGAATTTTCTTGCCGATTCTTCCATTTCTTTCATTAATCATGTGCTAAACAGGCACTTTAACAGTGACTCTGACTTTTATTTTACTTTATCTTTTACTGCTGGACCGTCTACCCAGGGGGTAACTCTAACGGACTAAAGGTGTTTTACTATCCCCACTTGTTGTCGCTGCACTTTGCGCCACTGCCCTGCGGGTCCGTTTCCGACGCGCTGCGTAGAGACTGGCTACCTTACAGGCAGCTCCTCCTTCCGTCCTGCTCATCTGTCTACTATAATGCGCGTTTGCCAGCATGCCAGGCGGCGCTCATTCACTGTAGTCGGCCTCACTTTCATCTAGAACCGAAGTAAAAGATTGTTGATTAGGGGGGGGGGGGGTGGGGGTTTTTTTTGTTTTTTAATCTGGTCTGGGCCATTTCCTGTTTTACCATTGGACAAATTCACACTTTAATCTAGACTATACAGGGACATACATATGCTATCATCGACTAATCTTTTCCTATTCACATATCTAAAAAAGCTTTAGGCAGTTGCAGTTTTTATATCCTTGAGCAAGTCTTTCTTTCGTGCGTCTATTTTCCCTTCCATTAATTAAGCACCCTTTGTCGCTCACACCGTTGAATTGTAAATTTCTCTCAGTCTCATCCAGTTTGCTGGTCTGTCTCATGGCGCATTTGCATGCCTCTTCGCGTGGGATTAACACTATGCCCTAATTTCCAGGCACATTAGCGCATACGTGAGGCCGTCCATTCTTTCATTTTATTTCTACTCCCAACATGATGAAGCAATTGTTGTAATTCATCCACGATACGCGATACTTTAAATCATTTGGCCTATTGCTTATCGCACGCGTCAACCATTTAAGTATGATTTTCAGGCAGGCTATTCTAGCATGGAGGATCTAACACATGCAAAGTCACCTTTCTTTAATGTTCATAGACCCTTGACGTTGAATTAACACTCGGGTCGACTCTCAGCATCTTAATTAGCAGAATTTACAGTAGGTTAGAAGTTGATGTGGAATGTGATGAAGTATACATTTTGTGAGATATTAGGCAGGAGAAAGGCAGAGCGGGGAATTGAGTGTTAGTTTAATTACACTTATTTTAATGGGCAAGGGCCAACATAGCAACTCAAGATGAGGTCTTGAGGGTAAATATGAGGTGTAGTGTGTGACTGCACATGGTAGCCATGACTGGAAATGTGCGTATACAAATGGGGCTGCTGAATGTTCGCAGGGCATCGGAGAGCTGTCTGGGGTCACTGGTAGATAACATTTGAGGATAAATCACGAGATTTTATGGGGGACTAAAGGGAAATTACTGAGTAACGCGAGCGGATAATATTGACTCCCTAAAGAATCAAAATGGTCAACGTCTGTGGTAAGCCATAGGAGGGGGGGGGTGGGCAACAGATGAGACAAAGTCCTCTACAGCATTTTTCGCAACTCTATTCTGTACTGTGGAGAAGCCATGAGGTACTGGGGATTCTTGGGGGGGCAGTGAATGGACTTGTCTTGAAGCATCATTGTTATGGTCGAAGAGGTGCTGAGGTTCCTGATGCGTAGAAAGGTAGATACAATCTCGCATGGGCTGATTTCAGATAAATTCCAGGGATCAACTGTGGAAACGTTGAGGGAGAAATTGCAGGAGCCCTGCCTGAGATTTACGAGTATGTTCTATAAATCGTCGTAGGAGAGGCGCTACGAAGACTGGAGGGTGGCAAATCTATTCAGGAAAGAGGTCTACCAATTGGAAAAAACCAGGGAACCACGAGCAAGTTGAGGGCCTAACATCTGTGGTCAGAAGGTAACAAAGAGCATTTCTGAGGGATTATATACAGTTGATATTTTGAGATGGATTAAGTGATGTGAAGTGTGGAAGAAACCAAAGATCTCGACGAGAAGGTCGATGGGTCTGGTGTGGGGGGAGGAGGGTGTGGGGGGTTGTTTGGTGTGATTAGGTGGTGGATGAGTGTGAAAGGCCGTTGATAGGAAGTTGGTATATAAAATAATAATGATTGTTTTTGGGGGGTATTGATTTTGAGGTTGTGGAATATATGTATAGTTAATTTTTTGTTGGGAAGTGTTTAAATAATGATGAAAAAAAAATGAAAAACAAAATATACGAAAAAAAGTGAGTCATGGTCTCACAAGTCTGATGCCGTTTTTTTTTGATTGATGTGACCTAAGAAGGCCGTGGGGGCAGATCTGTAGACGTATAATTGGATTTCAGCAATGCTTTCAACTAGGTTCCGCTACGCAGGCTGTTCTGGAAGGTTTGATCGCATGGGATCCAAGGAGAGATAGATGAATGGATAGAACATTAAGGTTTCATGGAAAGAAGCAGAGGGTGATGGTGAAAAAAGTGTTTTTTCAGAATTTACCAGGATGTTGCAGGACTTGAGAGCCTGAGTTATAGGCAGAGGTTGAGCAGTCTAGGGCTTTATTCCTTGGAGCGTAGGAGGATGAGAGGTGGTCTTGGTGTACAAATTCATGAGAGGAATAGTTCGGGTAAATGCAGCAGGGGTTTATTATGCCCAGACTAGGGAATCGCGAGAACCAGAGGACATAGGTTTAAGGTGAGTGGCGGAAAGATTTAATGGAAACTGAGGGTCATGTGTTATGCACCATGGCTATTGGTGGCATGGAACGAGCTGACGAGGAGGTAGTATGAGGCAGTACTAATCGCAACATTTAGAAACAGTTAGACATATACATGGATAAGATAGGTTTAATAGCAGCACGTGCTGTGAGTAATTACTCAGGGTAGGCACTAGGTCAGTCAGTGCGACATTATAAAAAAATCGGTAAAATCCGAGCAAATAGCACAGAAAACCGTAAAAACCGCACATGCGCAATCGTTTGTTAGCCACTCAATCGACCTTTTTAAAATCTTTAAAATGTGCCTTGGTCACATTGGCTTTCTCCTCTCCTGTATCACACATGCGGGCACATTCCACGGTGCAAAGGCGGATTTCATCTGCCTTTGATTGCCCGTTGCCAGTGAAGGCATGAAGCAGCGTGGTTTTTGTGTTGGGGTTTTTTTTGCCACGCA
Source organism: Okamejei kenojei (assembly GCA_035221665.1). Taxonomy (NCBI): domain Eukaryota; kingdom Metazoa; phylum Chordata; class Chondrichthyes; order Rajiformes; family Rajidae; genus Okamejei; species Okamejei kenojei. The sequence continues at coordinate 9,908,698 of CM069153.1, forward strand.
CGCGAGTTGAACATAGGGTGGATTATTAGGGGGGTATATTGCAGTAACTGTTGATGAATGGCCCTGGTTAGACCGTATATGCTACTAAAGATGATTATTGCAAAATAATAAACCATTTTATTAATAATTGGTTAAATTAAGAAAGAAATTGATTAATACTGAATTTAGTAAGTGGGATATATTGATGGGGATAGAGGGATAAATCTATATGTAATAATTACTTTGGTTATAATTTTAGCAGGTAGGCACGTTGGGCTGTTTAGAGGAATATGGGTCAAATGAAGCAGGTTGGAGAGTTGGTATAGATGGATGTTGGTAGATGGTCATGTGCAGGGTTGGGTCGAGATGTACTCTATATAATTTATGTGACCTACCAAGGTGGGGGGTTCCGTTGTACTATGTAGTGCCTTTCAGAAGCGTCTTTTGTGAAAAAGATGCTTGAAGAATCCTAGCAGTGCGCGTCTTGATGTGTGATGTTTGTACCTAAAAATAATCAGTGTGGTGACTCATAAGGAATATAACAATGTTATATTTGAAGCAAATGAGGAGGCATTTATTAATTTGCATCTCTTACATGGTCCAGGAATCTGGATTTGATGGATGATCTATACTCTTGGCTAGATGGGGTGAGTTAAAATCCAAGGATCCCAAATGTAACTGCCGCAATTGAGGTAAGTCCACTATTTCCTTTGGAACACACTAGTTAAAATTTTTATATTAGGATGATCACTCTTCATAAATCCAAATGACGATCTCTCCTCTGAGAAGATTTAAATATACAATCAAAGTGCTTCTAAATGCCTGTCTGTACAATTGGTAATCCGAGATGTGGTAAGTTTGCCAAATTAACTGCCTGATCCATGTGACACCACGTTTTATGTTTCTTGATATTATAGAGTATGAGCCAGAGACTTTGCACTTGTTTTTTAGTTATTGTGTAAAGGATAAAGGCTGGTTGGTTTAGAACTTCAACGGGAAATTTTGGAATGTGTAAGGGGTGGGGGTTGATTTCATGAGAACTTCTCGATCAGCACTACGAGGGATTGAAGCTCTAAAATAAGGGGACACTATCGATGAAACTGTTTTAATCTCTTTGTGAAATGGAGATGAGAGTTCAAATCTTGAGTGCCATTCAATGTGTGTTTGCATTTGGAGTGTAGCAGCATCCAAGGGGGGGGGGGGGATTTGGGTTGGGGGGGTTGGATTTAGTTTAGGTTTTAATGTCGATAAGATACAAATAGGGGTTGATAGAGAATACAGGCCAGTTCGGTCCCACTGGGTCCTTGCCCGACAATTATACACTTTAACTAACATTACCCTACTCATATGTAAGAATAAGGTATAGTGAAGTATATACCTACATGTGGAATCACATTGCCTAAAAGGGCCAATTTTACATATTAACCATAATTACCAGTTGGTGGTTAACCTACAAACCCAGTGTAGTTTAGGGTTTATGAAAACCGAAGATCTCGGAGAACACCCTATGCAGGTCACGGGGAGAACGTACAAACTCCGTACAGACAGCTCCCGTGGTCAGGATCGAACCTGGGACTCTGGCACTGTGAGGCAGTAGCTCTTCCATGTTCAGAACCAGAACCAGGGTCCACAGTTTAAGAATTAGGGGTAGACCATTTAGAACGGAGATGAGGAAAAACTTTTTCACCCAGAGAGTCGTGAATCTGTGGAATTATCTGCCTAAGAAGGCAGTGGAGGCCAATTCTCTGGATGCTTTCGAGAGCGAGTTAGATAGAGCTCTTAAAGATAGCGGAGTCAGGGGATATGGCTAGAAGGCAGGAACGGGGTACTGATTGTGGATGATCAACCATGATCATATTGAATGACGGTGCTGGCTCGAAGGGCCGAAAGGCCTACTCCTGCACCTATTGTCTATTGTCTATTGTCTATAATAAAGCCCCATAATATTTAGGGATGGAATTCAGATGCTGCACTTTGTAATATACTCAACGATCCAGACAGCATCATCAGTGGGAGACGATGCTAACATTGTAGATTCATGTCTTTTCATCAAAACTGGGAGGAGGAATTAGACATTAAACATGTTTAAAATAGGAGTAAAATAGGTGAGAACAATAGGAAGGTATGTGATAAGATGAAAACTATGGGAGATTGAGGCTGGTAATGAAAGGCATTAAATCCAGTCTACCAAGAGTGCTTGTCCCACGATAGTTCACCTACCCCCACAACAGGTCCAAGATTGATGCCATTTCCCTGGCCCTACACTCATCCCTGGAACATCAGAAAAAAGAGACACCTACCTCAGACTTCTATTCATAGATTACAGGTTTGCGTTTAATACCATTATCCCATTAAAGCTCATCACCAAACCCGTGGAACTTGGCATCTCTGCAAATGGATCCTCAACTTCCTGACCAACAGACTATAATCTGTGAGGATAGGGGACAAATCGTCCTCTACGATAATCCTCAACACTGGTGCGCCGCAAGGCTGCGTTCTCAGCCCCCTTCGTTACTCCTTGTACACCCACACTGTGCAGCCGAGTACAAATCCAATTCAGTTTACAAATCCACGGACACCACCATTTTTGTGGGCCGGATATCAAATAAAAATGAGATGAAGTGCAGGAAGGTGATTGAGAACGTTGTGAGCTGGTGTCGAGACAATAACCTTTCTCTCAATGTCAGCAATGCAAAGGAGACTGTGATCAACTTCAGGAAAACACATACCCCAATATACATTGATGGCGCCAATTAGAGATGGTTGACAACTTCAAGTTCCTAGGAGTAAATGTCACCAGCAACTTGTCCTGGACTAGCCATAATGAAGCAACGGCCAAGAAAGTGTACCAACGCCTCTACTTCCTTAGAAGGCTTAGGAAGTCTGGCATGTCCCCTACAACTCTCATCAACTACAGATGTACCATAGAAAGCATTTTATCAGGATGCACCACGGCATGGTTTGGGGACAGGTCTATCCAAGACAACAAGACATTACTGAGAATTGCGGACGCAGCCCAGACCATCACACAAACCAACCTCCTTTTCATTGACTCCATCTACTCTTCATGCTGCCTCGGCGAGGCCAGCAGCACAATCAAGGACAAGTCTCACCCCCGTCACTCCCTCTTCTCCTCTCTCCCATCAGACAAGAGGTACAGAAGTGTGAAAACGCACACCTCCAGTTTCAGAAAAGGTTTCTTCCCAGCAGTTATCAGGTAACTTATCCAATCAGCAACTAGAGAGTAGTCCTAGGCCGTAATGGAGACTCTCACATTATCTTGAATCAGTCTTTACTGGGCTTTATCCTGCACTTTATTCCCTTTGTCCCTTTGTCATGTACACTGCGGTAGACTTGATTGTAATCATGTAGTCTTTCCACTGGCTGGTTAGATCGCAACAATAAAGCTTTTCACTGTACGTCGACAATAAACTAAACTAAACTAAACTAAACAAGTGGTGCTAACCGAGGAAGAGTAGAAAGGATTATTGATGGACATGTGATGCAGCTGGAGGATGTGTAAATCAGTGGACTTGAATGAAATCAGCAGCATTCCAGAAAAAAGGGAGAGAGTTAAAACACATGTTGGAAGTGTGGATATAAAACTGAAATGATGGATGACCTGAAATTGTGGAATTTGATGTCCTGAAGACTGGAATGGTCTGCGTTAAAAGTTGCTTTCCTCCACACTCCTGTCACCTCACCTCAAACTCCACCGGTTCACCAACACACTCGAGGAGCCGCAGATCCACCAGATGTGGCACCCCTGAAAACTCTTGACGAGCGGCTTTTTATTTAAATTGGTGCTTTCACTAAAAGAAGAGAGTCACAAACTGGAACTGTCGGTTATTGATCCGGATAGCAAGCCTCTCCTTATTGATCCGGATAGCAATCTTCTAGCTATGCTGAGAGTGGGAATAATTTATAACAAAGGGAAAGAACTACTCATGAAGGGCAGGAGATAGAGTTGAGTCATGCTAAGTTAACAGTTTCCAGGTAGACACAAAATGCTGGAGTAACTCAGCGGGACAATATTTCATGAGTGTATGTGTGTGTGTGTGTGTGTGTGTTCATATGTGCATGTACGTGTGTGTGTGTGCGCGTTTTCATGTGTGCGTGTGTGTGCATACGTATGCTTTCCCACGACCAGTAAGTCTTTGATGTGGTACTTGGTCAGGAATTTACAAATCGGACACGTAGCTTTTTTGGAAATTGGAAGCCCTGTCATGATCAAGGTATATTATGTTAAAACTATAATATATACCATATTAGAAGCAGAGCTCTGAGGTTATCTACTTTGGCGGCAAAACATTCTTGTGATAGGAGAATTAAACACAGAAAAAATGATTTTTGTTAATATATATGGACCAAACTTTGATAGCCCATTGTTTTTTAAGAAAGTACTTAACAATATTCCGGAATTAACACAATATAATTTGATAATTGGAGGAGATTTTAATTGTACATTAGACCCTTACCTAGACAGATCTACAAAACAAAGAAAAACTAAATCACATTCCAGTGATTTACTAAATGCATATATGCAAACGACTAAACATTAAAGATGTTTGGAGAACAGAAAACCCTACGGAGAGGACATACTCTTTTTACTCGCCAGTACATAAAACTTACTCAAGAATAGATTATTTTTTGGTGGATGCAAAACTTATTTCACTTACTTATGAACCCAAATATCATAATATTATAATCTCAGATCATGCCCATTAACATTTTAAAATTAAAATAAATGGCAAAACAGGAAAATTCAGGACAGTGGAAATTTAATCCACAAATTTTAAAAAATAAAACACTCAGGAAAATATATCATAACTCAAATTAAGATTTTCTTTGAAATAAATGATCAACCAGAAATATCTCGCTCCTTATTATGGGAAACATTTAAAGCATATCTCCGGGGAATTATGATTTCTTCACAAGCATTCCATAACAAAAAGATTCGGAAGGAACAACAAATTTTGGAAAGGGAGGGGGATTAAAACAATTAGATATACAAAGAATGCAACAAAGCCAGATATAATAATTACATAATAAAAATTGTAGCATTGAAATATAAATTGAAATAAGATATATACAGATCAAGTTATAAAATTTATCAACATACTAAAACAATTACAGTTTGAATTTGGAGACAAACCCCCAAAAAATTATTGGCTCACAATTAAGGAAAATTGAAGCTGAAAAAAATCATACATAGGATTAAATCACAAAACGTGAATTATTAATACAACCTAAAAGATATTAATGAAAGATTTATGCAATATTATAAAAATCTATACACTGCTAAAGCAACAGTAAATAAAACAGAAATATATGCATTTTTAAAAAAATGTAACCTAAAGGATTGATTTACAAAATAGAGAATTATTAAATGCTGATATTTCAATAAAAGAAATCCCAAGAATCTATTAGATCATTAAAAAATGGTAAAACACCGGACCTGATGGTATAGGTTCGGAATTTTATAAAATATTTCAGGATCATATGGTTCCAAACGTTTGAAATCAATTATATGAAACAGATATAACACAACATAAAATTAACCAGATACGTTGAATGAATCTATTGTAACACTTATACCCAAAATAAATAAAGACTTGGATGAACCAGGATCATATAGAGCAATAGCTCTATTAAATACGGATCAAAAGATACTAACAAAAATATTAGCACAAAGACTAAGTTCAGTCGTTTAACGAATTAATCCACCCCGATCAAACAGGATTTATACCAAAAAGATATTCCTCATACAATCTAAGACGGTTATTCAATATTAATATATTCGAAAAGAAGTGATAAAAAAGATTTAGTAGTTATTTCGCTTGATGCAGAAAAAGCTTTTGACCAAGTGGAATGGCCTTATTTATTTTCGGTGATGGAAGCTTTCAAATTGGGAGAGAAGTTTACTACTTGGATTAAAATTGTTATATGCAAACCCAATAGCTATAATAACAAACAAACCGTATGCTATCAACTAAATTTAGTTTATCTCGAGGTTGTAGACAAGGTTGTCCTCTATCACCTTTATTGTTTGCGCTAGCAATAGAACCTCTCGCCCAGAGGGTTGAGATTGCACCCGGAAAATACATGGATATGATACTAAAGATACTAAAGAATAAAATCTCCTTATATGCGGATGATGTATTACTTTACATCACTGAACCGGAAACAAGTATCCGAAATTTGTTAAAACTAATAACGGAATTCGGATCAATTTCAGGATACAGTATCAATTGGAATAAAAGTGAACTTATGCCAATAACGATGAATAATTTACATATATTACAACAATTCCCTTTCAAGATAACAAATGAAAATATTTAAATATCTTGGGATTTTCGTTACAAAAAGATTTGATTCTTTATTTAATTTTAATTTCCCTCCATTACTGAATAAATTAAATAAGAATATTTTATACTAGAAAAGCTTACCTATTTCAATGTTAGGTAAAATTAATGCAATAAAAATGATTTTTCTCCCACAAATTATTATATTTATATTCAATTTAATTCCGATATATCTCCCTAAAATTTTTTAAAAAAAAAGTAGATTCTCTAATTTACTAACTTTAAGCTGGATTATAAGAGCCATAGAATAAATAAAAAACATTTATAATCTAAAATAAATGGGGGGGATAGCATTACCAAATATCTTATGTTTTATTACTGGGCAGTTAATATTAAAAATATGAATTTTTGGCTAGAAAAGCAATAGATAACTTAAACCAAACTGGTTAAATATGGAAAAAGAAGATTGTTCTCCATTTGAAATTAGCTCTATAATATTTGCTAACACTAACGTAGCTAAGAAAATTTATAGTGAAAATCCGATAATAGAAAACGGAATCCGTATCTGGAAACAAATAAAGAAAACATTAAAACTAAAATTTATAACCATTAGGTCTTACCATCGCAACAATTTTATGTTCAAACCTTCAATGATGGATAAGGCTTTTTTACAATGGAAAAATAAAGGAATTTTTAAGATGGGTGATCTTTATAAGGAAAACTCTTTTCTCTCATTTCAAGAGTTACAACAAACTTATGGACTACACAATAAGGAATATTTTAGATAGTTACAAATCCAGAAAACTATGTTTCTGCAAATACACAAGAACTTAGAAATAGAAAGACAGAAATTTTAGATGAATGCTTGAATAAACATCCAAATACGGAAAAAAATGATATCATATATATACAATATTTTATTGGAAAGTGATATCCCATCAACAGAAACACATAGACAGTCTTGGGAGGAAAATGAATTAGGCCAAATAATAAGACCAGAAATATGGGATGAAAGCTTACAACATATACATCATTGCTCGTTAAATGCTAAACATTCCCTTATACAGTTAAAAATTCTACATAGATTACATTATTTCCAAATCTAAATTACATAATATATTTCCAAAAATATCTCCTATATGTGATAAATGTCAAATCTCAGAAGCAAATTTGTCACATTCATTTACTAATTGTAATAAAAATTGTAGAATACTGGGAACGAAATATTTAAGATAATTTCGAATGTTGTCAATATAATTATGACTTCTGATCCAAAGTTAATAATTACTTGGAATACTTTGAAACAGACCAACTAATAACAATGAACCAAAAGAATTTTTATCGACTATTGTTTAATAATTGGGAAAAAATTAATATTAAAATTTTGGAAAGGCCCTGCATCCCCAACAATCAAAATGTGGAATACAGAAATGTCGGAGACCACTTCATTTGGAGAGATTGAGGCTCGTCCTCATGGATAGGTTGGATCTCTTCAGAGGGATTTGGTCTCCATATATTAAATATTTACAGGGTCATAATGGTTCGGCGCGAGACTTGACTGAGGCCTGAAATATTTTGAATAGATGAAGAAATATATATAATAAAATCATGAATATATCCTCCAAGGACGGATTAATGAGTTAATATTCCATTCTCCATCAAACTTTTTCATACTCTTTTTTCTATTTTCTTATACATATAAAAAAAATAGAAAAAAAGTATAGAAACACATATATCTTAAATTCTTAATATCATACGAATATAAATATCATTAACTCCATGAAAATTTATTAGTATCGTGTATTTTCAATTATATTTTCAAAATTGTGTATTTTCAATTATATAATAATTTTAAATTTAAAATCAATGATAATACAAACATTGTTAACATTATGAAAATATAATGAATATCATAAAAAGTTTTATTAGTATTACGTATTATTAAATTACATAAAAATTTGGTCCTATATTTAAAAATCAGAGACAATATAAATATCATTAATAGTATGAGTATATTGCTAATACTATGAATGTATCATTAATAACCATGTATTCCCAATTATATAAAATATACAACCTTGAAATTTATAATTAATAATAATACAAATAATATCAACAGTATGAATTTATCATTATTATCATGTATTTTTATTATTGTAAAATAATGTACTTTGTTATTATTTTGTTTCTATAATAAAAATATATATATAAAAAAAAAAAAACAAGGGGGCAGATTATTATCTCAATGGGGTTAGGTTAGGTAAGGGGGAGGTACAGCGAGACCTGGGTGTCCTTGTACTCCGGTCACTGAATGTTGGCTTCCAGGTACAGCAGGCAGTGAAGAAAGCTAATGGAATGTTGGCCTTCATAACAAGAGGATTTAGAAGGATGAGGGGGATCTTATAGAAACATATAACATTATAAAAGGACTGAACAAGCTAGATGCAGGAAAAATGTTCCCAATGTTGGGCGAGTCCAGAACCAGGGGGCACAGTTTAGAATAAAGGGGAGGTAATTTAAGACTGAGGTGAGAAAAACGTTTTTCACCCTGAGAGTTGTGAATTTATGGAATTCCCTGCCACAGAGGGCAGTGGCTGCCAAATCACTGGATGGATTTAAGAGAGAGTTAGATAGAGCTCTCGGGGCTAGTGGAATCAAGGGATATGGGGAGAAGGCAGGCACGGGTTATTGATAGGGGACGATCAGCCATGATCGCAATGATTGGCGGTGCTGGCTCGAAGGGCCGAATGGCCTCCTCCTGCACCTATTTTCTATGTTTCTATGTTTCTAAAAGCTGCTCAAGCCAACCAAACTCTATTTTTTATTTCATTTCCTCTGTTCATAACTTTGTAGCATTATCCTGGTGCAGTAGCTAAAAGTGCCCATTTGTGGGCAGCACGGTGGCCTAGCGGTAGAGTTGCTGCCTTAAACCCCTGTCTCACTGTGCGAGTTGGCCCACGAGTGACCCCGAGTTTTCACTCGTGGTGATCACGTAGCGGGAACTTCGGAACTCGCACGAGCAACTTATCGACTCGTGGCGCTAACGGCAGGTACTCGGGAAACTTGTTAACTCGTGAAAAAAATCAAACATGTTTGATTTTTTCCACGAGTCAAATTAACTGTTCAAGTGTAAAATGGAAACATTTTAACTCGTTGTAATAACGTAGTGGCCCCGTGCGTTTATCTTAGTGTCTCGTGAGTGTACCGTGGGAACTTTAATAATCTGTTCTTTTGCTCGTAAGACTGAACCAAAGATAGACACAAAATGCTGGAGTTTATCGCTGGAGTTTATACTCAGCGGACCAGGCAGCATCTCTGGAGAGAAGGAATAGAGTCGAGACCCTTCTTCAGACTTTCCTTCGCTCCAGAGATGCAGCCTGTCCCGCAGAGTTACTCCAGCATTTCGTGTCTATCTTCGGCCTTTCTGCCACTTGTCCCCGTGGCTTCACTCTGTCTCAATGAACGGCTTAAAGACCTGCCGTAGGGGGCAAGTCTGGGGTGGTGGGTGGGATGTGTCCACGTGTGATGCTCCATCCACCCCCCCGGGGCCGAGAGTGTGGGATTGGGAAGGAACTGCAGATGCTGGTTCACACGGAGATAGACACACACAATGCTGGAGTAACTCGCGGGACAGGCAGCATCTCTGGAGCGAAGGATATGGGTGGCATTTTCGGGTAAGTCTGAAGAAGGTCTCGACTCTATTCCTTTCTCCAGAGATGCTGCCTGGTCCGCTGAGTTGTTGTGTGTCTCTTCTCCCTCTCTGTCTATCTGTGTGTATCTGTGTGTGTGTCTGCTGTCGGGTCCCGGTGGCCGCTCAAAGTCACCCGAGCTGCTTGATTCCTCTGAGGTGGTGGCCAGCTGCTGTCTGTGTGTGTGTGTGTGTGTGTGTGTGTGTGTGTGTGTGTGTGTGTGTCTCTCCCTCTCTGTCTATCTGTGTGTGTGTGTGTGTGTGTGTGTTGTGTCTGCTGTCGGGTCCCGTGGCCGCTCAAAGTCACCCGAAGCTGCTTAATTCTCTCTGAAGTGTGGCCAGCTGCTGTCTGTGTGTATCTGTGTGTGTGTGTGTGTGTGTGTGTGTGTGTGTGTGTGTGTCTCTCTCTCCCTCTCTGTCTATCTGTGTGTGTGTGTGTGTGTGTGTGTGTGTGTGTGGTGTGTGTGTGTGTGTGTGTGTGTGTGTGTGTGTGTGTGTGTGTGTGTGTGTGTACTGTCGGGTCCCGGTGGCCGCTCAAAGTCACCCGAGCTGCCTTAATTCTCTCTGAAGTGGTGGCCAGCTGCTGTCTGTGTGTATCTCTCTGTGTGTGTGTGTGTGTGTGTGTGTGTGTGTGTCTCTCTCTCTCCCTCTCTGTCTATCTGGTGTGTATCTGTGTGTGTGTCTGATGTCGGGTCCCGGTGGCCGCTCAAAGTCATCCGAGCTGCCTCATTCCTCTGAAGTGGTGACCAGCTGCTGTCTGTGTGTATCTCTCTTGTGTGTGTGTGTGTGTGTGTGTGTGTGTGTGTGTGTGTCTCTCTCTCTCCCTCTCTGTCTATCTCTGTGTGTGTGTGTGTGTGTGTGTGTGTGTGTGTGTGTGTGTGTACTGTCGGGTCCCGGTGGCCGCTCAGATCACCCGAGCTGCTTAATTCCTCTGAAGTGGTGGCCAGCTGCTGTCTGTGTGTATCTGTGTGTGTGTGTGTGTGTGTGTGTGTGATGTGTGTGTGTGTCTCTCTCTCTCTCCCTCTCTGTCTATCTGTGTGTATCTGTGTGTGTGTCTGATGTCGGGTCCGGTGGCCGCTCAAAGTCATCCGAGCTGCCTCATTCCTCTGAAGTGGTGACCAGCTGCTGTCTGTGTGTATCTGTGTGTGTGTGTGTGTGTGTGTGTGTGTGTGTGTGTGTGTGTGTGTGTGTGTGTGTGTGTGTGTGTGTGTGTGTGTGTGTGTCTCTCTCTCTCTCTCTCCCTCTCTGTCATCTCTGTGTGTGTGTGTGTGTGTGTGTGTGTGTGTGTGTGTACTGTCGGGTCCCGGCGGCCGCTCAGTCACCCGAGCTGCTTAATTCCTCTGAAGTGGTGGCCAGCTGCTGTCTGTGTGTATCTCTCTCTGTGTGTGTGTGTGTGTGTGTGTGTGTGTGTGTGTGTGTGTGGTGTGTGTGTGTGTGTGTGTGTGTGTGTGTGTTGTGTGTGTGTGTGTGTGTGTGTCTGCTGTCGGGTCCCAACGGCCGCTCAATGTCAGTCACCCGGCTGCTTCCTTTTTTAAAATTACTTAAAATAGAGATCCATTGCAAAAAAGTATTTAAAAACATAAAAAAACAAGAAATGCTTGGTAGAATGCGCATTTTCCCATTGTAGGTCATATCAATAGATGCGGCCACGCTGAAATAACTCAAAACCACAGGATGGAGATGTATTTTAACATTGTTGCTTTATTAAACCATACCTTCATTCACGGTTGGCTCAAGAGTAACGGGAGAGGAACTTGCTAACTCGGGAGAGGAACTTGCTAACTCGGGAGAGGAACTTGCAACATCGCAGCAATTACATACCCGTGGGAACTCGGCCACACACTTGATCATACACTTGCAGTCTCGTGCGCAGCCACGAGTCTATCACTCGGGGTACCTCGTGGGTCAACTCGCACAGTGAGACAGGGGCATTACAGCGCCAGATATCTGGGTTTGATCCGGACTACGGGTTCTTCTGTACGGAGTTTGTACGTTCTCCCCATGACCTGTGTGGGTTTTTTCAAGATCTTTGGTTTCCTCCCACACTCCAAAGATGTACGGGTTTGTAGGTCAATTGGCTTGGTATAAATGTAAACTTGTTCCTAGTTTGTGTAGGGTAGTGTTACTGTGTGGGAATCGTTGATTAGTGAGGACTCGGTGGGTCAAAGGGCCTGTTTCCATGCTGTATCTCTAAATTTTAAACTAAACCGGAACACTAAAATATTTGCAAATAGTTTGATGTATGTAACAATGGGCCATTGCATCCAACATATGGAGGGGGAGGCACTAAAGGGGTGGAGGGTAGATATCGACACTTAGCTCAGTGGCGATCCATGGATTGGGATATTTTGTGAATGGCCAATGAAACATGCTCCTCAGAGAGACCACATTACTCTCCCATGTGGGTTTGATATCATTTGATATGGATTTGAGACAGAAATCATGCTGGTTACCATATAACCATATAACCATATAACAATTACAGCACGGAGACAGGCCCTCTCGGCCCTTCCAGTCCGTGCCGACCATTTGTTTTCCCCTAGTCCCATCTACCTGCACTCAGACCATACCCCTCCATTCCCTTCACGTCCATATACCTATCCACATTACTTTTAAATGTTAAAATCGATCCTGCCTCCACCACCTCTGCTGGAAGCTCATTCCACACAGCCACCACCCTCTGAGTAAAGAAGTTCCCCCTCACGTTACCCCTAAACATCTGTCCCTTAATTCTCATGTCATGTCATGTTACACATGGGTGATTTGCCACAGGAGGTGACAATAGTTCCACCTGGAAATTGTCACTACAACATTACACTGGGAAAAAAAATCAATTTAAGTCAAGTAGTATTGAAAAAAAAGATTATGTGGTTGAATTTTGGAGACATCTTGAAAAAGACAGGTTGCAATTTTCTCATATACTTTCCCACCTTGGCACTCTGGGTGAATAAGTCCCTGTTGATGACCGACTTGCTCAGACAACATGACACGCAGCATAGTTCCACAAACGGCAGTGGAACGAATGATGAGTTTCTCTGCCCTGATGATGGAGAGTTGGCTGTAGTCCCGTCACTCCTCTGGGTCATTTCACAATAACCGTGGGATCTTGTACAGCACTGGCTGGCAGACCTTTGTTTCTTTGTCTTGTCTGAAACATAACTCTCCCTGTAATGTGGCACCTTCCTGGATTATGTGCTGAAACTGAGCTCAGTAAAGGTAGTGGTTTCATATCCTCCAACAATGATTCAGGGGCCAAATAATAGAACATAGAACAATACAGGGGGGAGGGGGCTGATTATTATCTCAATGGGGTTAGGTTAGGTAAGGGGGAGGTGCAGCGAGACCTGGGCATCCTTGTACACCGGTCACTGAAAGTTGGCGTGCAGGTACAGCAGGCAGAGAAGAAAGCTAATGGAATGTTGGCCTTCATAACAAGAGGATTTCAGTACAGGAGTAAAGAGGTTCTTCTGCAGTTGTATAGGGCTCTGGTGAGACCACATCTGGAGTATTGTGTACTGTTTTGTTCTCCTAATTTGAGGAAGGACATCCTTGTGATTGAGGCATTGCAGCGTAGGTTCACCAGATTGATCCCTGGGATGGCGGGACTGTCATATGAGGAAAGATTGAAATGACTAGGCTTGTATTCACTGGAGTTTAGAAGGATGAGGGGGGTTCTTATAGAAACATATAAAATTATAAAAGAACTGGATAAGCTAGATGCAGGAAAAATGTTCCCAATGTTGGGCGAGTCCAGAACCAGGGCCCATAGTCTTAGAATAAAGGGGAGGTCATTTAAGACTGAGGTACGAAAAAACTTTTTCACCCAGAGAGTTGTGAATTTATGGAATTCCCTGCCACAGAGGGCAGTGGAGGCCAAGTCACTGGATGTATTTAAGAGAGAATTAGATAGAGCTCTGGGGGCTAGTGGAGTCAAGGGATATGTGGAGAAGGCAGGCATGGGTTATTGATACAGGACGATCAGCCATGATCGCAATGAATGGTGTTGCTGGCTCGAAGGGCCGAATGGCCTCCTCCTGCACCTATTTTCTATGTTTCCATGTTTCTATGTTACAGCACAACAACAGGCCATTTGGCCCACAATGTCTGTCATCACCAAACATAATGCCACAACCATCTATCATCTGGCTACACTTAATCCATATCCCGCCATTCCCTGCATAACCACATTCCTGTGCAAAAGCCTCTGACATGCCACTTTTGTCTCTACCTCCACCACCAACCCTGGCAGCACGTTCCAGGTGCAGCCACCACTGGGTAAAAAATAAGTTGCCCTGCACATCCCCTTTCACCTTAAACCTATCCCTCTAGTATTTGATTTTTCCATCTTGGGAATAAGTTTCTGACTATCTACACTATCCAGGTCTCCCTATCAAGACTTCCCGCAACGTCTGGCATTCCAGTCTCATACTCAATACCCCAACCGATGAAGGCAAGCACACTATATGCCTTTTTTTAACCACTCTATCTACTTCTGTTGCCACTTTCAGGGATCTATGGACTTGGACCCCAAGATCAATCTGTACATCGATGCTGTCGAGGGTCATGCCGCTAGTTGTATATTTTCCACTTACATTTGACCTTCCATAGTGTAACACCTCACACATGCTCGCATTAAACCCTATCTGCCATTTCTCCGCTATTTCTGTAGCTGATCTATATCCCGCTGTATACCTTGACAGTCTGCCTCACTGTCATGAGCCCAGCAATCTTGGTGTCATCTGGAAACTTACTAACCAGTCTGTCTACAATTATGTCTAAGCCGTTTATATATGTACATCATAAACAGTATATATTATGAGAGAGTGATCGATGTGCATAGGTGAGTGAAATCTGTCTTAAATTGTTTAGTTTAGATTAGAGATACAGTTTAAAGATACAATGTGGGAGGACGCCCTCCAACCCATCAAGTGCATGATGACAATGATCACCTAGTCACTAGTTCTTTGTTAACCCACTTTCTCATCCACTCCCAACACACTAGGAGCAATTTTACAGATGCCAATTAACTTATAAACCTTTGGGATGTGGCAGGAACCTGAAGCACTCACAGAAAACGTATGCATCACCGGGAGAAAGTGCAAACTCCACGGCATCAGGATCAATCCCAGGTCTTTGGCGCTGTGAGGCTGCAGCTCTACCAGCTGCACTCTGTGGAAATTACAACCTTCAGGTTCCTTGCTGTGACACAGTTTGGCAGAGATTCAGTCTGTACCGCACTCTGCAATTTCAAATTATCGAGATCAGCGGAAGATGAATATGTTACAAATTAAGGTCTTTCATGGGAACTCTTTTAACACATTGATGTCTAACGTACAATTAACTGCTGGGTTAGTAGTATTTGTTGGTAGTATTCTTACAGACTCTAATCCTGGCGCTCTGTTTGACATTTCCACACATGGTATTCATTGTAACTTTAAGACTGCCATTTATCCACATTAACCAAGGGAATGCTATTATCAGTAGGTACTTTGGAGTCGTAGAGTCAGACACTGTGGAAACAGACCCTTCAATCCATCGATTTCATGCTAACCACGCATTTACGAAATGTAATTACTTTATGAAAGGGACAAAGATCATTAGTCTGACGACCAAAGAAAGAGTTCCTTTTCAAAGCATGTGATCTATACTGCACAGAAGCATATCCTTTGGTTTACTGTGCCCTTACCAACCATGAAGTACACGTTACATTTACCAGGATTGTTGCCATCTCTGACCTAGTAATTCAAGTTCTCATTGAGATATTTCTTCAATGTCATTCAACGACATGCCTTACACCACCACTTGAGTGGCAGGGTGGCTGAGTGGTGCAGCAGTAGAGCTACTGTCTCACAGCGCCAGAGACCCGGGTTCGATCCTGACTCTGGGCGCTGTCTGTATGGAGTTTCTACATTCTCCCCAAGACCTGCGTGGGTTTTCTCCAAGATCTTTGGTTTCCTCCAACACTCCAAAGACGTAGGTTAATTGGTTTGGTATAAGTGTATATTGTCCCGAGTGTGTAGGCAGTGTTAATTCGCGTGGACCCGGTGGGCCGAGGGGCCTTTTTTCACTCTTTTATCTCTAAGCTAAAACTAAAGGTTGAACACTGATTTTCCGTCAAAATTACAAGAGTTCAGTTTAAATTCCCTGAATGGCCACAGATGGCATTGTGAACTGAATGTGGATGGAATGACCTGCTAACCCATTCCCGGCTTCCGACCCCACTCCCGACTCGCTGGGTACACCAGCGAGCCCCTCTCACCTGCTGCTGTTTCTTGCTGACCCCCCAATGCCGTTTCTGCCTCTTCCTTCTCCCACAGAGCCACCATGGTCTGTTATAACCACCTGTGGGGGGGGGGGCACTCCAGTTTAGAATTCTCTGCCCAGGGGATAAGTCTGTGTTGGTTTGTTCATTTGTTCCGGTGAAAGCGCTGTGCTCACGGCAGGCAGCCAACAGTCGCTTGTCTTTTTCTTTTTCTTTCACTTTTAATTTAATTTAAATTTAATTTCGAGTTTTCGTATACTTTGTTGTGTGTTATGACTGTTCACAGACCAATTTCCCTCCGGGGATGAATAAAGTTCTATCGTATCGTATACCACACATAATTCTGGATACTTGTTCAGGCCTCTCCTCAGCCCCATCTGCTCGAAGGAAAATAAACCCAGTCTTTCCAGTATCTCCTCAAAATATACAAGCACTCCACCCCAGGCAACAACCTTGTGGATCTCCTCTGTATCCTCTTCACATTCTCCAATAGGTTGTGGGTCATCAAAATGAAGCACGTGTAAAGTAGTCAAGTATTGAATGATTTTGGGCATTTGATTGAAAAGTTTGTGGCATTTTTCGGAATGAAAATGAAGGGTCGCACTCAAGCAATAGATTTGCACTCTTGATAGTTTGGTGGCGCAGCGGTAGAGTTGCCGCATTACAGCACCAGAGACCCAGGTTCAATCCCGACTGCGGGTGCTGTCTGTACGGAGTTTGTTCGTTCTCCCTGTGACCTGTGTGGGTTTTCTCCAAGGTCTTCGGTTTCCTGCCACACTCCAAAGACGTACAGGTTTGTAGGTCTGAAGAAGGGTCTCGACCCGAAACGTCACCCATTCCTTCTCTCCAGAGATGCTGCCTGACGCGCTGAGTTACTCCAGAATTTTGGGTCTACCCCAGGCTGTAGGTGAATTGGCTTGGTATAAAAGTAAATTGTCCCTGGTGTGTGTAGGATAGAGTTAATGTTCGGGGATCGCTAGTCGGTGCAGACACCATGGACCAACGGGCTGTTTCCATGCTGCATTTCTAAACTAAACTATAATAAAACTGAATGAGGGAGAAAGTTCTGCTGTTTAATAGAAAATAAATCAAGAGATCAATGCAACATGTGAAATAATCACTGGCACACACTAATACAACATTTATTTGGAGTAGAATGAAAAATGCATGGGGCACGTTAAAAGTTATTGAATTAAGTTATGGATCCAAGGAGAGATAGCTGAATGGATAGTAAATTGGCTCCATGGATGGAAGCAGAGGGTGATGGTGGAAGGTTGCTTCTTGGACTGGAGGCCTGTGACTAGTGGTGTGCCTCAGGGTACGGTGCTGGGCCTGTTACTGTTTGTCATCTACTTAAATGAGTTCGATGAGAACATACAGGGGAAGTTTTCTGATGATACAAAAGTGAGTGGTTTTGTAGATAGTGAAGATGGTTGTGAAAGATTGCAGCTGGATCTGGATCGATTGGCCAGGTGGGCTGAGGAATGGTTGATGGAATTTAATGCAAAAGAAGTGTGAGGTGTTGCAATTTGGGTCTAATCAGGGCAGGGCCTACACACTGAAAGGTAGGCCCTTGGGTAGTATTGTGGAGCAAAGAGATCTAGGAGTACAGGTGCATGGTTCCTTGAAGGTTGAGTCGCCGGTAGATAAGGTGGTCAAAAGGTATTTTGGCACATTGATCTTCATGAGTCAGAGTATTGAGGAGGTCATGTTGCAGTTGTATAAGACGTTGGTGAGACAGCATTTTGAATATTGTGTTCAGTTGTGGGCACCATGTTATTGGAAAGATATTGTCAAGCTTGAAAGGGTTTACGAGGATGTTGCCAGGACTAGAGGGTGTGAGCTATAGGGAGAGGTTGAGTAGGCTGGGTCTCTATACCTTGGAGCAAAGGAGGATCAGGGGTGATCTTATAGAGGTGTATAAATTCATGAGATGAATAGATTGGGTAGATGCACAGAGTCTCTTGCCCAGAGTTGGGGAATCGAGGACCAGAGGACATAGGTTCAAGGTGAAGGGGAAAAGATGTAATAGGAATCTGAGGGGTAGATTTTTCACACAAAGGGTGGTGGTTGTATGGAACAAGCTGCCAGATGAGGTAGTGGAGGCCGGGACTATCCCACCGTTTGAGAAACAGTTGGACAGGTATATGGTAGGACAGGCTTGGCGGGATGTCGACCAAGCGCATGTAGGTGGTTCTAGTGTAGCTGGGACATGTTGGCCAGTGTGGGAAGGTTGGGCCGAAGGGCCTGTTTTCACACTGTATCACTCTATGACTATAAATGCACAAAGAAAGGTTTGAGGCTGCATTTCCAAGTGTTTCTCCAGCCATTGTTGGGGGTAATATATAAATAGTTAGATTGGACTCTGCAGAGAATCTAAATATGGTGGTTGTTGGCTATTTCAGAAAAATAATTCTCTTCCCTGGAAAAAATATAACTGGCCTGGAGATTATGGTTGCTGTGTCAAATAATGCAAACTAAAATTGCATTGTTGTTTACCTAAGGTAGACAAAAATGCTGGAGAAACTCAGCGGGTGAGGCAGCATCTATGGAGCGAAGGAAATAGGCAACGTTTCGGGTCGATACCCTTCTTCAGACTGATGTGAGGGTGGGGGGGGGGGGGGGAACGGGAAGGAGAAAGGAAGAGGTGGAGACAGTGGGCTGAGGGAGAGCTGAGAAGGGGAGGAGGAAGTAGGGACAACCTGAAATTAGAGAAGTCAATGTTCATACCGCTGGGGTGCAGACTGCCCAAGCGAAATATGAGGTGCTGCTCCTCCAATTTCTGGTGGTCCTCACTCTGGCCATGGAGGAGGCACAGGACAGAAAGGTCAGATTCAGAATGGGAGGGGGAGTTGAAGTGCTGAGCCACCGGGAGATCGTTGGTTATTGTGAACGGAGGTGTTGGGCGAAGCGATCGCCAATCCTACGCTTGGTCTCACCGATGTATTTCAGCTGACATCTGGAGCAGCGGATGCAATAGATGAGGTTGGAGGAGGAGCAGGTGAACCTCTGCCGCACCTGGAAAGACTGCTTGGGTCCTTGAATGGAGTCAAGGGAGGAGGTAAAGCGACAAGTGGAGCATTTCCTGCGGTTGCAAGGGAAAGTGCCAGGAGAGGGGGTGGTTCGGGTGGGAAGGGACAAATTGACCAGGGAGTTACGGATGGAGCGGTCTCTGCGGAAAGCAGACAGGGGAGGAGATGGGAAGATGTGGCAAGTCGTGGGATCACGTTGGAGGTGGCGAAAATGTTGGAGGGTTATTTGTTGTACGTGACGGCTGCTAGGGTGGAATGTGAGGAACAGGGGGACTCTGCCCTTGTTACGAGTTGTTTACCTAAACCGGTTTCAGTTTTCAGTTTAGTTTATTGTCACGTGTATCGAGGTGCAGTGAAAAGCTTTAGTTGCATGCTAACTAGTCAGCAGAAAGACAATACATGATTACAATCGAGTCATTTACAGTGTATCGATACATGAAAAGGGAATAACGTTTAGTGCAAGGTAAATCCTGCAAAGTCCAAACAAGGATAGTCCGAGGGTCACCAATGAGATGGACAGTAGTTCAGGACTGCTCTCTAGTTGTGGTAGGATGATTCAGTGGTGGGATAACATCTGGGTACAAAACTGTCCCTGTATCTGGAGGTGTGCATTTTCATACTTCTCTCCCTTTTGCCTGATGGGAGAGGGGAGAAGAGGGAGTGACCAGTTGTCCTTGATTATGCTGCTGGCCTTGCCGAGGCAGCGTGAGGTCTTAATTGAGTAAATGGAAGGGAGGTTGGTTGTGTGTCATGGTCTTGGCCGCATCCACAATTCGCTGCAATTTCTTGCGGTCTTGGATGGCAATGTTCCCAAACCAAGCTATGATACATCTGGATAAAATGTTTTCTCTGGTACATCTGCAGAAGTTGGTAGAAGTTGCTGAACTTCCTAACCCTTCTAAGGAAGTAGAGGTGATGGTGTGCGTTCTTGGTCGTTGCTTCAATGTGGGTGGTCCAGGAGAAGTTGTTGGTGATATTGACTCCAAAGGATTTGAGGTTTTCAACCATCTCTAGTTTGGTGCCGTCAATGCAAACTGGGGCGTGTGTACCACTTCACTTCCTGAAGTCTATCACTGCTTTCCTTTGTCTTGCTGACATTAAGAGAATGGCCGTTGTCTCGACACCAGGATACAAGGTTCTCAATCTCCTTCCTGTACGCTGACTCATCATTATTTGACATCTGGCCCACATTGAAATAGATTTGTACTTGGCTGTGCAGTCGTGGGGATACAAGGAGTAAAGAAGGGGGCTGAGAACGCAGCCTTGCGGAGCACCAGTGTCGAGGATTATCGTAGAGGATGATTTGTCCTCTCTGCTCACTGATTGGTGTCTGTTGGTCAGGAAGTTGAGGATCCAGTTGCAGAGATGAGAGCTGACACCAAGTCCCACGACGTTAGCGATGAGCTTGGATGGTACAATGGTGTTAAAGGCAGAGCTGTAGTCTACGAATATGAGTCCGACGTAGGTGTCAATCTTATCTAGGTTTTCCAGGGATGAGTGTAGGGCTAAGTCATGCAAACAAGTGTTTACATTCAAGATCTGCCTCTTCATTGTATCTCCAACCCAGAGTGTATGAGTTTTATTGTTCTGCTTGATCTAAATCTCTGTCCAGAATTGCAGCACTCTGACCTGAGAGAGTGGGTTAGAGGACACTGCAGTCCCAGTGCTCTGGAGACACACATGACTGCATGTACTGGAATCCAAAGCAAAATAAAAGGGGTCAGGCACATTTCAGAGCAGGACGTTTCTTCAGACTGATGGTGATATCTAGTAGTGGTGAGGGAAAGGCTTGCGGCCAGAACTGATAAGTGATATGTGTAGGAAGGAACTGCAGAAAGACACAAAATGCTTGAGTAACTCAGCGGGACAGGCAGCATCTCAAAAGAAGGAGTGGGTGACATTTTGGGTTGAGGCCCTTCTTCAGACAGACGTTTCGGGTCGAGTCCCATCTTCAGCCTAATAAGTGATCGGTGGAATTAGGTAGGGGGGTGATTGGAAGTTGGGTGGAGATAGTAACAAAGACAGAGATGAAATGGAGATGGCTGGGTGCAGATATGGAATCAGTTATTGAAAGACGAGGAGTGAAATGTAAAATCAGAGGGAGGATCGGTGTTCCAGAGCAGCGCTCACCTGGTGCACTCTTCTGCACCAGAACTGCTCGCCAAAGATGTTTCCCACACACTTCCGTTACCGGGAAGCACGTTGATGGAAACTTGTGTGAATGTGATCTTTGCTTTGTTCTATTCCAAGTGTTTAAATATTTTAAAGTTAAGCTTGAAGAAAATGATTTAAAAGCAAACAAATCATGACAGGCAAATTTTAGGAACTACGTGGCAGATCACAGTTGTGGGAATATGTAATGTTTACACTACTAAACGCACAGGACATATAGCAAAGGGAATCGGCAGCAAGAAGGAAACTAATGCAAGAAAATAAAAGTAGGCCACTTGGCCCCACGCGACTATGTTACCATTCAAAGCCATCATGGTTGATCAACAACAGACCTCATCTCCGTTTCTGCGTCTATCACTCATGCCAACATGCCAGGAATAATCTTCTCATGCCAACAGTTTAGTTTTAGTTTAGCATGAGAGAAACAGTATGTCAACAGGCCCTTCAGCCCACCGAGTTCGCGGTAACCAGCGATCCCCACACATTAACACTATCCTACACACACTAGGGACAATTTACATTTATACCAAGCCAATTATCCTACAAACCTGCCCGTCTTTGAAGTGTGGGAGGAAACCGAAGATTTCAGAGAAAACCCATATCGGTCACAAGGAGAACGAACAAACTACGTACCGACAGCTCCCGTGGTCAGGATCGTACCTGGGCCTTTGGCGCTAGAAGGCAGTAGCTCTACTGCTACACCGTGTCGCCCGGCGAATGCCTTTTCAACCCCCTCCAAAGCTGGTAGATCCCTTCTCGAATAATGGGAACAACACTGGTGTCATCTTAGAGGCAGTTAAGAAAAGGGAAAAGTGATACGAAAGGGCTGTTGGATTAAAGTAAAAAAGGGTTTGTTCATTGGTAATGATTGGAAGCATTAACCTAGGGATAAGTGGATTTCACCATGATCTCATTTAAAAATGGACTCCACTCAGAATAAAAGTAGCCATAACCTTTGATAAATGAAAATCAAAACAATTTGAAATGTAATTGGAAAATGCTGGACACACCACAGCAACTGGCAGAGCCCAATCAACCTACAAATTATTCTGTGGGTGAAGCTTTAGAACAAAAGCGTCTGTATTTGGATGATTTTGAGCGGACCAACTCTTTGTAAACAAAATTTGATTGAGCCTTTATTCAAGTCATGTTTATGTTCTTATGCAGGACTATGGTGAGATACAGACATAATGAGAATCTTGCTGGCAGCAGCATCTCTGGTACATAGACGCCTCACACACACAGACCTGGTCCATCACAGTGGGGTCGTATGCAAGTGTGCACATGGAGTCAGAGCTGAATTTGGCCACGCAGTTGTGATTGTATCGGGGGTATAGGAGGGGACTGAGCATTATTATGGAGGATGTGTTGTTGCCTATCCTCACTGATTGAGGTCTGTGGGTCAGAAAGTTCACGTTCACTAGATGTAGGAGGAGAATTAGGCCATTCGGCCTATCGAGTCTACTCTGCCATTCAATCATGGCTGATCTCTGCCTCCTCATCCCATTTTCCTGCCTTCTCCCCATAACCCTTGACCAGGCTGGATCAGCCATTAAGCAAAATAAGCACGTGCTTAGGGCATCAAGAGAAGGGGGGGCACCACAGAAATGGTCAATGGTTTACAGCACAAAAGAAATCACTTGCTAAAATAATATTCAAAGTGGTTTATATCATCGGAAATATAATTTCTCTACTAAGTATAGAAGCAGATGTGTTACGTAAGATTAATTTTGAGGATCTGATCAAAGACTTTGCAATTAAAAAAGTAGGAGAAAACTTCTCAAATAGAAATAAAGTGGAAGTATACAAAAATAAACATTATTTTCCATCTTGTTGTTAGTTTTGTTTAATTTTGAAAAATAAAAATGTATTTTATGGTTTATTATTGTTTATATTTTGAATTACATATAGATGGGGGCACCAAAAATCTTTTAAGTGCTTAGGGCCTCTATGGGTCTTAATCCGGCCTTGCCCTTGACCACCGTTGAGGATCCAGTGGCAGAGTGCGGTGCTGATATTTAGGTCCAGGATTTTGAAGCCAAAGGCTATGATGGAATTCTTCCAACAACTTTGATCTAAAGGTTTAATGGTGTTTCCCTCACTACTTATGTTGCCCTATGCCCCTGTCCCACTTAGGAGATTTTTTAGGCGACTACAGGTGACTAGGCTGTCGCCACATGGGCGCGGGGTGTCGCCTGTATGGTCGTGAGTAGTCTCCTCAGTCACCCAAAGAGTCGTAGCATTTTTTTTGGTCGCCGCTGGATTTTGAAACGTTCAAAACATTTCAGCGACAATTGGCGACAGTTGCCCTGACGCCAATGAGCGTAGCTTGTCTCCTCCTGATGTAGGTGCTGTTGTCGCCAGGATGACGCAGGTTGTTGCCGGGTGACGTAGGTCGTCGCCGTTGCCGACCGGTGAATTCCATTGGCGACTACCTACATCAACCTACGTCAACCGGCGACAGGTACCGGCGACTGAATTGCCTTAAGTTGTCTTCGGTTGTTGCCGGCAGGGTCGTCGCTTGTCGTAGCTTGTCGCGGGTGGACGTAGGTTGTCGTAGGTGTGGTCGTAGGTGGACATCCTAATGGATCGCTGGTTGTCGGTAGCTTGCCGTAGCTTGACATTGACTAGGTGGTAGGCTGTTGTAGACATTGTCGTGAGGGGTCCAGTCGCCTAGGTGGGCAGGCCCATAACTTGCTGATCATTTCCAATATCTGCACTACTTTATTTGTTCTCCAACTACTGAAGAAGGGTCTCAACCCGAAACGTAACCTATTCCTTTTCTCCAGAGATACTGCTTGACTCCAGCTTTTTGTGTCTATCTTTGGTTTAAACCAGCATCTGCAGTTCCTGCCTACGGTACGTCCCATGTTTGCTGGTCTCTCGGTGCCATCTGGTGGTGTATTTTGGAATAGCCCCAGTAAGGTGAAAGTCCTGGTGGCTATAAAGCAAATTCCTGAAGTTGAAGCATTCAAACTGAAGGAAGTCCCAGATTTTAATGAACAATGACAGTCCTGAAGAGGTAGTGAAAGGGTTGAATCTTCACTGGTCTAGCTGGTCCTACCCAGAATCAGTAAGGGGAATTGCCTTCCCAATCCCAAGGCATGTCTGGCCTGGTGTAGAGATGTAGACTCTGGAGGTGTAGTTTAATGCAATACATACAGATTAAGAGACAAGGGGCTGGTTATTTTTTAATTATTCAGCTTTGGTCAATATTTTCAATTAGTTCTCAAAGTTTATTTGTTTTTAATTTCATTCAAAATATTTACATCAATTAAATAGTATCAAAATATTTTTTACAGATTTAAAAGCTTTTAAATTCTGTGAACACTTTGACAGATCAAAGTCCCGTGGCCAGATTGGTCACAGTCATAGCTATTGGAAGCATTTAGGGATTGGGTCCTCTTCGTTACAATGCCTGACGTCTGCTTTCCCCTTAAATCTTTTCACTCTCACCTTAAACCTATGCTCCCTAGTTCTTGATTCCCATACCTTGCGAGACAGATACTGTGCATTAATACTATCTATCCCCCACAAGATGTTATTCACCTCTATAATATTACTCCTGTCTCTGTTGGGCCCCACAGGATCAAGTCCTAACCTGCCCAATATCGCCCTGTAGCTCAAGCCCTCAAGTCCTGGCAGGACCCTTTGAAATTATATATTTTCCAGCTTAATGGCATAATTCCTCTAGCAAGGTGACCAAAACTGTACACAGCAATCCAAATGCATCCTCATCAATGTCTAGTACAAGTGTAACATTACGTCCCAACTTCTACACTCAATTCCCTGACTGGTGAAGACCTAATACCAAAACCCTTCTTGACCACCCTATGGACGCGTGACACCATTTTCAGTTACTGTGTATTATACTCCTAGAT
Source organism: Okamejei kenojei (assembly GCA_035221665.1). NCBI lineage: Eukaryota > Metazoa > Chordata > Chondrichthyes > Rajiformes > Rajidae > Okamejei > Okamejei kenojei. The sequence goes on from CM069153.1 coordinate 9,934,017, forward strand.
ACCGCTGCTGTATAACACCTCCCTGGGCTCTATCATACACTGTGAAGGTCCTGCCCTGGCTTGAATTACAAAAACGCAGCACCTCACACTTATCCTAATTAACCCTCATAGGGCAGTCCTTGGTCCACTTGCCCAGCTGATCAAGATCATGTTTTAAGGTTGATCCCGGAAACAAATTAGTGGCATATGAGACAAAGCTAAGACAGATGAGGTGTATAGTAAGGAACTGCAGATGCTGGTTTAAACAAAAGATAGACACAAAATGCTGGAGTAACTCAGCGGGACAGGCAGCATCTCTGGAGAGAAGGAATGACGAGACCCTTCTTCAGACTAGTCAGGGGAAAGGGAAACGAGAGATATACACAGTGAGGTAGAGACATGGAGAACAAATGAATGAAAGATATGCAAAAAAGTAACGATGATAAAGGAAACAGGCCATTGTTAGCGGTTTGCTAGTCGAGAACAGGAACCTGGTGGGACCAGGGTAGTGGAGGGATGGAGAGAGAGGGAATGCAGGGGTTACTTGAAGTTAGAGAGATCAATTATCATACCACTGGGTTGTAAGCTGCCCAAGCGAAATATGAGGTGTTTGGCCCTCACTCTGACAATGGAGGAGGCCTAGGACAGAAAGGTCAGTGTGGGAATGGGAAGAGGAATTAAAGTGTTTGGTCACCAGGAGATCAGGTAGGTATATCTAGGCGAACTGCACGAAGATGTTCAGCGAAATGATTGTCCAGTCTGCGTTTGTTTTCGCCGATGTATAATGCCCCTGTCCCACTTAGGAAACCTGACCAGAAACCTCTGGTGACCTTGCGCCCCACCCAATGTTTCCATGAGTCACCAGAGGTTTTGGTTACTCACCTGGAAAGCCTCGACCGAAGCGTGAGCTGCATCTACTGACCAACACACACACAGACACAAGACACACCACAGACACAGACCACAGACACAGACACAGACACAGACACAGACACAGCACACCGACACACACACACACACAGACCACACACACAGGGCACACAGACACACACACAGCACACACACACACACACACCACACACAAAACATACACACACACAACACACAACAGAACACACACACACACACAGCACACACAGACACCACACATACACTCACACACACACACACACACACACACACAGACAACACACACACACACACCACTGCACAACACACAGACACGCACACACCACACACACACACACGCCCCTACACGAGCAACACACACACCACATACACACACACTCGCACTCACGCCCCACACATCCACACACACCGAAGGTAGGGGGCAAGGGAACAGCGGAGGAGCGCTGTCTTCGCAATGAAGGAGAGAAGGTAAACGGCCGCCACCCAGAGCACGGAAAGTCCTTTTAGGAGAGCGCGCAGGCGTGAGGAAGGGAGGGGAGAGAGGGAGGCGAGAGAAAAAAAGAAGGGGGAGAGAGGGGGAGTATGGGCGAGAGAAGGAGTGGAGACAGTTTTAAGAAGTTTAATAAAGTTATGGGGCATTTTACTTTCTGGCGGATCTTCTAGGTACGGAACACCAAATATCCTATAGGATCTTTGCTGAAAAACTCCAATGAGCCATCAAAAATGGCCGGGCAGCGAAGGAGATTGCCTTCGACTGCCTGTAAGTAAAAATCGCGACCACACTCCAACCTGGCTTTCGACCCAAACGGCAACCTATTTTAGTCGAGGCCGGTTTTGATTTCGTTTTTAAAATAATCGCAGGAATTATTTATAAAAGATGCCTCGACTATATGCGGAAACCACTTTTGACCATTAGGGGGGAGAGTGACCAAAACCTCAGGAACCTTCGAGGATAACCTTGCGGTGGGGCGCAAGGTCACCAGAGGTTTCCGTTCAGGTTTCCTAAAAGTGGGACAGGGGCATAAGAGTCCACATCCTGAACAACGGATACAGTAGATGAGGTTGGAGGAGGTGCAAGTGAACCTCTGCCCCTAACCTTTGAAAAGGACTGTCGGGGCGTCCTTGACGGCAGAGTCGAGGGGAGGAGGTATGGTATAGGGACAGGTGTTGCATCTCCTGCAGTTGTTGCAGGGGAAGGTACCTGGGGTGAGGAGATGGTTTGGATGGGAAAGGGATGAGTTAAACCAGGGAGTTGCGGAGGGAGGAAAGGTCTCTGCGGAAGGTGGAAAAGGATGGATTTGGGAAGATGTGACTCGTGTGTGGGATCCCGTTGGAGGTGGTTTGAAATTTTGGAGGATTATGTGTTGTAAGCGGACGGGCCTCTGAAGGGTGGAAGGTAAGGAATAGGGGCACTCTGTCTCTTGTTGCGACTAGGGGAGGGGGAGAGCAAGGGTGGATTCTGCGGGGGTGCGAGGAGACACGAGTGAGGACCTCATCTATGATTGGAGAGGGGAACTCACATTCCCTAAAGAATGAGGACATCTAGTATGGAACACCTCATCTTGGGCGCAGATGTGGTGTAGACGGAGGAATTGGGTAGTAGGGGGGATAGAGTCTTCGCGGGAAGCAGGGTGGGAAGAAGTGTAGTCGAGATAGTCAGTGGGTTTGTAATAGATGTCACTCAATAGTCTTCATCCTGTGATGAAAACGGTGAGATCGAGAAAGGGGAGGGAGGTGTCGGAGATGGTCCAAGTGAATTTAAGTGCAGGTATGGACATTTTAGTGAAGTTAATATAGTCCATGGTCAGTTTCCTCTGTGCATGGTTGCAGGAAGGTAGCATGATGCAGTCGTCAAGCAGCGGATTATGGAGTTTTTGGGGTTAGGGCCAGTGTACGCCTGGAAACAGGGATTTGGTCACGTACCCTTAGGGACAGAGGCAGGCGTAGCTGAGGACCCATGCGGGTCTGCCCATAGCTACGCTTTAGATTGTGGAGGAAGTGGGAGGAATCGAAAAGGAGAGTTTTAAGGTGAGGACCAGATCCCAGAGTGTTAGTAGAGGAAATTTGGATGGTTCTTGCGGCCAGACGAGGCTTGATTTCTACGAAATTTTTTAGAAGTGAGGGGGAACTAATAGAAATGTAAAAAGATCTGAAGGGTAAAAAGCCCTATGATGGTTGTAGAGAGGTCATTTGAGAGAAAAGAAAGAAGAAAGAATCACCTGTTAAATATAAGGTGTAAAATATGAAATATGGAATATCCTAGATGGACATAGTATAATCAGATAGCCGATGATCGCATTGATTGCTGGAGCGGGGGCTTGAGGGGAAACTAGCCTCCTCCTGTTCCAGATTCATTTGTAAACCTTGTGCTGGGTGTTTTCACATCCAAACCAAACCAGCTTTGGTGTGTAGTTTTATAAAGCCCTGAATGAATGTGTGTTTTTTTTTTGGCTAATACTGTAGGTCCCCTTTGGGAATATATGTCTGAGTCTAAGGGGGGGGTGTTGGTCTTTTGTCTTTGCCCCTTGGTCTTATTTATTTTTATCTCTGGAGAAAGGAGTATTTTGGATGGACTTTATAGATATAGTTACAGTGTAAGAACAAGCCCTTCAGCTCACAATGTCCGTGTCGAACATGATCCCAAGATCAATTCTTATCTGCCGGTGCACAATCCATATCTCTCCATTCGCTGCATATCCACATGCCTATCCAAAAGTCTCTTAAATGCCGCAACCGTATGTGCCTCAACCACAACCCTTTGGTAGCACGTTCCATCAGCCACCTGTGTACGCCTGGAACAGGGATTGGTCAACGTACCCTAGAAAGAGGCAGGCGCAGCTGGGACCCATCTGTGTAAATCTCCTTTAAACTTTGAACCTCTCATCTTATAGTATGCCCACCAGTGTTAGATTTTTCCATCCTGGGAGAAAACCTTCCTGATGTTCTCTGACAGTCTATCCACTCTATGCCTCTCATACGTATATATACCTCTCTCAGTTCACCCTGCAATCTCCCGAGTTCCAGAGAAAACAGTCCAAATCTGTCCATCCAATAGCTGTAGCTAATATCTTCTAATCCAGTCATCGTTCTGGTAAACCTCATCGCATCCCCTCCAAAGCCTCCACATCCTCCCTGTAAAGTGGCGATCAGAAGTGTACGCAATCCTCCAAAAGCTGCCCAACCAAAGTCCTATAAAGCTGCATTTAGTGACTTTCTGCCTCTTGTACTCAATGCCCTGACCTACGACAGCTCGCATGCCACATGCCTTCTTCACCACTCTATCTACCTGTGGTGCTGCTTTCAGGGACTTATGGATCACAAGATCTCTTTGTACATCAATGCTGTTAAGGGTCGTGCTATTAATTGTATATTTCTCCTTACATTTGGCCTTCCAAAGTGCAAAACCTCGCACTATGTTTGGATTAAACTCCATCTGCCATTTCTCCGCCCATTTCTATAGCTGGTCTATATCCCGTTGTTTCCTCGGTCCGTGACTCCAGTAATCTTGGTGTCTCTCACAAATTTACTAAACTAATCAATCCATGAACGGGTTTTCTACTGCAGTGTTTGATAGACTGGAAAACATAAAGCCCAGTAGTTAACCCTACTCGCCCCTCGCCCTCCCTCTCCCTCCCCCACCCACTCCTCCCGAATCATCACACACTTCACACTACCTTATACACTTACAAGCCTGACTCCAGTCTGCAAAAGGACTGGGCCCTTGTCCACTACCCACCCCCCTCTACGCCTTGTCTGCCAACATCAGGGTCTGGGACCCACCGCACTATCATTAAACAAATAGTAATTGAGGAGGGTGGAGCTCTGCTGCAGTCCGTAGACAGAGAACAAGAAAAACAGAAAAAAAGCCGGGGAATCCTCTACAGGGCACCCGGGACAATGTTTCCCCTCCTCTACCCTCAAGAAGCTCTGTGCAGAACAACTGGCACCAGTCTACACAAACATTATCAACCGAGAGTCCCCTGCAAAACCTACACTGTCCCTGCCTGCAGTTCCAAAGTCTCTTCCACTATTGTTCCTGTACCCAAGGACCAAGGGACTAAAATACTGGTCTTAATGACCTACAGGCCTCTCGCACTGACCACTGTAATCATGAAGACCCTTGGGAAGGATTGGGGAAAAGACGTGCGGCCACCCCCCCCCTCCACACCTAAAAAAAAATATCACAAACCCCCTGCGTGAGGACCCCCCGGAGTTTGCCATACTGGGACAATAGATGAGTGGACGATGACGCATAGGAGTCAACCTGGCCTGCCTGCACCTTCATCTCCGCAGTCCTTTTTTGACCGCCAGGGGGGGGCCGGGGTTCTATGCTAGGGATATTGTTTGTGGATTTTTTTTATTTTTAGCTCTGCCAATTTCAACACCATTGTGCCACAGCTACTACACACCCTTTCTCTTCCAGTTGACTGTGCCTGGAACCCCTCTGTAAGTGGTGGATTACCAACTTCATGACAGACAGGACGCAGAGCATTGTATGTATCATGCTGTGAGGCTGGGAGAAAAGGGAATGCACGGTCGGGTCTCGGACCCTCTGACCCTTGGCAAATTAGGAGCACCACAAGGGCTGGCTGCGTACTCTCCCCCTCTCCTTTATTCATCTCCCTCAACCAACCATGACCCTACTCCTCCACAGACACCTCTGTTTGTGTTTTTGAATACTGTAGGTCCCATCTCCTTTTGGGAATATAAATATATGTCTGAGAGGTGTTGGTCTTTGCCCTTGGGTCTTAGTATCTCTGGAGAAGGGGTGGACTCTTATAGATTAGTTACAGTGTGTAAGATCAAGCCCTTCAGCTCACAATGGTCATTGTCGAAACTTGATCCCGAGAATCAATTCTTATTCTGACCGGGTGTTTGCACAATCCATATCTCTCCAGATCAAGGCTTCTCAAGTTTGCGGATGACACAACCCTGATTGGAATGATCCAGGACGGGGAGGAATCTGCCTACAGACAGGAAGCGTCCCAGCTGGCTTCCTGGTGCCGTCGCAACATCCTGGAGCTCAATGCTCTTAGACAGTGGAATTGATTGTTGTGACTTTTGAGAGGAGCACCCCCTCCCCTCACCTCAATCACCAAATCAACAACACCACCAGTTCACATCTGTGGAGTACATTTAAGTTCCTTGGAACCATCATCTCCAGGGATATTAAATGGGAGGCCACCATCGACTCCACAGTCAAAATGGCCCAACAGAGGATGTACTTCCTGCGGCAGCAGAGAAAACACAATCTGCCACAGGCAATGATGATCCAGTTTTATCTTGCCATCATTGGGTCTGTCCTCACGTCTGTCCTCACCTTCCAGGGCTCGAAATTAGTAGTTGCCCAGGTGTCACTGACCACCCAAAGTGCCGCCGGGCAACCTAAACAGCGAGTCATTTTGCCCGGCTTGGCAACTTGGTTTATACCGAAAATAGACACAAAAAATGGAGTTAACTGCGCGGGTTTCTTTGCCAGCATCTCTGGAGAAAAGGAAACGTGACATTTTGTTGTCGGTGCGGCTGTTTTGTTTAATGTGTGAGAAAGATGGTAAGTGTGGCGTGACGGAAGGTCGGGAGCGAATGGACGGGCCCCGCCCGCTGCTGGGCAGCAGCGGGGCTCCATTCCTCTCCTCCCGTACCCCGCCTGCCCCGATAACGGCCGCTGCTCACCGCTGCTTGCAAATCTGCTAACGGCGCTTTCAAAACAAACCCTTGGAGGAGGGAGGTTTGTCGGTCAGAGGCGGAGGTGGGGGGGGGGGGGGGGGGGGGGGGGGCTGGGCTGAGGGGGCTGGGGGGGCGGGGGGGGGGGGGGGGGGGGGGGGGTGGGGGGGGGGGGGGGGGGGGCTGGGGGGGGGGGGCTGATATGGTTGGGGGGGGGGGGGGGGCGGGTGTGGCGGGGGGGGCGGGGGGGCGTGGTGGGGGGGGGGGGGGGGGAGGTGGGGGGGGGGGGGCTGAGGATGGCTGAGGAACTTTACCGGTGAGGATTTAGACCTCGGGGCTGAGGGGTGATTATAGAGCGCGGTGAGAGGTGATTGGAGGAGGGGACGTGCCAAAACACTCTCCGACAGCCATTGCACCGCAGCCAGGATCGATCCGGATCTTCGGCCTCTGCACCACTGCACAATAGTGCCGAACCGCCACTGGGGCCACCCTGGACCCGCGTCCCCACCCGAGAAGAACAGAATGAGAACCAGAGGCCGTGACCACCCAGAACCCCACCCCCCTCCCCCCCCCGGGGGGGGTCCACAGCCTCCAGCCAGGTGAACTTACTGCCCACTGTCTCATTCCAGATAGGGCTGTAGGCTGAGGCGGACAGGCAGAAGTTGAGCTTGCAGCGCTGGATGGATGAGCTGAAATTAAAGTTTTCACAGGGCGCTCCGATAGCCTGCGAGTTGTGTGTGAGTTGTAGGGTGGGTGTCCACTGGTCACCTCCATCCTTCCTCATATTTTGATAACGTTCGATTGTCGTGCCTCACAGGGACGGCCACGGCAAAAATGATTGCAGCGAGCGAGTGAGCGCTGGCGGTGGTCCGAGGAGCCTCCTTCCCTTCCTTCACCGTTCCTCTTGCCCCTTAATCTCTCTTTTTTTTTTTAGTTTCAAAAAACTTTATTGACACTTCATTCTTACTATTACCAACACATCAAACCATAATCAAAAATGTCACTATATACAACCATTATAGTACAACAATACAATCATTGTTCACAATACACATGAACCCCACCGCGGTGTGACCAGCGCTCCACGGAAGGCCTCCAGGGTCCCTGTGGACACCGCATGTCAATGTTCCGCTCCAGGGGAACGGACAAACGTGCACGGACCGTAGGCCAGGAAGTAAGGGGCAGGCAGCCGACTCTAGCTCTGACCATCGACCGCCCACAGACCAGAGATTCCGCCCCCGCTGCCCGGCTGGACTCTTCTCTCATCTCTCTCTCTCTATTTTTTTTTTTTTTTTTAGTTTTTCAAAAACTTTAGCATTGACACAATCATATAATACAACACATCAATCATAATCAAAAATGGCACTATATACAACCATTTTATTATAGTACAACAATACATCATCATAGTTCACAATACACTGAAACCCCACGCGTGGTGACCATGCGCCCCACCGGAAAGGCCTCCAGAGTCCCCGTGGACTCCGGGCATGTTCATGCTCCAGGGACACGACACCGTGCACGGATGTAGGCCCGGAAAGGAAAAAAAAAGGGGGCAGGCAGCCCGAACTTAGCATTCTCTCCTGTACCAATTCGACGCCCGCCGCCCCGCTGCCTGGACCCTCTCCTCTCTATCTCTCTCTCTCCTCTCTTCTCTCTCTCTCTTCTCTCTCTCTCTCTCTCTCGCTCTCTCTCGCCTCTCGCTCTCCACTCTCGTGTACGCCCCCCCCCACATCCCCACCCCTCACTCTCCCCTTATCCTGAGAACGCCTCCTCTCCATCCCGCACTGATCCCCATTCCTGCCTCTATTCAGGTCCCTCACTGACATTCCCCCTGTGTGCGCACCCCTACCCATCCTATTCGCCCCCCACCCATCTAGTCATCCCCCCCCCCCCCCCCCCCCCCATCTATTCATCCTGCATGGTCTTGTTCTTCCTATCATACCGTTGCATGATTTTTCTTACCTGCCACTCCCATAAATCCTACACTGGTCCCCCTCTTCTATCCTGATTACTGACCCCCCTTCCCATCCATCTGCATGCTCCCCCATCCATCCTGCCCACACCTGCACGACCCCCCCACCCAAATTCAACCCACTTTCATCCCCCGCGCTCTCCCCTCACAATTTTACATACTCCAACCAACCCGCCACTAATTCCCTGCCTCAATCCATCCAATCCGCACCGATTGCATTCTCAAGCCCCCCCCCCCCCCCACCACCATCTTCCATCCTGCTCATCACACACAACCCCCCCCCCCGACCCTATTGTGCCGGAAATGTCTTCAGAGCTAACATTGTCTATGTTTGAATGCAATCAAATATGTTATTATTTGTTTTAATCCATTAAGATGGATTAATTAAATTGTGAACACGTGAAACATTAAAACCGCAGTGTTCGATTGTCACTACCGTTGACACATTATTACAGAATTCATTTTAATGGCAATTCAATGCTCTTAATATGGAGTATCAGTACGGTAGTTATTTAATGAGCAACATTCACAACTATACGTTGGATTTATCCAGGTTTTACTTCTGCAGTCAGTCATATACATCACAAATTTGGTCAGGAGATATTTCAGTTGAAATGTTAACGTTAATTCCGAAGTGGGAATGATGGAAGAAGCCTTTATCAACAATTTAAAAACAAATTGTTGCTTACAAACTGGGTATCTTCATTCTGTTCACAACACATACATCTAATCTGAATGTCCAGTAATATGGCGCCTTGACACCTTTAAATATTTTGTTGTGGATAAATTATGTGGGAAGTGAGAGTGTTTCTGTACCAATAGCAATAACGACCCATGTTATAGCCATGTCATGATAATTTTCGGTCCTTCACAGAAAACATGCTTGCATCAATCTGTAGTGTGCATGGTTAAGCATATGTGTTATAAAGGTCCAGGATTTATTGACACAGGTTGATCATGCGCTGAATAATCCAACCACATTTTTGTTTGGAAGTGGAAAGAAATAATAAAAATTGCATTAATTGCAATGTGTAATAAGAGCTGAGATACTGTATTATAATTTTGCTGCATGTCATTGTGGTATATATCATGTCTTGATTGGTGAATATGTTAGTTTGTGACTTTATTTGAAGCAGAAATAATATGTGAATGCTTCATTGAGCATAATTCCGACTGCTAACTACGCACTTCGTCCGAGCACGCGTCATGCAAACCGTCTTAAATGACCACCTAAACTGTCATGTGGCAACCTAAAAAGCTGCCAAGTTTGCCCGGCTGGCAACAGGGGAAAAATGTTAAGTAAGAGCTCTGCCTTCTCCAACATAGAAACATAGAAAATAGGTGCAGGAGTAGGCCATTCGGCCCTTCGAGCCTGCATCGCCATTCAATATGATCATGGCTGATCATCCAACTCAGTATCCTGTACCTGCCTTCTCTCCACACCCCCTGATCCCTTTAGCCACAATAATAATAATAATAATAACTTTTGATTTATAAAGCGCTTTAAACAACTACTGTTGCCACAAATGTGCTGTACATGAGAACTCATGGACAAGGCATTACAAACCATTAAAAACCGTAAGACGAAGGACTATAAAAAAACACACTCTAAAAGTTAAAAGACATTTAAAAGCACTAAGAACAGGAGCAAAGCCTCAGCCAGTGTCGAAAGACAAGGAATAAAAATTGATGTCTTGAGGGTGGAGGGTTTGAAGATGGACAGTGAGGGGGCTGTCTGATGTGCAGCGGGCAAGGTGTTCCAGAGTGCCGGAGCAGCAACAGAAAAGGCTCTATCCCCTCTGAGCCTCCGCTTAGACCTTGGTACCTCAAGGAGCAGCTGATCAGCTGACCTGAGGCACCGGGCAGGAGCATATAGGTGGAGCAGCTCAGAGAGATAAGACGGGGCGAGCCATTCAGCGATTTAAAAAACAAACAAAAGAATTTTGAAGTGAATCAAAAATGCACTGGGAGCCAGTGAAGGGAGGCCAAAATTGGCGTAATGTGCTCCCTCTTTCGAGCTCCGGTCAAAAAGGCGAGCGGCGGCATTTTGGGACAAGCTGGAGACGAGCCAATGAAGCTCTTGCGATCCAGAGTAGAGTGCGTTACAATAATCCAGCCTAGATGTAATAAGGCATGGATTACTGTTTCAAATGCTGCCGCTCGAGAATGGGCTTACCTTTGCCAGCTTCCTTAGGTGAAAGAAGCTGGACTTAACACCGCGCCTATTTGTTTATCTAGTTTAAAATCACCGTCCATCCTAAAACCCAGGTTCAAAACGGTTGGCCTTACGGACAATGCCAATGGGCCCAAACAAAAAAAAAAAAAAAAAAAAAAAATCAACAAAGGGAGGATCACGGCAGCCATTGGGTCCAAACAAAAATCACCTCTGTCTTCCCTTCATTAAGTTCCCAGAAAGTTTAAGGCCATCCAGGACTTAATGTCCTCAAGGCAAGACAGAAGTGGATTTTAGAGAATAGTCGTCTTCTTTCCTGAGTGGCATATATAACTGACTATCATCTGCGTAAAAGTGAAAGGAGATGCCTGCCTTCTTAAAAATTGAGCCCAGAGGAAGTAGGTTAAAGAGAAGAGCAGGGGCCCGAATTGAGCCCTGTGGAACCCCATATACCAGGGAGTGGAGGAGGATTCAAAGCCAGCAAGGCTTACACGCATGGTTCTGTCAGCCAGATAGGACCTGAAAACCATCCCAGGGCACTGCCACAAATGTCCACTTGGTGCTGTAATCAAGGGCCCACATCTAACTCCCTCTTAATATAGCCAATGAACTAGCCTCAACTACCTTCTGTGGCAGAGAATAGTAAGATTAAATGAGAAAACTTACCCAGTTCGAAGTTTGATCTGTATTTTATGAGGAGTTACGATGAGGGATTACGTGAAGACCCCGTTCCAGCAGCATGCGCGACATTTCTTAAAAGCAGCGGTGTGGATTCAAGAAGAAAAACACAACAATTGAAATAATTATAGTTAAAGAAAAATAAGAACTTAATTACCTGTTGATCTGTATAATAGAGGGTGGGAGCGGATGGGCACGTAATCCCTCATCGTAACTCCTCATAAAATACAGATCAAACTTCGAACTGGTAAGTTCTCATTTAATCTTACTATTTTACTTCGGAGTCACGTGAGTGACTACGTGAAGGACTTCAAAGCTCTGTGAATCCGAACCGTGTACCAGCTATGCTTCACTCACTGCCTGAAGACCTTAGAGGGAGGAAGCATGTTATACAATCAACAATAACCTGTTTGTGAACAAAAAAGGTTTTATTAATAAAACAAAAAAAACAGAGAGCTCTAGAAGCCCCCGGGCTTAAATTAAAATATTATCTGCAGACTCTAAAATTCTGTCTGCAAAATGTAGCAGGTTCCGCCAGCGGCTTATTATAAACCTTTGGAAAGTTCTTTCCGAGGACCATCCTGCTCTGGCCAGAATATGGTCCATAGGCACATCCATTTGCACTAGCCGCCGACGTAGATGCAGCCCTGGTGGAATGAGATTGTACACATTAGTATCGATTCCCGCGGACTTAAGCACCTGCTTGAGCCAACCTTGAAATGGTTTGGCTCGTCACCTGACCATGAGGCTTCTTGTGGCTTATCCATAAGGCTTTTTCTCTCCCCTCTTACGTTATATGTTGTGTCTATGTTAGTTGGCGAGATGGGTCTTGGCACACAACCGCGGGTCAGGTGAATATGCCGGAACTCCATAACTGGAGGGCGTGGTTACCTGGTTCTAGATTGTTTGACCAGCCCTGAATGTGAAATGTGATACAGTCCAATGACTCTGTCTGCTGTCCAGCCTCAGAAGGTGGAGGGGACTGTACCTTTGAGCTGACACTAGGAGCCATGAGCATGACTGATTTCAGTGTAAGTTGTTCCAGAGTAAGTGGACCTGGTTGGTGGCCATCCCCTAAGGTACGTCAGTACTATGCTGACATCACAGATCTGAGTGTACTAGGCCTAGGGGGATTGGTTGTTAAAAATGCCCCTCATGATTTTGACCACTAGTGGATGGGACCCCAAAGTCAGTTGTCCTGCTGCTGGAACCAAATAAGCTGACAACGCACTCCTGGCTGTATTAATGGCGCTGTAGCTGAGTCCTTCCCGATGTAATCCAAGCAGAAACTCCACAACACTGGTGGCTGTAGCTGTGGTGTAGGTAGTTCCTGTTTTGGAGCAATACCGTTCCCATTTTCTTATATTGGTCAGGTATTGTCTCTGGTGGACCCCCGGTGAGATGCGGTCATCATGTTGATGCTCGTCCTCAGACAGTCCCAGGCCCAGTAGAGGTCTTTTTAGAATCTGCAAGCCAGGAGATTGACTCTGTCATGGCACGGGTGACTAATGCCTGACACTGGGTGGATTAATAACTGTCGACTGCTGGGGAATTCCAACGGTTTATGTTTCAAACAGCCATGTCGAAAGCCACTGGGAACCATGGTTGTGTAGGCCAGTCAGGTATTATCAAGATTCCTGAAGCGGAAGTCCAATTGAATCTTGCGTAATACCCGACTGATGAGGCAGAAGGGAGGAAAAGCATAAAAGAACATTTTCCCCCAATGCAGCGAGAATGCATCAACTGCTGCTGCCTCAGGGTCTGGTTCCCAAGCGACATACGTTGGTACCTGGTGATTCAGCCTGGATGCAAATAGATTCGATATCTGGGGTGTGCCATATATTGCTTTGTAATTTCAGCAAAACACTTTGGGATTTAACATCCATTCGATGTTATCATTAAATCTACGTGACCTGGTGTCTGCACACTGTATTTTGCTTACCTGGAAGGTAAGTTGCTGATAACCAAATATGCCTTTCAACACACCATTGCCAGATTAGGTTGGCCAAATTGTCACACGATATCGACTTTACACCACCCATGTGATTGATATAAGCCACCACCGTTGGTATTATCTAGTTGCAAACCGGACCATTGTGCATGATGCGTATTACATGAATATGCTTTTAACCATAAAACGCACCCAACATTTCTAAATAGTTGATACCCCGTGTCTGTAGGCAAGATGATATCAAATTTACTCCCATCTGCCCCTGTGCTGGATTGCATGTTAGTTGCTCCCCAGCCCAAAGCACTGGCATCCGTTTGAAATGGTTAATACTGGTTTGGTGATCATTATGGGACTGGAGCTGAGTTCTTACATTCCTCGCCCACCATTGTAACTCTGGAATGGATTCAGCAGTTAAACTCATAGCTCGGTCAAAGTGACCTGAGTTTTGCTTTAGTGCATGCACTTTAGCTCTTTGCAAATTTTGATAGTGCAAAGGCCCAAATTGTACAGCTGGGAAAGCTGCTACCCATTTTGCCAATAACTCTAGCTACTTCCCGTATGGTTGGCTGATGTTTATTCATGAGTTTGTTGCATGATAGCGCCAATTCTGATTGCTTTCCCCTTCGGGCAGAGTTACAATCATGCGAACAGTATCTATCGTAAATCAAGATAGTCCATGGCAGTGGACGGTGTAAAGATTGGATTTTTCTGGATGTATGACAAACCCCAAAGTTTCAAACAAACGTTTGGTGGCTGCGACTGCCAAAATAGCTGTCTCCAAGGTTTTCCCTACTATTAAAATGTCGTCTAAATACGCCATGACTATATGCTTTTGTTTCCTCAATAATGCCAAGGCAGGTTTTAAGATTTTAGTGAACAACCTTGGAGCAGAGGTTAGCCCATTTGGTAAGGCTTTATATTGCCATAGCTGTTTCATCCAGATAAATTTAAAATATTTTCGATGGTCCTTGTGTATGGGTACTGAGTAGTAGGCATCTTTTAAATCAATGCTTGCTAGAAAAGTACCCCCTAGAAACCAATAGTTGGCTGTTTCAAAAGTATCCATCTTGAAATGTATATACCTGACGACTTGTTCAAAGTAGTTAAAGTCAATGATGATGCGTCGTCCACCATCTTTTTTGATTTTAGTGAAAATATTAGACACAAATTCCAAAGGTTCATGTTTTGTTCTTTCAATGACACCTTTAGCTTGTAACCTCATCAGTTCAGCTTGACCCTCTTGTTTTTCCTTGACTGAGAGGGTGAATACCCTTTTTGGGTATATGCTGAACTGGTGGAAAATCTTTATGGACAAAGTCAATTTTGTAGCCATGAACGCTGCTGAGTATATACTTGTCATTAGTGATGGATTCCCATGCATCCAAAAAACAAGTGCAATCTCCCCCCTGTTAGCACAGAGCCCCTACTGCACATATGCTGAGAGGAACCAGACCCCACCTACCTCCATGGTTATTGGTGCTTCTTCTGCCTCTTCGTGGGTGATGAGACGTCTGCTGGCTGTAGAGGGTTGATGTTGATCTCGATGTTGTTGTGGGGGTGGCGCATTTTCCATGGGGTCCGCTCTGGGCCCTGGCCTAAAAAAGGCTTACGGGGAATGGTTGCGGACCCCGAGCTTTCCTCCAGTCCCATAGTGTGGTCGACGACTGGTGGATCGCCATGGGGTACTGCCGCCTGGGTTTGTTGGGTCTGCTCGGTCCCAAACCTGCCCTCACGAGACCAAAGGTCTTGGATTCTTCTTCCAGGTCTTTCACCTTTTTTGGAAGGTCTTTCCCAAAGAGCAGAATAGGAGGTTCTGACCCCGGTGTTTTGCAGAGTCCCGCAAATTTAGGGTTGAGGGCAGGCTTGATAATCTCCTTTCGCAAATTATTTATCTCATATTGAGTGGTGCACAGCAGAGCTAATGTGTCTTGCTGATTTGTGGGAGATGTCCGCACCATCAATGGACCCGAGCATAAGATGTTATTCCTGCAGTCAGGAATTTAAGGATCTTCTGGAGCTTCAACTCCAGGTTTCTGATGTTTCTGCCCCAAATGTCCCCAAAATTTGGCTATTGACAGCAGGTACATTCAAAGATGTACAATTTCCTGGGGCTGTATATAGTTGAAGAACCTCATTGACCACTTGTTCTTGTAGGGGTTTAGAGGACAGGTGGTTAATGCTGGCTGCAAGTTTCGGCTCTAATGGCCGAACCCGCTTGTGGAATGGCCACGTAGCGGTTGACCACACCCAGCAGCTCTTCCTGTTCCTGTACACCCTGCGTACTCCCGAAATCTTCAGCCAGTGACCCCTCTTCTTGACCAGCCCAGACCTGGTCGCCAATGCTGCCTTCAAAAGAAAGGTGAAGCAATGGCCAGTGCCGTAAAAGGCACTGCGGAGTGCCTGAACTCCCTTGGCGAGGCTGCTGCTGCTCTCTCAGCAGATCTCGCTGGAGCAATTGCTCCATAAGCCGTTCCATGCGGCTTAGGCGGCTGCCTGTGCTCTCGAGCGGTAAGGCATCTTCATCCGAAACGTCGGACACTACCGCCCGGTTCCGGCTGCAGGTACCTCCAGCCCGCTGCTCAGGCAGCACTAGCGGTGCTGGGCTCGGCTCGGTAGTTATAACCGCCGCCTCTTGCCCCCCCATCCAAAGAGCATTCCTCAACGGAGGACGAACGGGGGCGAGCTGCAGACTTCTTTCCTCGGGCCTTGCTCATTCTTCCTGGAACACAAGACCACAGAGAGAAAGACACACGGCCACGGTAAACTTACCTGTCGGCCCGACTTTTCAATTTGTAGCGGAGAGCGCTTGAACTCCCGTTCGTCGCGGTGCACTGCATGAACGCTAATGTCGCGCATGCGTGCTGGACGGGGTCTTCACGTAGTCACTCACGTGACTCCGAAGTAAAATTCCACAGATTCACCACTCTCTGTGAAAAATATTTTTTCTCATCTCGGTCCTAAAAGATTTCCCCCTTATCCTTAAACTGGGACCCCTTGTGCTGGACTTCCCCAACATCGGGAACAATCTTCCTGCATCTAGCCTGTCCAACCCCTTAAGAATTTTGTAAGTTTCTATAAGATCCACCCTCAATCTTCTAAATTCTAGCGAGTACAATCCGAGTCTATCCAGTCTTTCTTCATATGAAAGTCCTGACATCCCAGGAATCAGTCTGGTGAACCTTCTCTGTACTCCCTCTATGGCAAGAATGTCTTTCCTCAGATTTGGAGACCAAAACTGTACGCAATACTCCAGGTGTGGTCTCACCAAGACCCTGTACAACTACAGTAAAACCTCCCTGCTCCTATACTCAAATACTTTTGCTATGAATGCCAACATACCATTCGCTTTCTTCACTGCCTGCTGCACCTGCATGCCTACTTTTAATGACTGGTGTACCATGACACCCAGGTCTTGTTGCATCTCCCCTTTTCCTAATCGGCCACAACACGGTCTGGTTTGGCTCAGCCACCAAGCATGACATTGTTTGATCAGCCGAGAAAGTTATTGGCTGTAACCTTCCCCCCATCGACAAACTGTACACTGCAAGGGCCAGGAAGCGAGCAGGTAAGATCATCTCTGACCCCTCTCACCCTGGCCACAATCTCTCTGAAGCACTTCCCCCTGGAAGGCGACTCCGGACTGTCAAAGCCACCACAGCCAGACATAAAAACAGCTTATTTTCACGAGCAGTAGCTCAACTCAACAACCAAAAGTCTGCAGCCTCCTTTTGCTCTGGTATTTTATTTCATTCACATGTTTAAATTATAATGTTTTATTTTTAATTGTCTACTGTATATCGTGTTGTTACTTGCGAGCAAAGCACCAAGGCAGATTCCTTGTATGTATACATACTTGGCTAATAAAATGTATTAAATTCAATTCAGTTTAATTCATGTTTACATTAAAGTCATTTATATATATCACAAACAGCAGAGGTCCCAGCATAGATCCCTGCAGAACTCCACTGGTCACAGACCTCTAGCCTGAATATTGTCCTTCCTCCACAACCCTCTTCTATCAGTGAACCAGTTCTGAATTGATATGACCAAGTCCCGTGCAGCTTAATCTTCTGGATCGGCCTACCATGGGGGATTTTATCAAATGCTTTACTAAAATCCATGTAGACAGCATCTCTCATTGTTCACCTTCACCATCACCTCTAAAGATCTGATCGTTAGTAAGACATGACCTGCCGAGTCCAAAGCCATGCTGATTGTCCATTATTAACCCTTTCTCTTCCAAATGGGACTAAATACTATCCTGTCCAATCCTCTCCAATAGCGTCCCTATAATTCCCTGATCTTCTGTACTTCCCTTCTTAAATTATGGAACAACATTAGCTATTCTCTAGTCCTCCGGGACCTCGCTTGTGGCTGGAGAAGATGCAAAGATCTATGTCAAGGCTCCTGCAATCTCCTCTCTTGCCTCTCTCAGTAATCTGGGATAGATCCCATCAGGTCCTGGAGATTTATCCACCTTAACACTCATCAGTTCCCCCACATCTCCTCCTGATGAATCTCGAGCGGCCCTTGCATCTTAGTATTCTTTAGAGAGATCCTGGACAGAGTTTACTGCCAGTCCGATTCTGCTGATTCAGGCTGGTGGTCTGTGACCAGTGGAGTTCTGCAGGGATCTATGCTGGGACCTCTGCTGTTTGTGATATATGTAAATAACTTTAATGTAAACGTGAATTGAAATTAATTGTTGAATGCATTTTATTAGCCAAGCATGCATACATACAAAGCATATAATGTTTTGTAGTCCGTTTCCACTATTAGTGCAGTTTGAAATGTCTTGAAATCTGAAGAAAATTAATATTCTCACATTTGGATCATGACAGGAAAAAGCTAACGTCTCGACTACAGGAGGCTGAAGAGGCTGTGGAGGCAGCCCAAGCCAAGTGCTCCAGCTTGGAGAAAACAAAGCAGAGGCTGCAAGTAGAGGTTGAGGAGCTAAGCATCGACCTGGAGAAGGTGCGTCTCTACCAAGTACCCCAGAATGCTGGCAGAGCAGCAAGCTCATTCAGCAACACCAGAATGTCTAGCCGGCATATAAAGAGATGACAGGTTACCTTAACCTCAGGAATCTCCTTGTAAGCACTCATCGATCACCGTCACCATCTCCTCAAATAACCCGATCAAGTTAATAAGACGTGACCTGCCGTGTACAATGCCATGCTGACTGTCCCTAATTAACCTATTCTCTTCCAAATGGGAATAAATGCTATCCTGAAGCATCCTCTCCAATAGCTTGTTACCATTCATCTATTTGTAATATTTTCTAATGATATGACATTCCCATTACACCACTTATTTACCATCACTCATTCTCTATTCTTGATTAGTAAGGGTGTTTCTTGATTAGTAAGGGTGTCAAAGATTATGGGGAGAAGGCAGGAGAATGGGGTTAAGAGTGAAATATGGATCAGCCATGATCGAATGGCAGAGAGGACTCAATGGGCCAAATGGCCTAATTCTGCTCCAAAGTCTTATAGTCTCCCTCAGATGTCTACTTTCCCCAAGGTTCCCCTAACATTCACAATTTACAGTGGCCAATTAACCTACCAACTGGTAGGTTTCCTGTTTCCTTCAGAGTGTCAGTGGTTTTATGATTGTCTGTGATGAGACATAAAGTTTGTGCTCCAACCAAGCCATTAGAGTTCACTTTACTCTGTGCACAGGGCATATAACTAAGTAGCAGGTGAAGTTTAATGTGTTTACTCTGTCTATAGGCAAACGCCGCAGGTGCAACCCTGGACAAGAAGCAACGAATGATTGACAAGCAGATTTCAGACTGGCGTCTGAAGTGTGATGAGATTCAGGCCGAGCTGGAATCCTCACAGAAGGAGTGCAGGCAGTACGCCACTGAGCTCTTCAAACTGAAGACATCCTATGAGGAGCTGATTGAACAACTCGACTCAATTAAGCGGGAGAACAAAACATTCCAAGGTATCATCCCTGACTCTCAGTCTGAAAATGATATCTCCTTTCCCTTTCCCCTGACTCTCAGTCTGAAGAAGGGTCTCGACCTGAAACGTTACCTATTCCTTTTCTCCAGAGATGCTGCCTGTCCCGCTGAGTTGCTCCAGCTCTTTGTGTATATCTTCGGTTTAAACCAGCATCTGCAGTTCCTTCCTACACATTCCAAGTTAGATTTGTGGAAACAAGTTACAGCGCTATCGAACCATGGTGCAGTTTCAAGATATTGGTTCTGAATTAACATTAATATCAACAAAGAGTGGCGGTAGAAAAATGTGTTCCATGGTTGACATACAATTGCTTAGAAAGGCATGAGGCTATAAGGCAATGTTCACTGTATTCAAGAATATTTTTAATGAACAGTAACGTGAGTCCTTGCAGATGGGCTACTGTATCATTAAGATACTCATCAGGATTGTGCAGGTAATAAACAAGATGCTTAAACCTAACAATACAGTTCTGCTACTTTGTTATAAGCATCTCCAAATGTTTGAAGTGAAGGGCGTTTGGTGGGCAGGTGGAACAGTGAATGCAGCTCGTATTATCTGCAATCCAATGCATGCTGAGGGTTGTTTTTCCAGCATAGCTAACTATTACTACTGCTGGACAACCTCCAAGCCATGTCCTGTTGTAGACTTGGGACACTACAGTGAGGAATGACAAATAGTGAAAGGTCTGGATAGAGTAGAGGTGGAGAGGATGTTTCCACTAGTGGGAGTGTCTAGGGCATAGTCTCAGAATAAAAGGACATTCCTTAAGAAAGATAAGAAGGAATTTCTTTAGTCAGCGGGTGGTGAATCTGTGGAATTAATTGCCGCCGAATGGTGTGGAGGCCAAGTCAATGGATATTTTTAAGGCAGTGATAGATAGATTCTTGATTAGTACGGGTGTCAGGGGTTATGGGGAGAAGGCAGGAGAATGGGGTTGAGAGGGAGATATAGATCAGCCATGATTGAATAGCAGAGTAGACTTGATGGGCCGAATGGCCTCATTCTGCTCCATCACTAGATGTTCCATTGGACTGGTGTCAGCCAGAATTATGTGGTCAGTTCCTAAACTGGAGGCTGGGCCCCTTGCTGTTTGTCATCTGCATCAGCTATTTAGATGATAATCTATCAGACATGATCAGTACATTTCCAGGTGATGTTAAAATAGATGGTACCATAATCGCTTAAGAATATTATTAAGAATTGTAGTGAGATCTTCATCAGCTGGGTAAATGGGCCAAGGAATACAAGTGGAGTTTAATTCTGATAACTGTGAGGTGTTGCATTTGGGATGTCAAACCAGAGCAGAACCTTCACAGTGAATGGCTGGTCCCTGGGGATTGTTCATAAGGTCATAAGTGATAGAAATAGAATTAGGCCATTCAGCCCATCAAGTCTACTCTGCCATTCAATCAAGGCTGATCCATCTCTCCCTCCTAACCCCATTCTCCTGCCTTCTCCCCATAACCTCTGTTGCAAAACAGAGGGACCTAGGAGTACAAATACATGTACAATAGACAGGGTGGTGAGGAAAGCCTTTGGCATGTTGGCCTTCACCAATCAATGCATTGAGTTAGAAGTTGGTATGTTGAGTTGCAGACTTAAGAATCCTCTCCAAATATTTCTCAACCACTGACATGGGCTCACCATCCTATAATTCCCTGGGTTAGCTTTAATTCTCCCCTTAAATAAACATTCCAGTCTCCAGTCCTCCAGGACCTTGGCTGTGGCTAGAGAAGATGCAAAGATCTTCACCAAGACCCCTGTAATCTTCTCTCCGACATCCTTTTATAACTTGAGATAGATCCAATCAGGCCCTGGGGATTTATTGATCTTAATGCTCTTCAAGTGCCCAACCTCACTTCATCCCAAGCTGCCCTTGCATTTTAGTGTTGTCCGCACTGATCTCACTGTTCTCCATGTCCTTCTCTCGTACGCACCTCGTGCCTCGCCTACATTTCAGCATTTTGTGTCCATTTTCGGTTTAAACCAGCATCAGCAGCTCCTTCCTGCACAGTTTACATGAGCATCCTGATCAGTATGGAGTTGGACGGAACAACCTGCCTCCCTGCTGGATAACTTCATTCCTAAACCCACACCTTGAGAGAGATACTTGAGTGCTGTAGCCATTGAGCCTAGCCTGACACCTGACATCAATGCTTGTGTGGGCGGCGCGACCGTCTCCGCAGTCCGTCTGTCTTTTTTTTTGTCCCGCTGAGTGTATAGTTTGTAGTGTTTTAAAAAAAATTGTTTTTAACTTTGTATGTGTGGGGGGCGGGGGGTGGGTGGGTGGAGGAAACTTTTAAATCTCTTCCCTGTACGGGGGACGTGACCTTTTCCCTGTCGGGTCTCCGTTGTCGTTGGGGCCTAGCACCGTGGAGCGGCCTCCAACCGGAACGCCCTGGGGGCTCCAGTCGCGGAGCCTGCGGACTTACCATCGTGGAGCTGGCCGGCTTTCGAGCGTGGAGAGCTGTGGAGGCGCACTGCTTCGGCACGACTTTGGAGCTTCCGAGGCTCCAGTGGACGGTAACATCGGGAGCTCGCGGGCCCCTGGTGGGAGACCGCTTTTTGGAGCTCCCTCAAGGCAACTTCTCTCGCCCGAATTGCGGGGTTAAAAATGACCTGGAGCGGGGCCTTACGTCACCCGGCGTGGCTTAAACGGCCGCGGGACTTGCTAGCGCCCACTGGGGCTCCAATGTCAAGTCCCGGGCAGGGCCTTACATCGCCCGGCCTGGCCTTAATGGCCGCGGGACTTACCATCGCCCGCCGGGGGCTTTGACATCGGGAGAAGAATGGAGAGCAGGGGAGAGAGAAGACTTTGCCTTCCATCACAGTGAGGAGGAGATTCACTGTGATGGATGTTTGTGTAAATTGTGTTGGTGTGTGGCTTGGTTCTTTTCTTGTTGTATGGCTGCAGAAACCAAATTTCGTTTGAACTTCATTTGAGGTTCAAATGACAATAAACGGTATTGTATTGCATCAACATCAATGCTCAGCCTGAAGCACTTTGTGGCAGTGTTGTACTACAAGAATGATGCTTTGGACAGGCCCAGTGGAACCGCTCTCCTCACCATTCCCTCTCCCCTTCTCCCCGCTACCCGCAGACTATCATCATGATAATCTCATGTAGCATCACCTTATACTTCAGCACCCGTGGAACAGGTCAGGACTGCAGAGTCTCCCCATGTTCTCTGCTGCTTCCCCATTCATTCCCTCCACTGATGACATGCGATGATTTTTGAAGCTCTCTGTGCTTGATTCTGACCAGCAATGACCCGTCTGCCACCCATTGCAGTGCTCCAAGGACTAAGCCCCAGAAAGAATTGGGACCAAGTCCGCTCTGAGATAGAGTCCTCCTCAAATTCATGACCTTTCCTCTCAGGACCACGTTTGCAAACATCACACGGGTGTTTAATGTTAAAACCCAACCTAACCACGGCCATTAAAACTGAAGATGAGCGTGAGTAGTTATGATTATTCCATAGCTGACCAATGAATTAGGGGGATAAACAACAGCTGCTAGAGGATCATAGAAGGTTGGGCATCATCCTTGAAGCAGAGGGTAGTGGAAGTTTCTGGTAGAGGCTGCGTGTGCCTTGGGTTGGTGACGTGGCGTTATAGTGAAACCACAGGGCAGCACGGTGATGCAGCGGTAAAGTTACTGCCGGACAGCGCTCGCAGCACCAGAGTCCCGGGTGCGATCCTTACGGGTGCCGTCTGTACGGAGTTTGTACGTTCTCCCCATGACCGCGTGGTATTTCTCCAAGATCTTCGGTTTCCTCCCACACCCCAAAGACATACAGGTTTGTAGGTTAATTGGCATGGTATCCATGTACAAATTGTCCTTAGTGTGTGTTGGTGTACCAGGATCGCTAGTTGGTGTGGGCTGAAGGGCCTGCTTCCATGCTGTATCTCTAAACTAGATTTTAAACTAAACTAAACACACAGTGAGGATTTGCCATCACTTCTGTTTTGTCCACTCACGCAGGGCTGGTCCCATCACCCAATCCCATCCAGAGTCACTGAGCATTACGGTGATGATAAAGATCTGATATAGTCTGATCTGACCCCACCCTGACCCACCACCTGTGCTCAGGTCCTGCTAGGTTCACGTCAGGTAGCCAGACTATAAGTGAACACACAAGAGGTTAAGTTCTGTCACCTGCCAATACAGTGTAAAGCACTCTGATATCCCAAAATAGTACCAAACACCCTGCCTGGAGTTACAATCCTGGGGACAGAAAATTCTGGAAGTAATCGACGGGTCAGACTGCATATGTGGGAAGACAGCCAGAGTTAACATTTAAGAGTTGAGCCGAAGGACCTGTTTCCTTGCTGCACAACATTTTGATTCATGAACCTGAAGTACACCTTAATCTCAACTCATCTCCCCATAAAAAAAAACACACAGTGCTGGAGTGACTCAGTGGAGTGACTCTGGGGAACATGGATAGGTGATGTTTTGGATTGGGTCCCTTCTCAGATTGATTGTGGTGGTGGGGGAGGGGGGGTGGGATTGTGGTGGGTTTGGGAAGGAATCTGGAAGAGAGGAGGAGCAGGACAAAGCCTGGCAAGTAATAAGTGGAGAAGTAGAAACAATCAGATTTTGCTTAGGCTGCTTACAACCAAGCGGTATGAGTATTGATTTCTCTAACTTTGTGCCCCGGCATCTTCTCTCTCCCCGCCCCTCCCCCACCCAAGTCATTGTACTAGTTTCAAAGTCATCTTGTTGAGTCTCATTGTCTGTAACTCGTTTTCACCTTTCCCACAGCCAACAATGACCTGTTTCCTTTATCAACATGTTTATGAAGGAACTTCAGATGCTGGTTTAAATCGA
This sequence comes from Okamejei kenojei, assembly GCA_035221665.1. Lineage (NCBI taxonomy): Eukaryota > Metazoa > Chordata > Chondrichthyes > Rajiformes > Rajidae > Okamejei > Okamejei kenojei. Next base: position 9,958,149 of record CM069153.1, read on the forward strand.
AGGTAGACAAAAATGCTGGAGAAACTCAGCGGGTGAGGCGGCATCAGTGGAGCGAAGGAAATAGACAACGTTTCGGGTCAAAACTCTTCTTCAGACTGATGTGAGCGTGGGGAGGGGGAAGAAGAAAGGAAGAGGTGGAGCCAATGGGCTGAGGGTGAGATGAGAAGGGGAGGAGAAAGTAGGGACTACCTGAAGTTAGAGAAGTAATTCATCATCATTACATTGTTGCGTATCTTTCATTCATTGTTCTTTATCTCTCTACATCACTGTCTATATCTCCCGTTTCTCTTTCCCCAGACTCTTTGTCTGAAGAAGGGTCTCGAGCCAAAACGTCACCTATTCCTTTTCTCCAGAGATGCTGCCTGACACGTTGAGTTACTCCTGCTTTTTGTGTCTATCAAAGGAATTATAGACACAAAAAGCTGGAGTAACTCAGCGGGACAGGCAGCATCTCTGGAGAGAAGGAATGGGTGATGTTTTCGGTCGAGACCCTTCTTCAGACTGGTTAGGGATAAGGAAAAACTAGAGATATAGACAGTGATGTGGAGAGATAAAGAACAATGAATGAAAGATATGCAAAAAAGTAACGATGATAAAGGAAACAGGCCATTGTTAGCTATTTGTTGGGTGAAAATGAGAAGCTAGTGCAACTTGGGTGGGGGAGGGATAGAGAGAGAGGGAATGCAGGGGCTACCTGAAATGAGAGAAATTAATGTTCATACCACTGGGCTGTAAGCTGCCCAAATGAAATATGAGATGCTGTTCCTCCAATTTGCATTTAGCCTCACTCTGACAATGGAGGCGACCTAGGACAGAAAGGTCTGTAGGAATGGGAAGGAGAATTAAAGTGTCCAGCAACCGGGAGATCAGGTTGGTTCACGCGGGCTGAGCGAAGGTGTTCCCCGAAACGATCGCCCAGTCTGCGTTTGGTCTCGCTGATGTATAAGAGACCACATCTTGAACAACGGATACAGTAGATGAGGTTGGAGGAGGTGCAAGTGAACCTCTGCCTAACCTGAAAGGACTGTTGGGGTCCCTGGACAGAGTCGAGGGAGGAAGTATAGCGACAGGTGTTGCTATTATAGATGCTGGTTTACGGAAAAAAAAAGACACAAGATGCTGGAGTAACTCAGCAGGTCAGGCAGCATCCCCTGAGAATATGGAAAGTTGATGTTTCTTCAGATTGGGTCTGAAGATGCAACACGTGACTAGAGGCAAGGGAGCAGATATAAGAAGACAGAACGTGTGAGACGTTTGTGCGGAGGTTTGTACTTAGATGCTCATACCATTGGATTGCAAGTATGACGTACTGTTCCTCCACTTTATGTGTGGCCTCACTCTGGCAATGGAGGAGGCTCAGGACAGTATGGGCATGGGAAGAGGAGTTAAACTGGTTAGCAACCATGCATCACAGCATCGTTTGGGAACAGCTCCATCCAAGACTGCAAGAAATTGGAGAGAATTGTGGACGCAATACAGGGCATCACAAAACCAAACTCCTATCCGTTAACTCCATTTATACCTCGTATTGCCTCAGAAAGGCCAGCGGCATAATCAAGGATGAGTAGCACCCTGGCCACTCCCTCTTATTCCCTCTCCCATCAGGCAGAGGGTATGGAAGTGTGAAAACACACAGATTCCAGATTCAGGGACAGTGTATTCCCAGCGGTTATCAGGCAACTGAACCACGAGGGCAACAACTAGAGGGCAGTGCTGAAGTACTATCTACCTCATTGGAGACCCGCTCACTTTCTCTGATCGGACCATACTGGCTTTACCTTGCACTAAACGTTATTCACGTTGTTCCCTTTATCATGTATCTGTACACAGTGGATTGTAATCATGTATTGTCTTTCCGCTGACTGGTTAGCACGCAACAAAAGCTTTTCGCTGTACCTCGGTACACGTGACAGTAAACTAAACTAATTGACAGTTCCAGGATGACTTGAGACCAGTGTTTGTGAAACTTGGAAAGCCTCATTAAACAACTCATTGATTTAATTGACTTCACCATTAACTTCCCCCCTGCCCTAAAATTCACTGGGATCATCTCTGACACCTCTCTCCTCTTTCTTAATCCCTCTGTCTCCATCACAGGACATTTACTACAAACCCACTAACCCAGCGTTCTCCAGACTATACCTCCTCCCACCCTGTCTCATACAGCAGTCTTAATTTCTCTGCTTCTGCCTCATTTGCTCCCAAGATGAGGCTTTCCATTCTAGGACATCCAAGATGTCCTCTTTCTTTAGTAAACCTGACTTACCCCCCTGCTGTCACAAATGTATCCCTCACCTGTAGTTCTGTAGTCCCGTAGTTCAGCCCTCGCTCCCCCTCCTCCCAGAGAGAACAAGCGATCGAGTTCCCCTGGCCCTCACCTTTCACTCCACCAGCCTCTGCATCCAACATATCATTCGCCTTCTTTTAGTCACCTCTAATGTGATACCATCATCAGTTACACCTTCCCATGTCTGCCTGCTACAAAGATCCCTCCCTCCGCAACCGCTTGGTTCACTCATCCCTTCCCTTCCTCTGCCCAGGTACTTTCGCCTGTAACACCTACCCCTATATCTACTACCTTACATCCGTCCAGAGACTCCCGCATTCATTCCAGGTGAGACAGGGGTTCACAAACACCTTTGCTAACCTCACCTACTGCATTCCAGAGGCCCAGGAGCAGCTGCAGTGGGATGAGCGGAGTCCGGGCGGTGAGGTTAATAAACGGAGCGTGGGGCTTTGCTTCACAGAGGCCCAGGAGCGGTTGCAGTGGGAGGAGCACCCAACTCTGCAACGTTCCATTCACATTTCAAAATAAGTGGGCTTGAGGAAGCCGCTGATTGGTGGAAGCGGACTAGAGGAAGCAGCTGTTTGGGAGTCAGATCCCTGCTGATTTCTTACAGCACTTTGTATCAGTATCTTTGCTTTGTATTGTATCCTGGCTAAGGGGGGAGAATGAGGGCCAGGGCAGTCTACTGTTCTGGATGTCAGATGTGGGAAGTCATGGAGTCTCATAGCCTTCCAGACGTCCACATCTGCACCAGGTATGTCAAGATGGGGCTCCTAAGAGACCGTATTAAGAACCTGGAGCAGCAGCTCGATGACCTCCGTCTGGTCAGGGAGAGCGAGGAGGTCATAGAGAGGAGTTACAGAGAGGTGGTCACTCCAAAACCACGGGAGGCGGACAAGTGGGTCACGGTTAGGAGGGGCAAGGGGCAGAGGCAGGGACTAGAGAGGACCCCGGTGGCTGTACACCATGGAAATAAGTACTCCTGTTTAAGTACTGTTTGGGGGGACAGCCTATCTAGGGGTAGCAACAGCGACTGGGCCTCCGGTACAGAGACCGGCCCTGTTGCTCAGAAGGGTAAGGAAGAGAAGAGGAGGGTAATAGTAATAGGGGACTCTATAGTTAGGGGGTCAGAGACAGAGACGCAGACAGGAGACCCGGATGGTAGTTTGCCTCCCTGGTGCCAGGGATGTGTCTGAACGTGTCCAAGATATCCTGAAATGGGAGGGAGAGGGGCCTGAGGTTGTGGTACATATTGGTACCAATGACATAGGTAGAAAAAGAGAAGAGGTCCTGAAAGGAGAATTTAGGGAGTTAGGAGGAGAGTTAAGGAGAAGGACCGCAAAGGTAACAATCTCAGGATTACTGCCTGTGCCACGCGACAGTGAGAGTAGGAATGGAGCGAGGTGGAAGATAAATGCGTGGCTGAGGGACTGGTGCAGAGGGCAGGGATTCAAGTTTCTGGATCATTGGGACCTCTTTTGGGGAAGGTGTGACCTGTACAAAAAGGACGGGTTGCACTTGAACCCGAGGGGGACCAATATCCTGGCGGGGAGATTTGCAAAGGCTACTGGGGAGACTTTAAACTAGAACGGTTGGGGGAAGGGACTCAAATAGAGAAAGCTAGTAGACAGTGTGTGAGGCAGGAGGCAGAGAAGGGAAGCACTCAGACCCAACATGTAGGGGAGAAAGAAGAAAAAGATAATAAAGAGAGAATAAGTGGTGGTGGGTTTCTTAAATGTGTGAGCACAGAGACAGAGGGGTGTAAAATGAAGGTAGAAGCAATAGGTAGCGAGGTGAAAAATAAAAGTGGCAGGCAGACAAATCCAGGGTAAAAATCAAAAAGGGCCACTTTTCAACATAATTGTATAAGGGGTAAGAGTGTTGTAAAACGCAAAGCCTGAAGGCTTTGCGTCTCAATGCAAGGAACATCCGTATAAGGTGGATGAGTTGAATGTGCAGATAGTTATTAATGAATATGATATAGTTGGGATCACGGAGACATGGCTCCAGGGTGACCAAGGCTGGGAGCTGAACATCCAGGGATATTCAATAGTCAGGAAGGATAGACAGAAAGGAAAAGGAGGTGGGTAGCGTTGCTGGTTAGAGAGGAGATTAATGCAATTGAAAGGAAGGACATTAGCTTGGAGGATGTGGAATCGATATGGGTAGAGCTGCGAAACACTAAGGGGCAGAAAATGCGAATGGGAGTTGTGTACAGGCCACCTAACAGTAGTAGCGAAGTTGGGGATGGCATCAAACAGGAAATTAGAAATGCATGCAACAAAGGTAAAACAGTTATAATGGGTGACTTCAATATACATATAGATTGGGTGAATCAAATTGGCAGGGGCGCTGAGGAAGAGGATTTCTTGGAATGTATGCGGGATAGTTTTCTAAACCAACATGTAGAGGAACCAACGAGAGAACAGGCTGTTGTAGACTGGGTAGTGAGTGATGAGGAAGGGTTAGTTAACAGTCTTGTTGTGTGTGTCCCCTTGGGCAAGAGTGACCATAATATGGTTGAGTTCTTCATTAGGATGGAGAATTACATTGTTAATTCAGAAACAAGGGTTCTGAACTTAAAGAAAGGTAACTTTGAGGGTATGAGACGTGAATTGGCCAAGATAGATTGGCAATTGATTCTTAAAGGGTTGACGGTGGATATGCAATGGAAGGCATTTAAAGACTGCATGGATGAACTACAACAATTGTTCATCCCAGTTTGGCAAAATAATAAATCAGGGAAGGTAGTGCATCCGAGGATAACAAGGGAAATCAGAGATAGTGTCAAAACAAAAGATGTAGCAGATAAATTAGCCAAAAATAAGCAGACTACCAGAGGACTGGGAGAAATTCAGAGTCCAGCAGAGGAGGACAAAGGGCTTAATTACGAAAGGAAAAATAGATTATGAAAGAAAACTGGCAGGAAACATAAAAACTGACTGCAAAACTTTTTATAGATATGTGAAGAGAAAAAGATTAGTTAAAACAAATGTAGGCCCCTTGCAGTCAGAAACAGGTGAATCTATCATGGGGAACAAGGACATGGCAAACCAATTGAATAACTACTTTGGTTCTGTCTTCACTAAGGAAGATATAAATAATCTGCTGGAAATAGCAGGGGACTGGGGGTCAAATGAGATGGAGGAACTGAGTGAAATCCAGGTTAGCCGGGAAGTGGTGTTGGGTAAATTAAATGGATTAAAGGCTGATAAATCCCCAGAGCCAGTTAGGCTGCATCCCAGAGTACTTAAGGAAGTAGCCCCAGAAATAGTGAATGCATTAGTGATAATTTTTCAAAACTCTTTAGATTCTGGAGTAGTTCCTGAGGATTGGAGGGTAACTAATGTAACCCCACTCTTTAAAAATGGAGGGAGACAGAAAATGGGGAATTACAGACCACTTAGTCTAACATCAGTAGTGGGGAAAATGCTAGAGTCAGTTATTAAAGATGGGATAGCAGCACATTTGGAAAGTGGTGAAATCATTGGACAAAGTCAGCATGGATTTATGAAAGGTAAATCATGTCTGACGAATCTTACAGAATTTTTCGAGGATGTAACTAGTGGAGTGGATAAGGGAGAACCAGTGGATGTGTTATATCTGGACTTTCAGAAGGCTTTCGACAAGGTCCCACAGATGAGATTAGTATGCAAACTTAAAGCACACGGTATTGGGGGTTCAGTATTGATTTGGATAGAGAACTGGCTGGCAGACAGGAAGCAAAGAGTAGGAGTAAACGGGTCTTTTTCAGAATTGAAGGCAGTGACTAGTGGCGTACCGCAGGGCTCAGTGCTGGGACCCCAGCTATTTACAATATATATTAATGATCTGGACGAGGGAATTGAATGCAACATCATCAAATTTGCGGATGACACGAAGCTGGGGGGGCAGTGTTAGCTGTGAGGAGGATGCTAGGAGGATGCAAGGTGACTTGGATAGGTTGGGTGAGTGGGCAAATGCATGGCAGATGCAGCATAATGTGGATAAATGTGAGGTTATCCATTTTGGTGGCAAAAACACGAAAGTAGACTATTATCTGAATGGTGGCTGATTAGGAAAAGGGGAGATGCAACGAGACCTAGGTGTCATGGTACACCAGACATTGAAAGTAGGCATGCAGGTGCAGCAGGCTGTGAAGAAAGCGAATGGTATGTTAGCATTCATAGCAAAAGGATTTGAGTACAGGAGCAGGAAGGTACTACTCCAGTTGTACAGGGTCTTGGTGAGAACACATCTGGAGTATTTTGTACAGTTTGGTTTCCTAATCTGAGGAAAGACATTCTTGCCATAGAGGGAGTACAGAGAAGGTTCACCAGACTGATTCCTGGGATGGCAGGACTTTCATATGAAGAAAGACTGGATAGCCTTGGCTTGTAGTTGCTGGAATTTAGAAGATTGAGGGGGGATCTTATAGAAACTTACAAAATTCTTAAGGGGTTGGGCAGGCTAGATGCAGGACGATTGTTCCCGAAGTCCAGAACAAGGGGTTGCAGTTGAAGGATAAGGGGGAAGTCTTTTAGGACTGAGATGAGAAAAACATTTTTCACGCAGAGTGGTGAATCTGTGGAACTCTCTGCCACAGAAGGTAGTTGAGGCTAGTTCATTGGCTATATTTAAGAGGGAGTTAGATGTGGCCCTTGTGGCTAAAGGGATCAGGGGGTATGGAGAGAAGGCAGGTACAGGATACTGAGTTGGCTGATCAGCCATGATCATATTGAATGGCGGTGCAGGCTCGAAGGGCCGAATGGCCTACTACTGCACCTATTTTCTATGTTTCTATGTTTCTATCCCAATGTGACCTTTTTTAAATCGCTATGTCCAAGTGCAGACTCAACGGCTACTTTGCCGAGCACACGGGCTTAGCCCACCAAAGTCTACTGGATCTCCCGGTTGTTAACCATTTGGCACATCTTGTCATTCCCATACTGACCTTTCTGACCTGGGCTTCGTCTATTGCCCGAGTGAGGACACACACAAACTGGAGGAACAGCACCTCATGAAGGGTTGAGTAGCTTTAAACCCAGTGGAATGACCTTTGAATTTTGGGTAAATGTAAGCTCCCTTCCCACATTCTTACCCCCACCTTCCTTTGCCCTCCCCCATCACCCACCCCCCCCCCCCCCCACCCCTCCTGTGCTCCACCTGGATTTGCATCAATTTCGCCCGTCCTCCTATCCTTACATTTACATTCCTTCTTATAGCTTCACAATTTGCTACTCTTCAATCATTTTGTCACAGACCTCTAGTCTTTTCATCTTTTTGTTTTACATTAGAGATGTAGAGATGTAGAAACAGGCCCTTTGACCCACTGAGTCCTCGCCAACCAGCGATCTCAACACACTAACACCATCCTACACACACACGTACTAACCTACAAACCTGTACGTCTTTGGAGCGTGGGAGGAAACTGGAGCTCCCGGAGAAAACCCTTGCCGTCACAAGGAGAATGTACACACTCCGTACAGACAGCTCCCGTAGTCAGGATTGAACCCGGGTCTCTGATGCTTCAAGGCAGCAAGTCTACCACTGCACCAAAGCCCCCATTGGCCTCTCTGACCTTTTTTCAACCATCTGCATATCAAAAGCTCCTCTCACCTGGATCCACCCATTCCTTGCCAGGCTTTGGGTCGAGACCCATCATGTGGATCGTTTTATGTGGGTTGGCGTCACTTTGTTGTGACAATTGCCAATTCTTTCAAAATTGTGTTCCCACCTGACCAGAATATAAAACTTTACACAGACTTTACAACACCAGCAACACTAGGATCTTAACTGCCCCTTAGATGACATCTATTCACCCTACCCAACAATTCCCTTTGTCCCACCTATCCTGCTCACCCTTTGTCAGCGCCCTTTACGTGGCGACTATTCGCATACCTTGGGTCTGCAAGTAAAGAATGTCACTATGACTTGTCACATATCACAATGAAGTATTCAATTCAATTCATCCACCTTCTCAGCTGCCCAGACTAACCTGTCCCCCAGTTTCTCAATTATGATGAAGGGTCTTTGACCTGAACTATTTACTGTTTCCCTTTCCACAGATGCTGCCTGACCTGCTGAGATTTTGCTTTCAGCATTCTCTGCTTTTAAATCAGATTCCCAGTCTTATGATTTTCACGGGTGTCCTTGTTTGGTGATGCCCCTGTGATGCATCTAGGACATTAGGTGACAGGCACTGCTAATGTCATTGCATTGGCTTATGGTCGTGGTTTAGTTTAGTGCTTTGTGTGGGATTAAGGGCATGGTTTGGTTCAACTTGTATTTGTGATGATCCTCCGTACTCACATGTATCCTTTTTCACTCCGTTCCTGGGCTGATTCTGCAGAGGAGATCACAGACTTGACGGACCAGCTGGGTGAGGGAGGGAAGAGTGTGCATGAGCTGCAGAAATCGAAGAAGAAACTGGAGATGGAAAAAGAAGAGCTGCAGGCAACCCTCGAGGAATCGGAGGCTGCACTAGAGGTAAGCACCGCAAAAACCCATTTTACAGTCATACTGCGTGGAAACAGGCCCTTTCGCCCAACATGTCCCAGCGACATGTGTCCCATCAGCCTGTGTTTGGTCCATGTCCCTCCATACCTGTCCTGTCCATGTACCTGTCTCACTGTTTCTATAAGAAACAGTGAGACAGGTACATGGATAGGACAGGTTTGGGATAATCCCTGCTTCAACTACCTCCCTCTGGCAGCTCGTTCCATACACCCACCACCCTTTGTATAAAAATGTTCTCCCTCAGGTTCCTATTAAATCTTTTCCCCATCACCTTAAAACTATAACCTCTGGTCCTCAATCCCCCTACTGGGTAAGGGACTGCATCTACACAATCTATTCCTCTCATGATGTTATACACCCCTATAAGATCTACCCTCATACTCCAGCGCTCCAAGGAACAGTCCCATTAGTTTCACAGTCCAGCTGTGTTCACAGTGGAAGTGCAGTGGAAGACCTTTAATGTGGTAAAACATAGAACAGTGCAGCGCAGGAACTGGTCCTTTACCCCAAAATGGATGTACTAAGATAAATTAATCTCATCTGCCTACATAACCAGAGGACATAAGTTTAAGGTGAGGAGGGAAAGATTTAATACAAATCTGAGGGGCCACCTTTTCACACAAAGGGTGATGGGTATATGAAACGAGCTATTCGAGCTCTGTAAACGAGCATTAATGTTTTATTATTATTAATGTTTAGTGTTTTCTGAGTCATTCGTAACTGTCACTGTATGTCATGTTGTTACTTGTGGGCGGAGCACCAAGGCAAATTCCTTGTATGTGAATACTTGGCCAATAAACTTACTTACTATTGGAGGAGGTATTTTAGCCAGGGACTCTTGCAATGTTTAAGAAATATTTAGACTGGTATATGGATAGGACAGGTTTAGAGAGACATGGGCCAAATGCAGGCAGGTGGGTCTAGTGTAGATGGGGCCTGTTGCCGATGTGGGCAAGTTGGGCCAAAGGGCCTGTTTCCATGCTGTATAACTATGTCATCCATATCCCATGTTGTTGAAAGCAGAGTGAAAACTGTCTGAAATGATAGTGGATGAATATCCCAGAGTGACAGACACACTTTGGACTTATTTTCCACCTAAAGTGTATGGAATTTACAATGATGTACACCAGCATGCATGTCTGCTTGTCTGAATGTTGCTGGGTGCTTGCTTGTATCTTGCTTTATGGAGTAAACACAGAACAGGTACAAAGTAACTATTGAAACATTCTTTTTGGAAACTTCATCCCAAACATGTCCAGATACTTGGCAAATTGAGAGAATGCTTTGTCATCACCTTAGTCTCGTGACTCTTCACAGCCTTTGTGTTAATGTATTTCATGTTTGAGCCACTTTGGCTTATTTACACATTGGGAAGATGCAATATAATGCCTTTGGTCTCTGGTACAAACACCGTCCAGTGTCAATCATTCAACCTGGCTCTCGAAACAGTTAAAACACTCTTTTGTGATTGCTTTGCCTAATGGGCCTGTCCCACTTGGCGATTTTTTTAGGCAACCGTCGGCGACTGTCATAGTCGTAACAGGTTGCCGGAAAAACCAGCGTCATCCTGGCGACAACCTACGACAGCACCTACGTTAAGCTACGCTCATTGGCGTCAAACCCACTGTCGGCAAAACTGTGGCGACCAGAAAGACGCTACGACTTTTTGCGCGACTGAGTAGACTAATCCCGGCGACCACTGGCGAACATGTGGTGACAAACTAGTCACCTGTAGTTGCCTAAAAAATCGCCTAAGTGAGACAGCCTCATTAGTATCTACTTTTTCCATTGCTAAGAAAGCCACTCGTACCAGGACTGAAAAGGTAATGAGTTCCAGGGCTGAAAGTCTGTAAATCGTCGCTATTTCAAAGGAACTCGCATAATCAGACATCTTTATTCAACCTGACACGACCAACAGAACTCTAACAAATCAAGGAAGCATAATAGTCAGGGGAGAGCTTCAGGTGTGGCGGAAGCAACTGGGATTTTACCCCAGTCACCGCCCCCCTCCTTCCCGCTCCCCCCCCCCCCCCCCCGCTCCCCCCCCTCCTTCATGACCCCCCTCGTCTCACACACGAACCAGCAAACTTCTAGCTATGTTCACACAGTTGAGAATGAGCCTGAAGAGTTTAGTGCGAGGCCACAGTTTCAAAGGAAGATTACGGATTTCTGTGTTCTTTGTTTCACACACACACTAACCATCCCTCACACACACACTAACCACCCCCATTAATATTATATTAATATTATTAATTCACTACTTTTACCCCATGCCCTGCCCTATCCACTCACATAGCCCCCAATTCGCAGGCACGGAGGGGGAGACGGAGACACAGAGAGGGAGACAGAGGCACAGAGAGAGACACGGAGACACAGAGAGAGACACAGAGACACAGAGAAGCACATGGAGGCACACAGAGAGGGGCATGGAGAAGAACACAGAGAGGGACACGGAGACACAGAGAAGGACATGAATGCACAGAGAAGGACGTGGAGGCACAGAGAGGGACACAGAGGCACACAGAGAGGGACACGGAGGCACACAGAGAGGGACACGGAGGCACACAGAGAGGGACACGGAGGCACACAGAGAGGGACACGGAGGCACACAGAGAGGGACACGGAGGCACACAGAGAGGGACACAGAGGCACACAGAGAGGGACACGGAGGCACACAGAGAGGGACACAGAGGCACACAGAGAGGGAGGCACATAGAGAGGGGCACAGAGGCACACAGAGAGGGGCATGGAGGCACACAGAGGGGACACAGAGGCACACAGAGAGGGACACGGAGGCACACAGAGAGGGACACGGAGGCACACAGAGAGGGACACGGAGGCACACAGAGAGGGACACGGAGGCACACAGAGAGGGACACGGAGGCACACAGAGAGGGACACAGGGCAGATGGAGGCACATAGAGAGGGGCACAGAGGCACACAGAGAGGGGCATGGAGGCACACAGAGAGGGACACAGAGGCACACACAGAGAGGCACACACAGAAAGGCACACACAGAGAGGGACACACAGAGAGGGACACGGAGACACAGAGAAGGACATGAATGCACAGAGAAGGACATGGAGGCACAAAGAGGAACACAGAGGCACACAGAGAGGGACACAGAGGCACACAGAGAGGGAGGCACATAGAGAGGGGCACAGAGGCACACAGAGAGGGGCACACACACAGAGGCACACAGAGAGGTACACACAGAGAGAAGCACACAGACAGGACACACAGAGGGGGACACACCGAGAGGGACACACAGAGAGGGACACACAGAGAGGGACACACAGAGGGGGACACACCGAGAGGGACACATCGAGAGGGACACATCGAGAGGGACGCAGAAAGGGACACAGAGGCAGGAGAGCTTCCTGCCTTTTGGAGCTGGGGTTTCTGATTTGCGGAGTGTTTTGAGAAAGAGACCCTGCTGGTGCGAGCGGAGCAGACGATCAAAAGCAGCAGAGGGCCGGCCGATCGAGAGAGAGGGGGGAAGAGATAGAGGAGGGGAGAGAGAGAGGAGGGGAGAGAGGGGAGAAGGGGGGGAGAGAAGGGAGGGTGGGGGGATAAGGGAGGGGGGGAGAAGGGATGCGGGGAGAAGGGAGGGGGGGAGAAGAGGGAGGAGAGGGGTAAGGCTGCCCAGCAGCCATCGGCCTCAGAGTGAGCCTCAGCTCCATGGCCTCGCATCCTCGGCGCTTCAGACCCCGAGTACCGGGAGGGGGAGGGTTGTGTGAGCGGGCAGGCAGGCGGGCTGGAGTACAGCAGTGGGAGGCATGGTGCGAGCGTACTTGGAGGCATACTGGAGGCAGGTGGGCCTGGGTTGGTCGGCATGTGGGCATTGTGACGTCAGCAACTGGTAAGAGCCATGTAGATCTTAAAAATTGAGTTATGTTTCAGTTTTGTGATCAATTTTACTCAAAATCTAGGGAAATAATTGACCAAGGAGTGGATGTGCGAATGTAAAAGTAAAATCGCTAGCGAAATGGTAAAAATCTTGGCGTTTTTGCGTCTGGTTTGCGCGGAGTAACAAATCAAATGCAAAATGCCGTACACCCACACACACACACAGAGTTTTAAAAGTATACTAGACAAAGTGCAGACCCATTGGATCTGTTCCCCGAACGTGCGGTTGAGGGGGGACGAGGGAGGGAGGGAGGGAGGGGGGAGAAAGAGGGAGGGGGGAGAGAGGGAGGGAGGGGGGAGAGGGGGGAGAGGGTGGGAGGGGGGGAGAAGAGGGAGGGAGGGGAGGGAGAGGGAGGGGGGAGGGAGGGAGGGGGGGGGACAGGGAGGGGGGACAGGGAGGGGGGACATGGAGGGGGGAAGGGATTTTGAGAACGGGGGGGTTTGGTTGGAGCAGGTGGGCGGGCATGCAATTCCAGCTGCGGGAGGGCGCGGCACATGTGTAGTTGGAGAGGGGGAGGCGGGGGGAGGGGAGCTGGGCTGCCAAATAAAGAAAGAGAGAAGCGGCTTGCATTGGTCGGCGTGTGAGATTGTGACGTCAGCAGCTCGAGAGTCCCGTTTAGATTTTAAAACGAGTGAGTGGGGGGGGGGGTGCGAGGATTTTATTTTAAAAATGTGTACATAAAAATGTCTAAATATAATGAGAAGTGCATTAGTGAATGTAAAAGTTTATAGTGAAATGGAAAATATCTCGGAGTTTGACCGTGTGGTTTTGGCGGACCATGGAAACAAAGGGCAAAAATCTGACACACACTCGCACGCACGCACGCACGCACACACGCACGCACGCACGCACGCACACACACGCACACACGCACACACATACACGCACACACACACACGCACGCACACATACACGCATGCACGCACACACACACACGCACACACATACACGCACATGCACACACACACGCACACACACACACACACACGCACACGCACGCACACACACGCACACACACACACATGCACACACACACACACACGCACACACACGCACACACATACGCACACACACGCGCACACACACACACACACACACACACACGCACGCACACACACACACGCACACACACACACACGCACACAAACGCATAAACACACACATGCGCACACACACGCACACGCACGCACACACACACACATGCACGCATGCACGCACGCACACACACACGCGCGCACACACACGCGCGTGCACACACATGCACACACACGCACACACATGCACACACACAGTGTTTTAATATATACTAGACCAAGTGCAGTCCCGTTGGGTCTGTTCCCCCCAATGGGCGGTTGCAGGGGTGCAGCATGTGGCGTCACACACACTAACTACCACCATTGATATTATATTAATATTATTAATTTGCTCCTTTTACCCCATAACCGCCCTATCCACAGACGCATAGCCCCCAACTCTAGGGGGGGTTAGAGAGTGAGGGCAGAGAGAGAGTGAGGATAGACAGAGAGAGAGGGGCAGAGACAGAAGGGCAAGAGACAGAGGGAGAGGGGGGTGGAGGGGAGGAGGAGAGGTGGGTGGGTGAGGGGGGGAAGGTGGTGAAGGGGGGAGGGTGGGGAAGGAGGGGAGAGGGAGGGGAGAGAGTGGGGAGGGGGAGTGGGGAGAGAGTGGGGAGGGAGAGGGGTGGAGGGGGGAGGGAGGATAGAGAGGGAGGATGAGGATGGGGGAGGCGAGGGGAGGGGAGGAGAGCGGGGTAGAGAGGGGTGGGGGAAGGGGTGGGGGAGGGGAGAGGAGAGGGGGGGGGGTGTGAGAGGAGAGGGGTAGAGGAGAAGATGGGAGGAAAGGGAGAGGGGGAGGGGAGAGGAGAGGGGGAGGAAGAGGGGGAGGAGAGGGGTGGAGAGAGTGGAGGAGGAGAGAGTGGAGAGGGAGAGAGTGGAGGGGGGGAGAGAGAGGATGGGAGAGAGAGGAGGGGGAGAGAGAGGAGGAGGAGAGATAGAGAAAGGGGATGGAGGTGGGGAGGGAGAGGGGGAAGAGTGGGGAATGAGGAGGAGAGGAGTAGGGAGAGGGGTATGGGGGGAGAGAGGGAAGAGTGTGAAGGAAGGGGAGAGTGGTAGGGGAGGGGGAAGAGTGGGGAGGGAGGGGGAGAGCGGAGAGAGAGGGGGGAGGGAGAGGGAAGGGAGGGAGGGAGAGAGAGGGGTGGGGGAGGGAGATGGGGAGGGGTGGGGGGTGGGGAGAGAGAAGTGGGAAGGGAGGGGGAGGGGGGAGAGGGGTAGGGGAGTGGTGGAAGTGGGAAAGAGGGAGGGGAGGGGAGAGTGGTGGAAGAGGGAGATAGTGGGTACGCAAAAAGGGGCGTGGGGAGAGGGGGAAGGGGAGAGGGAGGGGTGGGGGAGGGGGTGGGGAAGGAGAGGGGTGGGGGAAGGGGGAGAGGTGGAAGGGTGGGAAGCGAGGGGGGAGAGGGGTAGGGGGAGTGGTGGAAGAGGGACAGAGGGGTAGGGGGAGGGGTGGGGGAGAGAGGGAAGGAGAGAGGGGGAGGGAGAGAGAGAGGGGTGAGGGAGAAAGAGAGAGGGGGGGGAGGGATGAGAGAGAGAGGGTGGAGGGAGAGAGAAGGGGGGAGGAGAGAGAGAGTGGGGGAGGGAGAGAGAGAGGGGAGAGAGAGGAGGGTAGAGAATGAGATCAGAGAGAGAATTGGGGAGAGAGAAAGAAAGAGAAGGGGGCAGAGACAGAAAGGCAAGAGACAGAGGGAGGGGAGGAGGAGAGGAAGGGTGGGTGAGAGGGGTGGGTGGGGTGAAAGATGGTAATGAAGAGAGAGGGAGAGAGGGCGCTGAGAGTGGGGGAAGGGAAAGGGGGGGGGGAGGGAGGGGAAGGAGGGGGAGGAAGGGAGGGGGAGGAGGGGGGAAGGGAATGGGGTAGGGTTAGAGAGGGGGAAGAGTGGGGAGCAAGGAGGAGATGGGGTAGGGGTTGAGAGGGGTAGGGGGAGAGTGGGGTAGGGGGGGAGAGAGGGGTAGGGGGAGAGAGGGGAAGAGTGGGGAGGGAAGGAGAGGGAGATTGGTGGGGGCAGTCCTTCTATTCCCCACTCCCTGTGACCCCAACTCCTCGCCCTCTATTCCCACACTCTCCCTCCTCACCTCCCCCATTCCCCCCTCTCATTCCCGACTCCCCCTCTTTACCTCCCTAGGATCGGGCCTTACCTCGCCCGTTATCTCTTCTCCCGATCTGCAGAGCATGCTGGCGTGAGAGTGGAGCTGTGGGACCAAAGTGGAGCTGTGGGACCAAAGATCCTGCTTGTGACTCTCTGGAGCGCGCAGGGGACGGGAGGGGCGCACAGGCGGGCGGGACTTCGCAAGCTGCGCCAGCTTCACGGAACTGACGCCTTATCCCTCCTCCCTCCAGAGCATTTTGAGAACGGGGGGAGGTTTTGAGCGGGCGGGCGCGTGTGCCATTCCAGCTGCGGGAGGCGCAGCGCGAGCATAGTTGGAGGGGAGGGTGGGTAGCGCGCGGGCGATTCGAGCTGCGGGAGACGCAGCGCGGCACAAGCATTGTTGGATGGGGGAGCGCGCGGTCGAGTCCAGCTGCGGGAGGCACAAGCGTAGTTGGAGGGAGGGGGAGCCGGGCTGCCAAATGAAGAGAGAGAAGCAGCTTGGGATTAGTCGGCATGTGTGGTTGTGACGTAAGCAGCTCGTGAGATGCCGTTTCGATTTTAAAATGAGTGAGTGTGGGGGGGGGGGGAGTATTTTGTTAAAAAATGTGTACATAAAAATGTCTAAATTTAATGAGGAGTAAATCCGTGAATGTAGAAGTGAAATCGCTAGCGAAATGGAAAAAATAACGGAGTTTGAGCGTGTGGTTTTGGCGGACCATGGAATCAAATGGAATGTGACATCCACACACACACACACGCACACACAGAGTTTTAAATATAGATAGATATGAGATATGATATGAAGATGATAGATAGATAGATAGATAGATAGATAGATAGATAGATAGATAGATAGATAGATAGATAGATAGATAGATAGATAGATAGATAGATAGATAGATAGATAGATAGATAGATAGATAGATAGATAGATAGATAGATAGATAGATAGATAGATAGATAGATAGATAGATAGATAGATAGATAGATAGATAGATAGATAGATGGCAACCTTTTCACACAAAGGGTGGTGGGTGTATGGAACAGGCTGCCAGAGGAGGTAGTTGAGGCAGGGACAATCCCAACGTTTAAGAAACAGTTAGACAGGTACATGGATAGGACAGGTTTGGAGGGATATGGACCAAATGTGAGCAGGTGGGACTAGTATAGCTGGGACATGTTGGTCAGTGTGGGCAGGTTGGGCTGACGGGCCTGTTCCACGCTGTGTCACTCCATGACTCAATTGCTCTAGTGCTTCATAGTGCACTAATGTGATGATATTAGCTCAATTCTGTTCCCTCTGGCCTGGTAAACCTGATCATTAAATGTTGTCCCTTGTATCTACCAAGGGAATTCACCTCAACCATCTTGTCGGCAGTCAACGTACCACCCCAAGCCAGTGAGATCCCCCCCTTATCCTTACCAGTAGCGGCATTAAACTAATTATACTCATTTGTCAAATCTCTCAAGGCTGGGAATCTTGGAAGTTTATTGTCGGTAACTTTAATGAAGTTGACTTCAAGAACATACTCCCCAAATCCCATCAGTGTGTCTCCTTCCCCATGCAGTTTTAACACTCTTGATCACTATTACACTACCAGGCATGCCTATTGGTTCATGCCTTACTGTCATTTCAGCCAGTTTTATCATCTGATGAGCTGCTACTACAGAGATTCAAACTGAAGGCACCAATGGAAAGAATAATCTCGCAAAAGTCTGTGGAGGCTGAAAGTTCACTTCAGGACTGTCTTGAGTCGGTGGACTGGAACATGTCCAAGACTATGTCACCCAGCAGGAAAGAGAATGCCTCATTTGGCACCTCATTTGGTTTTATTGAGGAATGCCTTGATGACCGTGTTATGATAAAGGCAAGTAGGGTCTATCCTAACCAGGAAGCTGAACTGAATGGGAGATGCACTCTCTGCTATGGCTTTCCTGAAAGATGAACCCACAGTGTACAAGAAGACCAAGCATGATCTCTACAAGGCTATCATGGCTGCTATCATGGCTCTCAAGAGAGTTGCCACAAGAGAGCTGGAGGCTCCGTTGATTCTAGTGAATGGCAGGCAACTGTGGCAGGGCCTGAATACCATCACTGGCTCCAAGTCAAATCTGGTGGCAGTCTCTGGCATATCTATCGGATGAGCTCAATGCCTTTTACACCCATTTTGAACATGCAAATTAAACACTACCATGGCTTGTGCCCCCCATCCGCTGCTGGCTCTTCCATGTCCGTCACTGTGGCAGGTCAGGTCTGCTTTATTGAGGGTAAACACATGAAGCCAGCCCGGATGTAGTCCCTGGATGGGTCCTGAAAATGTGTGTCAATCAATTGGACACACTCTCCACTGACATCTTTAACCTGTGAAGAAATGTCCAGACCTGAAATGCCACCTATCCATGTCCTCCAGAGATATTGCCTGACTGGATGAGTTCCTCCAGCACATTATGTCTTGCACAATATTCCAGCATTTGCAGTTCCTAGTTTCTCCTTTCTTCAATCGTTCACTTCAATTGCTCTACTAGGCGGTCAGGGTGGCGCAGCGGTAGAATCGCTGCCTTACAGCGAATGCAGCGCTGGAGGCCCGGGTCCATCCCGCTTATGAGTGCTGTCCGTACGGAGTTTTACGTTCTCCCTGTGACCTGTGCGGGTTTTCTCCGAGATATTTGGTTTCCTCCCACACTCCAAAGACGTACAGGTTTGTCGGTTGAATGGCTTGGTAAATGTAAAAATTGTCCCTAGTGGGTGTAGGATAGTGTTAATGTGCGGGGATCGCTGGTGGGCCCAAGGGCCTGTTTCCGCGCTGTATCTCGAAACTAAACTAAACGGTTTTCTGTCCTCCTCAGTTTCAAGGAAAGCTCATAATTCCAGTCCCCGAATAAAACAAAATGACCTGGGTCAATGATTACTGCGCAGTAGCTCTAACATTGGCCACAATTAAGTGTCATAGAGTTATAGAATGATAGAGTGTGGAAACAGGTCCTTCGGCCCACACCGGCCAACATGTCCCAGCTACACCAGTCCCACCTGCCACGTTTGGTGCATATCCCCTCCAAACCTGTCTTATCCATATACCTGTCTAACTGTTTCTTAAATAGTCTCTGCCTCAACTATCTCCTCTGGCAGCTTGTTCCACACACTCACCATCCTTTGTGTGTAAACATTACCACTCAGATTCCTATTACTTTTCTCCCCCTTCACCTTAAACCTATGTCCTCTGGTCCTCGATTCACCTACTCTGGGCCAGAGACTGTACATCTACCCAATCTGTTCCTTTGAAAGATTGGTATTGGCCCAAGATAGACACACAATGCTGGAGAAACTCAGCGGGACAGGCAGCATCTCTGGAGAGGAGGAATGGGTGATGTTTCGGGTCGAGACCCTTCCACAGATTGGTATTGGCCCATGTTGGCACAGTCTTTCAGACAATGTAAATCCCCTGCAGATACAAGGAACTGCAGATGCCGGTTAATAAGCAAAAGGGCACACCAAGTGCTGGAGTAACTCAGCAGGTCTCGACCGGAAACGTCACCTATCCATGTTGCCCAGAGACTCTGCCTGTCCTGCTGACGTACTCCAACGCTTTAAATCCCTGCAAGTAGGTACATGAAACATAGAACCATGGGGGATGCCATCTCTCTTTCACCACATTCAGCCCTGGTTCACCTGACAAGAAGAATCCTCTATGTTCAGGATGCAATTCATTGACTACAGCTCAGCCATCAACACCATAATACCGAAAAGCTCATCCCTAAACTTCTGGATTTGGCTTTGGGGCCTCCATTCGTAACAGGCCTCTGGACCTTCTGAGCTGCCGACCTCAGTTGGTCATATCATTTCCTGCACCCTGACCCTCAACACTGGCCCTGTCATGTTTTATGCTCCATTCCTTTACTCTACTCCCAGTACACCCACGTATGGCCAAGTACAACTCCATCTGACTTTACGTTGCTGTTGATGCCACTGTTGTTGACCGGACCTCCAGCAACAATGAGACAAAGTGTAGGAAAGAGATCAAGAGTCTTGGGTCCTGGTGTTAGGACAATAATCTGGCCCTTGACATCAGACCGGATGAGTTAACATTATGACGAGAGAGTTGGTTGTTGACCAAAGGAAGCAAGGCAGTGCACACAAACCTGTGATCATCAATGGAGTTTCTGTAGACATGGTTAACACCTTCAGGTTCCTAGTATCCATAACACCAACAACATAACCTTGTCCGACACACCAAAGTGGTGATCTGGAACGCCCATCCACAAATTTACTTTCTGAGGCTTCTGAGAAGATTTGGCACGTTTGAGAGGATTCTCTCAAACTTGTATAAATGAGCTGCACAAAGTATTCTGACAAGATATATGTCAGCAGGTATGGTAACTGCTCTGCTCTTTACCATCTGAGCCTGCAGAGAGTGGTCAGCACAGCCCAGTCTATCACAGATGCTTCAATTCAGCTAATCCATCCTCATGGTATTTACATCAGGAAGATGAGAGGTGATACCAATTATCTTTCAACCAATAATACTAAAATAAGATTCACAATCCATTCATCTGCCTGTTGCCTGATCTTGCCCTATGGTAACCAGTTGCTTCGTGTATGTACACAACAGGAGTGACTGTTCATTGAGAGATCCAACAGAGGGAACTGTTATCTTGGATATTAATGCATAATTCATTTTGAATTGGCTGCCCATTAGGCATCCAGTCTAATTTTCTCATTCAGTAGACGTCACTGAAAGTAATTAAGGATCTGGTGTGAAATGAATGGCTAGTTTTATGATCTCTTATTAATTCATTTTTGCTTTAATCAACATTAATCATGAGGTTTAATCAATGAGCCAATTTAAATGACACAATTTTGTAGCAAGAAGCAGCGAAAATAGAGCAAGGGCAACTTCCCAGCTCTGTGTTCCTCCAGCCTGTCTGTGTCACTACAGTTACATTAGTAACTTTCCAAACCTGCGCAGCATTTCCCAGGTATGTCATGACTACACCGTCAATCCAATCAACCTTCTTTATTACAACCTTCTTGATCACAACACAGAAGGAGGCCGTTCAGTCTATTGTGTCAGAAAGGCAATGTGAGAAAGGCAATGTTACAGTGGTCATGTGGGCTTTCAATATGCAGGTAGACTGGGATAATTAGGGTGGTACTGGATCCCAAGAGAAGGAATTTGAAGAATATTGCCCTGAATAGTTGGGTTCATGTATGAGGAGCGTTTGATGGCACTGGACCTGTACTTGTTGGACTTTAGAAGGATAAGGGGGGGATCACATTGAAACTTACAGAATGGTGAAAGGCCTTGGTAGAGTGGATGTGCAGAGGATGTTTCCACTAGTGGGAGTGTCTCAGACCAGAGGGCACAGACTCAAAATAAAAAGACGTACCTTTAAGGGGCTGTCCCACTTGGGCGACCTAATCTGCGAGTTAGGAAGAGTGTCTTCGACCTTCAAGCTCGAGGGCACTCCCTGGAAAGCCTCGAGCTGGATCGACCGTCCGCGTTGAAACCGCGAGCTGGATCGAACACACACGCACGCACGCATGCACGCACACACACACACACACACACACACACACACACACACACCACACACACACACACACACACACACACACACACACGGCAGGGGCCTGGGAAAGCGGGGGAGCGCTGTCTGAAATTCACACCCGTGATGAAGAGGACGGTAAAACGGCTGCACAGTGTACGGTAAGTCCTTTAGAGAGCGGGGGGGGGGGGGGGGGTGTGAAGGGGAGAGAAGTGGGGGAGAAGGAGTGGAGACACTTTTAATAAGTATAATAGTTTAGAGGGCATTTTACCTAAGGTTTTCCCTTGTCCTGAAAACTCCAATGAGCCAATCAAAATGCCCGGTCAGAGAAGGAGATTGCCTATGGCTGCCCTCGACTGCCTGTAACTAAATAGTGATCCCACTGCACTGCACTGCACTACGAGTCAAAAAGAACCATGCCGACCAAATTTTACTCGCGGAAAAATGTTCAACATGTTGAAACATTTTCCGCGACCTAGCTGAGGCCACGAGTATTCGGGAACTTCCCGCGAGCATGAAGGAGAGTTCCAGCGACCTCATAGGACCTCCTAGGACCACGTGTCGACCATGCAGCGAGTTTTAAGGTTTAAGACAAGCAGATCAAGTCGCCCATGTGGGACAGCCCCTTTAGAGAGGAGATGAGGAGAAATTTATTTAGTCAGAGGGTAGTGATTCTGTGGAATTTATTGCCACTGCCTGCTCTGGAGGCCAATTCGTTGGATATTTCTAAAGCGGAGAATGATAGATTTAATGCCCTTGAAAAGTAAGGCAGGAGAATGAAGTTAAAAGGGAGAAACAGATCAATAAAGATCAAATGGCGGAGAAGTCTCCATGGGCCACATGGCCACTTTCTGCTATTTCTTCTGATCTTAAGATCGTTTCAGATTAGCGCTGGGTCCGTTATTTAGCGTGAGCCTGCACTCACTTGGCTATCTATACTTTCCCTGGTTTCAGGCTGAAGAAAACAAGGTGGTCCGGCTGCAACTGGAACTAACCCAAGTGAAGGCGGAGATCGACCGGAGAATCCAGGAGAAGGAAGAGGAGTTTGAGGCGACACGGTAATCTCATTCACTTACAATCATCTTCAATCTTCAATCTTCAATCGCTAACCTTGCCGAACGCAGTAGGGTACAAAAGCTGAGCTAATCTGATCTGAAATGAATGGGGGAGAAGTTGGATTGGGCTGGGTGAGGGAAAGTTTAATCCATTCTAATAAGGATGGGGTTAGATAAAAAGCTTTGTTGTAACTTTTAATTAGGCTGCATTTATTAGTCACCTTCAAAACAATGGGAGGAAATAGAAATTATTTATTTGTGGAAATAAAAGAAAGTTCTAAGATGTAAAATTCAGGTGCACGTATTGTGCGGAGTTCATTGTCATCACTGACACTTCATTTGACTTTAAGATAGTAGGAGCCACTTCCTAACTGTACCAAAACAAATCAGGTTCAAATTGCAAGGGGTTTGCATGTTCTCCTTGTGACCAACTGGGATTTTCTCCGAGTGCTCTGGTTTTCTCCACATTCCAAAGGTGTGCAGTTTGGTGGGTTAATTGACTGCTATAAATTGCCCCCGGTGTGTCATTGTGCTAAAGACTGCTTCATGACATTGGTTGGGACATAGGGGGAACCTCATAAACATCCAGCTATACTGCCCCCTGCCATTATTGCTCAGTGGTGCAGTGGCAGAGTTGCTGCCTTACAGCTCCAGAGATCCGGCTGCTGTGTGCACAGAGTTTGTACCTTCTCCCCGTGACCTGCGTGGGTTTTCTCCAAAATCACCGGTCGGTACAGACTCGGTGGGCTGAAAGGGCCCGATTCTGCGCTGTATCTCTAAACTAAGCTAAACTAGACTGGGGCTGAGTAGTGGGATGATTAAACTGAAGTCAGAGCCAGTATAATTCTGTATACATGTATTTCCATCCCCCTCGCCTCAATGCTTTGTGGTATGAGAACAAGATTGAGTTGAGACCTGGTGATATTTGGTGAGATAGGGCCTTGGTAGAAGGAGGCTAATTCAAATCCAATATTTCCTTCCATGCCTTGTCCACATCACAACTCATGCCAGCCAACCACATGCAGGCAAATCTCAGATCTCCAAATTGTGCTTTTTTATATATTAAAAGAATAAATCAATATACAGTCGGTAAAATTGCTAAATACTCTGTCGCCATGGAGCGTCGGTTTTAGGATAGCATTCTCCCTATGTTCTTTCCCATTGCTTCCCACCTGAAAAGGCATCCTGAGATACATGCACAGTCTCTTCCCAGAGTACGGGAATCGAGGACCAGAGGACATAGGTTTAAGGTGAAGGGGAAAATATTTAATACGAATCTGAGGGGTAACTTTATCACACAGAGGGTGGTGGGTGTGTGGAACAAGCTGCCCGAGGAGGTAGTTGAGGCAGAGACTATCCCAACGTTTAAGAAACAGTTAGACAGGTACATGGATACGACAGGTTTGGAGGGATATTGACCAAACGCGGGCAGGTGGGGACTAGTGAAGCTGGGACATGTTGGCCGGTGTGGGCAAGTTGGGCCGGAGGGCCTGTTTCCGCACTGTATCTCTCTATGACTCAAAGATGCAGCTAACTAACATGGAATATGTGCACCAGCCATGCTGTGCCCGACCCTCTCGGGTGACTTTACATGGCTACTCCTCGAGTTGTTAGGCTGTTCTCCAGGGTGAGGTTTTCAAGTTGAGCTGGTCTGAAGGTCATTTGTGGCATCATTTGCTGTATGTCCATGGCCAGTTAAATGATCACAGCTCGGTCGGTGTGACTCACCCTGACAACACAGTACATTGTTCATTGCCAATGGTGATGGGGTAATGGTGGCAGACTGTACAATGGATGGAGTTGACAAACATTTATGGAATTGGTAGCATGTAATCTTTCTATTCTTTAACTGTGTTTGATTGCTCCTTAAATAAATAAACTTCTGCTCACGTACCAGTGAAAAATCTGTTTCTAGTCTTTACTCACATTTCTCTCTTTTTCTCCAACATAACTTCTCTTGGAAACTGCTCCCTCTTGCTGTAAGTGTGAAATATCATTGTTAATCCTTACATAGAACAGTACAGATTTATAAAATTAGAAAAAAACTCTAGACATGACAAACTGAAATAGAAATGTGTGAATGGAGGGGGGGCGGGGGGGGGGGTGGGGGCATAGTTAACATTTCAGATCTGGAACTCTGCCACGGTTTGTATCCCAGGTTAGATCAATCTGAAACTAGAGAGCAAAGGATAGGACATGTGCAGGAAGGAACTACCGATGCTGGTTTAAACTGAAGATAGACTGAAAAAGCTGGAGTAACTCAGCGGGACAGACAGCATCTCTGGAGAGAAGGAATGGGGGATGTTTCGGGTCGAGACCCTTCTTCAGACTAGTCAGGGGAAAGGGAAGTGGAGATATAGACGATGATGTAGGGAGATAAAGACCAATGAATGAAAGATATACCAAAAAGTAACAATGATAAAGGAGACAGGCCATTGTTAGCTGTTTGTTGGGTAAAAACGAGAAGCTGGTGTGACTTGGTAGGGGGAGGGATGGACAGAAAGGGAATGCCAGGGCTACCTGAAGTTAGAGAAATCAATATTCATACGACTGGCCTGTAAGCTGCCCAAGCAAAATATGAGATGCTGTTCCTCCAATTTGCAGTTATGGACATGTAGCTTGTGGATGAGGGCTCAGGTTCTCTGCGTTGGACAGGACGGTTCAGGATATACCCGGAGACCACAACCTCAATGCCGACCATGATTGCAAGACCCAACTCTTATCTGCCTGCACATAAACCATATCGATCCATTCCCTGCATATCCATTTGCCTATCATAACATTTATTAAATGCCAGCACCACCACCATCTGAATCCACCAACACCCATGGCAGTACATCCCAGGCACCCACCACACTCTGTACAAACAAAAAGCTTGCATATCTTTTTAAACTTTGCCATTCTCACCTTAAAGCAATGCCCATCAGTCATTGGCATTTGCACCCAAGGAAAAATGATACTATCTATGTCTCTTATAATTGTATATATTTCCATCACCTCTCTTCTCAACCTCTGCCATTATGGGGAAAAAAAACAACCTCTCCTTATAGCAAATACCCTCTAACCCAGGCAGCACTTTGGTAAACGTCTTTTGCATCCTCCACATGCTTCCTGTAATGGGGCACCCAGAAGTAATTCTCTCTACTTCCCTCCTTAAACAAAGGGACAACATTGTCTATTCTACAGTCCTCTGGGACCTTGCATGTGTCTAGAGCAAAGCTTTCCCAAAGCTCCTGCAAACTCCTCACTTGCA
This sequence comes from Okamejei kenojei, assembly GCA_035221665.1. NCBI lineage: Eukaryota > Metazoa > Chordata > Chondrichthyes > Rajiformes > Rajidae > Okamejei > Okamejei kenojei. Next base: position 9,983,850 of record CM069153.1, read on the forward strand.
TCTCTTACTAACCTGAGATAGATTCCATCCTCCATGTATCCATCATCTTCTTCAAGAACCCCAACACCACCACCTTCTTGATATCGAACTGCTCCAGTATATTAGTATCCTCCACACTGATCTCACTGTCATCCAGGTCCTTCTCCTCGGTAAACACAGATGCAAAGTACTCCTGTAGTATGTATAGAAAGCTTGGGGTTTAGTGTGGAAACAGGCCCTTCGATCCAACTTGCCAACACTGGGCAACATGTCCCTGCTACACTAATCCCACTTGCCTGCGCTCAATATTCTTTGTGTTGAAATAAACACACTTTTCATCAACATCATATTCCTTAACTGCTCCCTGCCTGTTCTTCCTTTGAGAATTACTGGTCCTAACCTCTACCTTCCCATCAATCCTTCCATTACCGACCTTCAATTATGTTTCCCACCCCTCTGTCACACAGTTAAAGCCTCTCGAGTAGCTCTGGCGAACCTCTCTGCATGGATATTGGTTCCCCTCAAGTTCAGGTGCAACCCGTCCCTCGTACAAGTTGTCTCATCCCACAAGAGATCCCAATGGTCCAAATATATGAAACCCTGCCCCCTACACCCACTCCAACACATTTCTCATTCATATCTTCCTATTCTTAACTTCACTTGGAGTACTGGGAGTAATCTGGAGATTATTTCCCTCAAGCTTTTTAACGTGTTTCCTAACTCCCGATATTGACTCATTCCTTTTTCCTACCTATAACATTTGCGTTAAGGTGCACCATAGATTCTGGCTGCTCTCTCCCCTCCCCCATTGAGAATGTTCTGCAACCACTCCGAGGCAACACACCATCCTGGAGTCTTTATTGCTCTGCCCGACTTTACTCTTCCACACTGTGTCTCAGAAGCAGGTCTGGTACCACGAGTCTGAGTCCTATTGCTGCTCTCTATGACAGGTCATTTGCTCCAACAATATCCTAAAGGTTAAAATGCCCACAGGGCATTCCTGAACTCTCTGCCTACTCCCTTTCCCGGTGGTCACCCACCTACTCTCTGACTGCACCTTAGATGTGACCACCTCTCGATATCTTCTATCTATGATGCTCTCTCATCGCCAGTCGAGTCGAAAGTTGCCCAGCAGCAGCATTTCCCAACACAGTTCATCAGGAGCTGCAGCTGAATTAACTTCTTGCAGTTGTAGATCTCTCTGAACTAGAAACATTCCACGATCCCACCTCCCACCTCTACTGCACGAAGACCAAGGGCAAAAAAAGAAAATCACACACAAAGAAAACTCAACAGACCGTAAGGTAACCTGCCCTCTGCTCAGCATTCTCGCCGAAGCCTCATGAGCCAACGCCTCAGCACTTACCCTCAGCAAAGCACTTGTACTGAGCACAGCATCTTGCATCTTGGCCACTGCCAATAGACTACTCCGCACTCCCTTTCCCCCTCTTTGCTGACTGTTGTGCCTCTCAGTAAACATCGCAAGAACTCCCTTTTAAAATCTCCTGCCGACTGCTTCGGCCAATCCAACTATTAAGTACACTGGACAAAATCTACCAGCCTGCTTGTCAACAACATGGTAAGTGAAACAGTTCCACAATCAAAGAGGAGACAACGTGAATGATAATTAAAAGTTGGGTTAAAGTTAAAGAGAGAGCATTTTCAAAGAGGTGACCAAAATTTAAAGGAATGCATTACGAGGTTTATTAATGCCGGTACATTTGCCCTTGGGAAGACAATGATAATTAGTCATCCGCTCATACAGCACAGAAACAGTCCCGTTGGGCAACTCCTCAATGCCAACCAAGGTCCCCCATCTGAGCTCGTCCCATATTGCATTTGGCCTGTATTGCTCCAAGCCTTTCTTACCCGTGTATCGTCCCAAAGATTCTAAAATGTTGCTATTGTGCTTGTTTGTCTCAGCTACCATATCGTCACCATCCTCAAAAGTGGTTGCTCAGGTTCCTATTAAATCTATCTATTTTCTCTCTCACCTTAAATCAATGTCCCCGTTGAAGACGGGTTCCGCCCCCCCCCCCCCCCCAACATCAGTCTGAAGAAGGGTTTCGACCCGAAACGTTGCCTATCTCCTTCGCTCCATAGATGCTGCCTCACCCGCCGAGTTTCTCCAGCATTTTTGTCCCCCGTGTTATTGATTACCTGACCCTAGGAGAAATACTCTGTGCATCCACCCTATCTATTGCCCTCATGACTTTATACACCTCTATACCCTCACACCCCATCCTGCATGCCAAGGCATTAAGTCCCAGGCTGCTCAACCTCTCCCTATAACTCAAATTCTGGCAACAACCTTGTAAATCTTCTTTGCACCTTTTCCTGTTGAATGCCATTTCTCCTGCAGCAGGATGACCAAAACTGGACACAATACTCCATGTGCCACCTCACCATTGTCTTGTGCAACTGTAGCATGATTTTCCAGCTTCTGTGCTCAATTCCCTGACTGATGAAGGCCAGAATACACACAAGGTCTGAATCGGCAGAGTGCGAGGAGGAAGTTGCAGAGAGGGGGAGGTGAGGTAGAGGTGGGGTCTGGGGATCAGGTCAAAGGGTTGCAAGTCCAATAAAGCCATACCAAGAGCCCGTGTAAGGAGTGTTGGGTGAATGGACTAAGTGCGAGTCGGGACACAAGGAACAGTATTTGGAAGATGAGAGTCCTGAAAGTGAGTGTAGCCGTTTGTCTGGTTTGTGTTGCTGTTTGGACGGATTTGGGCTTGTCTCAAGACTTTCCAGTGATGGGACAATGTTTTGCCTTTTAAGGAAAAATCATCAGCGGACTCTAGATTCGCTGCAGGCCAGTCTCGATGCAGAGGTGAAAGGTCGAGCAGAGGCACTGCGAGTGAGGAAGAAGCTGGAGAATGAGCTGAATGAGCTGGAGGTTCAGCTGGACCAGGGCAACAAGAACAACAGTGAGCTGCTGAAGCTGCTGAAGAAGATGCAGCAACAAGTGAAGGTGAGACCAGAGCTGGCGAGCACAGGAGGAAGAGAGCCCCTGACTGGGCCGCACAGTGGCGCAGTAGTACAGGTTCTGCCATACAGCGGCAGAGACCCGGCCTCAACTCCGACCTCGAATGCTGTCTGTACGGAGTTTGTACGTTCTCCTCGTAACTGCGTGGGTTTCCTCTCACTCTCCAAAACCGTACAGGTTTGTAGGTTAATTGGCTTCTGTAAATTCTCTCTAGTGAGTAGGATATCGCTAGTGTACGGGGTGGACGTTGGACGGCGTGGGTTCAGCGGGCCGAAGGGCCTCTTTCCACGCTGCATGTTTAAAGTCTAAAGACTGGTGTGGGTGTTACACCGCACAAGGAACAACACTCTAGGATGGATCGCAATAAGGCAGGTCGTTCAGGCCCTCACCTATATGTAACTTAAGATCATGGTTAACATTCCCCAGCAGTTAGCCTGCATCAGTATCTGCTGCTTCCGGTAAGCAGCAGATACCCTTTATATAGCACTTTTCACAAACTCAACATTTTATATACGTAGCTAATGAATATTTTTAAAGTCTAGCCACACCTGTGACGTAGAGAATGTGGCCACAACTTGAGGCTGGAAGATCTTTTCCTCTCCACCCTTATCTTACCTAAAACTAGTCTTAAGTCTTGTCTGGTTAATGATGGGCTGGTGGGAGGGGGGGGGAGGTAGACAGGGGAAGGCAGTTGAATGGTTGGGGGAGTGCTCATTCTGCGCCGGATGAAGGATTTTGGACATTCAATTTTTTTTTTCAGAAAACAGGTCCTTCAGCCCACTGAGTCCTCACCGACCAGCGATCCCTGCACATTAACACTATCCTACACACACTAGGCACACTTTACACATACATCAATTTACACATACGTCAATCCAAAGACGCACAGGTTTGTAGGGCTTGTAAATGTAAAAAAAAAATTGTCCCTGTTTCGGGGATTCGCTGAATCTCTAAACTAAACTGAATCTGTACGTCTTTGAAGTGTGGGAGGAAACCAAAGGTCTCGGAGCAAACCCACGCAGGTCACGGGGAGAACGTATGAACTCCGTACAGACAGCACCCGTAGGCTGGATTGAACCCGGGTCTCCAACACTGCAAGCGCGGAGAATGAGTCGAGTTTATTGTCATATGTGAGATTCAATGAGAATCTTACTAGCAGCAACGTAGCAACTGGCACATAGACCCTGACAACACAGTAATTATACCGGCACTACATGTAAAGTTCTGCAGTTCAATAAAACTACTGCGCAAAAAAAACATTAGTGCCAAACACAAATGGAGAAATATAACAACGTAATGTACTACAATATTCAGTGGGTGTGGGAAGAGGAACAGTTAATATTTCGGTTATGACCTTTCATCTGATGAGACATTGTTGTGAATGAACAGCGCCTTGTTGTAGAGAGATGGGGGCAGTAGGGAAAACATTCCCCTGAACATCCAACCTTCATTATCTGGCATGGTTTCAAAGAGGTTCTAAACACTTACCAACTGGGTCCATGGGCTCCCAACCAACTCTTCAGTTCACTTCAGTTCAGTTTAGTTTATTGTCACCTGTACAGAGGTATAGCGAAAAGCTTTTGTTGCTTGCTATCCAGTCAGCAGAAGGACTAGACATGCTTACAATCGAGCCATTTACAGTGTATAGATACATGATAAGGAAATAACGTTTTGGTGCAAGGTAAAACCAGCAAAGTCTGATCCAGGATAGTCTGAGGGTCATCAAAGAGGTAAATAGTAGTTCTGCACTGCTCTCTGGTTGTGGTGGGATGGTTCACTTAATGGCCTCCCACCCATGGAACTAAGGTGAAGAGGGTTGCAGTTCTGGCCACTTGTTATAACCAAAGCATGACCCTAAAACATGACTATCTGTGTAGGAAGGAACCGCAGATGCTGGTTTACACTGAAAATAGGCACACAATGCTGGAGTAACTCAGCGGGACGGGCAGCATCTCTGGAGAGAAGGAATGGGTGATGTTTTGGGTCGAGACCCTTCTCCAGAGGAGTGTGGTGCTGTCCTTCCCCCATTCAACTGCTTGCGTTGGTGCTAAACGCACTTTGTGCCCTTGCCCAGGACATGCAGAGCCAGATGGAGGAGGATGCGCGGCAGCACGAGGAACTTGGAGAGCAGCATGCGCTGGTCGAGCGGCGCTCCGGTGCGCTGTCCGTGGAGCTGGAGGAGACCCGCGGAGCGCTGGACGTGACCGAACGCACCCGCAAACTCCTGGAGCAGGAGCTGACGGAGATGACCGACAAGTACAACGAGATTAACACACAGGTGCGAAGAGCTGGCTACCTTTCTGGGTCTTACAGCTATAGGCCCAAGCTTGTTCCCCATGCTTCTTAAATGCGTGAAACTACCCGCCACCACCCCCACCGGGCAACTCATTTCAGCCCTCCCCACCTCGCTCCAGGTGAAAGTAAACTCCCCCTGCAATCCTACTGAACCCTCGCCTGTGTGGAAATCAAAAATAAACCTGCAGATTCTGGAAATCTAAAATAAAAATAGAAAATGCTCCCATTATTCAGCAGCTCCAGATCTTCCATGTAGTTTCAACACTTTCTGATTTTTGCCTTAATCCCGTGCCTCCTTGTCGATTTTTTCGGTGACTGCCGGCGTCATTGGCTTATGTATCAGGGTCGCCAAAAGATTTTGAACATTTCAAAATCCAGCGGCGACAAAAAAATGTCGGAACACTTTAGGCGACACCGTGCGTCAATACGCAGTCACGCCGCGTCACGCAGTGTCACCGCCGCGTCACGCCGCATCACGCCGCGACTTTTTTGGTGACCTGATACGTCAGTCGATGATGCCGACAGTCGGCGTAAAAATCGCCGAGTGGGACAGGCCCCACGATGGGAAACGTATTTTGACTGTCTACCTTCTCTACCCCCCTCATGATGTCTCAGCTCCCCCCTCAGCTTTACCTGCTCTAGGGGAAACAAACCCAACCTGCCCAGTCGCATCCTGGACGTGCGCTGGCTGAGGTTAGTAGTTGCCCGGTTTCCACGCTGTGCGTCTCGATGAGCTGAATGGCAAGGTGTCATCTTCAGAAAATGTTCACCATGCACCAAAATCAACGTTTGTCCTGCTGTTGGGAACAGGAGGAGGCCATTTGATCTTGGTGTGGTGTTTGCACGTTCTCCGTGCTGCTCCTTGCTTCACCAATCTGCAGCAGCCTCATCTCTCATTGAAGCATTGAGCGATACAGCACGGAGTCCATGCCGGCCATGAATCATCCATTCACACTGGCTGTATGTTATTCCACATCTCTCCACAGACCAGCTACAGCTTGTCTTCAGTCCCTGCCCCTCGTCCCTCTCACACTATCTAACAGCAATAAACACTTCAATAAGGCCCCTTCTCACTCTTCTGCCACACAGAGACCACAGAGACCCTTGGCTCACATAGAGAGACCCCCCCCCCCCCCACCTCTTGAGTCAACCCTGTTGTTATGGTAATTTGTGTCACAACCCTTTCCCCTTACAGATTCCACAAAGCACGACCCATCATACATGGAATAAATCCACTCTGATAGAGATGGGATGGGGATAAATGAATAAATCCCAAACTCATATTTCTTCTACACGTGTTGCTTGATGTATGTGAGGTTGAAGCAGCTTAGTATTGGGATAAACGAGACACAGACTGTTCCTGAATAAGACAGCCCCCATGTTGCCCCCGCCCCACCCAGCGGTATGTGGGCTTCACCTGTGTTTGTACACAGGTCCCCATGGCCGGGCAGCTTGCTGGCTGTCATAAGGTCATAAGTGATAGGAGTAGAATTAGGCCACTCAGCCCATCATCTACTCCAATCTCTCCCTCCTAACCCCATTCTCCTGCCTTCTCCCCATAACCCCTGATGCTGGAGGTCTGAGTGTGGGCCGTGAGCCTGCGCGATATGGCCCTCAGCTGGGTTCCCCGCTCTCCAGAACAATGCTGACCGAGTTGTCCTCTGCCCTCCTCCAGTTCCAAGGGGCCGCCATTGTCAAACGCAAGCTGGAGGTGGAGTTGCAACAGCTGGTGACTGAGCACGAGGAACTGCTCAATGAATTCAGAGCCTCGGATGAGAAGGCAAAGAAGGTGGTGGGTGAGGTAAGATCATCGCGCCTCTCGGTGTGGCTTCATGACGGGTCGGGATATTTCTAATTAACAATGAGTGGGGCGAGAGATGCTTGTTAAGGAGTGTTGTGCTGCTGAAGGGATTGGAGTGAACCATTTGCACTTGCAGCTGAGGGGAGAGAAGAGAGTGCAGTGTTCCCCTGAGTGAAGTGTTCCTCCCTCATCAATCCCTTGTTGCTCTGCTTCTGATCGCTCGGAGATGGTCCACTTCAGATATGTCGCCTGATGACCTTTGGCTCCAATAAGGGTCATCCATCTCTGCCATATGTGTAGAAACCGCAGATGCTGGTTAATGCCAAAGAGAGAGATGCAAAGTGCTGGAGCAACTCAGCAAGTTAGGCTGCATCTCTGGAGAAAAAGGGTGACTTTTCGGGTTCCGACCCGAAACGTCTCCCATTCCTTCTCTCCAGTGGTACTGCCTGTCCTGCTGAGTTACTCCATCACTTTGTGTCTATCTTTGATATAAGCCAGCATCTGCAGTTCCTTCCTACTCCAGGAATAGCCTTGTCTACTTAAGGGGCAGGACATTTTGTGAAATTTCCAAGTCACACATCACAGGGGCAGCCCTTCAGCCCAACAACTACACATGCGCAATAATCCCATTCACCGTCACTTGGTCTGTAGCCTTCCATGCCTGGGTGATTCACGTGCATGATCAGATACTGGTTAAATGCTGGGAGAGTCTGCCTCAGCACCAGTGTTATTGTGCACCTTAGTCTGTTGTTGATCAGTGGAGCTTCAGTGACCAAAACATCACACCTCCTGGCTCCAACACTGAGGAATGGAGTCAAGGGGTGTGTTGTGGTATTATCATCCAGGGTCTCAGCCCCATTCAGTTCAGTTTATTGTCACGTGTACTGAGGTACAGGGAAAAGCTTTTGTTGCGCGTTAACCAGTCAGCAGAAAGACAATACACGATTGGTCGGGCAGGCAGCATGAAGAGTCTCAACTCAAAACTTCACCTGTTCCTTTTCTCCAGAGATGCTGCCTGACCCGCTGAGTTGCTCCAGCATTTTGGGTCTGTCTTTAGTGGGGATTGGAGCTGTTAACCATATAACAATATAACCATATAACAATTACAGCACGGAAACAGGCCCTCTCGGCCCTTCCAGTCCGTGCCGACCATTTGTTTTCCCCTAGTCCCATCTACCTGCACTCAGACCATACCCCTGTTAGTTACTCCTGGGAGACCCAGCTCTCTAGAGACCCGGCTCCACTGCTGTCAAGAGACTTAAAAGACTGGAAAGGTGGAAAGAAAATAGCAGGTGGAGTGGGATGGGTGGGTGAGATTTAGAAATGGCCAGACTAGGGGAAGGAAGAATCCGACACCCGGACCTCAGTGTCCAGAACCACAGAATCAGAAGAAGGGTCTCGACCCGAAACATCTCCTTCGCCCTCTGCGACCCACAGAATCACCAATTTGAAGTTTCTGTCTACGTCAGTCGGAAGCAGCTGCTCTGAAGTCTCACGGACCAGATCTAGAGTTTCCTATTAAATCAGCTTCAAATAGCCTGGATTATAATGGGCCTGTCAGCTGGTTCCAGTGGTAAATGGCCTCTGCATCATTTACAGCCTTGTGCCATTAACACAGCGTGGGAGCCGCCAGCAGATGGCGGCAAAGAGCTATGCTGCACATTGCAGACAGAGCTGTGATTTGTGATACGGTGGATTGGGATGAGATCAACCTCACACGCGGCTGCTTGCCTGTGTGTTTACATTCAGGCTGCCTATATTGTCATGCAGATGTAGATGCAAACTCTGCCAAACGTTAATGTCTGTGAATGTTGCTGGTTTCAACAGTTGATCGGTCTAAGGACAATACATGATTGGTCAGGCAGGTGGCAAGAAGGGTCTCGACCCAAAACGTCACCCATTCTTCCTCTCCAGAGATGCTGCCTGTCCCGCTGAGTTACTCTAGCTTTTTGTGTCTATCTCTATAAGGATATATGTCTATCTCTATAAGGATATATGTACAGTTTATGTTCCAAAATGGACGTGAGCAGGGCCATTGTGAGTGTGTACACTGTGGTGTTAAGTCTGCTTGCAAAGGTCCATTGTGCAGGCGTTACTATCTGCCAGCTCCTCGTGAACGAGACTCCACTTTGAGAGGAGATGGGAGAGCTCCACGTTAAAGAGACCCTCCTTTACCGTCCTTGGCTGGAGTATCGATTCCAGGTGTCGATCTTCTGGCAGGAGAGACACAGAATGCTGGAGTAACTCAGCGGGACAGGCAGCATCTCTGGAGAGAAGGAATGGGTGATGTTTCGGGTCGAGACCCTTCTTCAGATCGTCTGGCAGGAATAGAGCCTCTATTCATGGTGCTCTCACACTCACCCATCTCACTGCCAGTCTTCAATGAATGAATGAATTAATACTTTATTATCCCATATTCTTGGTTTTGCGTACCCAAGGTATGCAAATAATCGCCACATAAAGGGCGCCGACTAAGTTACAAAGAATCCCAGTGCCGGGTCCACCTTTGCTCTCCTGCCTGTACATGATCCATATCTCACTATCTCCTGCACTTCCATGTGGCTTTGCAAAAGCCTCTTGAACCCCTCTATTGTATCTGCCTCCTCTGCCACCCCTGGCAGTGTGTTTCCGGCCCCCACCACTTTCTGTGTAAAAATAAACTTGCCCCGCACACCTCCAGCAAACTTTCCCCATTTCACCTTATAGCTGTGGTCTCCAGTGTTGAACATCTCCACCCTGGGATAAAGCTTCTGACTGTCTACGCCTCTCATCATTTTATGTACATCTATTAATTCCTCAAACTCCGATGTTCCAGACAAAAAAAAAATCCAAGTCTATCCAACCTCTCCCTGTAGCTGAACCCCTCTAATCCAGGGAGCATTCTGGTAAACCTGCCCTGCACCCTCTCCAAAGCCTCCTCATCTTCCCAGCCAGAATATCTACCGTCAAACAGAACAGAGGGTCGTCTTATCTTCTACGGATAAACCATCTCTGAACCCATACTACCAAGTCATCGTGAATCCCATACATCTTAATCTCCTGGATCAGTCTACCATGAGGGACCTTATCAAAAGCCTACTATCATGGTGTACACAACATCCACTGTCCTACCTTCATCAATCTACTTTGTCACCTCTGGACCTGGGGACTTATCCACCTCAATGTTCCACAAGAGTCCCAGTACCACCTCCTTCTCCATCTCAACCTGCCCTGGACCTCGCTGTCCACCAGTTCCTTCTCCACGGTGAACACAGATGCAAAGCACTCGTTTAGTACGTGACCTACATCCTCTGACACCCGGCGTTGATTCCCTCCTTTATCTTTGAGTGGTCCCACATTCTCTCTGGTCATCCGCATAGGTTTTCAGCATACGTCTTGGGAGACGGCTAAAAAGCCTCGGGATTTTCTTAATCTGACGTCAAAGATATTCCATGGCCCCTTTTGGCCCTTCTAATCGCCCGCTTGAGTCTTTCCTACTCGCTTTAAATTGCATTAGCCCCATCTGATGCAGTGATGGAAATGGATGGGTTCGCAGGGGGATGGCGTTCCCATAGTTTTCAATTTCTAGTCTCCATCCTGTGCGTGAATTTGCGCTACTTAATCCAAGGGCATGCGAACGAGCGGACAGACGAGCGAAAGCAACAATCAATAGGTGACATTTTGGGTCGAGACCCTTCCTCAGACTGAGTCGGGGGAAAGAGGAACAAGAGATATAGACGGTACTAAGGACAAAAGAATGGAAGATATGCCTATATCTCCCGATTCCCTTTCCCTTGACTGACAGTCTGCAGAAGGGTCTCGACCCAAAATGTCACCTATTCCACTCGATAATCGTTGTTTTCATCCGTAGTTCGTGCGTTCGCGCTCTCTTGGTGCCGGCGCTTCTCCTCTCAGACTCCTCCAAACACACACTCACACACACACACACACACCCACACACACACACACACACCACACAACACACACACAACACACACACACACACACACACACTCACACACACACACACACACACACACACACACACTCACACACACACACACACACACACACACACACACATTACACACACAGCATGCCCGTCAGATCGGTGTGGGCCGAGACCAGGAGCAGGGTGAAGAATCACATCAAACGGGTCATGGCAGCTATCTAAAAAGTACAGAAATGGTAAGGGGGAAATCTAAAAAAAACACCCGAAGGAAATAGATGTTTAACAAAAAAAAGGGGGGCGGCGATCGCTCCGTGTCCGTGTCGGAGGGAAGGGGGGGTGGCAGGGCCGGCCTTAAGCCAATTGGACCTAAGGGGGCCCCGCGCCAGAGTAATCTATTCTCAGCTCGGGTAGATCTATCCCGGGTGGAGGGGGGAGAGAGAGTAGAGGGGTGGAGGGGGAAGAAAGGGGTAGACAGGAAGGGGGTGTGAGCGGGAATGGAGAAAGGGGAGCACAGGACGTGGGTCGTTCCCTTACGGTCACGGGGCAGCGCTCCCGCCCCTCCAGTCGCCGTGCTTCACACACACAGCCCCGGCTCCCCCTCTCTCTCCCCGGGGAGACACGGTGAACAATACAGGGAGGGCCGGGCCGGGGGTTGGAGCAACGCATTTACAAACCTCGGCCTCAGCTCACACCTGTCCGCCCGGACCCTGGCATCCGCTCCTGCCGCCAGCCCTCTCATCCTTCCCTTCTCTCCTTCCCTCCCTCCCTTCCCCTCTCCTCTTTTCCTTTCTCTCTTTTCCTTCTCTCCTTTTTCCCTCCCTTTTTCTCCTTCCCTCCCTCCCTCCTCTTTCGGTACTTTCCCTCACCCATTTTCCCATTCACTCCCTCCCTTCCCTCCCACACACACATACACTCACACATAACACACAGACAACTAACACACACACACAACTAAGTTAGGATGGGGTAGAATCCCAAAGGATAGGATGGGGCTGAAGCACACAATTTAATGCCTGGACTGTTTTTTCGCCAATAGTTATTGGTTTTCCAGGATCTAGTTAATTATTATTATGTTTTCCTTTCACAGTCACTAAAACAAGTGGTATTGTAATGCCCCTGTCCCACTTAGGAAACCTGAACGGAAACCTCTGGCGACTTTGCGCCCCTCCCAAGGTTTCCGTGCGGTTCCTGGAGGTACCCAGAGGTTTTTGTCCTCCTGCAACCACCTTCACCTAGCATCGCAACCGGCTTCGACTAAAAATTACCGAGAGGGAGACTGACAAAAACCTCCGGGAACCGCACTACACTTTTTCGTCGAGTGAAACTATCTTGCTCTGCTATAGATCTTTGGTTTCCAGTCTCCGTGAGATGGGAGTGCTAAGGGCAGTCCACTTTCAACTTTTACACCATACTGACTCCTTGGCCCTCATCAGACCTTCCTCGGTCAGTTAAACGGAGTTCACCTCCTCGACGCTCAACTCGTAGACCACCCGCTCCTTCCGGAAGCGGATCAAACAGCTGTAAACGCTGGCGGACTGTGGCGGAACGCGAGCTCCGAACCAACCTTGGTCTCTCGAACTCCCCTCTCGAGGTCTCCGAGCGTAGTTGGGATCCGAATCCATCCTGGATCTCTCTCGCTCTCGCTCTCCACTCCCTTTTTTATCTCACCCCAGCAACCCCGGACTCCATTTTGCCATTTGCGGTTCTTTCCTGTCCCCCACATGGCCTGCTGAGTTCTCTGTCTCTCTGGGAGCTCAGCGGACGGCGGCGGCTGGGTGCCATTTTCGGTCGAGACCCTTTGCTGTCACAAGAACCTCTCACTTCTTCAGTCCGATCTTCTCTCCGAGATCGCTGCCTTGCCGCTCTTCAGCCTTATGTCTAACTCACCAAAGTGCTCTTAGGCGCATCTGCTCTCTTCTTCAATAGGGAAGGAAATGCTAGAAAGGAACAATATACAAGAGCGGGTACTACTCTGCTCTGATATTCTTCCAGATCTCCTCTCCCGATTGGCGGCCATCAAACCGCTGTCTCTAAGGGGGTGCGTCCAATCACAGACCAGCTCCCTTAAAATTCCCGTCAATCCAAATCGGTCCCCTCGTCCAATCAGCCGAAGTCTCCAAGGCATGTGTCCAATAACATAATGCGCTGGTCACTCGGTGTGGGACCATTTGATCACCGTCCTGCTTCCCTCACTGAAGCAGATGATGGCTGCAGAGAGTGAGTGCCCATATCGCTTCCTGACCCTTCACCCACCCTCTCACACTCCCTCTGCCCCTCTCTCCCTGCCCCTCCCCTCACACCCATCCCTTGTCCCCCACCTCCGCTTGCTCTCTCCCTGTCTCTCTTACCTTGCTCTCCCACTCGCATTGGGGATTGTGGTGACTTGTTCCAGAGCTCGGGGCTGGTGAGCTGCAGCTCCTCCTCGATGTGCCACGCGGGGTGAGTGTGACCCTGTCTGTCTGGTGACCGGGGGGGTTGACTTGACCCTCCACCTTCTGTTCAGCTTGGCAGGTTAGCGGAGGAGCTGCACCATGAGCAGGATCATTCTCTGCACTTGGAGCGCGTGCGGAAGGGTCTTGAGTCACAGATCAAGGAGCTGAACGGCAAGCTGGAGGAGGCCGAGCAGTTGGCCCTGAAGGGAGGGAGGAAGATCATCCAGAAACTGGAAGGACGGGTAAGGTTGGTGGTGGGAGGGGTGTTTTGGGAAGGGGTGAGGTGGGGTGGGGAGGGATGGGTGGGGTGGTGAGGGGTGGGATGGGAGGGACGGGTAGGGGTGGGGAGGATGGGGAGGGGGGGTGGGGTAGGGAGAGGAGGGTAGGGGAGGGAGGGGTTGGGAGGGTAGGTTAGGGATGGGGGGGAGGGGTGGGGTGGGGAGGGTAAGGGTGGGGTGGGGATGGTAGGGAGGGTGGGTGGGGGGGGGGGGGGGGGGGGGGTAGTGGAGAGTTTGGGAGGGGAATGGGGTCCCAGAGACAGCAGATCCTGCCAGATTCACCTTTAACGAGGATTGTGCTGCCAGCTGATGCAGACATGAATTCTCCATTTTTTTTGCTGTTTGACAAAGCTGCTCAGGCTAAAAGTGTTTGGTTCATTTTGCAAGAAAAGACCTGCGGGTTCTCAGTGTCAAAGCTCAGGCCTACAGTGCTTCACTTCCTTCACTCCCTTCCTCCTTCCTCCTCCCTCACGTCATCCCTTACTCCATGGCTATAATGCTCCATCCCTTCACCCCTCCCTCCATCTCCCTATCCCTTCCTCCCTCCATGCCTCCTCTGCTCCCGCTACTCCACTCTGGTTGCCCCTGCTGTTGCCCCAATGTGAGCTGGGAGCTGCTGAGTGGGAATGCGTGGGGGTGGGCGTTAGGTGAGTGTTCAGTCACGTGGCAGGACAGCGTGGGCGAGGCTCTCCTGGGTTTGAGGTGTGAGCGTGAGGTGCCCATGTTGTACCTGCTGCCATGGTCAACTCACCACTCAGCATTCCACCCAGAGAGGGCGTCTGGGTTGAAGACAGAGGCGGCAGTAACACCTGTACGTAGATAGCTGATGCCACATGGAATGCAAGTCACTTCTTTAGATTTGGGAACTGATCTTCAAATCAGGTCATTGGTCCACAGAGCCGGAGTTGGCTGTTGGGAAGATGGGACCCAGATGTGTTTGTGGGAATCCCCAGGCCTGTCAACTTTGGATAGAGTGGTTGTGGAGAGAATGTTTCCACTAGTGGGAGAGTCTAGGACCACAGACCACAGCCGCAGAATAAAAGGATGTTTCTTTAGGAAGGAGATGAAGAGGAATTTATTTAGTCAGGGGGTGGTGAATCTGTGGAATTCATTTTCCATCTTCATTTTTAATTTCCAGCATCTGCTGATATCTGATTGCGGTTTTACAATCAAATGGAACGTTTCCTTCCAGTGTGAAACGTGCAAGTTGCACTCTGGAACTGTGAGATGTTTCAGCTCGCGTGACCTGCAGACTGCAGTGTGGGGAGCTGTAGTGATGGGGCAGGGCCTGAGGGGTGAGGAGTGCCAGCACATGCCAGGCTGCTGACTGCTGTCTCTCAGCAGTGAGGGGGAGTGGCGATGATGGGGCAGGGGGTGAGGGGTGCCAGCGGGTGGCAGCAGCGATGGAGCGCGAGGGGTGAGGGTGCCAGCACCTGGCAGCAGCCCGCTGACTGCTGTCCCTCTGCACAGGTGAGGGAGCTGGAAGTGGAGCTGGACGCGGAGCAGAAGCGTCACGGCGAGACGGTGAAGACCTTACGCAAGAACGAGCGGCGGCTGAAGGAGCTGGTGTTCCAGGCCGAGGAGGACCAGAAGAACCAGCACCGCATGCAGGAGCTGCTGGAGAGGCTGCAGAGCAAGCTGAGGGCCTACAAGCGGCAGGTGGAGGAGGCCGTGAGTACAGACCCACCCCTCAGGGCGCGGGGTTTTACAGGGTGGAATAGAGACCCACCCCCTGGGGGATGGATGTTCCTGCTCACCTGTACTCAGGTAGCTGTGATTTCAATTGATTTATAGTCACATTGCACAAAAACCTTTGGTCCAACATGTCCACATCCCTCACGTTTTGTAACTGTGCTAATCTCATTTGCTTGCGTTTGGCCCATATCCCTCTAAACCTTTCCTACCCATGTTCCAGCCTAGATGTGTTTCAAGCTTCACCACTGTACCTGCCACCTACAGCTACTTATGGCAGCTCATACCACATACCACCACCCCCTCTCATCTTCAGTCTACGGTCACTAATTCTGGACTACTCTACCCTGTAAAAAATCACTGTGACCATTCATCTTACCTATGCCTCTGATAATTTTGGATATCTCTATAAGGTCATCTCTTGAGCTCCTGCACTCCAGAGAAAAAGGTCTCATCCTATCCAGCTGTTCCAAAATAACTAAACCCTCAATTCCTGACAGCATCCAGTTGAATCTGTTCTGCATCCTTCCCAGCTTTATAACATCTTTCCTCCAGCAGAATGATTAGAACTGCAGACAAAGCTCCAAATGTGGTCTCACCAACATCTCAGGTTACAGCTCGGAGCATGATATCCCAATTCTTGTGCTCAGACCCTCACTGACGAGGGCAAGCTTGCCAATGGAAGCATTCATCGCCCCGTCTACCTACATTGCCAGTGCTAGGGCAATGTGTACCTGCATCCCAAGGTCTCCTCGCTCTGCAACATTCTCAAGGGCCCTACCATTTACTGTATGTCTCACCCTGGTTGTCAGAGTACATTCCATCTGCCCGCTCTTCTAATTATTCCACATCCTTTCTTGACTGACCAGTATACCACCAATTTTGGTCATCCAGAGAAATGTATGAACCATGTTAACTACATCCAAATTCATCAGCTACCATAGTGATAGAAACAAGGATCTACAGATGCTCATTTACCAAAGACACAAAGTAACTGCCTGAAGAAGGGTCCCGATCAGAAACGCCACCAATCTGTGTCCTCCAGAGAAGCTGTCTGACCCACTATGTTACTCCAGCAGTTTATGTCTTTTTTTTGGTGAGATTTGACAACATTTTCTTGGGTACAGGTCAGCAGCTAGATGTCGAGAAGTGAGTCTGTGTGCTCGGAAGCATTAAGCATTAAGATATCTCCTGCTGTTACAGAAATCCGGACCACTCTGGCCCTGTTAATGTTGTTAGTAACCACCTTGTTCATATGCCATCATGCATTGAAACTAAGTAGAGTTGATTGTACATGTGGGAAGTAGGAGATTGGTGCATTAGTATTGGATATAGTATAAATGAGTGGTTGGGGTAGATTCGATGGGCCAAACAGTCTCTCTATTTCCATGCTGTTTCCCTCTATGATTGTGGTTATGCTCCAGACATGCAAGGTTCATTATAACCTTGAATAGTGGAAGGCTTGGATATAATTCTAGCCAGTGACAGGACGTGTTTGGTCACTGTGGGCTCCCCCCCCCCCCTCCCCCCCCCCCCCCCCCCACCCCCACCTGCTGCTGTTTCTTCCCATCAGTTCATCACTGACCACCTCGCTCAATTGCCGACTCATCATCCTCCTCCTTGTTCCTCCTCCTCTCCCCCCTCCTCCTCCTCCCCCTCCCTCCTCCTCCTCCCTGCCTCCCTCCTCCCTCCTCCTCCTCCCTCCTCCTCCTCCTTCTCCTCCTCCCCTCCTCCTCCTCCTCCTCCTCCTCCTCCTTTTCTCCCTCCAGAGTTGCCGACATTTCTCCTCCTCGACGTGTCCCCAAGCCGTGTGAGCCGGTGAAGACGGGCTCACTGGTGCAGGCCAGCAGTTTTAAAGTGGAACAACACAAAGTGATGGCGTAACTCAGCAACTGAATCAGTCTGAAGAAGGGTCCTGTCGTCACCCACCCACGTCCTCCAGAGATGCTGCCTGACCCGCTGAGTTACTCCAGCAATTTGTGTCCTTTTGCGTATTAACCATGATCTGCAGATCTTTGTTTCAACTACATAAAATAATAATACCTTCCTCGGTTATAATGGACAATCAGCAATAACGGACACCATTCCACACCCACCACACTCCACCCATGGTCCAATATACTGATGGTTTACTCTACTGCAATCCTGTGCAAAAAAAACAAACTGCTGGAGGAATGCACCAGGTCAGGCAGCATCTACAGAGGGAACTGGACAATTCCTCCACAAATGTGTAGGAATGAACTGCAGATGCTGGTTTAAATTGAAGACACAAAATGCTGGGGTAACTCAGCGGGACAGGCAGCATCTCTGGAAAGAAGAAATAGGTGACATTTTGGGTCGAGATCCTTCTTGAGACTCCACAAATGCTCCGTAACCAGCTAAGTTCCTCCAGCAGTTAGTTTTTTTAGTTAACTATGATGAAGTTGAACTATTAAGAGCAACATCTCATAAGTTCATGTGATTGGAGCAGAATTAGGCCATTCAGCCTATCAAGTCTGCTCCTACATTAAATCATGGCTGATCTATCTCTTCCTCCAAATCCCATTCACCTGCCTTCTCTCCATAACCCCTGACACCAGTACTAATCAAGAATCTATCTCTCTCCCTTAAAAATATCCATTGACGGCCTCCACAGCCTGCTGTGGCAAAGAAATCCATAGATTCACCACCCTCTGACTAAAGAAATTCCTCCTCATCTCCTTCCTAAAGGAACGTCCTTTAATTCTGAGGCTACGACCTAGACTCTCCCAATAGTGGAAACATCCTCTCCACATCCACTCTATCCAAGCCTTCCACAATCTGTATGTTTCAATGAGGTCCCCCCTCATTCGTCTAAACTCCAGCGATTACAGGCCCAGTGCTCATCGCCTGTTAACCTGGACCACAGACTCCCAGTTTAATGTTAGTGAACTGCAGAGGGAGCACTGGCAGGACTCCGGCACATCTACACTGACAGTAGGATGGAGCTGGGTCCTCTTCACCAAGCTGCTGGAGTCTGTGCTGCGGACCCTCACTGCATGTGTTTTACAGGAGGAGCAGGCCAACATGAACCTGGCAAAGTACAGGAAGACGGTGCACGAGTTGGACGACGCCGAGGAGCGCGCCGACATCGCCGAGGCGGCGCTCACCAAAATACGCACCAAGAACCGGGCTAGTTTCGGCAAAGGCTACTCTTCGGTAAAAGTTCTGCCTCTATGGACGGTGAAAGGTTGAGTCTGACAGTGGTGTGACAGAGTTAAAAGAACACAGAATCATGGCGGGGGGGGGCACGGTGGCGCAGCGGTAGAGTTGCTGTCTTCCAACGCCAGAGATCTGGGTTCAATCCTGGCTACGGTTGTAGGAGTCTTGGAGTTTGTCCCTTCTCCCCGTGACCACGTGGGTTTTCCTCTGGGTGTTCTGGTTTTCCTCGACACCCCAAAGGCGTGCAGGTTTGTGGGTTAATTGGCTTTGGCAAAATTGTAAATTGTCCCGAGTGTGTAGGATAGTGCTAGTGTACAGGGTGATCGCTGGCCGACGCAGACTCATTGGGCCAAAAGGCCTGTTTCCTCGCTGCATCTCCAAAACATCAAGCCAGGCAGGATGCTGCCTACAGATCTCACTTTGCAGTTATCATTCTCCATTGCCCTTCCTAGCTCAGAATGACTGTCTGCTTCCCACAACCTTGCTTGTCTGATTTATTTTTGTTTATAGTCTATGGTCTGTTCCGGAATTTAAAAAAACCTGCAGATTCTGAAAATCTGAGGCAAAGACAAAGAGCTCGTGATACTCAGCAGGTCAGGGAGTGCCTGTGGAGAGAGGAACACCCCCCCCCCCCCATCAGAATCTTTACCCTCTCTTTTTCTGTCCTGACCATTGACCCATAGTATGACAAATTTATCTTTCCGTCGTACCCAGCAGTTTGAGTTTATTTACAATCTCCATTGAGGCTAGCTATCCCTGTAGAAGATGATCTGTTGACTACAGGCAAGTTCTTTGCAATAATGGTTGTTCTGTGCATGCGGGGTGGGCATAAGTAAAAGTGTCTCATTATTTAAGTATCGTTTTGAGTGTGAAATAATTATGTATACTTCACCCTGCTGCTTCCTCTCCAGGCCAGGTCAAGCATTGTAGATTATTGTTCAAGATGTAAGATAGCTGTTAGGCCCAGGCAGTGTTGGATCCCATTGTTCCTTTCTTCAGCACAGGCACAGGTCCTTGGCCCAGTGAGTCTATGCCACCAACCCAACCACACTTCAACCAACCCAGCCACACCAATCCCATTTTATTCTCCCCCCATTTCCTCCCCCCGCTCCCCACAACCGCCCACCCCATCCCTAGATACTAATGCTCTGGTTACACTGTTCACACGGTAGCTGACAAAATGACTACATAAGATTCACCGTTATCACTGAATTGAAGACATCTCTTCCTCTCCCATTACCTGTGTGAGGATGAACGTAACTATTGGTGCCATCTGATTGTCTTTCATCACAGAACTCGCTTTAGGTGAAATTAATTCCAGCAGATCGGAATTAAAAGTTTGTGCGGTTTTCCTCAACCCTCGTTTCCTGCAGTCTGTGCAAGTGATGCATCTTTTCATCCATATCACTTTTTAATAAATCTTGAGATTTGTGCAAAGATTGCTGAGTTGCATTTCTTTCCCTCTCCAGAAGTCACCATTCAAGTAACGCTGTGATGTTAACTGCCTGCTCCCGCCAACATTTACAGAACTCAGTGATGACAATGGAGAGCTGTCGAAAGTAGCAGAAGCACAATTCTCAGTAGCTTACTCTCTCCCCACCACCGGCCTCGACACCCCCCCCCCCCTAATTAGTAGAACTGCGGGTCTGTTGAATTCACCAGACCACTTCTTCCTTCTTGAAATCTAGTCAACTTTCTTCATGCCATTAAAGGGTGCAGAGAAGATTTTCAAGGATGTTACTACAATTCAAGAGCCTGAGCTGCAGAGAGAGGTTGGGCAGGCTTGGACTATAAACCTCTGGGCACAAGATCTTGCGGAGGTGTATACATTCATGAGGGATGAATACAGTCTTTTTCCTAGTGTAAGGGAATTAATAGCTGGGGGACATCTATTTAATATGAGAGAGAACATATTGGAAACCTGAGAAGCAACTTTTTCCACACAGAGAGTGGCGGGTATATGGAACCAGCTGCCAGAGGAAGAAATTGAGGCAGATACAATAACAACATTTAAAAGACATTTGGACAGATTCAATGAAAGGCATTGAGATTTTTTAAGTTACAAGTGAACCGAGTCAACACAACATAGATTGTAAAATTCTGGACCAGAAACCTAATCTACCGTGCTGTCCAATTTTACGATGATGGGATTATGAATGAGCAACCAAACTATTATTAGCTTATTTAATTTTTCACTAGTTGGGTTGCTGCTGGCATTATATTATTATGCCACAGGATTGCAGACACTTGGGTGGCAAATGAAGCTGTAAAGGGCTGCATTCACAGGGCAAATATACTTAGAAACATAGAAACATTCAAAATAGGTGCAGGAGTAGGCCATTCAGCCCTTCGAGCCTGCACTGCCATTCAATATGATCATGGCTGATCATTCAACTCAGTATCCTGTACCTGCCTTCTCTCCATACCCCCTGATCCCCTTAGCCACAAGGGCCACATCTAACTCCCTCTTAAATATAGCCAATGAACTGGCCTCAACTACCTTCTGTAGCAGAGAATTCCAGAGACTCACCACTCTCTGTGTGAAAAATGTTTTCCTCATCTCAGTCCTAAAGGAATTCCCCCTTATCCTTAAACTGTGACCCCTTGTTCTGGACCTCCCCAACATTGGGAACAATCTTCCTGCATATAGCCTGTCCAACCCCTTAAGAATTTTGTAAGTTTCTATCCCCCCTCAATCTTCTAAATTCTAGCGAGTACAAGCCGAGTCTATCCAGTCTTTCCTCATATGAAAGTCCTGACATCCCAGGAATCAGTCTGGTGAACTGTGGCATCACTATGGCAAGAATGTGTTTCCTCAGATTTGGAGACCAAAACTGTACGCAATACTCCAGGTGTGGTCTCACCAAGACCCTGTACAACTGCAGTAGAACCTCCCTGCTCCTATACACAAATCCTTTTGCTATGAATGTCAACATACCATTCGCTTTCCTCACTGCCTGCTGCACCTGCATGCTTACATTTAATGACTGGTGTACCATGACACCCAGGTCTCGTTGCATCTCCCCTTTTCCTAATCGGCCACCATTCAGATAATAGTCTACCCTCCTGTTTTTGCCACCAAAGTGGATAACCCCACATTTATCCACATTATACTGCACCTGCCTTGCATTTGCCCACTCACCCAGCCTATCCAAGTCACCTTGCATCCTCCTAGCATCCTCCTCACAGCTAACACTGCCCCCCAGCTTAGTGTCATCTGCAAACATTGGAGATGTTGCATTCAATTCCGTCGTCCAAATCATTAATATATATAGTAAATAGCTGGTGTCCCAGCACTGAGCCTTGCGGTACCCCACTAGTCACTGCCTGCCATTCTGAAAATGACCCGTTTACTCCTACCCTTTGCTTCCTGTCTGCCAGCCAGTTCTCTATCCACATCAATACTGAACTCCCAATACCGTGTGCTTTAAGTTTGTATACTAATCTCTTATGTGGGACCTTGTCGAAAGCCTTCTGAAAGTCCAGATATAACACATCCACTGCTTCTCCCTTATCCACTCTACTAGTTACATCCTCAAAAAATTCTATAAGATTCTTCGGACATGATTTACCTTTTGTAAATCCATGCTGACTTTGTCCAATGATTTCACCACTTTCCAAATGTGCTGCTATCCCATCTTTAATAACTGACTCTAGCAGTTTCCCCACTACCGATGTTAGACTAACTGGTCTGTTATTCCCCGTTTTCTGTCTCCCTCCTTTTTTAAAAAGTGGGGTTACATTAGCTGCCCTCTAATCCTCAGGAACTACTCCAGAATCTAAAGAGTTTTGAAAAATTATCACTAATGCATCCACTAAATCTGTGGCTACTTCCTTGAGTACTCTGGGATGCAGCCTATCTGGCCCTGGGGATTTACAATGTGACTTCTGATAAGGTTCCACAAGTCAGGTAAATGCAATGAGTCCGCTGCCCGCCAAACTGTCCACCTTCCCCGCTGTCCGCAACTCTTCACCTCTCCACTGCTGAGGATGGGGCTGTAGGCCAACAACCAGCCAGCAGCTGTTTTAATTAGTGCAGAAACAAGGAACCGCAGATGCAGGTTTACCAAAAATAAAGTGTAGGATGAACTCAATGGGTCAGGCAGTATGGAGGACCTGGATAGGTGAGGTTTTGGGTCGTTACACTAGGGGAGGAAGCGGGGGGGGGGGGGATAGCGGGAAGAGAGGCGGGGCACGACAAAGCCTAGTTGATAATAGCTTGATACAGGTGAGGGAGGGCTTTAAAAGGCAGATGGTTGGAATAAGATGAGAGATGAAAATACAAAAGGTGTGAGACAAAAGGATTGAAGAGTTGTGAATTGAAGGACTATAGATGGAAGGGAGGGGATGAATAGGTGCAAGTCCAGGTGGGGCACAGTGATGAGTGGTGGGAGGCTTGTGGAGGGAAGAAGGGAGAGGGGATGGGGTTTACTTACCTAAAACTGGAGAACTCTGTATTCATGCCATTGGGTTGTAAGCTACCCAATTGGTGTATCATGTGCTGTTCCTCCAGTTTGCATGTGGCCTCACTCTGAAAATGGAGGAGGCCCAGGACAGAAAGGTCAGTGTGAGAACGGGTAGAGGAGTTGAAATGATTATTACCAAGGGATCCAGTTGGCCTTGGTGGGACTGAGCACACGTTCGGCAAAATGGTCGCCAACTCTACATTTAGACTTGCCGATGTAGAGGAGACCACATCGGGAACACCGGAAGTAGATGACGTTAGAGGAGGGACACATGAAGCTCTGACTCCTGTGGAAAGACTGCTGGGGTCCGTGGATGGTGGGGCAGGTGGTACAGAGGAAAGTACCGGGGGAGGGGGTGGTTGGGTGGCAATGGATGAGTGAACCATGGAGCTGTGAAGAGAGCAGTCTCTGCAGAATTACTGCTCTTACCCTCCATTATACAGATTGTTTTACCTACGACCCAACTATTGCATTTTCTCCCCTATTGATGGTCTCTGGTAACCCACTTAAGACTCAAGACTTATGGGCCTGTCCCACTTAGGTGATTTTTGGGCGACTACAGGCAACTGCCACAAAACGTTCAACATGTTGGCGACAGTGGCGACATTTTTTGCTGTCGTAGGTTGTCGTAGGTGAACACCATTAAAGTTAGTCCCTAGCAGTTGCCTAAAGAGTCGCCTAAGTGGGACAGGCCCATAAAGATCCACTTAAGAATGACATCCCACTTGAAAATCCAGACTGCAGGATATTCAGGAGAAGTGCTCTTTTGGAGGGAGCCTCCCTCCCCCCACTAAATTTTTCTCCAAGTCAAAAGCAAAGCTGATCAATAAATGTTTAATCCAGGTTTATGAACTCCTGCGCATTCGGTATGTCTGAGCAACTTTTAGGTTTACGTAAGACTGCATTCTTATGCCACAATTGCACAAGCTGTATATCATGGCAGAAATCCAGTCAAAAATCATCGCTCCAACCAGAATAACATTGCTTATTTTCGCTGTTTTGATCCACAGGGTTACAACTCCCCTTTTGCCACGCTCGTCAGGTCTCCCAGCTCGGCTGGGTCAGAAGGCAGAGGAGAGAAGATGCTGAACGATGATGATTCTACCTCTCTCATTCCCACGTACCTGAATTCCCTCAAGAAGCTGATCATTGAATAATTCCCACAACGGCTGCATCTCATGCACTAATTGGAGTGGACTGGGAAAGGCAGGCATCGCTCAGCCCTGGAGCTGCGTACAACAAAAATGATATGGACTCCTCAGACCCTTTGCTGCCTGCAGGAGCTGCCAGTATCTATGGAGAAACAGACTGGTAGGAGCACCAAGTACATGCTCAACCAAGTACACACTCAACCAAGTACTCGCTCAACCAGGTACACACTCAACCACATACATGCTCAACCAGGTACACGCTCAACCAGGTACACGCTCAACCAGGTACACGCTCAACCAGGTACACGCTCAACCAGGTACACGCTCAACCACATACATGCTCAACCAGGTACACGCTCAACCAGGTACACGCTCAACCAGGCACACGCTCAACCAGGTACATGCTCAACCAGGTACACGCTCAACCAGGCACACGCTCAACCAGGTACACGCTCAACCAGGTACACACTCAACCAGGTACATGCTCAACCAGGCACACGCTCAACCAGGTACATGCTCAACCAGGTACACGCTCAACCAGGTACATGCTCAACCAGGCACACACTCAACCAGGTACACGCTCAACCAGGTACACGCTCAACCAGGTACACGCTCAACCAGGCACACGCTCAACCAGGCACATGCTCAACCACATACACGCTCAATCAAGTACACGCTCAACCAGGTACATGCTCAACCAGGTACACGCTCAACCAGGTACATGCTCAACCAGGTACACGCTCAACCACGTACATGCTCAACCAGGCACACGCTCAACCAGGTACATGCTCAACCAGGCACACGCTCAACCAGGGTACACGCTCAACCAGGCACACACTCAACCAGGTACACGCTCAACCAGGTACACGCTCAACCAGGTACACGCTCAACCAGGTACACGCTCAACCAGGCACATGCTCAACCACATACACGCTCAATCAAGTACAAAACGCTCAACCAGGCACACACTCAACCAGGTACACACTCAACCAGGTACAACGCTCAACCAGGTACACGCTCAACCAGGTACACGCTCAACCAGGCACATGCTCAACCACATACACGCTCAATCAAGTACACGCTCAACCAGGTACATGCTCAACCAAGTACATGCTCAACCACATACATGCTCAACCAGGCACACGCTCAACCAGGTACATGCTCAACCAGGTACATGCTCAACCAGGTACACGCTCAACCAGGTACACGCTCAACCACATACATGCTCAACCAAGTACACGCTCAACCAGGTACACCCTCAACCAGGTACACGCTCAACCACATACATGCTCAACCAAGTACACACTCAACCAGGTACACGCTCAACCAGGCACACGCTCAACCAGGTACATGCTCAATCAAGTACATGCTCAACCACATACATGCTCAACCAGGTACATGCTCAATCAAGTACATGCTCAACCAGGCACACGCTCAACCACATACATGCTCAAGCAGGTACATGCCCAACCACAAACATGCTCAACCACGTGCATCTCAACAATTTTTAAAATCTTTCCTAATTCATTGCTTGCTTGCAGGGTGTTTAGCAGTTGGAACCAATGGATTACAGATGCAATTACAGCTGCAACACTCCTTACTACTGATAGCTGAGAGACTGTTTGTAATAAACTGTTAGCAACAATTGAATGCGGAGTGGGCATAATGAGACAGTAAACCAGTTAAACCCAGTCACTTAGGCCCATGATGAGAATGCACTTTGTGGTGTTCTATCTTGCAGTTTTGTCTTCTGTTTCCAGGGTGTCAGTGAAGCTTCCTCCCTGCCATAGCCTTCAAACTCAGTGCAACAAAACTCTAATTCCAATTTGAAAACCACACTGGAACCGTTAAAATTTAAAAGAGACCAATTTTGGTATCACTGAGAAATTGCATCATATTTATATTTTATACATATTATATATATATTGCGGAATGCTTAGTAGACTTTATTATACAGCTTTTAATCCCATATTTGCAGCTAAATAGATCTAGCTAGCCATTTTAACCACCTCTGCTTTCAGTGTAATCCATGGCAATTAATATTTTTGTGCATTTTAAAATGTAATAAAGCAATGTAATCTTGAGACTAAAGAGTTTCATTTTGAGGGCGAGTTCCTAATTTGTGTGTGATGCAGGGTTTCTGCAGTATATTATTGATGGCTACTCACCTCCTAAAACCACCCAGCTGTTGATTCTAATCGTCTGGGCTGTCAGAAATAGTACACTTTGATAGCTTTGAACACTTTGCCTGAGAGCCAAAGGACACAGAGTGCTGGGGTAATTCAGCTGGTCAGGCAGGTCTCTGGAGAGCATGGTAATGTGACCTTTCAGGTCGAGACTCTTCTTCAGACTGAGAGCAGTTGAGGGAATGACCCAATCTACCATCAGCACTCGTGGGAGGTGAGAAATAAGAGCAACATGACAAAATACCGCCACCTTTTTGTTCCTTTCACCAAGCTGCAAGAGCATAGTACTATTGGAAGAATTGTGTTATGGAATAAGGTTCATGACTAACTCTAAACCTCACGCACTAGAGATATGTCATCAACACTGGTTCTTCAGAAATTGGTAAAGTTGCCGCCTGACAGTGCCACAGATCCGGGTTCGACCCTGATTACGGATGCTGTCTGTATAGAGTTTGTACGTTCCGCCTGTGACCTGCGTGGGTTTTTTCTCCGGGAGCTCAGGTTTCCTCCCACACTCCAAAGTTGTAAAGGTTTGTAGGATGATTAGCTTCGGTAAAATTGGCCCGAGTGCGTGTAGGATAGTGTTAGTGTGCTGGGATTGCAGCTCAGTGCAGACTTGCTGCACCAAAGGGCCTGTTTCTGCGCTGTATCTCTAAACTAAACTACAAATCGTAGGAAGGAACAGACACCAGATGCTGGTTCAAGCCGAAGACAGACACAAAAAGCTGGAGTAACTCAGCTGGTCAGGCAGCATCTCTGGAGAAAAGGAATAGGTGATGTTTCTGTCGAGACCCTTCTTCAGACTGAGCCTGTTCCTTTTATCCATAGATGCTGCCTGACCCGATGAGTTACTCCGGTTTTCCGTGTCTATCTAAACTAAAAATCTTCTGTGCATTGGCAGAATAAGAAAAGCAATGATGGTGTCCTCTCCCAGGCCAACATTTCACAGCACTAAAACCCTGCTACCCCTCAGACATGTCCGTTGGGCAGGCCACTTCATTCACATGGCCAACACTGGACTCCTGACACCAGGGCTGCCAACTCTCACGCATTGAGCGTGAGACTAACGCATTTGAGGAAATTCTCACGCTCGCACGCTGATGACAGAAGTTCTCACGCTCAATAAAATGTTTTTAAAATATATTAATAAATAAATAAAGTTACACTCCTCCACACTCACCAATGAGTTTTTTTGTCGGCGGGTTTCCCCATAAAGAATGAGCTTAATCACACTATTTAAAATGGCAATGTAGACAAAAATGCTGGAGAAACTCAGCGGGTGAGGCAGCGTCTATGTCTGAGTTTGCCCCTTCTTCACACTCAAGCATTTCTCCAGCATTTTTGTCCACCGCTCTATAGATGCTGCCTCACCCGCATTCACATCCCCGCGCAGATGGTGTGAGAGGTGAGACGAGGCGGTGGTCCCAGCACCTCCCCCCCCTCCCGAGGCACCGCTCACACCTCCCGCCCCCACCTGCGGCGGCTCTGTGTCCGTCGGCCGCCCTGTCCACACTGCATGCGGTCGCCAGGAGCGAACCGGGTGAGCGGGGGCATCGGCGCCGTCTCCGGAGCCGCGGGGATGAATCTCGGGCTATAGCTCCGCTCCGATGCCCGACCCCCGGGTCTCTGTCCTTCACCTCCCCCGGACCCCCGGGCCACTGACCCTCACCTCCCCCGGACCCCCGGGTCACTGTCCTTCACCTCCCCCGGACCCCCGGGCCACTGTCCCTCACCTCCCCCGGACCCCCGGGTCACTGTCCTTCACCTCCCCCGGACCCCCGGGCCACTGACCCTCACCTCCCCCGGACCCCCGGGCCACTGACCCTCACCTCCCCCGGACCCCCGGGCCACTGTCCCTCACCTCCCCCGGACCCCCGGGCCACTGACCCTCACCTCCCCCGGACCCCCGGGCCACTGTCCCTCACCTCCCCCGGACCCCCGGGTCACTGACCCTCACCTCCCCCGGACCCCCGGGTCACTGTCCATCACCCCCAGACCCCAGCTGGACACAGAGCACTTAGGCTGGCCCGCATTCCTGGGGAGGGGGGGAGAGAGGGAAACGCTCCCTGGACATCGCCAAATCTCCGCTCGCTCCGGGTGTTGTCGCCGCTTCACTAACACACCCTCTCACACACAACCTAACACACACCCTTACACACACACACACAAGGTTTAAAGGGATATGGGCCAAATGCGGATAAATGGGACTAGTTTAGATGGGGCATCTTGATCTGCATGGACAAGTTGGGCTGAAGGACCTGTTTCCATGCTGTAAGACTGTGACACACTGTAGAAAGGGTGCGATTGCTCTGGAGAGGATCCAGGGGTGATCTATGAACATATTGGCAGGGCTGGAATTCTTTTTTCACTTTGAAGAAAGATTTGATAACTGGGATTGTATTCTCTGTAGCAACGGAGATAAAGAAGAGACTTAGTTGAGGTGAATAATATTATGAGAATAGGCCCTGTTTCGCTTAAGAAAGAGTTTAAGAAGGAACTGCAGATGGTGGTTTAAACTGAAGATAGACACTAAAAGCTGGAATAACTCAGCAGGACATGCGGCATCTCTGGAGAGAAAGAATAGGTGATATTTTGGGTCGAGACCTTCAGACTGAAGAGGTTGAAAACCAGCCATAAAACACAATGACTGGAGATGTGTGTTATCCAACTAAGGGCAGAAATTATAATCATGTGTTCATCTTTATTGATGTGACACCATAATAAATATATTACAGAAAAAACAATTTAATGGGGTGGCACGGGAGAGTTGCTGCCTTGCAGCACCACAGACCCAGATTAGATCCTGACTACAGGTGCTGTCTGTACAGTATTTGTACATTCTCCTTATGACCACATGGTTTTCTCTGGATATTCCGGTTTCTCCCACATCCGAAAGAAGTGCAGGTTTGAAGGTTAATTGGCTTCCGTGATTTGTCCGTGGCATGTAGGATACAACTGGTGTAAGGTAGGTTGCTGGTCGGTGTGGACTTGGTGGGCCAAAGGGCCTGTTTCCATTTATATGTTTTACATATATATCTTAATTTCATTGAACCATATACGGTTGAATATGTGGCATTATTTTCGTCTTGTTTCTATAGTCAAAGGGTAAGGTTGATTAATTTATTTGTGCAGAACAGTGATGGAAGTCCACCTCCTCTGGCCTTGTTTCTAGGTTTTTGTTTCTCTATGTATATGCATAACAGCATGAATTATCATCTGATGTCCATACATGAATATACTAAGGTCATTCATGTGCTGCACCTGTTGATCAGAGCCTGGCTCGACTGTGGAATGTAGTTAGGAATGTAATTTAGCCTAACCTTATTCATACCTAATCCAATTTGAAGCATAAATGTTGCATTCAAGTGTAAGTTAAAAGACTCACAACAGTAGGCACCAGATTGCACAATTTCAAGCTGAAGAATGCAAAAGCTCCCTATCAAAAACACCCATTCCACCCCCGCCACTCGGTCGCTACGCCCCCTCGCAATCTCTCACTCTCAACTCTCACCCAGTGTTGGCAGCCCTGTGACACACTCGTCTCATCTCGGTCATGGCAAGAGCACCACATGGCCTGAGGAATAGGATTCAAGGACCGTCTCAAAACATCCTTGGAAAAAGTATGACATTGCCACCTACTCCTGGAAATCCATTGTGAAAAGGAGCATTCAGGATGGCACTGGGAACCTGAAGGGTAAATGAAAATGTACAAGAAGTCATGTTTAAACCCACCCATCCACCTTATCTTGCTACTCCTGCCCACTAGTGGCTTTCTCAGTCACCTCAGAACTGGAGATGGACGCAAAAAGCTTGAGTAATTCGACCCAAAGTGTCGTGACCCAAAACGTCACCTATTCCTTTTCCTCCAGAGATGCTGCCTGACCTGCTGAGCTACTCCAGCATTTTGCGTCTATCTTTGGTTTAAACCATCATCTGCAGTTCCTTCCTACACCTCAGAACTGGAATGGAAGAAGATGAATGCAAATCCCGAGTGCCGAGTAATGCTAGAAAATCATTACAGCCATACCCTGTATAATCCACACTGGCACAGTAGAAGCAGTTTCAGCAAGCCCGTCATGCCGCATCTCCACCTGTTTACTAGTTGCCAGTCTGAGACTGGAAACAGAATGTGCAATGGCATTCTAATTAAAGCAAGGACTGGAGAGAAAGCCAAAGGGAACTTTAGAGAGGGCAATGGTCAAATTCAGATGACTACCTGTCAACAGTTGCCAGGCTTTCTTGCTGCTGAGACGGAGGAGCAAGCACTGATTTGCAAGCTTATGTTGCAATCCAGTAATTCAGGCCGTCTCCTTCAGCAACAGCAGTCTGATCAGATGGTAACATTAAGATTCTTGACAACATTTCCTGAGCCGTCACCCAAAGTTGAGTTCAAATTACAATGATTTGCACATACACGTATACAGAGAGTGAACCACTGTCAACTTCTGCACCACCATTTCACTTAATATCTTTTATTGTACAGAAAACATTCTGATTTTAGCAGCTACAGCCGTTAAAAGCAACTTCCTTTTCATTGAGAGTGTGAATGTTTTAATAACATCAATTCAACTAGAGGACATTTATCACAACTTGCACAATATTCAAAGCACAAAGTGGTAAATAAGAAACATTATGTTGTTGCAAATACAGTTGAAATTCATATGAGGGAACTTTCACATGAAAACATCTTAAGTAACGGCAATTTGGTCGGACGACATGCTGTTTTATAGAAAACGACAGTATAGAAATTCAGAATATTACAGAGAAACTGCATTATTGTAACAAGGTTATTGGTTTATGAAACCCAACTGAATGTAAGATATACAAAAAGCATTTGTGCTTTAAAAAGTTGTGGATCTGTTAGTCGTACACTGATAAAATGTTCCCTGGTAATATTTAGTGATACTATCATCAAATTTGTTATAATATATAAACAAGCAGAGAATAGCACCAAGTGAGCTTGGTCCTGTAATACCATGTTAAGATGCACAGGATTGGATTTTTATCTACTGAGGTCATTTGGAATGTTTCTGTCACACGTAAGGATTAGCAAGGTCAAAATCAGCACGAGCAGCTTTTCCCAAAAGGAAATTTGCTTCTT
This sequence comes from Okamejei kenojei, assembly GCA_035221665.1. Classification (NCBI taxonomy): domain Eukaryota; kingdom Metazoa; phylum Chordata; class Chondrichthyes; order Rajiformes; family Rajidae; genus Okamejei; species Okamejei kenojei. The sequence goes on from CM069153.1 coordinate 10,015,328, forward strand.
TGTCCTTCATAAGCCTGAGCAAACTCCACATATTGTTGGTTAATCATAAACGCCAAAGGAACATTAAAATAGTTTGCTTCTTAAAGTGAGATCAAGTGATGGGGTTAACACTAAATCACTATAGGTTTACTCCATATTGCACCTTTCTATTTAGCGCCCATATTCAGCCACGTTACTTTGTGTCTGGGCAGCAGCCTAAAACAATCTTAATTGATAGCACTCCCAATCTAATTTGTTTGGATTTTGGCAACTGTAGATAAATATCAAACAGAACATATTATTCCAGCATTCAGCGCATTTTCATTGTAATCTTAACTGACGGTGGTGGCTGCATTGATGGTGCTCTGAATTAACATTGCCATTTTTGGATGCTGTGGAACTGATTGTGTTTTGGAAGTCTCGTTAAATGGAACACGATGCTAGAGAATTTGGAGTTTGGTTCTTCACCTTCGTAATCCCATGGTCAATAGAATGTTAGTCCTAGCAAAAAGGATCAAGCAAGCTCAATGCTGATGGAAAAGTTCTCAAGCCAACTTTGAGTAGTTAACGGAGAACATGCCATTTATGCTAAAGTTAATTGTTGGTTCATGGATAGAATCATTTGTAGACCATTTGAAGAGTTTAATGTAATTTTGAATCAATCAATTAAATGATACATTGATGCCTGCACAGAGAGACTTTAGAACAGGACAGCCATTTTGCATTTGCATCTTCAGTAACGCCAAGTGGAACCAGACACATTTGTAATTCCTTGCTCATGATCTCCAAGAAATGAAGGCTTCCAGAAGGAAAGGAAATGCTTAGCAGGCTTATTTAGGCAGGAGACCATTTGGTTGACAAAAAAAGCAAATAGAATATGCTTCAAAACAGTAATACTTAGTGCACAAAGACTCAATTACAAAGATGTATTTACATCAAGCAAGCAAACCTGGAGGAAGACCAGAAATTTAAAGGATGGAATGAATAGAGAAAAAAAAAATAGTAGTCCCAAGTACCTCAGAGGTAGCTGTAAGGTGCCATCAAGTACAGGCTGTACTTAGCAGATGAATGGTCAAAAAGATGGAGAAGAGATGTAAAGAAGAGCACACCAGCTATCCAATTATACAAGTATTAAAAACAAATCACATTATTAACAAACCTCGGCCAACAAAGGGAGCAGGAAAAGATTAGCTATACGCCAAGGTTAATTTAGAACATGCTGAATGAACTCCTGTTCCATAACTTGGCTAATTTGATGGAAACATGTTTAACTCGTTAATGATTCTTTCAGAAATTAATTTGAAGCTCAGCAACATCCTAACAATCTAAAACTGAAATTCCAAACACATTCAAATTATAACTAGCAAAGCAAATAATTAACTCTAGTATGATCATTATCAGAATACACTGAACACACTTGGTCATTAAAAGCCTGACCAGAGCTCCTATATTTACCCTTTGACTCAAGTTAATTGGATCTGTGATACAAGTTATAGATATGTCCAGCTGTGAGGAGTATCATTTGCCCAGCTCATGGCTAGGAATGCTAGCCAGGAAACAAAAAGTCAAAAGTCAGAACTGGTTTTCATGTGAAAGTGCCCATCTCAATCTCAGGACAAGAACTTTGCCCTGTTTTCTGGAATGTAAGGAGGGTTGGGGCTGGGCGAAACACGTAATTCATGACAGCTGAAGCACTTCTTTTATATACATGCTTAGCATGCAAGAGAAAGCTTTTCCACCATTGCTGGTGAATAGGCAGTTTGATTTGCAGGAAAACTCATACTAGCACAAAAAACAAACCGCTTGACATAGATGGCTAAATATTTAAACTTTTTTTGTTTCATATACACAAAAGGCACTCTGTTATGAGCTTGCACTGTGCCTTTCATTGCACTTTGAATCCTTGACACAATCCATCCACCTGAAGACCAGTAGCAGCTAACTGCTCAGTTAATGCCTGTGGAAAAAGAGAACCATTCTCGCAAAGAGCGCACTCTATAACTCCATGTCCACAGGCCGGATGTGGCCTGTCTTGTGCTCTTTCACCCAGAGTTCTCTGTCCTTGGCAGGGTCAACCTTCTGAAGCAGCTGATCCACTGGTTCGATAGTCTAGAGAACAGGCAAGAAACAAAACAATACTGTCGTTAAGCTGTTCATTCCAAAATGAGGAATTCCAGTGTCTAGAACCAGGCATCAAAATCTCAAAATTCTAGACAGGTGAGAACAAATTTCTTCGATTATATGGCAATAACAAGTTTAATTCAAAATACCAATCTATTTATTTTAATTCAGAGGGTAGACACAAAATGCTGGTGTAGCTCAGCAGGACAGGCAGCATCTGTGGGGAGAAGAAATGGGTGATGTTTCGGGTGGAGACCCTTCTTCGTCCCAAAACGTCACCCATTCCTTCTCTCCAGAGATGCTGCCTGTCCTGCTGAGTTACTCCAGCATCTTGTGTCTTCTATACAGAAATATACAATGCTAAACATAAGTATAAAATGTCAAGAGTATTGGCTTAAATATTGTGGTTGATATCTCCAATTACCCATGTTTGCAGAAGTCCTAAAGCCATTTTAGGGCAGAATCATAGAAGACAGACACAAAATGCTGGAGTAACTCAGCAGGACAGGTAGCTCCAGCATTTTGTGTCTATCTTCGGTTAAAACCAGCATCTGTAGCTCCTTCCTACATGTCTTGTACCTTAACATTTGTTTCCTTGAACAGTAGAGAAAGATTCAGTAACAGATATCCCATGAATTCATCTTCCATGACTGTAACTGCATTTAAAGTTGCCAAAGGGTTCTATTGCTGCAGACTACCCACATAAAGAATATTTGGGAAGGAGAGGCCCCTCTAAACCCCACCACTGGAAGACACCTCAGAATTGGGAGATGAAGGTCAGATCCCCACTTGCTGAAATTATCCCACGTGGGTAGATGCAGAAATGTTGCCCGTGACTTGTGCTATTTCACCACGTAAGATTACACATGTCATTTGTTGGCCACACTCCATTTGATTGAAAGTTACAGCGCAGAAACAGGCGCATGGGCCACTAAGTCCATACTGACCATCGATCACCCGTTCACGCTAACTCTCACTACCGCATCTACTTCCTACACACTGGGGGCAGTTAAACTACAAATCAGCATGTCTTTGGGATGTGGAAATGCAGCACCCAAAGGAAACTCACGTGGTCACACGGAGAACGTGCAAACTCCACAGGGACAGCACCCAAGGTCAGGATTGATCCCAGGTCTAACCATGTTAGTCTAACATCGGTAGTGGGGAAACTGCTAGAGTCAATTATTAAAGATGGGATAGCAGCGCATTTGGAAAGTGGTGAAATCATTGGACAAAGTCAGCATGGATTTACGAAGGGTAAATCATGTCTGACGAATCTTATTGAATTTTTTGAGGATGTAACTAGTAGAGTGGATAAGGGAGAAGCAGTGGATGTGTTATATCTGGACTTTCAGAAGGCTTTCGACAAAGTCCCCCACACAAGAGATTGGTATACAAACTTAAAGCACACGGTATTGGTGGTTCAGTATTGATGTGGATAGAGAACGGGCTGGCAGACAGGAAGCAAAGAGTAGGAGTGAACGGTCCTTTTCAGGATGGCAGACAGTGACCAGTGGGGTGCCGCAAGGCTCAGTGTTGGGACCCCAGCTATTTACAATATACATTAATGATTTGGACGAGGGAATTAAATGCAACATCACAAAGTTTTGCGGATGACACGAAGCTGGGGGGCAGTGTTAGCGAGGAGGATGCTAGGAGGCTGCAGGATGACTTGGATAGACTGGGTGAGTGGGCAAATGCATGTCAGATGCAGTATAATGTGGATAAATGTGAGGTTATCCACTTTGGTGGCAAAAACAGGAAGGTTGACTATTATTTGAATGGTGACCGATTAGGAAAAGGGGAGATGCAGGGAGACCTGGGTGTCATGGAACACCAGTCATTGAAAGTAGGCATGCAGGTGCAGCAGGCTGTGAAGAAAGCAAATGGTATGTTGGCATTCATAGCAAAAGGATTTGAGTACAAGAGCAGGGAGGTTTCTACTGCAGTTGTACAGGATCTTGGTGAGGCCACACCTGGAGTATTGCATACAGTTTTGGTCTCCTAATCTGAGGAAAAACATTCTTGCCATAGAGGGAGTACAGAGAAGGTTCACCAGACTGATTCCTGGGATGGCACGACTTCCATATGAAGAAAGACTGGATAGACTCGGCTTGTACTCGCTGGAATTTAGAAGATTGAGGGGTGATCTTATAGAAACTTACAAAATTCTTAAGGGGTTGGACAGGCTAGATGCAGGAAGATTGTTCCCGATGTTGGGGAAGTCCAGGACAAGGGGTCACAGTTTAAGGATAAGGGGGAAGTCTTTTAGGACCGAGATGAGAAAATCGTTTTTCACACAGAGTGGTGAGTCTGTGGAATTCTCTGCCACAGAAGGTAGTTGAGGCCAGTTCGTTGGCCATATTTAAGAGGGAGTTGGATGTGGCCCTTGTGGCTGAAGGGATCAGGGGGTATGGAGAGAAGGCAGGTACAGGATACTGAGTTGGATGATCAGCCATGATCATATTGAATGGCGGTGCCGGCTCGAAGAGCCGAATGGCCTGCTCCTGCACCTATTTTTCTATGTTTCTATGTAATTAAGACGGCTAACACACGGTGTACAGTAAGTCCTTTAATAGAAGTGTGGAGGGGAGAAGGAGTGGAGACAGCTTTTAAGAAGCCAGAGATACACGGCTGCGAAGCTCGGCGGACATTAACATTCATTTATCCTTGGTTCTGAAACTACTGCTTACGTTTTTTTCCCAATGAGCCAATGAAATTAACCGGTCAGCACCGGCTACAAATTACCAGAACCTATGAGAACCTTCGACCTCCTGGCGACCCATTAGGACCTCCTGGCGACCCACCTATGGCACGAGAGTTCTCGCTACTCTCCGTGGCAGCTTCATTCTCGTCGCCGCTAATTTTACAACATGTTGAAAAATCTGCGCCGACCGTAATGAGGCCGCGACTAGTCCCCAGAATGCGGGAACCCCTCACGACCATGAAGGCGACTCCCCGGCAACCACCCGGGAACACGTGGCGACCATGTGGCGACTGCATAGTCTCATGTAGTCACCTAAAAAGTCGCCTAAGTGGGACAGGCCCATAAGTAAGCAACTCATTTCGAATGAAAGACTGCAATTAGTTGCACGCACAACCAGTGTTGTCTGATGTAGACAATAACACATACGAGAGCCTTTTAAATTAATTATAAATGTTGTTGAACAGTTTATTTTCCGTTCATTGCCATTTACAAAAGAATTTGCTATCCCTTCATTTGGCTTTTTATCAACAACTAAGTGTACAGTCCGAATACTGTATTGCTCACTAGATTTCTGCTGCTGTCTTTTAAATGCCTAACTGGAAACTTTCTTAGTCACTGATCCTTGAATGTAGTCTCTGGAGTCAGTCAAACAAGGACACATTTTAGATCTATATCTGGCCTTTCCCAGGCAATCAGTTTCCTCAGGCTGTTTGATGAGCGTAGAGGCATTTTGATTTTTCCTTTGCGCTTGTGAAACTTAAGTGCAGCAGGTGGCTCATAAAAATTTGGGCCTGTTTACTTCAGGGTGTCAGATTCTCAAGTCGAGGGGGAAATTTAGTTGGAGCTGAAAATAAGCTTACGGAATGCCAAAAAAATAGTCTGGTCGTGCATGTGTCACAGAGTACGTTTAATGACTGGCTATATTGGTCTGGTGCAGGAATATCACAGGTTTGGGCGACTTACTGTTTTATATGGTTTGCTCCCATTTAACTCTGCCTTGTAACTTACAGTCTACTGGATTTTATAAACTGGGTCACATTGCTGGAAATGCATCGAGTCTGGGCTTTTGGGCAAGATGGCCAATTTTGGTCCAGTCGCTTGCTGTTCAGTGTTCCAGTCTTTTTCAAAGTACATTGGAAGATGTGAGCGCTGGATGGTATTAATTTGGGTGAGGTTTACAGCCTTGCACTTCAGTTTATGCTCTTCAATGGCAGCTTGTCCAGGGTGATGACTGATCAATGGATTTTGATTTTTGGGTGCTCCACTATTTTGAGTTTGTTACCTGTATGGTCCGTTGCCTGCAGATGTTTTAGGCTGAGAAGTCATGTCAGCATTCTTGTAGCATTCCACATCCTGATCCCAGGAAAGTGATTGTAATTATTTGCCAGTGACTATGATAAAGTGAGGCTTCCATGGTTAAGTTTCTGCTTTGATATGTTACCTACAGATTTTAATTTAATGAGAGGAATTGGTATAGGTAAACTGTAGGTGTTAACAGGGGCAGCACAGTGGAGAGCTGCTGTCTCATACCACTAGAGACACATGGTCGCCACGTGTTCCCGGGTGGTTGCCGGGGAGTCGCCTTCATGGTCGTGAGGAGTTCCCGCAATCTGGGGACTAGTCGCGGCCTCATTACGGTCGGCGCAGATTTTTCAACATGTTGTAAAATTAGCGGCGACGAGAATGAAGCTGCCACGGAGAGTAGCGAGAACTCTCGTGCCATAGGTGGGTCGCCAGGAGGTCGAAGGTTCTCATAGGTTCTGGTAATTTGTAGCCGGTGCTGACCGGTTAATTTCATTGGCTCCTTGGGAAAAAAACGTAAGCAGTAGTTTCAGAACCAAGGATAACTGAATGTAAATGTCCGCCGAGCTTCGCAGCCGTGTATCTCTGGCTTCTTAAAAGCTGTCTCCACTCCTTCTCCCCCTCCACACTTCTTTTAAAGGACTTACTGTACACCGTGTGTTAGCCGTTTTAATTACATAGAAACATAGAAAATAGGTGCAGGAGCAGGCCATTCGGCCCTTCGAGCCTGCACCGCCATTCAATATGATCATGGCTGATCATCCAACTCAGTATCCTGTACCTGCCTTCTCTCCATACCCTCTGATCCCTTCAGCCACAAGGGCCACATCCAACTCCCTCTTAAATATGGCCAACAAACTGGCCTCAACTACCTTCTGTGGCAGAGAATTCCACAGACTCACCACTCTGTGTGAAAAACAATTTTCTCATCTCGGTCCTAAAAGACTCCCCCCTTATCCTTAAACTGTGACCCCTTGTCCTGGACTTCCCCAACATCGGGAACAATCTTCCTGCATCTAGCCTGTCCAACCCCTTAAGAATTTTGTAAGTCTCTATGAGATCACCCCTCAATCTTCTAAATTCCAGCGAGTACAAGCCGAGTCTATCCAGTCTTTCTTCATATGGAAGTCGTGCCATCCCAGGAATCAGTCTGGTGAACCTTCTCTGTACTCCCTCTATGGCAAGAATGTCTTTCCTCAGATTAGGAGACCAAAACTGTACGCAATGCTCCAGGTGTGGTCTCACCAAGACCCTGTACAACTGCAGTAGAACCTCCCTGCTCTTGTACTCAAATCCTTTTGCTATGAATGCCAACATACCATTTGCTTTCTTCACAGCCTGCTGCACCTGCATGCCTACTTTCAATGACTGGTGTACCATGACACCCAGGTCTCGTTGCATCTCCCCTTTTCCTAATCGGCCACCATTCAAATAATAGTCTACCTTCCTGTTTTTGCCACCAAAGTGGATAACCTCACATTTATCCACATTATACTGCATCTGCCATGCATTTGCCCACTCACCCAGTCTATCCAAGTCATCTTGCAGCCTCCTAGCATCTTCCTGTTCATCGTGGTATCACCTTGACTTTCACTCAGACAGCGCTTCCCCCGCCTACATAACTGGCTGGTGAAGGGGGGGGGGGGGGGGTGTGTGTGTGTGTGTGTGTGTGTGTGTTCCACTCTGACAGTCGCCGTTCCAGTTGCCGGCTGTTCAGGCGGCTGCTGGCAACTTGACAGTCGCCGGCAGTCCGCTGAAAAATCGCCCAAGTGGGACAGGCCCATTAGTGTCAAACAACAGCTGGCATTGTGAAGAGTGAAGCACACAATTGTGTTCAACTTCTTTCACATTAAAAAGGATCTGTTGCTATTGGGTGCAGTGACGGTGCAATGGGCAAGTTACCAAAAAGCTCGTTCAGAAGTATGGAGTGACAAAAACTAGGCTTCGATTCCAACCCCACTTTGGCCACTGTGAAACTTACATTATGTAGATAATGTGGAATAAAAGAGACACAGTAGTGGTGACCACAAAACCATTCATAAAAACCCATAAAATGCACTAATGCCCTTGGAGTGAAGGGGGGGGGGGTGTAATCTAACACTTACCCAGTCTGCCCTAGATGAGACTAGAGACCCTGCAATAACATGGCCGATTCTCCACTGCCCTCTTCAAGCCCCCCTATCCTTTCATAAACTCTTCATTAAAATAGAGGGGGAAAATCAAACCAGGAGACTAGCATTGCCTTTGGTACTGACTTTGGACTCCACGTAATCACTCCCAGCACCATTACATTGCAAAGCTCTCCTGGAGATGCGTCTCAATTAGGAGCTGCCCCCTAGACTGGTCAAACAAGAGGATGACATGCCATGTTCACTGAACCACGCCTAACAGGTAATGTTCCAGGCTGCTTATTCACAATCCCTGTGTACATTGTGTCTCAGCTGCTGGACACGCCCACCAACACTGCAGGTGCATGGTACACAGATGGATTGGTGTAGTCATGGGAGTTACTCAACGTTGACTCAAGACACCATGAAGTCTCATTGTAACAGGTCAAACATGGGCAAGGAATTATCCTCCCTCCACTGATGAGCCAGTACATCTCTGTGTTGAACAATGCCTGCAAGGAGGGTGCACAGTACGTAGTCCGGCAAGGATCTTCTGTGTCCATCACCAGTAGTAGCTTGGAAACACCATTAATTCACCAAAATAGCCAAGTCCCAAAACACATTGCCTTGAAGTTAGGGCACCTGTTATAATGGAGAACACTATATTAACCTAAAGTAAAGTATCCTTTATTGTCATTCAGACTTTTCAGTCTGAACGAAATTTCGTGCCTTGCATAGAATAAAATAACAAAACACACAATAAACACAGATTTAACATCCACCACAGTGAGTCTACCAGGCCCTCCTCACTGCGATGGAAGGCAAAAGTCTTAAAGTCCATGTCCATGTCCTTGGATAGAATCAGAGCTAAGTTGGGCAGCTAAAAAGTGGGCATACATGAGGATAATTGTCAGTTGCAGAAATGTCCAGGAGTACAATCATGAAGCAGAATATCCCTTCCTCATTACACCAGCCCTGGTTCAAAGTAGAAAAGGGCATGGGTGGATGGAGGAGCACAGAGTGCCAACTCTGAAGCTGCATTCTTGGAATCTTGGAAATCTTGGAAAACTTTATTGTCATTCAGACCTTGCGGTCTGAACGAAACTTCGTTGCCTGCAGTCATACACATAGTAAATAACAAAAACACGCAATAAACACATATTTAACATCCACCACAGTGAGTTCACCAGACACCTCCTCACTGTGGTGGAAGGCAAAAATCTTGTCTTTGTCTCTTCCCTTCTTCCTCTTCCTCTTCCTCTGCGCTGAGGCGACCCGGGTCTCCGATGTTGTGACCAAACCGGGTGATGTAAATAAGTCCCGCGGGTGAACCGAGCTCCGCGAGCGGGCCAGTTCAACTCCGCGGCCCGGGGCGGTCGAAGCTGCCGCCCTCCAGTCCAGCGTTCGCGGCTGTTGCCGCGGGAGCTCCGGAAAAACAGGTCACCAACCTGTGACCTGCGAGCTCCCGACGATGTCGTCCACCGGGCCCGCGGCCGGGCCTCCGAAGTCGCTGCCGCCGCCACCGGAAAGCCGCCACAGCTCCGAGTCGGGCCGCTGGAACGCCTGAACCCGCTGCAGCCCCGAAGTCGGCCAGCCCCGCGCTGGTAAGTCCTGGCTGGCTCTACCTCCGGAGCCTCGGGTCGGTCGCAGCTAGAGTTGGAGGCTGCCAGCTCCGCGATAGGCCTCAGCGCAGACGGAGACGGAGAAGGAGGATACGACAAGAAAAGTCGCATCCCCCCAAAAGGAAGAGACACAGAACGTTTCTCCCACCCCTCCCACACACATACACTACATAATCACTCAAACTAATGCTAAAAACAAGACAAGAAAACAACAAATAAAAAGAAAAACAGACGGACTGCAGGCGAGCCGCTGCTGCCAGGGCAGCGCCGCCACTCCCAAGTGGGCATTGGAGAGAGAGCAAAGTGAACACAATAAAGCTGTCTAATGGTGAATGTGAGGGACACGATGAAAGATGAAGCTCCAAGAAAGACCATTTACATTCCCAGCAGAGACATGGACCAGATTGTTGTGGTCAAAACAAGGCTGGTCAATGGTGCCAAGTTATTCAGTCAATTGTATTGTTACAATTACACAGGATATTGGGTGATTTCAAACCTGGGCTACTGCACACAATTTATTTATTTCAAAAACATAATGCAGTAGAATTGAAGGAGGTTGAGAGACTTCATTCTTGAGATGAGACGGCTAGAATAATAGTTGTATGACATGGAAACAGGCCCTTTCACCTATCATGTCCATTCTAACTGCCTTGTCCTCTGATCCCATTCGACCACACTGGTCTGCATCCTTCTTTGCCATGCTTATTTAAGTGCCTGTCTAGATGTCACTAAAACATTGTGATTGTATCTGATTCCATCAGCTCCTCTGGCAGTGCAATGTAAAATAAACATTCTTCTCAAATCCATTTAAAAACTCCATCCTCACCTCTTCAACCTACACCCTCTTGTTCTTGATATCACTGCGATGGGAACTGGCTATCTATCTTTCTATATGCCTGTTATAATTTTATATACAGGCATATATACAAGGCCAGCCCATCCAATCTCTCCCCATAATTAACGTCCTCCGAACCAGGTAACTTCCTGGTGATATTCCTCTGCACTCTTTCCAGCGTAACCACATCCTTTCTTTGGTATGGCAACTAAAACTGCACACTATTTTCAAAATGCAGTTTAGTCAGTGTTTTACAGTATGCAGTATTATGTCCTAACCTTTATATTCCAATCTGTGAAGGCAAGGATGTCATATGCCATCACCACCACCCTATTTGTGTGGCCACTTTCAGGGACCTATGACCATGAACTTCAATGGAATTCTGTTCATCATTCTTTATTACCAGCCCACAATTGACAGTATTAATTGTACCTGTACTTGCCTTTACATTGCAGAGTGATACTGCACAGAAACAGGCCCTTCAGTCCAACACATCTATGCCAACCAAAATGCCCCAACTAATCTAGTCCCATTTGCCCATGTTTGGCCCATATCTCTCTAACCTTTTCTTCTGCATCCCTCCTCCACCCATGTCACACCAGGTTCCCCTTCTCAACTGGTAAATAGCTAACAATGTGGTGGTCAATGGTGACCTTTCCTTTATCATTGCTACTTTTTTGCATATCTTTCATTCATTTGCACTATATCTCTCTGCATCACTGTCTATAACTTGCATTTCCCTTTTCCCTGACTCGTCCGAAGAAGGGTCTCAACCCAAAATGTCACCCATTCCTTCTCTCTAGGGATGCTGCCTGTCCCGCTGAGTTACTCCAATATTTGCGTCTCTCAAAGGAGATTATGATTGTCTTCAAGAGGCAAAGCAGTAAACATTGATGGTGCTGAAGTAAGGATGGTCAAAAAAGTTCCTGGGAGTAATATCACCTGCAATTTGTACTGGTCTAGCCACAGAAAGCATAACAACGTCTTTACTTCCTTAAAAGGCTTAGGCTTTTGGGCATATCCTCAAATACTCTCATCATCTCTACAGATGCACCATAGAAAGCATATTAACAGGATGCATCACAGATTGGTTTGGGAACAGCTCCATCCAGGACCACAGGAAATTGCAGAGTTGTGCACTTAGCCCAGCCCAACCCAAACTCCCTTCCATTGACACCATCTACACATCTTACCAGTGTAATCAAGGACCAGTCTTGCCCTCTTCTCCTGTCTCCCATCAGGCAAGTGATACAGATGCATCACTCCAGATTCAGGGACAGTTTCTCCTCAGTTGTTATCAGGCAACTGAATGGTTGTCTTAGTAGCGAGAGTGAAGTCCTGACCTCCCATCCACCTCATTGGAGACCTTTGAACTATCTTGAATGGGAGTTTGATCAGACTTGATGTTGTACACGTTATCTTTTATCTGTGCACTGCGGGTGGCTTGATTATAACCATGCATTGTCGTTGACTGGATAGCAGGCAAATAAAAGTTTTTCACAGAACCTTGGATACAGTGCACGGAAACAGGCCCTTCAGCCCACCGAGTCCGCACTGACCAGCTATTCCCGCACATTATCACAAGCCTACCCACACTCGGGACAATTTACACTTATACTGGGTCTCTGGAATTCTCTGCCACAGAAGGTAGTTGAGGCCAGTTCATTGGCTATATTTAAGGGGGAGTTAGATGTGGCCCTTGTGGCTAAAGGGATCAGGGGGTATGGAGAGAAGGCAGGTACAGGATACTGAGTTAGATGATCAGGCATGATCATATTGAATGGCGGTACAGGCTCGAAGGGCCGAATGGCCTACTCCTGCACCTATTTTCTATTTTCTATGTTTCTATACCAAGTATACAAACCCAAGCCAATTAACCTACAAACCTGTACGTCTTTGGAGTGTGGGAGGAAACCAAAGAGCTCGGAGAAAACCCATGCGGTCACAGGGAGAACGCACAAACTCCTACAGACAAGCACCCGTAATTGGGATTGGGCAAATATTTTCCAATAATTTTCCTGCCATTGGTGCAAGGCTCGCCGTTTATAGTTAGTTTTCATTTCCCTGCTGCCCTTTTTAAGTAAAATAAGAACATCAACTATCCTCTGGTTCTCCAGCACCTCACCTCTGGTTAACAAAAGTTGTAGACACCTTCGGCAGGGCCCCAGTTATCTCCTCACTTGCTTTCCCTAGCAACCTGAGATAGATCTTAAACATCCCTAGTGATGTTTCTACACTTGTGTGTTTTATCACATCCAACACATTCTCCTTCTTAATACTGACCTGCTTCAGATTAGCCGTACCCACTCTGAATTATATCCCATGCCTTTCTTGTGTACACAGATGAGAAATAGAGCTTAGACAGTATAGCATAGGGAAGGATCTTGAGATCTGTACAATCTATGAATCTATCTAAATTAATCCCATATTCCTCTGCTCCTTGCTTGTTCATGTGCCTGTATCAATGTCTAACTGCTTCATCAATGTTGCTATTATATCACCTCCCTACCATCGCGTTTCAGGCATCTATCACTCTCCGATAAAAAATAAACGTAAATCTCCTACCCCACTCCTCTGGCCTTTGATATTTCCATCCTGCAAAGACCACTCTATGCCACTCATCATTTTATATACTTCTACCAGGTCACCACTTACCCTCCTATGCCCCAAACAATATAAGTTTATCCGATCTCTCATATACCGAAGATAGCCACAAATGTTGGAGCAATTCAGTGGGTCAGGCAGCATCTCTGGAGAGAAGGAACAGCCTGATGATGTGTCCCAACCCAAAACATCACCCTATTCCTTTTCTTCAGAGATGCTGCCTGGCCCAGGTTACTCCAGCATTTCGTGTCTATCTTCGGTGTAAACCAGCATCTGCAGTTCCTTCTTACACATTCTCGCAGAGCAAATACTCTCCAATCCAGGCAACATCCTGCTGAACATCTCACTGCAAAACCCCTTCATCCTTCCTGCAATATCAATAACTAGAACTGCAGACAATACTCAAAATGTGGCCTCAGCCGAAGTGATAAGGTCCCACATAAGAGATTAGTGGGCAAAATTAGGGCACATGGTATTGGGGGTAGAGTGCTAACATGGATAGAGAAGTGGGTGGCAGACAGGAAACAAAGAGTAGGGATTAACGGGTTCCTTTGAGAATGGCAGGCAGTGACTAGTGGGGTACCGGAAAGCTCGGTGCTGGGACCGCAGCCATTTACAATATGCATCAATGATGAAGGGATTCAAAGTAACATTAGCAAATTTGCAGATGACACAAAGCTGGGTGGCAGTGTGAACTGTAAGGAGGATGCTATGAGAATGCAGGGTGACTTGGACAGGTTGGGGGAATGGGCAGATGCATGGCAGATGAAGTTTAATGCGGATAAATGTGAGGTTATCCACTTTGGTAGCAAAAACAGGAAGGCAGATTACTATCTAAATGGCGTCAAGTTGGGAAAAGGGGAGTTACAATGGGATCTGGGGGTCCTTGTACACCAGTCTATGGAAGTAAGTATGCAGGTACAGCAGGCACTGAAGAAGGTGAATGGCATGTTGGCCTTTATAACAGGAGGAATCGAATATAGGAGCAAAGAGGTCCTTCTGCAGTTGTACAGAGCCCTAGTGAGACCACACCTGGAGTATTGTGTGCAGTTTTGGTCCCCTAATTTGAGGAAGGACATTCTTGCTATTGAGGGAGTGCAGCGTAGGTTTACAAGGTTCATTCCCGGGATGGCGGGACTGTCATATGCTGAGAGAATGGAGCAACTGGGCTTGTACACTCTGGAGTTTAGAAGGATGAGAGCGGATCTCATTGAAACATATAAGATTGTTAAGGGTTTGGACATGCTGGAGGCAGGAAACATGTTCCTGATGTTGGGGGAGTCCAGAACCAGAGGCCACAGTTTAAGAATAAGGGGTAAGCCATTTAGAATGGAGACGAGGAAACACTTATTCTCACAGAGTGGTGAGTCTGTGGAATGCTCTGCCTCAGAGGGCGGTGGAGGAAGGTTCTCTGGATGCTTTCAAGAGAGAGCTAGATAGGGTTCTTAAAAATAGCGGAGTCAGGGGATATGGGGAGAAGGCAGGAACGGGGTACTGATTGGGGGATGATCAGCCAATATCACATTGACTGGCGGTGCAGGCTCGAAGGGCCATATGGCCTACTCCTGCACCTATTGTCTATTGTCTATTGTTTATAATGCTGCAAAATAACTTGCAGACTTTTATACCCAATGCTCCAACTAATTATGTAAAATATGTTGTATGCCTCCTTTACCACACGAGCAACTTGTGTCACCATTTGAAAGCTATGGACATACACCCCATGATGGTGAAAATGTTTTGAAAGACGCAAGACTCCAAGGCTGTTGGAAACTGGCACAGACGTGGAGGAGTGCAGGCGTGGCTAAGCCAAGATCATACTGAAAGGCGGAGTAGGCTTGAAAAGAACCTAATGTTTTATACCTGCACCTTTTTCCTTATGTATTCATCTTGGCTAACTCTGGAGATCCACGCCATCACAGAAGTCAGCTTTCAGCTAAATGGGGTAATCCCACGAGATGTCAAACCCCAATTGCGACCATTGGATTCTGCAAAATCTATGGGACTACAAGACCTAACAGGCTGTGACTCTACTCAAATTGTTCCAGTACAGTTACAACTTCGGCACGTGTTTGACAGGATGGAAAATTGCCCAAATAAATCCAATTCATAAATCCAATGACAAATCAATGCCTGCTAATAACAGCCCAATCCATTTATTGTTCATCGTCAGTAACGTGATGGACGGTGCTGGCAACAGCCATTATTACTCTTCAATAAGTAACCCAGGATGCCAATTTGTGTTTTACTGGGACCATTTGCCTCCAATCCTCATCATTACATTGATTCAAACATGCATATCAAAGCTAAATTTCAGAAAGAGGTAAAACTGCCTATCCTAGACGGAAAGCCGGCATTTGACTAGTGTGGCAGCAAAACACCGAGTAAACCTAAAATCATTTATTTTCGGTGGCACAGCAGTAGAGTTGCTACCTTACAGCACCAGAGATCCAGGTTCGAACCTGACTACAGATGCTGTCTTTATGAAGTTTGTACGTTCTCCCCGTGAGCTGCGTAGATTTGCTCCCGGATCTCCGGTTTCCTCCCGCACTCCAAAGACGTACAGGTTTGTAGGTTAATTGGCTTCAGTGATAACTGTGGATTGGCCCCAGTGTGTATGTTGATGTTGGTGCAGGGGTGATCAGCGGGGCCTAAGTGGGCCGCAGGGCTTGTTTCCACGCTTTCTCTGAACTAAACTAAAACCATAAGCATTGATGATAGAACACTTCAATGTTTGAAGCAATACTTTACACATGAGAAGATAATTGTGAGTTGGCGGACAATCATTCCAGCCGGGGATATCACTCCAAGAGTTTTTCTGGGCATTTCAGCTGCTTAATCAATCACCTTCCTTCCTTCATAAAGTCATAAATTGGGATGTTTGTGGATTTACGCATTACACAATCACCCATGAGGGACTCCTCAGTAAATTAAGCAGCCCATGCCGACAGGAGCAAGACCGCAAAACCGTTTAAACATGGACTGATAAGTGGTGAGTAATATTCACACCAGAGTCTCTGATAACCTAGCCTTGATATGTAATGCCATTAGCATTGCTGAGACCTTGCAGTTGATTTCCTGGGAATTGCTATTGTGCTGAAACTTAACTGGACCAGTGAGAAAAATATATATATATCATAGCTCCAGGAGCAGATCGGGTGATAAGTATCCCGTGGCAACTGACTCATCTCCTTATACCCCAGGATGTTTCCGCAATGAACAAAGCACATGTCGGCAGCCTGATAGAACACTTTCCACTTGCCTGCATGTGGGCAGCTAAAATAAAACTCGACAAGCTCTATGCCAAAGCAGAAGAGAGAAGACTGCTTGATTGGCATACCCTGTACATGATCTTTCATTCACTCCAGTACTTTTGATACAGCAACTGCACACTGGGATGCCAATCAAGTAGATCATCCAACACTTTAAACATTCATAGAAACATAGAAAGAAAATAGGTGCACGAGTAGGCCATTCGGCCCTTCGAGCCAGTACCGCCATTCAATATGACCATGGCAAAATCAGTACCCCATTCCGGCTTTTTCCCCCATATCCCTTGATTCCCTTAGCCCTAAGAGCTAAATGTAACTCTCTCTAGAAAACATCCAGTGAATTGGCCTCCACTGCCTTCTGTGGCTGAGAATTCCACTGATTCACAACTCTCTGGGTGAAAACGTTTTTCCGCATCTCAGTCCTAAATGGCCTACCCCTCATTCTTAAACTGTGACCCCTGGTTTTGGGAAACATTTTTCCTGCATCTACCCTGTCCACTCCTCTAAGAATTTTACATGTTTCAATAAGATCGCCTCTCATCCTTCTAAATGCCAACGAATACAAGCCCAGTCAACCCATTCTTTCATCATATGTCAGTCCTGCCATCCGTGGAACTAACCTGCACTCCCTCAATAGCAATAATGTCCTTCCTCAAATTAGGAGACCAAAACTGCACACAATACTCCAGGTGTGGTCTCACCAGGTCCCTGTACAACTGCAGTAGGACCTCCTTGCTCCTAAACTCAAATCCTCTCGCAATGAAGGCCAGCATGTCATTGGCTTTCTTCATTGACTGCTGTACCTGCATACTTCCTTTCAGTGACTGATGTACAAGCACACCCAGGTCTCGTTACACCTCCACTTCACCAATAATCTGCCATCCTATTCTTGCCACCAAAGTGGATAACCTCACATTTATCCACATAATACTGCATCTGCCATGCTTCTGCCCACTCACCCAACCTATCCAAGTCACCCTGCAGCCTCATAGCATCTTCCTCGCAGCTCACACTGCCACCCAGCTTTGTGTCATCCCAAACTTAGAGATGTTACATTTAATTCCCTCGTCTAAATCGTTAATATATATTATAAACTACTGGGGTCCAAGCATCGAGCCTTGCGGCACCCCACTAGTCACTGCCTGCCATTCTGAAAAGGACCTGTTAATTCCTACTCTTTGCTTCATGTTTGCCAACCAGTTCTCTATCCATATCCTTGTTTGAATCTAGTACTGCCCTGCAGATCCACAGAGCCAACACATTCTAATGCAGCGAAGGAACTGTTTAATAATTGCATTTCCTGAAATACCGTTCCCATTTTACATTTCCAAACCAATGAAAATTTAAGTGGAGCCGATTCTTCTGTGTAAATGTTTCTCAGCAGTGGCATAGTGGCAAAGTTTTCCTTACACTTTGGTTGAACATGTCTGTCTCGTGGCGAAGCTGTGTGTACTGACAGAGGTGTTGCCGAATCATTTCAATCCTTTCAACCTCCAACCTCTCAAGCTCCTGCGAGATCAAAAACAAACAGAAATATTAGAACGAGCTTGATATTAACATCAAATTCAAACTCAATTGCAATCATGTATTGTATTTCAGCTGACTGGTTAGCACGCAACAACAGCCTTTCACTGTACCTCAGTACACATGACAATAAACTAGACTGAACATGCCCCATGTTGCTGCAGTGAGTGACATGGCTTTAAGCTTTTGAACATTGTCTTTGATCGAAGGAAATAGTCCTTTCAAGTTTCAAACCAAATCATGTCTTTACGGCCAACCAAAAGTGGAGACGATTTAGTCACAAGTAAAATCAACAGAATTTATCCACTAAACAATGGATGGATTATCCCCAATGACACAGTCCCTACCTTCCCCCAACATAGCCCATCTAACCCTACCAGAGATCGTTTCCATCTGACCTCTAGATTTCTAACTCCCTTGTCAAAGCTGGAGATAGGCAAGAGATTGGCAATAACCTCTCAGTACTCAGCATACTGTTACCTATTCAACGATGCTCTTAGCAACATCAATTACTTCATGATACCCCCTCCTTCTGCAGGCTCCTCCACATGGAACATCAGATACATGTTCACTTAGAATGAACAGTGCAAAGGTCACTATCACCGTGGAGTGGACACATGCATATTTCATGGTCCTCACCCCACATTAACTCTTGGTTTGCCATGTTTTGACCTCGGGTCTTGAAGAAACGATGGTGTGATGATTTACAAATGTCCTCTCGGTTGATGATAATACATTGGCAGCCTTTGCAAGCACTTGCTATTTTAAACAAGATATCATGGAGGGAACGTTTTAAAGAAACTTAAAGAAAAAGGATATCAGAAGGAGCTAGTTGCCTTCTTTAAATGGCCACTAAAGCTGATGGAGAGTAAAGTTTGATTGGCATCGTAACCAGTCACACTGCCAGTCTGCCTCCAAGCAGGGTTGGTTACAATTACCTCCTTACTGCCTGGTTTACATATAAGAAACTCCCAAAGAACCCAGTCAAGGCAACTTCTCTACTTCCATACGGGATCTGGCTTTCCCTATTATTAAGTAAAATCCGAGTTTTGCTATTTTTTCACCAATTTTATCAAGCAGGAAGGTTGCTTCCAAGGTTCTGATATCTATTTTCAGAATTTCGATTTCCACAAATTGAAATAAGCAACAGATTCTTCTGGAGGTCTGGCTGCTGGCAGCAGAGTACTGGTGCAAAAGGACAGTCCGGCAGATCCCTGGTTAAAACACAGTGAGTGGGTTAGGCTGCACAAGACAGATAAAGACAAGTCCAATTATTCATGTTGCATTTCCAGCTACTGCAGCATGTCTTTGTGAGCTCACCGTCTGCCTCACAGGAAACAGATGTGAAACACACGCCGTTAGCTGCTCTCCTGAACGCAAAACAGGAAGTGATAAAAATGCTTTTCATTTTATGGCACCACTTGTTCAATCATAAATAATTATCCACACGACACTGGGCATTACGACATGCGTGCTGCACAAACAGACAAAGCTACAGTTAGATGCACCACTTCAAGTAAATTGCATTGCCAAAGAGTGAAAGAGATTATTGATCATGTATCCAAAGATTCAAAATAACGATTTGCATTTACGTGTATGAGGGAATTGCAGATGCTGGTTTACACCGGGGATAGACACAAAATGCTGGAGTAACACAGCGGGATAGGCAGCTTCTCTGGATAGAAGGAATGGGGGACATTTCGGGTCAAAACACTTCTTCAGACTGAGGACTTACATTTACTTCTGTGGCTGCAGAACTCCTGAAGTCCATAATTGCCAAAACGTATATTTTAATAGATAATAGAAAATAGACAATAGGTGCAGGAGTAGACCATTCGGCCCTTCGAGCCAGCACCACCATTCAATGTGATCATGGCTGATCATCCCCAATCAGAACCCCGTTCCTGCCTTCTCCCCATATCCCCTGACTCCGCTATTTTTAAGTGCCCTATCTAGCTCTCTCTTGAAAGCATCCAGAGAACCCGCCCCCACTGCCCTCTGAGGCAGAGAATTCCACGGACTCACCACTCTCTGTGAGAAAAAGTGTTTCCTCGTCTCCGTTCTAAATGGCTTACCCCTTATTCTTAAACTGTGGCCCCTGGTTCTGGACTCCCCCAACATCGGGAACATGTTTCCTGCCTCTAGCGTATCCAAACCCTTAACAATCATATACGTTTCAATGAGATTCCTTCTCATCCTTCCAAACTTCAGAGTGTACAAGTCCAGCTGCTCCATTCTGTCAGCATATGACAGTCCCGCCATCCGGGGAATTAACCTTGTAAACCTACGCTGCATTCCGTCAATAGCAAGAATGTCCTTCCTCAAATTAGGGGACCAAAACTGCACACAATACTCCAGGTGTGGTCTCACTAGGGCTCTGTACAACTGCAGGAGGACCTCTTTGCTCCTATATTCGATTCCCCTTGCTATAAAGGCCAGCATGCCATTTGCTTTCTTCACTGCCTGCTGTACCTGCATGCTTACTTTCATAGACTGATGTACAAGGACCCCCAGATCCCGTTGTACTTCCCCTTTTCCAAACTTGACGCCATTTAGATAGTAATCTGCCTTACTGTTTTTACTACCAAAGTGTATAACCTCACATTTATCTGCATTAAACTTCATCTGCCATGCATCTGCCCATTCCCCCAACCTGTCCAAATCACCCTGCATTCTCATAGCATCCTCCTCACAGTTCACACTGCCACCCAGCTTTGTGTCATCTGCAAATTTGCTAATGTTACTTTGAATCTCTTCATCCAAATCATTAATGTATTTTGTAAATAGCTGCGGTCCCAGCACCGAGCCTTGCGGTAGCCCACTAGTCACTGACTGCCATTCTGAAAGTGACCCGTTAATCCCTACTCTTTGTTTCCTGTCCGCCGACCACTTCTCTATCCATGTCAGCACTCTACCCCCAATACCATGTGCCCTAATTTTGTCCACTAATCTCCTATGTGGGACCTTATCAAATGCTTACTGGAAGTCCAGGTACGCTATATTCACTGGCTCTCCCTTGTCCATTTTCCTAGTTACATCTTCAAAAAATTCCAGATTAGTCGAGCATGATTTCCCCTTTGTAAATCCATGCTGACTGGGACCGATCCTGTTACTGCTATCCAAATGTTCGGCTATCTCATCTTTTATATTTGACTCCAGCATCTTCCCCACCACCGCTGTCAGGCTAACTGGTCTATAATTCCCTGTTTTCTATCTCCCGCCTTTTTAAAAAGTGGGATAACATTAGTTACCCTCCAATCCACAGGAACTGATCCTGTGTCTATAGAACATTGGAAAATTATCACCAATGCATCCACGATTACTGGAGCCACTTCCTTAAGTACCCTGGGATGCAGACCATCAGGTCCTGGGGATTTATCAGCCTTCAGTCCCATCAGTCTATCCAACACCATTTCCTGCCTAATGTGGATTTCCTTCAGTTCCTCTGTCACCCCAGATCCTCTGGCCACTACTATATCAGGAAGATTATTTTGTGTCCTCCTTAGTGAAGACAGATCCAAAGTACCTGTTCAACTCATCTGCCATTTCCTTGTTCCCCATAATAAATTCACCTTTTTCGGTCTTCAAGGGTCCAACTTTGGTCTTAACTAATTTTTTCCTCTTCACATACCTAAAGAGGTTTTTACTATCCTGCTTTATATTCTTGGCAAGCTTACTTTCGCACCTCATCTTTTCTCCCCGTATTGGTTTTTTGGTTATCTTCCGTTGCTCTTTAAACATTACCCAATCCTCTTGCTTCCCGCTCATCTTTGCTAAGTTGTACTTCTTCACTTTAATTTTTATACTGTCCCTGACGTCCCTTGTCAGCCATGGTCGTCCCTTTCATCCCTTGGAATCTTTCTTCCTCCTAGGAATGAACTGATCCTGCACCTTCTGTATTAATACTAGAAACACCTGCCATTTTTGTTCCACTTTTTGTTCCACCTGCTAGTGCATCTTGTCAGTCAACTTTGGCAGTTCCTCCCTCATCTCCCCATAGTCCCCTTTATTCAACTGCAACACTGACACCTCCGATCTACCCTTCTCCCTCTCCAATTGTAGATTAAACCTGACCATGTTATGGTCACTGCATCCTAATGGCTCATTAACCTCGAGGTCCTTTATCAAATCCGGTTCATTACATAACACTAAATCCAGAATTGCCTTCTCCCTGGTAGGCTCCAATACAAGAATCCATCCAAGAATACACTAAGAATCCATCACGAAGGCACTACAAAGTCCCTTTCTTGGGGTCCAGTACCAACCTGATTTTCCCAGTCTACCTGCATGTTGAAATCTCCCATAACAACCACAGCATTACTTTTACTACATGCCAATTTTAACTCCTGATTCAACATGCGCCCTATGTCCAGACCACTGTTTGGGGGCCTGTAGATTAGTCCCATTAGGGTCTTTTTACCCTTACAATTCCTTAGTTCTATCCATACTGACTCCACATCTCCTGTTTCAATGTCACCCCTTGCAAGGGACTGAATTTCATTCCTCACCAACAGGGTAACCCCACCCCCTCTGCCCACCTGTCTGTCTTTTCGATAGGAGGTATACCCTTGAATATTCAGTTCCCAGCCCTGGCCCTCTTGCAGCCATGTCTCAGTAATTCCCACAACATCATACTTGCCAGTTTCTAACTGAGCCTCAAGCTCGTCCACTTTATTCCTTATACTTCACGCATTCATATACAGCACTTTGACCTCCGTATTCACTTCCCCCCTCGCACCTGGCCCTGACCTTACTCTGTTGTCCCTTCTCGAGCTTTCCTTCCCATTAATTCGAGAATCTTTTGTAATTTTTCCTGTAGTCACTTCTCCTTCAACTCCATCTTTATACTCCCGATTTGTCAATCCAACCCCCCCCCCCCCCTCCCCCCCCCCCCCACTATTTAGTTTAAACCCACACGTGTAGCCCTAGCAAACCTGCCTGCCAGAATGTCCCCCTCCAGCTAAGGTGTAACCCGTCCCTTATGTACAGGTCACCCCTGCCCCAGAAGAGATCCTAGTGGACTATAAATCTAAATGCTTGCCCCCTGCTCCAGCCCCTCAGCCACACATTCAGATCCCCTATCTCCCTGTTCCTGTCCTCGCTAGCACGAGGTACTGGAACCAATCCAGAGATAACTACCCTAGAAGTCCGGCATTTCAGTCTTCTTCCCAACCCTCTGAAGTCATGTTGGAGAAACTCCTTCCTCTTCTTCCCGATGTCGTTTGTGCCTAGGTGCACAACTACTGCCGGCTGTTCACCTTCGTTCTCGAGGATGTTCTGAATTTGGCTTGTGACATCATGAACCCTGGCACCAGGGGGGCAATAGACCATCCTCGCATCTCGTCTGCCGCCACAGAATCTCCTGCTCGCTCCTCGGACAATGGAGTCACCCACCACTAGGGCTCTGCCCGACGTCGGTCTCGCCGGTCGAGTCCCATCTCTAGGATTGGATCCACCGACATGTCCGTCGCTCGGACTGGAAACATCGGCTCCCCGGACAGTTCCCGAGAGGGCGTACCTGTTTTCATTAGGCACAGCCACCTGGGTCTTCTGCACTCCACGATTTCCACCCTTTCTCTCCGGCACACATCTTGGTTCTTCCCGTATCCTCGGCGTGACTACCTCACTGTAGGTCCTGTCCAGGAAACTCTCGTTTACCTGGATGGTCCTGAGGTCAATACAATTTTGCATTGTAGTCACTATTGCTATGCATGAATGGTAGAGCTCATGTTAACCAATGCAAGCTTCCATACACAAGCGTAATGGTCAGATTGTTTTACATAGAACAGTACAGCACAGGAACAGGCCCTTTGGCCCAAACATGATGCCAAGACTAACTCTCACCTGCCTACACATAATCCATAACCATCAATGCCCTACATATCCATATGCCTTCCAAATGTCTCGTAAACGCCACTATCATATCTGCTTTTCCCACCAGCCACAGTAGCGTGTTGCAGGCACCCACCATCTTCTGTGTAAAAACCATGCCCCGCACATCTCCTTTATGCTTTGCCCCTCTCACCTTAAAGTGATGCCCTCTAGTATTTGATTTCTCCATCCCAGGATGAAGGTTCTGACTGTCTACTCCTCTCATTATTTTATACACTTCTATCAGGTTTCCACAACCTCCGGCATTCCAGAGAAAACAATCCAAATCTGTCCAACCACAGCCTGCAGTTAACATCCCTTATCCAGGCAGCATCCGATAAACTTGCTCTGCCCGCTTTCCAAAGCCTCCACATATTTCCTGAAAGGGGGCGACCAGAACTGCACATAGTACTCCAAATGAGGCCTAAGCAAAGTCCTAAAAAGCTGCATCGTGACTTCCTGACTCTTGTACTCAATGCCCTGGCCTACGAAAGCAAACCTACAGCATTTTGTGTTAACGTTTCACGGACGAATGATAAATATGACCAGACACCAGGGAGGTGACTCCGTAGCACAATTTTAAAGTAAACAAGATTTAAAGCTACGGAGTCACCTCCACACACAAACATGTATGTGGTTGAATGTCCTAAGGACAGCACCTCCAACATGAAATCGTTGTATAACATAATCTAACATGGAGGATAATTTGACTCTTCAGTTCTGTGCTTCTCTACAATGAGTTACCCAGCCATCTGCACGCCATCTGCACTGTATAAACATGATGACAGCTTCTGTCTCTACCAAGCAATGAGTCCCAGACCCTCACCATCCTTCTACCAATGGCCCCTGGCTTTTGTCCTGCCCCCACCTCCTCCACAGGGGACAATAAATCTTTTTACATTTGCCATATTTCACATTCTCTTCTCAACCTTCTCTGCTAGTCTTTGAAACCCGGAATTTCAAGCCTTGGCAATATCCTTGTGAATTTGTTCAGCAACCTTGCCAGTTTAATCATCTCCTTAAAATGGTGACGAGACATGGCAATAATAATTAACTTTTCATGTAACTGGTATTGTGTACAGTTCTAGCATAACCTCCCTGCTCTTATATTCTCCCCCACCATCCAATAAATAAATCATCCCATATGGCCTATAAACCCTTATTTCAATTCTGCTATCTTTAAAGATTTGTGGATAGCTCCAACTTCTCAACATCCTCACATTTACATTGCCCCCCCCCCCCCCCCTAGTGCATCACCTCATTTAAGTTGAAATCAATAGATAGAACAAAAAGCAAGTGTGACCAAGTGCTGAGTCCTGCAAAAAACGGCCCTCTCAAAATATACTCAGTCTATGGCTGCCATTGGGGCAGTTTTGGACCTAATTTGCCACTGGTCACCATTTTGACCAGGCTGGCAATTTGTTAATAGCTTTGCTAAGATCCACACATATTGAATACAGCATAGCAAAGTGTGCAGTCATGTACTTTGGTAGTAGGAATAAAGGCGTAAATAATTCCGAAATCGGAGGTGCAAAGGGAATTGAGAGATCTGGTGCAGGATTCCCAAGAAAGTAAATTAGCAAATTGAATCAGTAGTAAGGAAGGCGAATGCAACGTTAGTATTTCGAGAGGGCTACAATACAAAAACAGGACTTCCTTACTATAAGGCTTTTTAAGGCACGGTCAGATTGCATTTGGAATATTGTGAGCAGTTTTGTGCCCCATATCTGAGGAAGGATGTGCTGGCATCGGCGAGGGTCCAGAGGAGGTTTACAAAAATGATAGAGTGAATATGAAGAGGATGTTTTCACAAGTGGAAGAGTCTGGGACCAGAGGCCAAATGCTCAGAATAAAAAGATGCACCTTTACAAAGGAGATAAGAAGGAATTTCTTTAGTCAGAGGGTGGTGAATCTGTGCAATTCATTGCCACCGGTTGACAGAATCTTGAGCACCGTTGTCGGGTTATGGAGTGAAAGCAGGAGAATGGGGTTGAGACGGAAATATAGATCAGGCATGATTGAATGGTGGAATAGGCTTGATGGGCCGAATAGCCTTATTCTGCTTTGAGAACATGGATTTATGAACGGACAGACTGCAAATTACTGTCCTCAGCAACAGTCTAATGAATTATTAATCGAATGAAGCAGCAATTGCTTAAATTTGGTCATCTCTTTCCCATTTCAAATCTTTTCCTCAGGGGGTTGTCGGCTGAAGGTTGTAAGTTTTCTTCTCAGGAAAACACATTCAAAACACAAGCATTTGGTCAATTATTCAGTATCTGGCACTTGAGCCATTTACACACAATGAAATACTGCCTTGAAAATGAAGAAGTGAGAATAATAAGGAAGTCATGCTATGTTCATACCAAAGATCAACATATCCCTGTGGAGTACGTTGCCACTGAATCGTGAAATTATTGTTGACAAGTTGATTGGCTTTGCTGAAGGGAAGGTGGAAGAATATTCTACAAAGGTGGTTGAATGGCTTTGATCATTCTCAGAATTGTTTCTGTTCTTTTATTCCTTTTTCATTGTAATATAAATCTTTTAAGTCAGTCTAATTGTTCTGCTTTTTTTTTGTCTTGTGGCTTATAAACTATTTTTTGCCGTGGAAGGTACAAATACCATGTAACCACAACACTGAATGTGAAAACACTGCGGCCTCTTCTTCTGGTCGAGTATGAAATTAAAACTCAACACAACCCAGGCCCGCCCTGTGCAAGAAGATGTCCACAGGTGAATGTTGCTAACTGGCACATTCAAAGGTGCAGGAGTACCCGCTGAGAGGTGCAGAGGAGGAAGATGAAGCTGAAGATGAGTAAAGTCAAATGTCCAGTAGAGCTACTGCCTTACAGCGCCAGCGACCTGGGTTCTCTGTGATCTTTGACTTCCTCCCACACTCCAAAGACCTACAGGTTTGTGGGTTAATTGGCTTGGCATAAGTGTAAATCGTCCCTAGTGCGCCTACGATAGTGTAGGTGTGCGGGGATTGCAGACGGTGGGCCAAAGGGCTTGTTTCTGTGCTATGCCTCTAAACTAAACTACTTTAATGCAAGAAGTCTCACCGAAAAATTCAAAGCATGGATCAGAACTTTGGATTGCGATATTATGGAATATTCGCTGAGGGATGGATAGGACCAGCAGATCAATATTCCAAGCACCAATACTTCTGACATTTCACTGCTGGAGGTTAGGCAGTTGCACTGTTGATTAGGGAAAAGATCAGAGATAGTACAGAGAGAGCCCATCCCAGGGAGAATATCGGTAGACCTTCAAAATAAAAAAAGACTAATCACTTTGATGGGGTTGTACTATAAATCCTCAAATAGTTAGCAGGAAGTAGAGGAACAATCGAGTAGGGAAATCACAGATGGGGGTGGGAATTATAGGATTATAAATCATAGGTGATTCTCACTTGTAATCGTGCGCTATAGGGCTGCTTTCAGATTAACTAATTAATTGATTAATTTTGAAAAAGTGATTAATCACAATCATTAATGACTCACTTTGCCACTCAATGAATCATTTAATAATTAAATTCATTAAGATTCAAAAATCTAATTTTTGTGATTTTCAAATTAAAGCTCATTCTTGGCTAATTGACCTTTATTTCACAAACATACTTTAGACTTTCATTACATGTGATCATAAAAAAGATAAGGCATCACTCAATGATGTGCACAATTTTGTGAGCGAGAGGCCAGCAGCACGAAAACATCTTTCAGATTCAACAGAGCTGGGAGGAATCATCATGAGTGCTCTGTACTTTTTTGTGTGCTTGGGCGTTTCAATGTGCTTTCCAGGAAAGCCATTTCTCGCTTCAACATCTTCAGAATGTCTTTGAGGTTTAAATATGACTCCACTGGCTTTGGCTTCTTGACGTTCTTTCTGGAGTGAATGACATCGAGCTCTTCTCATTAACTTTGCCTCACTGTGCCCTCAGCTTAATCATTATCTTCCCAAAAGCCGTGCCCATATTCTAGTATTTTCTTCAGATCCTGCTTCATTTCTTTCTGAATATTTTTTCCAAACTTCATGATCATGTCACACACTCTCTCCCCCTCTCGTACTTGGGGTTTTTAGACCTCGTGCTTTGCAGCCATGTTTGATGTTGATACTTCTGGCCAATACCAAACTCAGATATTTCTGTTGATTTCTTTTAGAAATGTGAAATCATTGTTCCCTGATTTGTGCAGGATAGAATGGCAACTGACTTGTCTGAAGACACTGGGTCAAGTTTAAAGGCATCTTTGTGTTCAAGATGATATTTGATTAACAAATTATATTTTAAAGGTGCTTCCCAATGCTTGCACTTCACTGAATTCCTGTTGTTTTAGTTCATTAGAAAGGTGTGCCCAATGTCCGATGTCTTGCCTTGAAAACCAATCCAGTTTTTCAACATTTTCTGAATGCATTGAACTGATTTATTATATTTACGTTTTTGCTTAGCTTTACTGGATAGACTGACAGAAAAGTTACCAAACATTTATTTACAAAACAAAGAATTCTCGTACCATCCTATTCTAGTAGCTTCAGAGAAGAGTGAGCTTAGAAAGTTAATCACTTGAATCGATTAATCATGGGTGATTAATCATTAATCCGTTTTTTCTTAAACTAATTAATCACAGCCGTTTTAGTGCTAAGGGATTAATTGAGGCAGAAATTGTTAAGCATGTCCAGTAAAGGTTTCTGATGCAATATTTAGATGGTTCTAATGGAGAAGGGGCTACACTCAATCTCCATTTCGGAAATAAGATTGGTTGGTTTGTCGGTGAGGGATGAATGACTAACATTCTATCATTTCAAGACAGTCATGAAACAGCATTGGACTGTTCGTCCAGTTAAAGGCTAACATGGGAGTATTTCAATTTCAATGGCATCAGACAGAAACTCTTAAAGGTTGGATGGGTGAGGCTGTTTGCAGCTAAAGCAATGTCCAGCAAGTGGAAGGCTTTTAAAAGTGGGATGAAAAGAATTCAGGGCCAGCATGTTCCTGTTAAGAGTGAACGGCAAAATTGGCATAATTAGAGTACCTTGGCTGATGAGGAAGATTTTTAGGCTCTGGTCAAGAAAAAGGAGGTATCGATCAAGTATAGGTAGAGGAGATCAACCACATCCCTTGAAAAGTATAAGGGATATGCCTCCTACAGGTATATTAAGAGTAAAAGAGTGGTTAGGAAAATAATAGGTCCCCTTAATGATCAGCAAGGCTGTCTTTGCGCAGAGCCACAAGAGACGGGGAGATAATAAATTAATAGTTCATTGTTTTACTTATCAGAAGATCATGGAAGCTAAGGAACTGCGGCATATAAGTTGTGATGTCTTAGATAATGTACACATGACCAAATAGGAGGGTCTTAAAGTGCATTAGAACACAGGAGAGGACCAGGCCCTTCAGGTCCAGGTGCTTGTGCTCAACATGTTGCCACATTAATCTCCTCTGCATGATCCATATCCCTCCATTCCTTGCATATCCACGTGAATATCCAAAAGCCCTGTTTTTTGCAACTATCGTACCAGATTCCACCAACATCCTGGCAGTGCATTCCAGGCCACACCAATCTCTGTGTAAAAAAACTTGTCCCACACATCTCCTTTAAACTTTCCCCCTCTGACCTTAAAGCTATGCACCCTTGGAAAATATAAATCCTCTATATGCCTCTCATAGCTTTATATACTTCTACCAGGTCCCCCCTCAACCTTAAATGCTCCAGAGTATACAAACTCATCAATCTCTCCTTATGCCAAATGTAGACACTTTTATCCCACTTTTATGGGCGCGTGTTGGTGCAGCGGTAGAGTTGCTGCCTTACAACACCAGAGACCTGGGTTCGTTCCTGACTATGGGTGCTGTCATTACGAAGTTTGCATGGGTTTTCTCCGGGCGTTCTGGTTCCTTCCCAACTCCAAAGAAGTACAGGTTTGTAGGCTAATTGGATTGGTAAAATAGTAAATTGTCCCTCATGTGTGTGTGTAGGATAGTGTTGGTGTGTGGGGATCGCTTGTCGGCGCGGACTCAGTGGGCCGAAGGGCCTGTTTCTGCGCTGTATCTCTAAACGAAACAAGGAACTGCACATGCTGTTGAAACCTCTTCTGCAACCACTTCAAACCTTCCCCATCCTTCCTGTAATGGGGTTGACCAAAACTGTGCACACTACAGCACTACAGTGGTTCAGCCACTATTTCAGAAAGCTGCAACATAACTTTCCTCACTTTTATACTCATTGCTTACTCCGATGAATGCAAGCATACCATACCCCTTCTTTACACTGAAGATAGGCACAACATGCTGGAGTAAATCAGCGGGCCAGGCAGCATCTCTGGAGAAAAGGAATGGGTGACGTTTTGGGTCGAGACCCTCCTTTACAACTCTATCTACTGATCTTGCCACTTTCAGGAAAATGGTGGACTTGGAGCCCAAGATCCCTCTGCACATCCAGGCTGTTAAGATGTATTAAGGTGGATAAATCTCCAGGGCTTCACTAAGTATGCCCTTAGACCTCATGGGAAGTTAGGGCAGAAATCGCAGAGACCCTTGCAGAGATATTTAAGGGCCTGTCCCACTTAGGCAATTTTTTGTGGCAGAATCTTTTGTAACTTTATAATTTTGTCAGTCACAGGTGAGGTTCTGCAAAACTAGAGGATAACCAACGTTGTTTATGTATTTAAGAAGGGCAGCAAGGATATCGAGGGTGCTACAGGTTTCTAAGCCATACATCAATGGTGGGAAAGTTATTGGAAAGGATTGTGAGAGGCAGGTTTTTCTTGCTTTTGGAAAGCAAGGACTGGTTAGGGATAATCAGCATGGTTTAATTCGTGGAAAATGTGTCATAAATATGATTGAGTGATTTTTGAAGAGCTGGCCAAGAGGTTTGGGGAAGTCAGGGCAGTAGATATTGTCTACTTGGACTTTAACAAGGTCCCACGTGGTAGCTGATCCAGAAGGTTAGAACTAAAACATTTGAAGACACTGAAAGAAATTTGAAGGCACGTTTGTGTTCCAGATGATATTTGAATGTCAACAGGGGTGGCTGATATTTGAAAGTTGTTTCACAATGCTATTATTTTACTAAATTCCTATCTTTCTATGTTCATAAGAAAGTTGTGCCATTCCTCGGACTTGAAAACCAATCCATTTATTTGGCAGCATGCTGATTGAAAATTTCTGAACGCATTTAACCAATTTACGTTTTTGCTTAGCTTGACTGGATAAACTGGATGAAAAGTTTCCAAACATTTATTTACAAAACAAGGAATTCTCGCAGCATCCCATTCTAGTATTAACTTCAGAGTGGAGAGTTTAGAATGTTAATCACTGTAATCGATTAAGCATGATGAGACAAATGATTAATCATGGGTGTTTAATCATTAATCACTTTTTAATAAAAAAACAAATTAATCACAGCCGTCTTAGTGCTAAGGGATTAATTGAGGCAGAAATTGTTAAGCATGTCCAGCAAAAGTTTCTGATGCTATATTTAGATGGCTCTAATAGAGAAGGAGCTGCACTCAATCTCCCCTTAGGAAATTAGACCAGGCTTCATAAACTGCAATTGGAGTATGGGTGAGCAATTTTGAGCACTGGGCTTGCACTCGCTGGAGTTTAGAATGATGAAGGAACTCCTCATTGAAACTTACCGAACAGTGAAAGGTCCGGTTAGAGTGAATGTGGAGAGGATGTTTCCACAAATGGGAGAGTCTAGGACCAGAGGCTGTAGCCTCAGAATAAAAGGACCTACCTTTAGTGAGGAGATGAGGAGGAGTTATTTTTAGGGTGGTGAATCTGTGGAATGCATTGCTACAAAAGACAATGGAGGCCGTCAATTGATATTTTTAAGGCACAGATTGATACTATATGTGTCAGGGGTTATGGGGAGAAGCATAGGAATGGTGTTGAGAGGCAAAGAAAGATCAGCCATGATTGAATGGCAGAGTAGACTTGATGGGTAGAATGGCCTGATTCTGCTCCCATCACTTATGAGATCTTACATGGTCGCTGATCCAGAAGGTTAGAACAGAAAGTGTGGAAGAGCCAACCAGATATAAAATCCAGTGTGGGCTAGACAACCGGATGTAAAATTGGCTTGGTGGAAGGAAGGGAGAGGGTGGTAGTAGGTTCAAGGAACTGGAGATGCTGGCTTACAAAAAAAGACCTAGTGCTGGAGCAACTCAGCAGGTCAGGCAGCATCTCTGTACAACATGGATAGGTGACGTTTTGGGTTGGAGCCCTTTTCAGAATTGCTGGAGGCAGGAACAGTAACAACATTTAAGAGGCATCTGGATAGGTACATGAATGAGCAAAGCATAGAGAGATATGATACCAATTCAGTCAAACAGACTAGTAGAGCTAGTTAATGGTTGGCCTAAATGTGCATTGCAAACAGTCAGTTTCTTTGCTGCACATGTATGCAGTGAAGCTGGGTGCAGTCACCATGATGCCTCTGTGGGGAAGGACCACAGTCTCGGGTCCATAGAAACATAGAAATTAGGTGCAGGAGCAGGCCATTCGGCCCTTCGAGCCTGCACCGCCATTCAATACGATCATGGCTGATCATCCAACTCAGTATACTGTACCTGCCTTCTCTCCATACCCCCTGGTCCCTTTATCCACAAGGGCCACATCTAACTCTTAAATATAGCCAATGAACTGGCCTCAACTACCTTCTGTGGCAGAGAATTCCAGACACTACTGGACTGAGGGACTGGAGAGTGAGGGTCTGGGCCCTACGTAGCTGGTTTTCACACGCTTCATGCGTGCATTCAGGAAACATGTTTGCCAGTCTCATGTTGCAAAATAATACATTG
Source organism: Okamejei kenojei (assembly GCA_035221665.1). Classification (NCBI taxonomy): domain Eukaryota; kingdom Metazoa; phylum Chordata; class Chondrichthyes; order Rajiformes; family Rajidae; genus Okamejei; species Okamejei kenojei. The sequence continues at coordinate 10,048,078 of CM069153.1, forward strand.
AGTTTAAAGAAAGACATGGATGGTTCTGTTTTCTGTAAAATTACAAGTAAAGCATATTTTTTCACATATAAAAATTATAACTGATCTGAATCAAAGCCAAGAACCTCGTACTCCTCAGATCAAAATCACAATAAATATAACTATCTCATCATATGTGCTTTTAGTCTCTTTAAAAATGAATGACCAAATGTTGACCGGGAACAGGATCCTAAGGACATGACCCTCATCTGGATAAGGTACTGAGCCAGGCCAGTGTCCCACCCCATGTTCTGTCAGAACATCCACGTGATCCACATGTGAGAGACATAGTCAGGTCCTGGCAGTCCCAGGGCCTCTCGCATATTCAGGACTCAATATTCCAATTGTGGTCTAAATACAGTTTAAAACCCATTCAAAAGAATGTAAGAAACTTACAGGCATGTGAGTTGACTAAATTAAGATGTTTACAGAAGCTTTTCAAAACCAGCAGCTACTTGGAACAATTATTTGCATAAATTTTAAATGGGTGGGAATACTGGCTGCCAAATCGTGTCTTGAAATGTGTGAGCACACTAGGTGCTTTGTGCGGTTTGAACCTTTGTGAGCCATTGAGGGTGACAAGTTGGGAGGTCCTGGCACGGAAAGTTCATTTGGTCCAAGTGGCATCGTGTGAGGTTGCTACTAGTTCAATAACACTCTAGTGATGGTTACACAGCCTCAGCCCCCTGCTGGGAACAGCCCAATGTACATTGGAGCATGTGTTCACAACTAGCAGATATGAAAGGCCTGAAATAAAAACAAAATCATCAGACATCTCAGGGGAGAAATGGCTACCCAGTCTAAGTGGACCATAAACTAATTCACAAACGTAGTTGAGATAGATCTTTAGTGACATAGGATATAGCCCAGTTGCTATCTGATGGCCTAACGTGTCTGCTTAGTTCAGCATGTGATACTCCTGCACCTGCATCTAGCGGTATTGGGTTCATGCCAGGCTCCGGCTCCAGAGTTGGAAATGAAATATAACTGACACTCCAGCTACACATCATGGCCTATTACACTGGGGACAGAATTTAACATGAACCTCAGGCTGAAATCATGCCTGCTTAGTCAGTGGATGCAAGTGGACCTCACGCACACTTTAAAGGGAGGAAATTGAGTCATATGACCAATTAATGCTGCCAAAATCAAATCAATTGGTCATGCATTATTTTTGGTGACGCTGCACAGCGTAGTTTCTGTAATAATGCTGTCTGCACCTCAAACGTAATGATATAATTGTGAGATGTTGGGAGATGTCTTGTGAACATAATGAAACTCTGTTTAAGAAAGAACTGCATATGCTGGAAAAATCGAAGGTAGACAAAAAAATGTTGGAGAAACTCAGCGGGTGAGGCAGCATCTATGGAGAGAGGCGACGTTTCGGGTTGAGACCTTTCCTCAGACTGATGTCGGGGTGGGGGGGGGGGGGGGTGGGAAAGAAAGGAAGTTGGCGGAGACAGTAGTGCTGATGGGAGAACTGGGAAGGAGGAGGGGAAGGAGGGAGAAAGCAAGGGCTATCTAAAATTAGAGAAGTCAATGTTCATACCGCTGGGGTGTAAACTACCCAAGCAAAATATGGGGTGCTGTTTCTCTAATTTGCGCTGGACCTCACTCTGGCAATGGAGGAGGCCCAGGACAGAAAGGTCAGATTGGGAAAGTGGGGGGAGTTGAAGTGCTGAGCAACCGTGGTATCAGGTTGGTTACTGCATGAGTTTGCACTCTATTAACAGCAGGGAACATTCTCTGGAAAACCACATGTGCTATTTGAACATCATCTCAAGATTGCTATCCAAAATATGTTCAGCTCTCCATCAATGCACAAGTACATTTTGCTTTATTTTATTATCTCTGAAAGACAGATGGCCTGAGGAAAATAATGTTTCCTAACGGAACACAAAACCTCAGTGGGTCAGATAGCATCTCCGGAGAAAAAAGAATAGGTGATGTCTATATCTCTCGTTCCTCTTACCCCTGACTATCAGTCTGATGAAGGGTCTCGGCCCAAAGTCACCTATTCCTTCTCTCTAGAGATGCTGCTTTTCCCGCTGAGTTACTCCAGCTTTTTGTGTCTATCCTTGGCTTAAAGCAGCATCTGCATTTCCTTCCTACACAATGTTTCCTAACTGTTTGAATTGCAGTTTCATTACAAGGACAGTAAAATCGACCAATGTTCCAATGGAATAATTGATTGCTGCTCACCAGAGTTGTCGTGACCATCTCTTCGAACCATTTTGATTGGGTTTGGTTGTAGAGGTCAACACAGCGCATTAGTTCATCACCTGTAATCAGAAATTATATTCTTTAAAGGCTGGGCTAAAACAACACCATTGACGATTTATCATAAATGGTTGTTTTTATTAGACACACATTCAGTCCCACTCAATAGACTTGCAATTAGATTCATCAAACTCTTCAACTCTCTGAATTGGGAACTCCTGTTTCTCTCTCCACATATGCTGCCAGTCCAGATGAGTGTTTTTATCATTACTACTGCAATTTGTAATGATCAAAAACCTTTAGCTATTGGGCTAACCAGGCTGGCCTGTGGCTATCAGGACTGGGATAATTCCTGGGATGACAGGACTGTCATATGTTGATAGAATGGAGCGGCTGGGCGTATACTCTGGAATTTAGAAGGATGAGAGGAGATCTTATTGAAACATCGAAGGTTATTAAGGGTTTGGACATGCTTGAGGCAGGAAACATGTTCCTGATGTTGGGGGAGTCCAGAACCAGGGGCCACAGTTTAAGAATAAGGGGTAAGCATTTACAATGGAGATGAGGAAAAACATTTTCATACAGAGGGGTGTGAATCTATGGAATTCTCTGCCTCAGAGGACGGTGGAGGCCAATTCTCTGGATGCTTTCAAGAGAGAGTTAGATGGAGCTCTTAAAGATAGCGGAGTCAGGGGATAAGGGGAGAAGGCAGGAACGGGGTACTGATTGGATGATCAGCCTTGATCATATTGAATGGCGGTGCTGGCTGGATGGGCCGAATGGTCTAATCCTGCACCTAGTGTCTATTGTCTATTGAGTCATCACCTGGCATGTCCACCTACACTTACCTGAGCCAGATGAGGAGCTCACCTCACCTGCCCTCAGCTCCGTCATATCGGGCACGATGTTGGTGACGCAGCCACAGCTGGATTATGGACCTCCCCCCAAACTCCCTTCTATTGACTTCATTTATACCTCACGTTGCCTCAGCAAGGTCAGCAGCATAATCAAGGACAGGTCGCACCCTGGCTACTCCCTCTTCTCCCTGCAAGGCTGGGCAACGAGCTTTGTTTTCTCTTATAGGGATATGGATTTTAACAGATCTTAACACACACGGACACACACGTGCACACACACACACACACACATGCACACACATACAGGATCAAAATCCAGATAGACACTCGTAGTTCACAAAGGAGACAATTGGGTCTAAAATTTTAAGGAATGCATAAAAACATCCTTACAAGAGAAACTGTTGACCAACGTGTTTCTCTGTACTTTGCTATGACAAACCTTTGCTTGTCCAAAGGTGCACAAATAGTGTGAGAATTTAGCAACTGAAGGGAGAATCAAGCGAGCTGGTGATGGTGAGGATTTTAACGTTAATATTGATGATGTTAAAACCTCGTCAATACTCATGCTGAATGACCAAATCACACCATGCTGTGATAACTCAATGGTATTTTATGGCATTTATAAGTGGCAAATGTTTAAACAAAATAATCATAAAATCTTAAGACTGCAGAAAGAGGTTATATGCCATATTTTGAAATAATAGAATGTGATTTCAGAGCACTAATGTTACGGTAAGAGCAGAGATTGGTGGCTGCCTAGCAACAGAGATAGGAAAAGTTCTCAAATTGAGGTAAGTGGGTCAAATGAAGAACAAGGAGCTACCTATATGTAGCTCCACAGAAATCTGCCCAGTACGCAGTTTGCTGTGAAGCAATATCTGCAGAAAAACCGGCGAGCTCTACCTGCATGATGGTGCTGGAGGCTGCACCAGGTGTTGTGCAGGAGACACATCTTGTGTCCCACAATCACAGAAAGTAACAGGAAGTGTGGTGTCTCAGTGTTTACTATGACAGCAAGGTTTTACTTTACAAGCCAGGCCAGGAACAGCACCTAGTATTTCGCCTGGGCAGCTTACAATAGAGCGGTATGAATATTGACGGTTGTAACTTCATGTAACCCTTGCTTTCCCTCTCTCTCCATCTCTCTCCCATCTAGTTCTCCTACCAGTCTAACGATCTTCCTGATAACAAAGCATACAGAGATGTAATGTAATCAACTTCGCCCAGCTAACAATGATCTATTCTACATCTTCCTTGACCTTAGTCCCATTTGATATCTCGTTTTCACACACCCTTCCTTATATCTGTGTCTCCCTCCCTCTCCCCTGACTCTCAGTCTGAAGAAGGGTTTGAACTGAAATGTGACCCAATCCTTCTATCCGGAGATGCTGCCTGTCCCGCTGTTCCTCCAGCATTTTGTGTTCTATCTCTCAACCACTTGGGCAGAGTGCTGGCTTCAGGGAAGAGCAAACACCAGCAGGTGGCGGCAGATGGCAGCACTGAGAAAGATGCTGCGCTCGGGGGAAGGGGAATCTGCCAAATCACCAGGAGCTGTGCCCGATCGGATCATCCGCAGACTAACCACTGGCCCAGCCAGTCCGGAGAATCATGAGTGTTTCATTGTCATGTGCACTGACAACAAAACAATGACATTCTTACCAGCAGGAGCATAACAGGCCTCTAAACACAGTACTCACAGATAACATAATACACAAGTAAAATCAGTAAATGAAATACCCCAATATTCATGTAAACCAAGAACATTCATTGTTTTCAGTGTTTTATAGTGTTCAACAACCTGATGGTTGTTGGGAAAAAACTGTTCTTGAATCTGGGTCTGAAGAAGGGTCTCGAACCGAAACGTCGCCCATCTCCCTCGCTCCTTAGATGCTGCTGCACCCGCTGAGTTTCTCCAGCCTTTTGTGTACCCTCGATTCTCCAGCATCTGCAGTTCCTTCTTTAACACTTGAATCTGGAGGTCATGATTTTCAGACTCCTATGGTATGGTAGGAATGAGATGAGAGCGTGGCCGGGGTGGTGCGGGTAGTTGACCAGGCAGCGTACAGCACATTTTGTAAACTCCTTTGTTCCTGGACAGTTGAATTGCTGAACCAGGCCGTGATGCAACTGGTCAATATGTGATATGCAGTGTAGGGGGCTCAGCTCATAGTATCAGGCAATAGGAGAAAGGGAACATTGATCTAGTGTCAGCCGACTAGATGTACATCAACAGAAGAGAAGACATTTCACAGAGAAGAAGCTACTTTTATTTTACTAATGGTCCCCAGTCAGGACTTCTCCAGAGCAGTACCTCAGTTACCATCCCACCGTAAATAGAGGTAGGGAAGGGGGACGGGGCAGTGGGAAATGGAACCAACCCTGTAGTGATTAACGGAGTACTGGAACACTGGATAAACAGGTCTGTGGATCATGCACCAATTGGGCCAACCATACGGACCGATCATGTTGCCCACTGGCTGAAAATGTTTGCATGCGTTTATTAAATGCATTGTTTTAATTAACCCAGATGATATCAGAGATCTGCATGCACCTTCCTGAGAATGAAGGATGTAACACTGTGGCTGCGGTGGTCTGATCCACAGGGAGAAAATGTTGTGAGTGTGAAGTAAATGTCAAAAATCTTATAGTTCATGCAAGAACATTTCCAGCTCTATATCCATAAAGCTCAAAGTCATCATCACCGTGGCCAATCTGTGTAAATGAAGTTTAAAGTCAATACCAATCCTCAATGCTTATCATTGTCAGTGCATGGGCAGTGTTGCTTGCAGATAGATCATACAAGTGTCAGGGTTAGCCTGCTGCCTTAGTTTGCACTAGGTGGCAGTATGGATCTAGTATCTTGCAAATGAACGCTTCAATATCACAGCCTTTAATCATTTGTATTACGAATACTACCTAGCTCTGCTGAGGCAGTTTTACTGCTTAGCATCTGCTTTGCCTGCTTGTTCGACACTATAATGATAACAGATTGCTGCAAGAAGCAATTTTCCCTCTAGTCATTGATGCCCACCTACCCTTGCTTGATAGTAACATCACTAGATAACTACCTCCTCTGCCTTGAGTATACATGTCAATAGATAGAGATTATCAATTGTTCATTCAATCCTGGAGACAGCATGACTGCATCTGCATCTAATATCCACACAAGTGGTAGGTGATTACCAGGCAATAATCTCAAGGTAGAATTATGTGTGTTTTGTTTTACTACTCCTAGTTTATAAGTGCCTCACATTAAAAACCTCACTGCCTCCAGCATATCACGGGCAACTATGGCTATCAACTGAGCATATGAGGAAATAAGTCTATCTGCCAAGATTGTAATTGCAACAGAATGGAGATAGGGGTGGAGGGGGGAGCAGCGAATGGGTGCAGTGGAAGAGAGACAAAATGAAATGTGGGAAGAGACAGCCAGCATGATGATGTGGAGGGTTGGACAAGCGTGATGAGATGGGGCAAAAATAAAAACAGAGGATTGGGAAAGGAAGGCAAATACAGTAACAATCATCTCCCAGAGCAGTAACCTCAATCTGTTGTGCAGTGGTGGGGTCTGTTCAGTAATTTGTGTTTCCTCCCTATCATGAACCTTTTACTTGCACTTGCCATTCTATTTCTCTCCCCTGGTGACATAAATAAACATGATCATGAATTTGTCGTGTGGGGAGATTTAAGGCAACTGACAAAAAAGAAATTTTTGACCAAAAAAGAACATTTTCAAGCAGCATTTTTACAATTACAGCCTTCTTCACTCTCTCCTCTCATCACTTCACAATTATGCAATTCCAAATATTTTCCTTATCATAGTATTTCTAATAAATTAACTAAACTGATCATGTATCTTTGCAATCCTCCAGAACGAAGGGTTAAGATAAGGTGTTCAGTATAAAGGGTACACAAAAAGCTGGAGAAACTCAGCGGGTGCAGCAGCATCTAAGGAGCGAAGGAGATAGGCGACGTTTCGGGTCGAGACCCTTCTTCAGACTGGTCAGGGATCAGGGAAACGAGAGATATAGACGGTGATGTGGAGAGATAAGGAACAATGAGTGAAAGATATGCAAAAAAGTATCGGTGATAAAGGGAACAAGCCATTGTAAGCTGTTTGTGGTGTGAAAATGAGAAGCTGGTGCGACTGGGGTGGGGGAGGGAAATAGAGATAGAGGGAATGCCAGGGCCCGAGGGCTGAGGGAGATATAAACATGTTCAGTATAAACATTTTTAATTTATGATTTGACATTCCATTCCAAAATGGCAATCCTCAGGTGGTTTTATGGTGGGGTTTTTATTTAATTCTTCTGAACTAACACATGACAACTTTGCTGTAAGATCAAAGGAAAAATTGTAAGAATGAAATACATGTGTAGGAAGGAACTGCAGATGTTGGTTTAAACCAAAGATAGACACAAAGAGCTGTAGTAACTCAGCGGGACAGGCAGCATCTCTGGAGAGAAGGAATGGGTGACGTTTCAGGTCGAGACCCTTCTCAGACATGTGCTGGAACCTTGGGAAGAACATAAAGTGCTGGAATAACTCAGCAGGCCAGGCTAAGTCCCTGGAGGTCAGACTTAAAAAAATGTAGATGCTGGAATTTTGCCTAGATCCAAGTCCTCCAGAGAAGCTGCATGACCTTTTGAGTTACTCCAATACTTTGGGTTCTACAAAACATTGGAAGATTTGTGTTAACAGCCATTTCCACCAACTCTCAACACTACATAATAAAAACAGAAAGTAATGTGAATAATCTGCATCTATAAAGAGAGAAATAAAGTTAATGTTTCAGTTCGAGTTAATAGGTCTTTAAATCATTGCTTGGGGTGGGTGAGTGGGAGAAGGATTGAGAGAGAAACATTTATTAAAGGAGACACAAAGTGCTTGAGTAACTCAGTGGATCAGGCAGCATTTCATGAGAACTTAGATGTATGTCATTTTGGTTTAGGACTTAATCAGTTTGAAGGACAGGGAGAAAGCTGAAAGAGGGGACAGGACAAGGGTTGGTGAATGATAGGTGGATACAAATGATAGGGTTTTGATGGGCAGCTGTTTGGACAAAGGTCAGAGATGAAAAGACAAAAAGTGTAAAGGGCCTGTCCCACAGCATGCGACGGCATGCGGCGAGCGCGACCTAACGTGGTCGCTTGAGCCGTACGGCCTCGCGGGGCCGGTCCCACTTCGATCGCCGGAGCCGTATGGAGTAGTGCGGGACTGGACCCGACATCGCGCGGGGCTCCGAAAAACTGACACGGTTCAAAAGTCCCGCGCGGCAACTGCCTGTCGGCCCACAGCCGCATACAGAGCCTCGACGTCGTACGCAGCGTCTCAACGCCGTATGTAGTGTCTTGACGCCGTACACCTAGCACGTGGCGTTGTGCGATGACGTCACCACCCAGCTTGCCGTTGCGTGATGACGTCACCGCCCGACGCCGTGCGACGTCCAAATTCAGTCAGCCCGCCTCCTGCCCATCTGATTGGTGAGTATGATGTCAGGACCAGCTCCATACAGCTCCGCGGTTGGAAGTGGGACCGGCCCCGCGAGGCCGTACGCCTCAAGCCACCACGGTTGGTCGCGCTCGCTGCATGCTGGTGGGACAGGCCCTTTAGGTAAGGATAGAAGAGGTGAGAATTGTAAAGCCAGAGGAAGAGGGAAGGGGTGAAATGGGTGCAAGCCCAGGTGGGGCACAGGGAAGAGACGGAGAAGGGGGTTGTTTGTAGGTTAGTTACGTGTAAGTTAGAGATCAATGTTTAAACTGTTGGGTTGTAAGCTATGCAATTATAGAATATGAGGTGCTGTTCCTCCAGTTTGCATGTGGCCTCACTCTGGCAATGGAAGAGGCCCAGAACAGAAAGGTCAGTGTATCAAAAAGAGTTAAAATGATGAGCAACCAGGTGATCCAGCAGGCCTTGGCAGACCGAGCGAAAGTGTTCAGTGGAACGGTTGCCTCGTCTACACTTCGGCTCAATGACGTAAAGACCACATCGGTAACGCTGAAGGCAGTAGATGAGGAGAAGGAGGTACAGAAGTAGTGTTTGTTAATTTGATATCACACTTTCGACAGTCATGTGAGAATCCATAATGTAATGAAAACCTCTCTCCACAAACACATGGACTATTATCAATCTGTCCAAAATAGAGGCATTACTGCACTACCTACATTATTTCATTGCAAACCGAAAGTATTTTTAGATCAGAGTACAAAAGCACAGATTGTGTTTTCAATTGGAAGGAACTGCAGATGCTGGTTTAAACTGAAGACAGACGCATAAAGCTGGAGTATCTCAGCGGGACAGGCAGCATCTCCGGAGAAAAGGAATGGGTGACGTTTCGGGTCGAGATCTGGGTCTTAACCTGAAACGTCACCTTTTCTTTTCACCAGAGATGCTGTCTGACCCACTGAGTTACTCCTGTTGTTTGTGTCTTATCTTATAGAGTTATAGGTGCACAGAGTCATAGAGTAATACAGTGTGGAAACAGGCCCTTTGGCCCAACTTGACCACAACGGCCAACATGTCCCGGTAACACTAGTCCCACCCGCCTGCGTTTGGTCCATATCTCTCCATGTACCTGCCGGTTTCTTAAACGTTGGGATAGACCCAGCCTCAACTACCTCCTCTGGCAGCTTGTTCCACACACCCACCACCCTTTGTATGGAAAAGTTACCCCTCAGATTCCTATTAAATCTTTTCCCCTTCACCTTGAACCTATGTCCTCTGGTCCTAGATTCACCTACTCTGGGCAAGAGACTCTGTGCATCTACCAAATTAATTCCTCTCATGATTTTATACACCTCAATAAGATCACCCCTCCTCCACTCCAAGGAATAGAGTCCCAGTCTACTCAACATCCCCCTATAGCTCAAACCCTCCAGCCCTGGCAACATCCTTGTAAATCTTCTCTGTACCCTTTCCAGCTTGACAACATCTTTTCTATAATATGATGTCCAGAACTGAACACAATACTCTAAATGCGGCCACACCAATGTCTTATATAGCTGCAACGTGACCTCCCAACTTCTATACTCAATAGACGATGGGTCGAATGGCCTAATTCTGTTCCTATTACTATGAGGCAGATTGGGTGGGAAGGTGCAGGAAAGCAAAGGGGGGGGGGGGGGGGGGGGGGGGGGCTTAGAGGGAGTTAATGAGTAAATAATGAAAGGTTCCCATGCGAGTCAAGGGTCCCAAAGCCAAACTGTTCAGGGAGGTTTACAATAGCAGGCCTCACAGAGGCTGACATATGCAGGACTGGACTGAGGAGAGTGGGGGCCATCCAGTGAACATCTATCTCAGTAGTGCTGCTCAAATGTGCCACAGATATTATTGCCTCCACACGGTAGACAGCAGACTCACTGAACAATCCAGAGCAGAAATCCCTCACTTTGTGAACTGTAAGCATTTGGTTTTCATCTGAAATTGAATTATCAAGAGTCACGAGACTTGAAAATATGACATATTGTCATATGTCCCAGATAGAACAATAAAATTCTCACGGAGCAGCACAACAGAATATGTAAACATAGTACACTGTAAACCATATAATAAACAAGAAACACACATAAGTATATGTGTATGTACGTGTATATATATATATATATATATATATATACACACACACATGTATATATACATATATATGTATACACACACACACACGTGTAATATAAAACAAAGAACAATAGTACAAAAAATCAAAACCAATGCCCCCAAGTCAATGTAGTTCAGAGCTTATTGGAGGTTGTAGTATTTTGTAGTATTTAAGTGACTTAATTTGTGACTTCAATTGTGGGATTAATCTGATTGATGGACAATCTCGTGGCATTCTGCTCAATAATAGATAAAAGATGCTCTGATTTGATGCGTACACATAATCGTCTTTCAAATCATTTGATGACTTTTCTCTGACTGTCTTTTCCCTTGTGGTGCCCGTGACTTACTGGCCAAGGTCATGAGACCACACGGAGGCTTCAAACTCTTTGGAGTCCGGGCCTGATTTGATGCAGAGTGCCTGTGTATGTTCCAAATTTCCTGCACTCAGCATGGTTGACCTCAACTCCACAAATCATTTTTCTGTTTTTTCTGTAAATCGTCCACAAGGGATGGCAATGACATCCTATATTCAAGAGATCGATGGTGTGGTAAAAGTTAGCACATGTTCTCAAGGTGTTTTGAAAGTGTTGCAAATCTGTGTGGGTGACCTCACAGTGCCCTGCATGAATCTCCCCACTCCTACATCCCCTGGTGTTTGGCCAAGCTTGGGTTGTTGGACTGCCCAGCCATTTACAAAATCACTGTGTGGAGTCATGGAGGGGTACAGCACAGAACAGAATGAGGCTCATTGGTAATCTCAATCACCCATTTGCACTAATCCCACACTAACCCATTCTATTATTCAAACAATCCCAGCAACTATCCCCAGTTTCTTCTACCAGCTACATGCTCTGAGCTGGCTGCAGTGGCCAATTAAGCTAGTTGCACGCACATTTGTTTGGGTTGTGGAAGGAAGCAGTTGGTGGCTGATAGAAATGCTGCCTCATAGCACAGGGAACCAGGTTCAACCCTGATCTTGGCTGCGTTCTCTGTGGAGTTTGCACATTCTCCCTATGACCGTGTGGGTACCCTCCCACGTCCTCAACACGTGCGGGTTTGTAAATTAATTGGCCTCTAAAGTCCCCCTGGTGTTAAGGGAGTAGATGAGAAAGCGGGATAACACAGAGGTGGTGTGAACAGGCGACTTGTGGTCAGCATGGACTCGATGGGCTGAAGGGTCAGTTTCCATACTGTATCCCTGAAAAAAGAAATGGAAGCAGCTGGAAGAAACCTAAGTGGTGGATGAACAACTGTAGACAGGCAGCAGCTGGGCTCCAGTGTGAAGCCAGATCACTGAGGCTACCAGCTGTGCCACCCTGAGCAGCTCCAGTCTGAACTCTGAGGCAGTTGCATGTCTTACAAGTTTAGGTGTCCAATGGTGGAGAGAGATTAATAGTGTTTTAAATTTCAGCAAGGATTTGGAAACAGTATTTTACCACCATCTTACCCATGTGGCATTTACGATATTTGTTGCAGTCATATATTTCTCCATAAAGTGCCAGGCACAAGCAGATAATCTAATTATGTGTTCTGAGAACCACTTGATGTCTTGGCCAACTAAAATTATTACTTTTATTACTTTTATTTCTCAAGTGAAACACAATAAAACACATTCTTGTTAGTTAATTCAGTTAGTTTTAATGTACTCAGTTGTTAAATAAAATATCAAATTGGCATTTCCCCAGCAGTTTCTTTGTTCCCTATTGGTATCTATGAGTCACGATACTTTGGTCAGGTGGGAAATGTATCTTGGCAGTAATGTTAATGTCTCGCCCCTGGCTGAGATTCATCAGTAACCCTGTGCCCAGCCTGCATCAGTGAGGGGTCGCCATATTTACAAGTGCTAAATCCCCACCATGTCAGCAGGGTGAGAGACAGCCAAGTGGGCTAGAGGCACCTGGAACAGAGGAACGGACAACGGCAGATCCGTCCGCAAATAAATATACTCTTTTCCCCCATACCTCTGGGTTCCAGGCCCTCCCTGTTAGGAGACCCAATCTTCCCTATCACTGAAGATAGACACAAAAAGCTGTACAGGCAGCTGGCAGCATTTCTGGAGAGAAGGAATGGGTGACATTTCGGGTTGAGACCCTTCTTCAGACAGAGTCAGGGCTCAATGAGATATGGCAGGGTAATGTGTGAAAACAACAGATCAAAGCAGACGATGATAAGGAAATGTAGAATAGACCAGTTGCTCCAAATCCTCTCTCCCCACCTTTCTTTGGACCAGATTGCCCTGCATGTTGCAATTGGATATGAAAGCTCACTCTGCAGGGAAACTTGGTCTCAGTAGGATGGCAGGAGCCCCGGTAAACCCTGCCTTGCTGAAGCTTGAGGCAACTCCCACTGGTTGTGGTCCCTCCAATTCTAACCACCAAAGGGGAACAAATTAACATGTTGCTGTATTTCTTTTTAAGGAGCAGTCTCCTTTCATTGTAGGAAATGAGAAGGAAAGGTTCAATGAAGATTGCAAACTGCAGTTAACAACCATTAACCCCTCAGTCATGAATGTACAAACATGAGAGGACAACTTCAATTGCTCTCTCTTGCCAAAACTGACAGATCCAATTTAATCTTTCCACATTTAAAAACATTTCCATTACTTATTTATCGACTGGAAACATTCAGAGTTTACCAAGAGTGGCCACGCCTCCACTCGCTGTTACAATGCATCACCCGATTTGTATCACTGCACAGCTCACTCCCTGCGGCCCTGCAGAATTTTCACTTTCAAACATCTGTTGCCTTTTGAGGAACCAAGCTCGATTCCACTCCAACAATCTTAATAACAATCTTATAGTCTGAAGAAGGGTCGCGACCCAAAACGTCACCCATTCCTTCCCTCCAGAGATGCGGCCTGTCCCGCTGAGTTACTCCAGCATTCTGTACCTATCTTCGGTGTAAACCAGCATCTGTAGTTCCTTTCAAGTAACATCTTGGAGAAGGGATGGAATTGATTAAGTATTAGAAGACAACAGGTTGAGAAATTTTGAAGTAAGACATTGAGAGGAAGTAGCTGGGGACAACTCAAATGGATCCATGCTGGTGACATTCAGCTTCTCATGACATTTGGCATTTTCTGAGAGTAGGATCTACTCTTTAAACTTGCCAACACTCCCAGTTTGGGTGGCCGGTTGTATGGATGGGAAGAGGTTTGGGAAGGAGCATTTAAACACATGGAAAATAGAATTTGTGAGAATGGGTGATTGTGACTGAGCATGACTCAGTGGGCCGAAGGGCCTGTTTCCATGCTATATCTTTCAATTAATCAATCAGGTGAGTTTTCATGCAGCAGTGTGTATGTGTGGGGAGGGGTGGGATGGAGGGGGGGGGGGGATGGAGGGGGGGGGGGGGATCTCCCAACACCAATGCTGCTGTCAGGTCTTTTCCGTGCTTCATTGTGAAAATCTAGAAATACATTGGCTTAAGTGAACACCAGCACCTTGCCATCAGCAAACTGAGTACGATGCTGGTGAGGGCAGTACAATGACCCCTAGATTTCCTGATCTAAGAACAGCAAGCCCGCTGAAATCAACAGGCTGAAACAACCGCAGGGTGAATGCTGAGAAGGACATCTTACTTAGCAGTTCTCAGGGAAGGACATATTACTTAGCAGTTCAAGCCATATAAACTAAACAAATTAAGTGTGAATGTATTTTGCTGTTTCAGTTTACATAAAATGAATAGTTTTAATTTTGTGTTATATCAATATTTATCATTTGGTTTTCTAAGTTTTTATTATTGACATATGTTCTCTTTCCAAAGTGACTGAGACTAGGGGGAGGGGCTCACCAGCTGTCAGTACCATTGTGTGAGTCAGCCAGTAATTGGTGGCACGGTGTGCAATGGTAGAGTTGCTGCCTTACAGCGATAGAGACCTGGCTTCAATCCTGACTACGGGTGCTGGCTACACGGAGTTTGTACCTTATCCCTGTGACCACATGGATTTTCTGCAGGATCTCTTGTTTCCCCCCACACTCCAAAAACATACAATTTGTGGGCAAATTGGATAGGTAAAATTGTAAATTGTCCCTAGTGTGTGTAGGATAGTGTAAGTGTGCGGGAATCGCTGGTCGGTGAGGACTCGGCGGACTGAAGGTCCAGGCTCTGCGCTGTATCGCTAGAATAAACTAAAAATTGGTGTTGAAAGGGACTTTGCACTTCACTGTGCTGGGCTGGGAGTGTAGGATCACGGTGGAAGGAACAGCAGGATCCAAGGGCAGTCGAGCTCAGGATCAGCGGAAGATGTGCATCATTTCCTCAGCCACTGGGAGAACCTGGGACCTCTGATTTGGTTATGAATGGATGAGAAATTAGAAAATAAACTCTCAGAAGCTGTGCATTTTTTTTAACATGTTGATGCTGTTATTGTGGGCACAGGAGAAAGCTCAACAGCAAAAAATGAAATGACATTTTTATAGAGATAAACCAAACTCCATGTTTCTTGCTTATTTTGTCCATGATTCTATCTTCCTCATATGTTGTTACTTGGACTTTAATGACCGCCTCTCTGGAGATCAGCCCCTTGTTGCAGATGCGGGTGGTGTTAAATTACAGCCAAACACATGGGCCATGTGGAGTGTGTAGAAATTTGGCCAGGAAGAGAACGGCATTCAAAACGGCCTTATTTATATTGGCCTGATCCAAGTCCAGTTACTACAGTTCTTTCGCTCTCAAACACCAGTGGGGAAATATTTTGCTCTCGATTGTAATTCACAACAGCTGCTAATTTTCACCAACAGCCAACACTGCAAACTCTGTCCAAGTCAATCCACAAAATGTATTGTGACTGAAAATGGAAAGGAAGCAAACACACAATTTGGCACCTTGCTTTGCAAATACAGATGTTTTAAATTCCCAACTTCCCACACTCGTTCTGACAAAATCCAAGACCCTAGCCTGTTTCCTGGAATACTGTGCGTCAGTCACCCTCTCCTGTTGCTAAGTGAGAGTCATAAAACTGACAGTGTATTTAAATTCAAAAACGATTTTAAATAACTTGCACATGGCAAAGAACAAAAGATTGAAAGGAGTCTTGACATCATGACATCATGAAGCTGCCCCCACTGCATACAGAACTCAGTGATGTTGCAAGAAGTTTTCAACTGGCCCCACTTATACTTTGTGGACCACTCCTCTGTAACTATGGAAATGCAAATATTGTTATATCAAAACATCAACAAACAAATAATTACAATCAGATGACTGAAAATATTGGTCAAATTGGGTTTTAAGTAGCATTTTAAATGAGGAAAGATCAAAGGGGATGAAGTTCTGAGGGACAAAAAAACTGCAGGGCCTTGGCACCAGAAGACACAGCCACCTTCTGAGGGGAAATAAAGTCATGTATGCAAAAGCTGGAGGAGCACATAGATCTAGGAGGGATGCACAGCAGGAAGAGGCTGCTGAGATAGGAAGGCACAAGGATTCAAAGGATTTCAACACAAAGATGAGAGTTGAAAGCATCAGCAGGAGACACTGGGCATATACTCCACATCCACAACACATAGTATTGGTCAAGAGTCGCATTTTTGATTGTGCTTCTAATTGCTATTTTGGGACACTAATGTTCACAACTAGTAGAATCTAGAATTACCAGAGATGGCCACTTTGGCTTCTCTCTCTCAGTTTCTGGAAACCCAACAGCAAAAAGTCAATAGACAATAGACAATAGGTGCAGGAGGAGGCCATTCGGCCCTTCGAGCCAGCACCGCCATTCAATGTGATCATGGCTGATCATCCCCAATCAGTACCCAGTTCCTGCCTTTTCCCCATATCCCCTGACTCCGCTATCTTTAAGAGCCCTATCCAGCTCTCTCTTGAAAGCATCCAGAGAACCTGCCTCCACCGCCCTCTGAGGCAGAGAATTCCACACACTCACAACTCTCTGTGAGAAAAAGTGTTTCCTCGTCTCCGTTCTAAATGGCTTACCCCTTATTCCTAAACAGTGGCCTCTGGTTCTGGACTCCGCCAACATCAGGAACATGTTTCCTGCCTCCAGCATGTCCAAACCCTTAACAATCTTATATGCTTCATAAAGATCCTCTCTCATCTTTCTAAACTCCAGAGTGTACAAGCCCAGCTGCTTCATTCTCTCAGCATATGACAGTCCCGTCATCCCAGGAATTAACCTTGTAAACCTACGCTGCACTCTTTCAATAGCAAGAATGTCCTTCCTCAAATTAGGGGACCAAAACTGCATATAACACTGCAGGTGTGGTCACACTAGGGCTCTGTACAACTGCTGAAAGGACCTCTTTGCTCCTATACTCCTACATGCCATTCGCTTTCTTCACTGCCTGCTGTACCTTTCATACAACAATGACCCCCAGATCCCGCTGTACTTCCCCTTTTGCCAATTTGACGCCATTTAGATAGTAATCTGCCTTCCTGTTTTTGCTACCAAAGTGGATAACCTCACATGTATCCACATTAAACGTCATCTGCCATGCATCTGCCCACTTCCCCAAATTGTTCATTCTCATAGAATTCCCCCTTATCCTTAAACTGTGACCTCTTGTTCTGGACCTTCCCAACATCGGAAAACAATCTTCCTGCATCTAGCCTGTCCAACCCCTTAAGAATTTTGTACGTTTCTATAAGATCCCCCCTCAATCTTCTAAATTCTAGCGAGTACAAGCCGAGTCTATCCAGTCTTTCCTCATATGAGAGTCCTGACATCCCAGGAATCAGTCCGGTGAACCTTTTCTGTACCCCCTCTATGGCAAGAATGTCTTTCCTCAGATTTGGAGACCAAAACTGTACGCAATACTCCAGGTGTGGTCTCACCAAAACCCTGTACAACTGCAGTAGAATTGGAGGGGGGGGGGGGGTGGTTAGAAATGGTCAGTGAGGTAAAGAAACATAATAGGTGAGTGGGAAATGGGAATAGTACTGCCTTCTCAATATTTAACTGAAGGAAACAATGGGTTATCGGGGCTGTATGTTGCGACAGACAGCCTGGCATCTTGCATGTCATTTTAATATTACACTTATCCCATTCTCTTGGATATTTTACTTTGGAGTCACGTGAGTGATTCCGTGAAGAAGTCCCGCCAGTGCGCATGCGCATCATTACGTCAGTCGCATTGGCGCACGGAGGCTGGGAGGAACAGAGCTCCTCCAGCGGTAAGTATTTAGACTCCAGGTAAGTGGAAAAAACTTAGCTGGAGTTCGGGTCCGTTTGCTGTGGTGCGCGTTGTTTCTCTTTAGGTAAAAAGCACCATAGACAAGACGGGCATGGGGAAGAGGCGAGCTGGAGGAAAATCTGTAGACAGCCGCGGGAGCGCGGTCTGTGAATGGCTGCCTCATACCCCTGCACAGTCGCCGGCTGGGAGCGGGACGACTGCAGACTTGGCGCTGCAAAGCACGGAGCCAGCGCCAGTCGGGCGTGAGGCAACGCACAAGTCTGTCAGGCCAATGGAATCGGGGGAGTCGGGTCGGGAGGATTCCCCTCCGGGGCTGGATACCGTTTTTGAACGGTTATCCCAAATGGAGCACCTGTTGCACAGAGTGCTCCAGCAGGGCACACTGCAGGAGGAGGAGTGGCGGCGCCAGGCTGGAGAAGAGGCCGCTCCAGCAGCACCTAGTAGAGGGCTGCTCGATAGCACCCTCAGTGATGAGGCGCGTGCGATGGGTCAGCTGAGTTCTGACCCTGACTCTGACGGTGAGGGCGATCCAAGTGAAGAACGGCAGCTGCCAGATGTTCCATCTCTTGCAGCACGATCCGCTGTCCCGTCAGAGTCAGGAGAGCCACTGGGAGAAGAGCTGGCCTCCACAATAAATTATATTGCATCCCATCAGCTCCAGGAGCTCACGATGGACGAAACCGCCAAAAAGCACGAGACCCCGAGCAACTGCGTATTGCTAAAGGTACCGGCAGTGAACCAGGTGATATGGGGGTCAGATAATGTGGGCATGCGTGCCCAGGAAATAAAGCTGCAGAGAATCCTGAAGCTGCTGGGTTCAGGAATCACGGCGTTCGCTAGAACGATGGATGGAGGGCATGTGTCGGGGACACATCAAGAGGCACTAGGGTTGCTGTGCAGCGCCCATTTTGGGATCAATTGTCTCAGGAAGAGTGCCATTCGGCCCTCGGTCAACCCTAAGTTTGCAGCGCTCTGCACGCCCAGCAACGTGCAGCCACCCAACTTACTCTTTGGGGAAGACCTCGCGAAACGAGTGAAGGAGTTGGACGACGATTCAAAAACGGTGGGCTTGATCAAGACACCAATTGTCGGCAATTCTGTGAGGAGATGGTATACCTACAGAAGAGGTGCAGATTCCGGGCCTACACCAGGAACAAGCCGGCCGTCGTCGCAGAATCGCTGATGGCACTCTGCAGCGGGAACACGGACAAATGTGGTGCTTCCCGCCAGGAACTGGAGACAGCAGGTCACACCAGTTACCAAGGAGGTAGGTGGGCCTGGTTCCCATGGGAACATGTTAAGTACAACACAGACGAAGGTTGGGGGTAGATTACATCTGTTCTATGAGGAATGGAAGCAAATTACCAGAGCAAAGATCCATTTATCATGAGTATTATTCAAGGGTTTCGAATTGAGGTCGATCCAAATGGTGATGTGCCCCTCCAGCATGTTCCTAGCAGAACACTCCATTTTTCACAAACAGAAGTAATGGAGGTTCAGGCTGAACTTGAAAATTTGTGTAAATAAAGGAGTAATGAGAGGTCGGTTCACCAAGTCCATCAATTTGTGTCAAATATTTCCCCGACCAAAAAAGGTGGAGGATAGAAAGTATTTAAAGTTTACTTGGATGAATCAATTATGGCAATTCAAGGCACTGCCTAATGGGTTAACTTCAGCTCCTAGAATATTAATTGACTATTTGACTATTAATTGACGGTTCACAATTGATTCAATTCACCTGGTAGTGACTCTGCCCAGGGAGAAAAGGGTGGAGCTAATTGATGGTTGCATTAAGCTTTTGAAGGAGCAACAACCTTCAATTAGACACTTGGCCAGCCTGCTCGGAAAATTAGTGGCAGCTATTCCGGCAGTTCAGTTGGGCCATTGCACGACCAGCAGTGATGCTGTTACTGACCTGCAGTGGTGGATTCAGCATGTCTCCAGTAGTTCCAGCAAAGTAGTGCTTGAACAGCCTTCCATGGTCTTACAGACTGATGCCAGTGCACTAGGGTGGGGTGCCACTGATACGAGCTCCAGCTGTGGAGGCAGATGGAATGCGGAAAAGGCATTGCTTCCGCAGACATGGGGAATTAACTGCTTAGAGCTTTGGGAGTTTTTATGGACTCAAGGCTTATTGTTCTAACACAAGTAACCTGCATGTTCAGCTTCAAATTGACAACGCTACCGCAGTGGCGTATGTTAATCACATGGGTGGAATCAAATCGGTATCTTGTGACAAACTGGCTAATCAAATCTGGACCTAGTGTATTGACAACAATATTTGGCTTTCAGCTATTTATCTACCAGGTAGACTCAATATAGCAGCAGACACCAGGTCACGAAAATTCCATGACAATACAGAGAGGATGGTGAATCAGGATGTTTTCAATGATATAGTTGTCAAATATGGAAGGCTAGATATCGACTTGTTCACATCCAAACTAAACCACAAACTACCTTGATATTGGATGATGGTTGTTTCCAAACAAAGGGATTTACTGGTGCACCAGGCGAACGGCAACGTTATATGACCGTATTGATTTGTTAATTTGCAGGTTTTAAGAAGGCCATATCTGGGGCGAGGACTATCTGGGCGAACTGTGGACATGCTCACTGCAGCCTGGAGGATGAGTACTCAAAAGCAGTATATTTCTTATGTAAAAAAATGGGAAGTTTTCTGTGTACAAAATAATATTGAATATTGTACAGAAGGTATTTTGCATGTTCTAGAGTTTCTGTCAACACTCTACTATGATGAGGGGTTGAGTTATAGTGCGATCAATTCAGCTAGAAGTGAATTGTCTTTGTACTTATTCATGGGGTCAGAAGAACATCCTATTGGGTCTCATCCTCTCGTTTCTCGATTGATGAAAGACATTTTTAACTCCAGATCTTCTAAACCCAGGTATATGGCAATCTGGGTTGCAAGTGTGGTCCTCAAGCTACTTCGTCAGTGGACCCCTGTCACATCTCTGACTTTGGTCAAAATCACCATGAAGGTGGTCATGCTCATGGCACTGGTATCAGCGCAACGAGTGCAGACATTGCAAAAGCTGCAGTTAGACAGGATGGAAGTGGCTGCAGACACAATTACGTTCTACATTTATGACGTACTCAAACAAAGCAGGCCAGGTGTGACAGGGTTCAAGATTGTTTTTTCGGCATATCCCATGGATCCATTTCTATGTGTAAAGACACATTTGCTGCAATACATTGAAGCTGCGAGGGCCTTACGAAAAATGGAAACGGGGTTATTTATCAGTTACTAGAAGCCACACAAGAGATGTCAGTTCAGACTATCTCACGGTGGTTGTAACAAGCATAGGTTGATGCAGGCAAGGGTGATGGACATTCCCATCAACCATATTCTCGCAGCCAAAGTGGTCAAATGAGTTGTTTTTTTAACATTTCGACCATCGGCCGATTGCCGATCCGGGGCTGTTTGCCAATACCGTATTAAGTTCTGTTTAAGTTCCCCTGGGTTAGAGGGGTTACTGTTCTTTTGTTATTCAAATAAATTTGTTACTGCATTTAATGCAATGTCAACATTAATGCATTATTGATTATTTCTCATTCCTAGTCAATCAATGCAGTGAGAAGCCGGGATTTGAATCTGCGGCATGAAATCACAAAGCTTTGAAACCTTCACGGAATCACTCACGTGACTCCGAAGTAAAATAGTAAGATTAAATGAGAACTTACCAGTTTGAAGTTTGATCTTTATTTTATGAGAAGTTACGTTGGTGATTACGTGCCCTCCACGCCAAACCCTCTCTCACAAAGGTCATCTGGTAGTTCTCAAGTTGCTCATCTTGCCATGTTACTTCGATAACTGTTATTTGTGATTTCATACCGCTGCTTTGAAGATTGACGTGCATGCGCACTGGCGGGACTTCTTCACGTAGTCACCAACGTAACTCCTCATAAAATAAAGATCAAACTTCAAACTGGTAAGTTCTCATTTAATCTTACTATCCCAGATTAATAAATTATGGGTTTTGTCAACTAATTACAAATCAGGCTAATTACAAATCAATAACATTAGCCAACTCCAAAACACGAAGCGCTGAGCATTGGGATCCAGACATCTTGGACATCTGGCCTCAGTTCCCCGCTCACATCTGGCAGTGCTCTCCGTCTGAACCAGGGGCCACGGAGCATTTTTGAAAGTGGGGGGGGCTGAGCGATCACTGATCACTGGCCTTGGGGGTACCCGACGAGGGAGTGGAGCGACCAAGTGGGGGGAGGGTGGGGGGAGGGGGGTGTTTTTTGAAATTTGATATATTAAAATCATGTTTTAGTGTATTGTAGAAGTATGATTTCAATGTTTTTTGTTTAAAGTATTTTTAAGAGGTAACTTTTTAAGGGGTCACTTTTTCCACACAAAAGATGGTGGGTGTATGGAACAAGCTGCCAGAGGAGATAGATGAGGCAGGGACTATCCCAACATTTAAGAAAGAGTTAGACTGATACATGGATAGGACAGATTTGGAGGGAAATGGACCAAACGCAGGTAGTGTAGCTGGGACATGTTGGCTGGTGTGGGCAAGTTGCGCCGAAGGGCCTGTTCTCACACTGTATCACTCTATGACTACATTATACCTCCACCATGCATGAATGCTTCAAAATCAA
Source organism: Okamejei kenojei (assembly GCA_035221665.1). Lineage (NCBI taxonomy): Eukaryota > Metazoa > Chordata > Chondrichthyes > Rajiformes > Rajidae > Okamejei > Okamejei kenojei. The sequence goes on from CM069153.1 coordinate 10,070,549, forward strand.
GTGGTCGAGTTTTATTGCCATATACTCAAGCATAGAAACATAGGAAATAGGTGCAGGAATAGGCCATTTGGCCCTTCGAGCCAGCACTGCCATTCAATATGATCATGGCTGTTCATCGAAAATCAGTACCTCTTTCCTGTTTTTTTTCTCATATCCCTAGATTTAGCCAGTCCCAAGAGCTAAATCTAACTCTTTCTTGAAAATATCCAGCGAATTGGCCTCCACTGCCTTCTGTGGCAGAGAATTCCACAGATTCACAACTCTTTGGGTGAAGAAAGTTTGTCCTCATCTCAGTCCTAAATGGCCGACTCCTTATTCTTAAACTGCGTGTAACCCCTGGTTCTGGACTCCCTCAACATCGGGAACATTTTTCCTGCAGTTACAGCAAGTGAAAATCTAGCAGGCAAGCAGGATGCTTTCTCCAACCACCTTCATTTGAAGGCCACTATCTTCTGCCGTTTCTACTCAGTGCTTGGTACCTACTTCCAGCAGCCACTGGTTGTCCTCCAGGATGCACCGAGCCGCAGCCGGTCACCTGGGCAAATTCAGCACAGACACACTCATGGCAACGTTACAACGCTTCCGACAGCCCGGGACTTGCACTGAGGCTGCTCCATGGCCGGAGCTGCAGCGAGCGACTAGCCAGCCCGGCAAACACTCGCCAGCCCGGCAAAAACTCACCAGCCCCGACCCCCCCATCCGCATCTGCCCCTGCTTTTGCTTCCATCCCTCCCTCCGCCCCGGCTCTCCAACACAGAGCGTGAGAAATTTGTGATCAGCGTGAGAGTGCGAGAATTTGGCCAAATGCATGATTCTCACTCTCAACGGGTGAAAGTTGGCAGCCCTGACCCTCTAACTAAAGAAATGCCTCCTCATCTCCTTCCAAAAGGAATGTCCTTTAATTCTAAAGCTGTGACCTCTAGTCCCAGACTCTCCCACTGGTGGAAACATCCTCTCTATTCAGGCCTTTCAAAAGCGGGTTCAGGTACATTTAGGACCATGTGTGCACAAGCTTGTTTATTCTTTATAGCAGCAATTAAGCACTTAAATCTAGTCATCAATTACTAATACAACATTGGGTGTTTACCTAAAAGGAAATGTAATATTGCATCATCAACAATTATTAGAAATTGTTGAAAAGGTAGAGTTAATAGAGGGCAAACGTGAAATTTCAACAATTCCCACCCAGACAATTACTATGTCTCTTGTGATTGCCTTGGCCCAATAGTAGCTATCTTGCCTCTGCATTACAACATTATGGGTCAAACGACTCTCCCAGGACGATGTGATTACGCAACCAACACTAACATCTTAGAGCACTGGCTAGGGACTGCTTCACTCTGAAGTTGCAATTCTCATACGGACTGTTATACTGCAAACCAGTCTGCAGACAAATAATCTCATAACATGATTCAAACAATGCATGCTCCTGGAGTTCTGGTCAATATTTATACTTCTATAAACAAATTATGCTAATACAATAGCCATATTAACATCCCCCAAGCTAGAATGAAACATATAAGTTGGCTGAAGTTTGTTAACAGCAACCAGTGTAACCATGCAGCACTAATAGGGAGCGTTTATCACAATGTCAACAATACTGCTCCAGGCTACACATATACAACAGAAGCTCAGAAATAAGGACAAAAAGATACACTGCAGTAGAATTTCACAAAGTCAGCTTTATCAGTAATAAATAAAAAAGGGACTTTGCCCAAACATCATCTTCTCAAAGGGAACATGGCTACATATTCCCAATCAGAAGCATGGACCCACAACAAACTGCAGCTGCTGGAATTTGGAGCAAAATTAAGATGGTGGAAGAACTCAGTGAGCAAAGCAGCATCAGTGGAAGCAAATAGATGGTTGAGCCTGCATCTGCACTATTAGAGAGGGAAGATAGGCAGTAGAGAGGTGAGAGAAGGCAAGACAGAAGATAGCAGGTGATGGGTGAAAACACCAGAACATAAAACAAATAGGTTGGTGGAGCTAGGAAAGGGAGGGGAAAAGGAAGATAGAGACAGGGGCTGGTAGGTAATAGGCAGAAGCAGGTGGGGCAGGAGGACAGGCAGATGGAATGAGATGGGGAAGGGGATAGGAAAGGTGAACCAAGAGAGATGGAACCAGGTGGAGAAGGGAGTTGGGCCTAGGTGACAAGGGGGCAGGGGCAGGGGATATAACAGGTGAACGAAGGGAGAGAGACCGTGGGTGGACCGATGGGACTGGGAGACATACATGGGAGAGTGAGTTATCTAATATTGAATTAAATGCTCATACGACTCGCACCCCGAGCGGATTGAGTGTGTAGTCTAACATTTAATTTTTCAATTTCCGTTCACCCGTTCCTCCTGTGTTCCTTTCCCATTACCACCAGTCCACCAAGGTTAGAAACATAGAAACATAGAAATTAGGTGCAGGAGTAGGCCATTCAGCCCTTCGAGCCTGCACCGCCATTCAATATGATCATGGCTGATCATCCAACTCAGTATCCCGTACCTGCCTTCTCTCCATACCCTCTGATCCCCTTAGCCACAAGGGCCACATCCAACTCACTCTTAAATATAGCCAATGAACTGGCCTCAACTACCCTCTGTGGCAGAGAGTTCCAGAGACTCACCACTCTCTGTGTGAAGAAAGTCTTTCTCATCTCGGTCTTAAAGGATTTCCCCCTTATCCTTAAGCTGTGACCCCTTGTCCTGGACTTCCCCAACATCGGGAACAATCTTCCTGCATCTAGCCTGTCCAACCCCTTAAGAATTTTGTAAGTTTCTATAAGATCCCCTCTTAATCTCCTAAATTCCAGAGAGTATAAACCAAGTCTATCCAGTCTTTCTTCATAAGACAGTCCTGACATCCCAGGAATCAGTCTGGTGAACCTTCTCTGCACTCCCTCTATGGCAATAATGTCCTTCCTCAGATTTGGAGACCAAAACTGCACGCAATACTCCAGGTGTGGTCCTCACCAAGACCCTGTACAACTGAAGTAGAACCTCCCCTGCTCCTGTACTCAAATCCTTTTGCTATGAAAGCTAACATACCATTCGCTTTTTTCACTGCCTGCTGCACCTGCATGCCTACTTTCATGACTGGTGTACCATGACACCCAGGTCTCGCTGCATCTCCCCTTTTCCTAATCGGCCACCATTTAAATAATATTCTGCTTTCCTGTTTTTGCCACCAAAGTGGATAACCTCACATTTATCCACATTATACTGCATCTGCCAAACATTTGCCCACTCACCCAGCCTATCCAAGTCACCTTGCAGTCTCCTAGCATCCTCCTCACAGCGAACACTGCCCCCCAGCTTAGTGTCATCCGCAAACTTGGAGGTTCTTTCTGCACATTGTTCTCCTTTTCCATCCGTGCCCCCATTATCTGGGCATCACCCACCACCAACTGGTTCCAACTGCCCAGTATCCCTGCCTTATCTGTTTCCACCTATCGCTTAGTAGCCTTTGTCCCTAGCCTCTCTCCTCCTCTCCCCCGCCTGACGCCATCTGCCCATCGTTTCCACACTGCCCCCAATCTGATTCCACCCATCACCTACCATCCTCTGTGTCAGCTTGGCGAGGTTTACGAGGATGTTGCCAGGACTAGAGGGTCTGAGCTAAAGGGAGAGGTTGAGGAGGCTGTGACTCTTTGGAACACAGGAGGATGAGGGGTAATCTTATATAGGGGTGATCTAGGTGAGAGGAAGAAATTGGGTAGATGCACAGAGTCTCTTGCCCAGAGTAGGTGAATCGAGGACTAGAGGACAAAGGTTTAAGGTGAAGGGAAAATGATTCAATAGGAACCCGAGGGGTAACTTTTTCACACAAAGGGCTGTGGGTATATGAAACAAGCTGCCGGAGGAGGTGGTTGAGGCTGGGACTATCCCAGCATTTAAGAAAACAGTTAGACAAGTACATGGATAGGACAGGTTTGGAGGGATACAGGCCAAACGTGGACAGGTAGGACCACTGTAGCTGGGACATGTTGGCTGGTGTGGGCAAGTTGGGCTGAAGGGCCCGTTTCCACACTGTATCACTCTATGACTATGTAACCTATCATCCTCTGTCTCACCCCTTCTTTTTACTTCTATCTACTGGCTATCTTCTCTCCACATCTCAGTCCTGATGCAATATCTCAACCTAAAATGGTCACCATCCCTTTACCTCCACCGATATGCCAATGACCTGCTGCGTTCATCCAAAAGTTTAGTTGTTGCTACATCAATATTACTAAAAGTCTAATCTTGACCACTTCCTGTTGTTCTGTATATTGATTTTAGAAAAAAATCGCTGCCACTTACGGCTGTGATTTTAGGCCATCTTACTCAGAGTCCCCCTCCGCTGCACAGGACAAGAGGATTTTTCCCATCGATGAAAAATAAAAGATTTATTAGCGTTTTAAAAATGTTGAGATTCTCTCTCCTGAAGGCCATGCCCCTTCCGGAGGGACTATACAACCCGGAAGTGTTGAGTGCCTCAGTCAGTCTCTGCAAGATGGGGGAGCGAGAGGGTCACGTCTCTCAGTCTGAACTGCGAATAACACTGAACACATGTCTACTAAACTGGTAGTTCTCAAGTTGCTCATCTTGACAGGTTTTACTGATCTGTCAGTGCCCTTAATGTGGTTTGAAAATATAGTTTGGAAATGCTAAAGCTGTGTTGCCTTTGGTTTGGAAATGCTAAAGCTGTGTTGTCTTTGGTTTGGAAATGCTAAAGCTGTGTTGCCTAATTAAAGTTGCCTTGCCTAATTAAAGTTTCCTTGTCTTCTATATAATTAAAAGTCTAATCTTGACCACTTCCTGTTTGCGCTTTATATTGATTTTAGAAAAGACGCTGCCATGTACGGCTGTGATTTTTGGCCATCTTAGTTGGAGTCCCCCTCTGCTCATCAGGTACTGAGGATTTTTCCCATCAATGAAAAATAAGAGTTATTAGTGTTTAAAAAATATTGAGATTCTCTCTCTTGTCAATCACGCCATGAAGGCCATGCCCCTTCTGGTGGGAGGGGGAGGGACTATAAAACCCAGAAGTCTGGGCGTGGCTCAGTCTCTGCAAGATGGAGGAGGGAGAGGTCATGACTCGCTGTCTTTAGTGGCCTTGCACCCTGCTTGAATTGGTCGGAAACTGCACTTGAATTTGGTGGCCTTGCACCCTGCTTGAAATGGAATAGCCATGAGGCAACTGCCAGCCCACTAGCCATGAGTGAGTGAGCTGCCAGTACAACAGGCTTGAGTGACTGAGCCGCCATTTGGCCCACAATGTCCATACTAGCCCTCTGGAAACAAATCCTTCAGCCCACAGCACCCATACTACCGCTCCAGAAAGCCCCCCCCCCCCCCCCCCCCCCCCCCCCCACCGCAATGGCCTCCAATGGTGGAATTGGTGGAGAGGTGGAATATTGTGTTAGGGGACCAGCCCTCCCATGTGATGCTGGGACCCAATGGGTCCCACTTAGTCTAGTGATAACTATTTTTTGTTCAATATTGTCTGTGAGTTAACATTTATGAATAAAAACAAAATATCTAGTTGCCCAGAAGAACATCTGGAACAGCATATTTCATAATGATGGCCAGCTTAGATAACACATTGACATGAAATATTCTAAAAGAATGTGTAACTGTGCTGTTATAGCATGTTCTGGGAAGGGAAGATTAGAAGCATTTAATGATTTTACTTGCTAATTTTCATAGTTATACTTTGAGGAAAGTGTTATGAGTTGCCATCCAGAGATCAGATATCCCATGGTTGTATTTGCAATATCTCTCACATATTAATCTCTCTGTTCACCACTTGCCTGCAATGTACTCATGGTCTTGCATCAATTCACGGGAAACACAACTAATACAATGAGTATGAGTCACATGAACCTGAATAAGGCTACCACAGCAAGGGCCTTCAAACCAGTGTGGACATTGGGAGAGCAGGAAGAGACGGGCCCAGAGGCACAGCATACAAACCTTCAATGTGGTCACATTGGGAAGCCCCCAGCCCAGCAAGTTTCCTGCCAGTCACTGTATTTATTTTTAAAAAGTTCCCAACTTTGTCAGTATGTCCTTTCTCCTTAATGTTAAATTGAAAGAGTGATTAAGAACAAATGTGACTCCCCCAAATGATTCCGCCATGCGACTAAAACCTTTTGTTTCATGCATTTTTATCTCTTCCTGCTACATAGAAAAGCATTATTCAGTTGCAGTTACAGCCTATTTATTTAATTCCCTCCTTTTTGCATTATTTTAAATCCACAGGAGGCGGCAATGGGCCCTGCATAAATTTAAATAATCTAGCAATCAGAATATAACAATCGAGGGATTACACAGGAGCTTCCACAGTTAAGACACGCCACAACAGTCAACCATGTTTAATATCAGTACCAAATATTGCGCCATATCCCACCTGCTTGTGTCGATTTCCGTCTGGCTTTCTTGATGTCTTCCTCTGTTTTGTAATTAGATTTATTTTCCATCTGTTGAGTTTTAAATTCTAGATCCTTCTGCCTCTCTGCCAACGCTTTTCGAGCCTACAAGGAATGTGACATCAATTAGAGCAAATCCTTTCATTGGGATCGACCTGACCAGCAGCACACATAATTGACAGAGCACCCATGACAGCATAAACAATGGATGCCGAGGAAATATGACAATGTATGGGTGTCAAGGGTTATGGGGAGAAGGCACGAGAATGTGGTTGGGAGGGAAAGAAAGATCAGCCATGATTGAATTGTGGAGCAGGCTTGATGGGCTGAATGGCCTAATTCCGATCCTATCACTTACCTTAGGACTTTAATATGAAGTGACCCATGCCCACAAGACAAATGTAGAAAGGGCATTAAAGGAACATAATAGACAAAGAGGAACTCCAGAATAAAAGTGTGGATTGTCAAGATATTTCTGGAGATGGTAGTGAGGATGAAAGATGGAACAAAATGATAGCAAGACTACAAGCATGATTCGAAGACAATAAAATTGCTCCATCTTCATGCAAGTATGTTAGTATGCTGTCTTAAGATGACAGCTTACATCATTAAAGACCCACACAACCCTGGCCATACTCTCATCTCACTGCTATCGGTGGGGAAAAATATACACAAGCTTGAGAACCATTACCTCTGGATTCAAGAGCAGCTTCTTCCCTTCAACCACACTGTATATTCTTAACCACAATCCTTGCTCAACACCATATGCTATTGTGTGGGAAAGTACTGTATGCTGGTTTACACCGAAGACAGACATAAAATGCTGAGTAACTCAGCGGGACAGGCAGCATCTCTGGAGACAAGGCGTGGGTCAGTCTGACGTCAGTCTGGAGAAGGGTCTTGACCTGTAACATCATCCATTCCTTCACTCCAGTGATGCTGCCTGTCCTGCTGAGTTACTCCAGCATTTTGTGTCAATCTACTATATACTATACTATCTACTGTACAATATATACTATAATATAGTGATACTGTATAATTGACACTTGCAGATTGATACAATCTATTATACTATATTGATATTGTATAAAGGATATGTGCTTCAGCTTTCATTATTATGCTCTGGTTACCTAGTACAGCTGATAATTTGTTATGTGTTGCATTAATTTGCCTGTAAAACTGCAGCAAGTAAGAATTTCATTAGTCCCTTCCTGGTGCATCTGACAATTAGACACTGTTGCCTCACGGTGTCTCTGAGCCACTCTTCAGAACAATGTGTAAAGTAAAAAAAAACATACAGAACTTCCATGTGAAAAAAATTAAATGTTTCCTCTAACAGAAGACTGGGTACATTTTAAATAGCTACATGACTCACGTTTACTGAGAATGTTATCTGAAGGCTGGCAGTGAGATGGCAATCTCAGTCTCAGTAGCAGCGTGATAAAAATGTGACACACACATTCCGTGGCTTCAGACTAAATCAATGGCTACAAATGAACGAATTCATTCATCCTAATATAATAGATACATTCAGATGGCCAGAGAGTGATATGGAAACAGCTTCTTCACAGATTAGTAAACTATAGACTGAAGAGACTGAAGTGGTGAGGCATTGGCTTCTCTTTTTATAAAATCAACTTGCGATTCACAATCATTTTGGAACTTTTGGTGACCAGAAACAATGCCTTGTGTACAGCCTTGTGCAGTGTGATTATTTTGCGGGCAAATAAATCGTGCCACATAAAGTTCCTGTGCTGCCAGGGTTAAGGCATAGACTACACTGGCAGGAAAGGTTGAGGAGCAGGAAGATAGGGAGGGCAATAAGCACTGGAGTGGTGGAGTTACAGCGAGAGGCAAGAGCACACTTCCAAAACCAGCGTAGAAGGACTAACTCGGATAGATGCAGCGACAGGTAAACATCAGAGTTTCATGATCAGTTCTGGGACATCAATTTCAATTATTTCAACTGTGAATGCTTTTATTCTCACCATTCACCCTATCCAACATGGAGCATAGCAAGTCCAGTCAGGCTATTTGGCACCTGAGGAGCTGCTGAATTTCTGGGCCTTTATAACTCAGGGCCCTACAGAAAAGAAACTTAGAACGTCTAAAGCCAACAGATGTCACTGTTGAAATGGATTGCACATCATTTTTTGTATGGTGAACTAACACATCTGTACATTTTTAGCACTCGCTGATCATAACTGAGTCATATGGGATTTCCTGTAAATTTCGGAGAAATCATACAACACCATAATACTATCAGCATGGCATATAACATTACACCACAACTCTCTGAAGCAACTGAGACACTTCACTCACCTCAATTGAAAGGTAAAAAGTAAAGCAAGCAGTGAAAACTCCACAGATAAAGATGCAGTTAACCAAAGCTTGGAAGGGAAATAAGAAATATACAGTATATTTGTTTGAAACAACAAAGAAAGGCGAGGATACAAGTGTTCTTTACACACACATCAGGATCAAATGAATGAACTGTAAATAAAATTAAATATCGTAAAGGCTATCATATGGTTTTCTCCAATCTCTTTATTTCGGAATTTGGAATGAGTACAACAAATTATTGGGCCTCGAAAAAAAGACTTAAAAAAATTTGAGATATAGACTAGTCAGTAAATAAGAATAATATTATTTCAGTCGCAAGAGAGATGAGCAAACAGTGAGTCAACTCATCACTGACTGCAAGTTCTGGCCAAATGCCTTGAATCCAAATCACAGCATCCTAATGATGTAAATAACCTAATAGTGATGTTAGTATTAAGGTCAACATAGGCAGTGCTGGAGAGTTTTGTTTTAGTTTAGTTTAGAGAAAGAGTGCAGAAACAGGCCCTTCAGCCCACTGAGTGCGTGCCAACCAGTGATCCCCATATACTAACGCTATCCTACACACACACGAGGGAATTTTTTTTTTACAATGATACCAAGCCAATTAACCTACAAACCTGTATGTCTTTGAATGTGGGAGGAAACCGGTGATCCCGGAGACAACCCACACAGTTCATGGAGAGATCGTGCAAACTCCGTATAGACAATAGGTGCAGCAGTAGGTTATTTGGCCCTTCGAGCCAGCACCACCATTCAATGTGATCATGGCTGATCATCCCCCAATCAGTACCCCGTTCCTGCCTTCTCCCCATATCCCCTGACTCCGCTATTTTTAAGAGCCCTATCTAGCTCTCTCTTGAAAGCATCCACCGCTCTCTGAGGCAGAGAATTCCACAGACTCACCACTCTTTGTGAGAAAAAGTGTTCCCTCATCTCCATTCTAAATGGCTTACTCCTTAAGAATAAGGAGTAACCTTATTATAACAATCGATTATAACAGCACCCGTAGCTATAATCAAACCCGGGTCTCAGGCTGTGCAAGGCTGCATCTCAACCTCCTGCACCACAGTGCAGAACAGAAGCCACAGCATTCAGCTTCTCCAAGAAAAGTGCATCTGATTTACATCTGTGTATCATTAAAATATTAAACTACATAATTGTAATTTTTCAAATATGTTTATTTACTTGTGTTTTATTTTTATAAACTATTTTTTGAATCTCAGACATCTAAAAAACCTAAAAATGAGGATAGCAAAGTCCCATCACCAACTTGTGTTGGAAGGAACTGCAGATGCTGGTTTACACCAAAGATAAGACACAAAATGCTGGAGTAACTCAGCGGGTCAGCAGCTTCTCTGGAGAGAAGGAATGGGTGACGTTTCGTGTCGGAACCCTGCTTCAGTCTGAAGGAGGGTCTCAACCCGAAACGCCATCCATTCCTTCTCTTCAGGGTAGCTGTCCATCCCGCTGAGTTACTCCAGTATATTGTGTCCCTTTATTGGCTGTGAATCCTCCTCAGGGACACGTCAGGTACAGGTTCCATGCACTGCACCATTCACAACCCTGTCAACATTCAGACTTGGCATTTGCACTGAAGGGAGACCAGTGAGACAGACGCTGAACATCGAGATTACATAAGATGGGCTGGCAGGTGCACAGGCAGTGATTCTAGGCAAAACGTCCAGATTAGCATGATCCTTATGTGCTTAATATGGAGCACAGGGATCAGCTGTGGCTCCAGACCACGGTAAAACTGACCTCCATGCAATGAGGCAGAGCCTGGTTATGGAACACTGATTATACCTGTGGGTAAAACAGTAAATCGGTAAAAAAATAATCTAACATGATCTTTCAGAGGCAAGAATATACATTGAAAAAGAAAGCCGGAGGTGGCTGGAGGTAGCCAACAATATAAAATGAAAAGGAAAAACACAGACAATGGTAAAATAAACACAAATCCTGGTGAATGGAAGAGATACAAAAATGTTAACAAAGAAAGAATGAAAAGAAAACTGAGTATAAAAAGAAAGTTGACAAAAATGCTGGAGAAACTCAGCGGGTGAGGCAGCATCTATGGAGCAAAGCAAATAGGCAACGTTTCGGATCGAAACTCTTCTGAATTCTTCTGTGATTTGGATTCAGAGTCTGAAGAAGAGTTTCGACCCAAAACGTTGCCTAGGTATTTCGCTCACAGACTTTCTTTTGGCTTCCTATAATTCCAAAGGGGTCCATACAGAACTCCAGCCACATGGGATCAATGGCCAAAGATTCCACGCCACCATCAATTTCCGAAGGCAGACACAAAATGCAGGAGTGACACAACGGGACATCTCTGGATAGAAGGAATGGGTGACTTTTCGGGTTGAGACCCTTCTTCAGACTGAGAGTCAGGGGAGACTGGAGATAAGGAAGGGTAAGGTGTGAAAACGAGAGATCAAAGCAGGCGATGGTCAAGAAAATGCAGAATGGTTCGTTGTTGGCTGGGAGGAGGTAACAACGAGGCATACAAACAGTAAAATTAATCAGGACAGTGAAACTAGTTGGAAAACTAGGGTGGATGAGGGACGGAGAGAGGGAAAGCAAGGGTTACTTGAGGTTAGAGAATTCAATATTCATACCACTGACCAAGCTCCAATGGATGGGAGTACAAATCTGTGGTGTTACTTCAGTGCAATATTGAGGCAATACAGTGCAATCAGAGGTGTTACTGTTCAGATAGAATATGAGACTGGGCCTCATCTTCTCACTCACGCGGACACAATAATGCTACAACAGTAATTAGAAGCAAAAGTCGGTGTGGAGAACAACAGTTTGATCTTTAAAGCACATGTTGAGGTGAACATCACTTTGCCACGGGCAACCTTGCTGTGCATGAATTTGCTGCTAAATATTCGCCATGGTCAGCATGGGGGCACAGTGTTTGTGTTGCCAGAGATAGCCAAAGGCTTGGCCTGTTGGCCTGGAAACACTACACAGGATCCTGTCATGGTAGCAATGGAATTTAAATTCAAGTAATTAACTACTGTAATTAAATCAAGAAATTGGATGCATTCCAACAATGCTGCTTGAGGAAGATCCTGAAGACTAGCTACAGAGACCACATCACAAACGAGGAGATCTACCGGGAAACTGCAACAAAGCCTCTCAGCCAGGACATAGAGGTACGCAGGATGAAATTTGTACTCAGAATGTCACCAGGATGTGCACCTAAGATCGCAATGACATGGCAACCTGACGGAAGAAGGAAAAGAGGCCGATGAAAACTCACATGGAGGCAAAACACCCGGGACTCTAGCCTGTTGAGCATAACCGAACAGCATGGCGAAAGCATCCTGCCCAATGCATTCAACAGTTTGGGAAGGAACTAAGTCTAGGTAATTAAGTACAGTTGGGATTTGGTGAAAAAGCTAACAGATGATCATAAAAACTGATCACGTTCTTTGGGGGAAGAAAATCTGCCATCGTTATCCATATTGGCCCATGTTAGATATTAGACCGGCCCATGTGCTTGACTTTATTTATTTCTCTCCAAAATGGCGGGCTATATATGTCAATAACATGAAAACAACAGTCTTCTCTAAGCCAAGCTTAAAAAGGACAAAGGCCTTGTGAGCTATATATTTTTGTAAATGATAGGAATTTGATTTGCCCCCCTCTCACCCCAACCTCACGCTCATGCTGATGATCGCATACCTTCTCCACTGTGGCATAACGAGCGCTCAGTTGCTTGCGCAGGTCAGATATGTGGTGGTCAAACTTCTTCATGTCCTTCTTGAAGTTTTCTCGGAATGACAGCAGTGGTTTCTCCACCTCACTCTGCAGCTGGTGAAACAAAGAATGTAAAAACAACTCTCATCATTAAAGGCAGAGAGCAGGAATGTGGAATCTTCCCCCAGAGTATGTGATCAAAATATTACTGACCATGTCATCATCCAAATGATGTTTTTTAATGTATCTACTTCTTAAATAGTTAATACGTGTCCGAAAGTTTAGAACATGGACACATCCAGTTCCCCAATCACCATTGAATAGATGTTCCTGTAATCAAAGCAATTTTGGAATTCCACTATTTAAAAACTTTTGGTTTTGTTTTGAAGCTGTGTTTATTATCAGACCCAATGCAGTTTGACTTGGCAGAGTGAGCAGGTGAGTGGGGAGTTTAGTTTAGTTTAGAGATGCAGCATGGAAACAGGCCATTCAGCCCACACTGACCATTGATCATCCTTTCACACGAGTTCCATGTTTCCCACACTGGGGATAATTTATAACGGCCAATTAGCCTGCAAATCCTCACATCTTTGGGCTGTGCAACGCAACCGGAACCTCCAGAAGGAACTCATGTGGGCACAGGTAGAGCGTGCAAACTCCACACAGACATCAAACGTGGTCAGGATCGAACCCGGGTCCCTGGCGCTGTGAGGGAGCATTTCTACCAGCCGTGCCACTGTGCCGCCCATTCAGGGAGGCTGACCAGTCCATTGAGTCTACAGGGTAAGTCAATCTTATGCAAGGCAATAATTCCCTTCAGAAGCACCAGCTGGGAATCTAAAGAAGCCAGTATACCCAGTTTTGATCATCACCATTGACACGTGGGAGTCTTTCAAAGGCCAGCTGGTTAAGGTTCAGGAGCAGCATAAATTCTGTTTATGTGAAAGATATGGATGGCAAGGTTCGGGAATCTTGGATGACAAGAGATATCGTAACTTTAGTCAAAATAAAGGTCAGTATATGTCAGGCATAGGAAGCTAAAATTGGTCAAGGCCCTTGAGGAGTATAAAGAAATCAGGGGATAACTTAAAGAAGGAATTAGGCGTTCTTAAAGGGGCCTTATCCTTGGCAGGTAACAATATCAAAATTCCCAAGGCATTTTAGATACATATTTGGACCAAGTGGGTGTCTAGTGAAAGGATATGTCCACTCAAGGACCAAGGGGAAATCTATGCCTGGACCCAGAGGACGTGGTGTGGTCCTAATGAGTCCTTTGCAATGATATTCGCCAAGGAGAAGGACATGGATGATGGTGCATTTGGGGGAGTATGCTGATACAGTCATAGAGCATGGAAACAGGCCCAACTTGCACACACTGGCCAACATGTCCCAACTACACTAATCCCCCAAACCTGTGCTTAGTCCATATCCCTCCAAACTTGTCCTATCCAGGTACCTGTCTAACTGTTTCTTAAACGTTGGGATAGTCCCAGCCTCAACTACCTCCTCTGGCAGCTTATTACATACACCAACCACCTTGTGTGAAAAAGTTACCCCTCAGATTCCAATCAAATCTTTTCTCCTTCGTCTTAAACCTATGTCCTCTGGTCCTCGATTCCCCTACTCTGAGCAAGAGATTCTGCGTATCTACCCAATCTATTCCTCTCATATTCCAGGACATGTCAATATTTGGAATGAGGTGATGTTGCTTCACTTGAAAAGCTTTAAGATGGATAAATCCCAGGACCTGAGATACTGAGAGAAGCAAGGTAGGAGGTTGCTTATCCCTTGATGGAGATCATTAGCAAGATGTCAGAAGACTGGAGAATATTCAATGCTGTTCCTTTGTTTATAGACAATGGGTGCAGGAGGAGGCCATTCGGCCATTTCAAGCCAGCATTCACTGTAATCATGGCTGATCATCCACAAACAGTACCCCGTTCCTGCCTTCTCCCCATATCCCTTGACTCCGCTATCTTTAAGAGCTCTATCTAACTCTCTCTTGAAAGCATCCAGAGAATTGGCCTCCACTACCTTCTGAGTCAGAGAATTCCACAGATTCACAACTCTCTGGATGAAAACGTTTTTCCTCATCTCCATTCTAAATGGCCGACTCCTTATTCTTAAACTGCGGCCCCTGGTTCTGGACTCCCCCTACATCGGAAACATGTTTCCTGCCTCTAGCGTGTCCCTAAATAATCTTATATGTTTCAATAAGATCCCCTCTCATCCTTCTAAATTCCAGTGTATACAAGCCCAGTCTTGTATATATGACAGTTCAGCTATCCCAGGAATTAGCCTCATAAACCTACACTGTACTCCCTCAATGGCAAGAATGTCCTTCCTCAAAACTGCAGACCAAAACTGCACACAATACTCCAGGTGTGGTCTCACCAGGGCCCTGTATAACTGCAGAAGGGCCTCTTTGGTCCTATACTCAAATCCTCTTGTTATAAGAGCCAACATGCAATCAGGTTTTTTCACTGCCTGCTGTACCTGCATCAGTGACTGATGTACAAAGACACCTAGATCTCGTTGTATTTCCCCTTTTCCTAATGACACTATTCAGATAATAATCTGCCTTCCTGTTCTTGCCTCCAAAGTGGATGACCTCACATTTATCCACATTGAACTGCATCTGCCATGCATCTGCCCACTGACCCAACCTGTCCAAGTCACCCTGCATCCTCATAGCATCCTCCTCACAGTTCACACTGCCAGCCAGCTTTAAGTCATCTGCAAATTTGCTAAATCATTAATATATATCGTAAATAGTTGCGGTCCCAGCACCGAGCCTTGCGGTACCCCACTAGTCACTGCCTGCCATTCTGAAAGGGACCATTAATCCCTGCTCTTTGTTTCCTGTGCGCCAACCAATTGTCTATCCATGTCAGTACCCTACCCCCAATACCATGGTTTGTAATTTTGACCACTAATCTCCTGTAAGAAGGGAAGTTTAAGAAGGGAATCCAGGGCAATGAAATTATAGGCTAATGAACTTTACACCAGTGGGAGGAAATTATTGGAGTTGTTTCTTAAGGTCAGAATTTAATCACATTTGGAGAAGCATGGCATTTATGGGGATCGTTAACATGGCATGGCTTTATGCAAGGAGCTCCTGTCTTACAAATGCGATTGGGTTTTTTGAGGTGGTGACGAGGATGATTGTCCACATGGACTTCAGTATAGCATTTCCCAAGGTCTCTGGTGAGCTGGATCAGATGATTAAATCACAGGGGACCCAGAGCAAGTTGGAAAATTGGATTCAATATTGACCTGTTCATAGATGACAGGGTATGGTGAGGGTTATTTTTCTGACTGTAAACCAGTGTAACTCTGCAAGGATCGTTGCTGGGATATCTGTAATGTGTTTTATATGTAGATCATCTGGATGAAAATGTAGGAGGTGCGAATAGTAAGTTTACAAATGGCATGAGAAGTGGTGGAGTTGTGGATAGCGAGAATGGTTGTCAAAAGAATATAGCAACACCATGATCAGTTAGACATTTAGACAGAGAAATGGCAGATAGAATTTAATCGGGGAATCTGAGGGTCCAAGTCCATAGCGGTCTGAAAATGACAACGCTAGTGACAACAATGGTAAAGCAGGCCTGCGGCAACCTCGTCTTCATCGGTCAGGATATTGATACAAAAAAGTTGGAAAGTCAAGTTGCCACTGTATAAAACTATTCTTAGACGAAATTTGGAATGCTCTGTACAGTTCTAGTTGGCACATTCTAGGAAGAATGTGAATGCTTTGGAGAGGGTGCAGAAGAGGTTCACCAGATTGTTCCATGGATTGGAAAGTATTAGCAATAAGAAAAGGTTGGACAAAACTTGGATTGTTTTCTCTGGAGCGTTGGAGGCTGATGGGCAACATGATAGAAACACAGATGGGATTGACTATCAGAGTCTTTTTACTAGGGTGGAAATGTCAAGCAGGCATAGGTTTAAGGTGAGAGGGGGAAATTTTAAAGAAGATGTGCAGGGCATGTATTTGTACACAGGGTGCAGTCGTTGCTGGAACTCACTACCAACGGTGGTAGTGGCAGACACAATTGCGATGTTTAGGAGGCATTTAGACAGGCACATACAGGATACACGGACCATGAGCAGACTTAGTCAGACAGGCATCATAGTCAATATGAGCAAGGAAGGCCGAAATGGCCTATTCCTATGTTATATGACCCAGTAAAATCTTCCCTGAAATAGCCTCACTGTGAATGCTTGTGCCCAACAGATAT
Source organism: Okamejei kenojei (assembly GCA_035221665.1). NCBI lineage: Eukaryota > Metazoa > Chordata > Chondrichthyes > Rajiformes > Rajidae > Okamejei > Okamejei kenojei. The sequence continues at coordinate 10,087,247 of CM069153.1, forward strand.
AATGCAGAAGATGGACACAAAATGCTGGAGTAAATCAGCGGGTCAGGCAACATCTGTGGAGGAAAGGAATAGGTGATGTTTTGGATCAACACCCTGCTTCAGACCGTGTCAGGGGAAAGAGAACGAGAGTCATAGAAGGTAAATAGGACAAATGAATGAAAGATATGCAAAAATCAACGATCAAGGAAAGGTGGAGCCCACCAATGGTACATTGTTGGCTGTGGGGAAGGTGGTAACGAGTTATACAGAAAGTAGAACTCAACAGGATGGCAGTGAAACTGGTACAATAACTAGGGTGATGGGGGGACTGAGGGGATGCAATGGTTACTTGGAGTTAGATGAATCAATATTCATACCGCTGGGTTGTATAATGCAGCACCTATGAAGTCCTCATAGACAAGCTCTTGCCGCCTGCTCTTCACTGAACATTTGGGCTACTATTGCAAAGTACACTGGCTACTCCAGTCAAAGTTAGCAGATAGGAAGTCATGGAAAAGAATAAATAATTCACAGAGAATTAAATTGTGTTCAAAGATATGGGTTAAACGGTTTGAAACTGTCGGCTTACAAATCTCAGGTGTGAGATCGTCTTTTTTTAATATGCATGTTTTGCTGGTCACATTGCCAAGGACCTAAATATCATCTGCAATAGGATGCCATGAATAGCCAGGGAGTACGATTCACCAGCAACTAATACGCTGAAAACTAATGCAGCAACCAGTCACTAACAGAGTATTGTCAATGTTGTCTTGGTTTTCTTCTCATTGGCAAATATGATCAGATGTGAAAAAGGAGCAGAGCGCCTGGAGTTTACTTTGTTCATTCTTAGAAAATATGAAGTCTTAATACAAATGTACATAGAACATACCGACTTGAAAACCTTCCAAATGTGCACAATTCAAAATCTTTATCTAATCACGTTCTTGAGCACTATAGCACAAATACTACAATTATAGACAAGCTGACAGGCCATGATTTTCCTGTGTTATTAACAGACTGTACTTTTGATTATGAATTACTTCCTGTGTTGATTAACAGTGTGTTTATAAGAGCATTTTAATGTATTGTGCAGAGACTGTGGAGTAAAAAAATCTTTGTTGAACGTTTGAGATTGGGAGGGAGTCTTAAAGTGGAGAAAAATTAAATCTCCAGGAATCATCTCCACATGCCCTTCATCAGTGTCACAGATTTAGTGTTGCACCCACAATTGAGTTTGTGTTTTATTTATTTTTATTCCCTTCGAAGTGGTAAAATGTGGCAGACGTTACCTTTGATGAAAACTTCAGATGAACCTCCGCCTCATCTGCCAAACTTTTCTTCACTTGTGTCCACGCCTCTCCCAAGGTGCTGCCATGGACAGAGAGAGAAACAGAGGGACAGGACGTGACAAATATCCAAGACAACAGCACCTCTTTTTGATCACTACTTCCAGTTACCCAACTCATTATTGTAAAATATGTCCCAACAACATCTGGTCACGTTCGAATAAATCATGGTTCATCACATCAAAAACAGAATGAAATGCATTGCTACTAAATTGAATGTATCCTTAGTTATTGTATGAATTAGTTGAATGTATCAAAGTTATTATTTGGATCTTCCAAATGCCCCCTTTCATGACTACTTCGATAACTGATTCCCTAAATCTGCTTCTATTATTACAATCATTGACTAACCATTACTAATTATGTCATTTTCAGTTGGCACCATGAAATGTTAACTTCCATTTAAAACAATCCCTCAATTATTATATGATAGATTTTGTTGTTTCATTGTCATGTGCACTGGTCCAGTCAAAGGCTTTCCTTTGCATACAGTCCGATTACATCAGATGATACTATATATACATGCAATCAAGTAAATTCAAGTAGAATAGGTGGAGCAAAGAGGAAGATACAGAGTGCAGAATAAACTTCTCAGCATTATAGTGCACTAGTTCCATGAGAAAGGTCCAGCATCATTAAAGACCCACACCATCCTGGCCACGCATTCATTTCTCCGTTGCCATCGAGAAGAAGGTACAGGAGCCTGAAAACTGTAACATCCGGGTTCAGGGACAGCTACTTCCCTACAGCCATCAGGCTATTAAACACAACAACGAATAAGCTCTGAACTACAACAGACTATTATTATTGCACTAGACTTGTTTATTTCTTGAGCATGTGTGAATGTGTATATAGACACCCTGAACTTTTTTCTCCCGTTATGTACTATGTTGACGTATTCCATTGTGCTGCAGCAAGTAAGAATTTAATTGTCCTATCTGGGACATATGACAATAAAACACTCTCTCGACTCTTGAATTTCCATGATAGGGTAGAGGTGAATTGGACAGCACCGTAACTTATGGAAGAATCATACAAAGGAGGACATGCTGTTCCCGAGTCTGGTGGTGCGCGCTTTCAAGCTTCTGTATCTTCTGCCAGACAGGCGTGGGGAGAAGAAGGAATTACCAGGGAGGGACAATACTTTGATTATGTTCGTTCATCTGTTGAAAAATAATCTAAAAATCTCTTACAGTTGTGAAACACCACTGATTAGAATTTCTGATTTTGATTATGAATGCTATTCCCTGATGTCTGAATCCATCATCACATGCAACATGCTTTGAACAAATTTAGCCAAGATTTAATTGAGATTTAATTCTCAAAAATAAAACAAGGAGCTTGCTCAGTCTAGAAACAAAGAGCTGCTGATGCTGGTTTATGGAAAAAGATACAAAGTGCTGGAATAACTCTGTGGGTTCCCTGCCACCAAATTCACTTTGACTATCTCTGACACCTCTCTCCTTTTTAAATTGTCTCCGTCTCCATCACAGCGGACAGACTATTGACTGATGTCTACTATAAACCCACCGACTCGCTGTCATCTGGACTGTACTTCCTCCCACCCTGTATCTTGTAAACAATCTATGCATAAAACCCCCGTCTCACGGTGCGAGTCGACCCACGAGTGACCCTGAGTTTTCACTCACGGTACAATAAACGTAGCGGGAACGTCGGAACTCGCGCGCGCAACTTAGCGACTCGTGACGCTAACGGCAGGTACCCGTGAAACGTGTTAACGCTTGAAAAAATTCAAACATGTTTGAGGTTTTCCACGAGTCAAATTTACTGTTCAAGTTAAAAAGTGAAACATTTAAACTCGTTGTAATAACGTAGTGGCCCGTGTGTTTACCTTAGTGACTCGTGAGTCTACCGTGGGCACTCTTTAATTCAGCGGGCAGGCAGCATCTCTGGAGAGAAGGAATGGGTGAAGGGATGACATTTCCAAATTTCTCCAGCCCCATGTGTTCACTTTTTGTCAACCAGCATCTGCCCTTTCTTGTGTATGACATTATTTGTATCCGTGGCAGTTGATTGTCGCTCCCTTCAGTTTCCCAGGGGGTCGGGACGGGACTGGAGTTGGGAGGGAAAGGTAGGGGGGGGGGGGGCGAGGAGGGGGAAGGGAGGGGGGGTTGGGGTGACTTAGTACGGGAGACAAGTGTACTGACTGTGTGAGCAGACACTTTGGTAGTGATTGCCCGTGGGGTTCACTGTCGAGGACTTCATAATGCAGAGAGCATTATAAACAGTGGAGCGATTAACCCTGGAAAGGGGGGAGGCTTCTCTCCGAGTTGGACCCAGGAAACTGAAGCAGGGATTTTCTTGAGGTTATTAACGACAGATAAATGGATAGGAAGGGTTTAGAGGTCTATGGGCCACATGCAGGCAAATAGGACTAACCCAAGACACCAAATTGGACGGCACGGCCAAGCTGGGCCGAAGGACCTGTTTCCGTGTTGTACAGCACCATGACTAAGGCCTATCCATTGGGATTGACATATTTTGTATTTTTCCTTTCTAAAGATGCAGTGTATTTTGGTGACTATTGCACACTGCAGATCAGAAGCGTTATGGCGGGCGATTGTCGCCTGCCCGCTGTTTCTGACATTAAGAGTCAGGGGAAAGAGAAATAGAGATATAGACGGTGATATAGAGAGGTGTAAAACAAAGTAATGAAAGATATGCAAAAATGTATCGGTGGACAACATCTACAGTGCCTTGGCAATTCATGATTCTCCACGCTGGGCAGAGAATGCGATTTGTAAGCGGCTAACTTCATTCTAAAACTTGGAATGTCACATTGATGGCGGAGCAGTAGAGTTGCTGCCTCACAGCGCCAGAGACCCGAGTTCAATCCTGACGACTGGTGCTGTCCGTACGGAGTTTGCACGTTCTCCCAGTGACCACGTAGATTTTTTCCGGGTGCCCCAGTTTCCTACCACTTTCCAAAGACGTGCAGGTTTGTATGTTAATTGTCATCTGTAAATTGCCCCGCAGTGTGTAGGATAGAACTAGTGTCCGGGTGATTGTGGTCAGCATGGGCTCGGTGGGCTGAAGGGCCAGTTTCCACAATGTATCTAAACTAAACTAAAGGCCCTGAAGAAGAGTCCCGACCCAAAACGTCAACTATCCATTTTCTCCAGAGATGCTGCCTGACCCGTTGAGTTATTCCAACACTTTGTGACCTTTTGTGATAAGTTAATGCTTTAACCCTTTCTCGAGGAATGGGAATTAGGGGAAGCAGTAGGAAATATGTTGCTTGGCATTTAAAATCAATAGATCAGTCAGTACAGTAATTATTACGTCAAAGTAAGAGTTATGTAAGTGCAACTGCGGTAGAAGTGAGGAGAGGGGTGGGGTAATCAGGGGAACAAATGTATAATTAGCCGATCTGGAAAACGAGCAGAACGACTGGACGAGGGTTTGTTTGATGGAACAGGTGACTTTTCGGGTCAAGATCCTCCTTCAGAAGAAGAGCCCTTATCCGAAACGTCACCTATCCACATTCTCCAGAGATGTTACCTGGCCTGTGTTGTTACTCAAGCTTGTTGCGTCTGCCTTCCATCTAAAGCCTTGGGATCATTGGCCTTCGTGTTGGCGTGGAGGGGGATATTGTGCTGTTTGATCACCCCCTGCTATCCCAGGGACAGGGAGACACAGTGGCTTTTGAAACTGGTGGGCAATCTCTACCAAAGTGTCTGCCCACACAGTCAGTACACCTCTCCTACACTTGTCTCCCGCACTAAGATCATCCCGCAGAGAATGATCCCAGCCTAACCCAAGAGCCTTGTCACCCCAGACAGATTAATGACGTCCGCGCACCCCCCCCCCCCCCCCCCCCCCCCCCCCCCCCCCCTCCCTCCACCTCAACTCACGTCTGGGCACCAAAGTAGCTCAGGAGGCGAACCCTGAGCTCCGTCTCCCAACAATCTGATGTGCAACTGATGTGAAAGAACAGCGGCTGCGGCACCCGGCATGGACTTCTCACACCCTCACACATGAAAAGTGTGTGCGAATAAACAAAAACAAAGAATAAAACCAAAGCCCAGCTTGAAAGGCAACTAAAAAGAAATTCCGCTTCGAGCAGGCGCGGAGACATCCGTCCACATTCAAAGATTTCATCTCCCGTGTCCCCGCAGTGTGTAGACCTGGCAGTAAATTTAATTAAAATATCACAAACCTTCGCCCGCTGGTCTTCTAACTACGTGATGTGTGTTTCAAACAAATCATAAGTATAACTGCTCTGGCACTGGAGGGTGCGCATTTTCCCTTTGAAGGTCATATCAATAGATGCGGCCGCGCTGAATTCTACCTTTAACTCAAAGCCGCAGGATGGAGATGTCTTGTTTAACACTGTTGCTTATTAAAACAGACCTTCATTCACGGTTGGCTCAAGAGTAACGGGAGAGGAACTTGGTAACTCGGAAGAGGAACTTGGAGCATCGCAGAAATGACATACCCATGGGAACTCGATTAAACACTTGAAGATAAACTTGGAATCTCATACATAACCACGAGTCTGTTTTTTTTCTTTCACTTGGGGTCACTCGTGGGTGGACTCGCACCGTGAGACAGGGCTTTTACTCTCAATTTCTCCGTCTTCACCACATCTGCTCCCAAGAATGAGGCTTTCCATTCTAGGACACCCGAGATGTCCTCCTTCTTTAGTAAATGTGGTTTACCTCGCTGCTGTTGTACATGGATCGCTCATCAACATTTCTTCTGCATCCTGTAGTTCTGCTATGGCTCCTCCTCGCCCCAGTTTGAACAAGTATAAAGTTCCCCTGGTCCACACCTTTCACCCCACCAGCCTCTCCTCCAATACATACTTCACTGACATTTCCGTCACTTCCAACTGATCCCACCACCTATTCCTATCTCCACCCATTTTAGACTTCAGCAGAGATTACTCCTACAGAATTCCTTGATTCACTCGTCCCTTCCCACCCAAACCACCCCCACCCCAGGCATTTTCCCCTGCAACCTCAGGAGATGTAACACTCGCCCCTATTCCTTGCTCGCCTCCATCCAAGGACCCCAGCAGTCCTTCCAGATGAGACAGAGGTTCACGTGCACCTCTTCTGACCTCATCTACTGCATCTGGTGTTCCCAACGTGGCCATCGCTGAGACTGTTTTGCCGAACATGCTTGGTCTGCCAGGGTCTACTGGGTCTTCCGGTTGCTAATGGGCCTGTCCCACTTAGACGACTCCCTGGGACTAGTTTTAATGAAATTCACCTACAACATATGGCGACAACCTACGACAGCATCTACGACAGCAAAAATTGACTTTGGTAAAGATAGTAAATTAAGAGATTAGTATACAAACTTAAAGCACACGGTATTGGCGGTTCAGTATTGATGTGTATAGAGAACTGACTGGCAGACTGGAAGCAAAGGGTAGGAGTAAGCGGGTCCTTTTCAGAATGGCAGGCAGTGACTAGTGGGGTACCGCAAGGCTCAGTGCTCTCCCCGCCACATTAATCTTTTATATTTACAATATATATAAAAGATTAATGTGGCGGGAGAGCTTGAGTCAAATGGCGAAGCAGAAACAAAAGAAGTCAAGGAGTAACCTCCCAGATCAGGTCAAACGTGTAGATGTAAACCACTATCACAAATGCAAGATAGTAGTTGGGGCCCAGGCAGTGTTGAATCACATTCTTTCTTACTTGTTCTTGGACAAATCTTTCCTGTTTCTTGTCATTGGCTGGAGCAGAGAAACATGGTTTTCGGCCCACCGAGTTGGCACCAACCATCAGCCACCCTTTCACTATTCTACCTTCCCCACATTCTAATCGACTGCTCCCAGATTCTACCACTCAGCTGCACAATGGGCAATTTACAGTGGTCAATTAATCTACCAAACCATATCTCTTTGGGATGAGAGGAAGCACAGATGGTCATATGGAGACTATGTAAAGGCCACAGGTACAGCACTGGAGGTCATGATTGATTCCGGGCCTCTGATACTGCGAGGCAGCAGTTCCACTGTTATACCATTGTGACCCCCCCATGTTTATGTACTAATTTTCACATGGATCTCCTTATATAGAATTCTATCTCTCTCTCTCTCGCTCTGTTTCTCTCTCTCTTTTTCTCTGTCTCTCTCTCTATGTCATAATTTACAGCATCCTCATGGCAACCCTGGCCTCACCTCACCAGATATATTTTCTCTGATCCCTCCATTCTCCCCCTCAACCTTCCCCCCACTCTGCAACTTAAATCTAACTGTTTTTGATCTGAAAATTAATTCTGTTTCTTACCACAATTCCAATTTTTCAAACAATCCATTGCTTAATAAGCAGAAACATTGCATAATGCGTTTAGATTAATTACAGCTGTGGAATATGTGATGAATTATCAATATGCAGCAAAAGGTTGACATCAGCTATAAATCATGAGAGCCGAATCACGTATGCTTTGCCGTCTTCGTGACATTATGACATAGTTGTAATGTTGTCATGAACTACACCAAAAACAAATCAGGGTGTAGACTTACTCCTGATAAGTATCATTTCTATTTAACAACCTCAGAAAGAAATTGACCTATGCCAGAATTATCCAATTAGAAAGGACAAGTTTTACCAGCTCAATGCATTGAACTCACCCACATCCATCAGATAGGGCTGCTCTGCCAGCATCTGCTTTGCCTTCTTTCTGCTCTTGACAAGTTACAGTCTACAGTGAGTCGGGGGCGCCGTCCAGTTGGTATGGCTGCCCAGCCTGCAGCTGTCTGTCTTTTAACTTCTTTCTTTTATTTTAGTGAGTTTTAGTGTTTTGTTTTGGAGTCTATTTTTTTTATGTGGGGTGGGGGGGGGAGAGAGAGGGGGAAGCTACTTTTCCTGGTCCCTACCTGGTCGGAGAGGCAGCTTTTCTCCGGGCTGCAACTTCGACCCGTCCTCGCGGCCTACCAGCGGGCCTGGAGCGGCGTTTCCTGGAGGGACCGCCCAGAACCTCAGCTTCGGAGGCGGTCCCATCGTGGAGCGTTGCGGGCGATGCCTTGCCTGGGTCGCCACGCTGGAGCTCCGGAATGCTGAGACCGCAGGAGAACATCACGGAGCAGCGGGACGGCCAGCTGCGGGACGGCAGCGCTGAACCTTTTACACCAGGAGCCTGTGATCTCTCGGCGAGATCGCCAGTGGTGGAGCTCCATCCGGCGCGGCCTTGTTGGCTCGGAAGCCACGGACTCCGGTAAGGAAGCGGCCGTTCCAGGTGTCCCAAGCCGCTGAGAGGTTCTACCGATGCCGGAGCACCATTACCCGGCGTGAAGGCCTAAAACATCGGGCCGCCTGCGGAAGCCTCAATAGGCCCGACTATGGGTGGACAAGGGGATGGGACTGGACTTTGTGCCTTCCCCCACTGTGGGAACCATTGTGGGGGGATGTTTTTATGTTTATTGTTAATTCTTTAGTGTTGTGTCTCATCTTTATCTGTGTGCTGCACGGCAAGACAAATTTCACTACACCAACTGGTGTATGTGACGATAAATGTCCTTTGTCCTTTGTCTATTGAAAGAATGAAACCCTGAACCCCTGACAATCAACCCCATTGCAACTTCTACCGCAGAGATTCCTGAATCTCTCCTCCATCTCTTTGTACTCAAACAACCCTGTATAAATGTAAAGGCTTCAGGGCAAAGCTGTATGAATTCAGCCTGGTTTGGGAGTTTGGGAACAAAGGAGGCTGCAGTAAGTGGTGGATTTGGTCCATCACGGTATTCATCTCCCCGAAATTGAAGTGACCAACAAGAAGCCCAGAGTAGGTGAATTGAGGACCAGAGGACACAGGTTTAAGGTGAAGGGGAAACGATTTAATAGGAATCTGAGGGGTAGCTTTATCATGCAAAGGGTGGTGGGTGTATGGAACAAGCTGCCAGTGGAGATAGTTGAGGCAGGGACTATCCCAACGTTTAAGAAACAGTTAGACAGGTACATGGACTCAGCCGTCCAGCCTGAAGGGTTCTCCATCCATCATATGGATCGTACGCAGGCATCTGGGACAGGGAGAGGTAGGGGTGTCTGCCTCATGGTCAACCCTTCATGGTGCTCAAATGTGGCAGTTCTGTCTAAGTCCTGCTCTCCGCACATGGAACATCTGGTGGTGAAGTGCCTCCTCTTCTACCTCCCGAGGGAATTCACCTCTAGCATCGTGCATCCACCTCCTACATCCCACCACAGAAAGATGTCAGTCAATATTGGCGGAGTTTACACCGTGGTTAACGAGCACCAGACAGCGTACCCAGAAGCCTTTACCACCGTAGCCGGGGACTTCAACAAAGCCAACCTGAAAAAAATCACTCCCAAACTATTACCAACATGTTGCCTGCAGCACCAGAGAATGAAACAGCCTTGACCACTGCTACACGACCATCAAGGATGCCCATCGCTCTATCCCTCGCCCTCACTTCGGGAAATCCGACCATTCAGCGGTGCTGCTTCTTCCTGCGTACAGGCAGTAACTGAAAAGCGCCCCCCCAAAGGTCAGGACTGCACAGAGCTGGTCTGAGGAGGCAGAGGAACAACTCCAGGACTGCTTGGAGTCCGTAGACTGGGCAATGTTCAAAGACACGGCAACGGAACTGAATGAATTAGCTACAGTCGTTACAGACGTCATAAGGAAATGTGTGGAGGACTGCGTTCCTACAAAAACCTTCCGAGTGTTTCGTAACCAGAAGCCTTGGATGAACCATGAGATCTGCATTCTTCTGAGGACCTGATCCTAGGCATTCAGGTTTGGTGACGCGGAGGTCTATGCAAAAAGGCCAAAGGGACTTCCGTTCAAAGCTGGAAGATGAGGCGGATGTTCGACAACTGTGGCATGGTATTAATGCCATCACCTCATACAAGGCAAAATCAGGGGGCAGCTCAAGCAACAGCGAAGCATCACTTCCTGATGTGTTCAATGCATTCTATGCACGTTTTGATAGAGAGAACACTGATGTGCCTTCTCGAGCCCCCACATGGTATTCTAGTCACAGTCTCAGAGGCCGACGTCAGAAGATCCTTCAGGGTGGTGAACCGTCAGAAAGCACCTGGTCCTGATGGTAAACCCGGTCAAGTTCTCAAAACCGGTGCAGACCAACTGGCTGAGGTATTTGCAGACAGTTTCAACCTCTCACTACTGAGGTTCCCTCCTGCTTTAAGAGGGCGTCAATAATACCGGTGCCCAAGAAGAGTAAGGTGATGTGCCTCGATGACTATCGACCAGTGGCACTATCGTCTGTGGTGATGAAGTGCTTTGAGAGGTTGGTTATGATGCTTATCAACCTCTACCTCAACAAGAGCCTCGACCCACTGCAATTCGCCTACCTTCGCAACAGGTCAACGGAGGATGCAATCTCATTGGCCCTCCACTCCGCACTGGACCACTTAGACAATAAAAATACTTATGTCAGGCTGTTGTTTATAGACTATAGCTCGGCGTTCAATACCATCATCCCCTCGAAGCTGGTTACCAAGCTCACGGAACTGGGTCTCTGCGAATCCCTCTGCAATTAGATCCTCAACTTCCTCATCCACAGACCACAGTCTGTTCGAATTGGCATAAATATTTATTCCTCATTAATAATCAGAACGGGAGCACCCCCAGGCTATGAGCTCAGCCCCCTGCTCTATACTCATGACTGTGTAGCCGGACACAGTGCGAACTCCATCGTCAAGTTCTCCGACAACACCACCGTTGTGGGACGAATTACAGATGGTGATGAGTCAGAGTATAGAAGTGAGATCAACTGACTGACCAAATGGTACCAGCACAACAACCTGGCTCTCAACACCAGCAAAACCAAGGAACAGATTGTGGACTTTGGAAGGGGAAGGATGGGGACCCACAATCCTGTTTATATCAATGGTGGAGAGAGTCAAAAACTTCAAATTCCTGGGGGTGCATATTTCCGAAGATCTTTCCTGGACCCAGCGTACTGATGCAATTATAGGTAAATCACATCAACGCCTCTACTTCCTGAGAAGATTAAGGAGAGTCGGTATGTCAAAGAGGATTCTCTTGAACGTCTACAGGTGCACAGTAGAGAGCTTACTGACTGGTTGCATCGTGGCCTGGTTCGGCAACTTGAACGTCCAGGTGCAGAAAAGACTGCAAAAAAGTTGTGACCACTGCCCAGTTCATCACCGGCTCTGACCTCCCCACCATCAAAGGGATTTATCAGAGTCACTGCCTCAAAAAAGGCAGCCAACATCATCAGAGACCCACACCATCTTGGCCACACACTCATTTCACTACTGCCATTGAGAAGAAGGTAAAGGAGCCTGAAAACTGTAACGTCCAGGTTCAGGAACAGCTTCTTCTCTACAGCCATCAGGCTATTAAACACTACAACCTCAAATAAGCTCTGAACTACAACAGACTAGTATTATTATTGCAATACTACTTGTACGTATGTGTATACGTACACACTGAACCATTTTTCTTCTCTCTCATTTATTATATTGTTTACAGTGTACTATGTTTACATATTCTGTTGTGCTGCCGCAAGTAAGAATTTCATTGTTCTATCTGGGACAAATGACAATCAAACACTCTTGACTCTTGGATCGGACAGGTTTGGAGGGATATGGACCAAACACGAGCAGGTGGGACTAGAGTAGCTGGGACATGTTGGCCTGTGTGGGCAGGTTGGGCCGAAGGGCCTGTTTCCACACTGTATCACTCTATGACTCTACTCTCCACGCATTCCAACCAACATTCCCCCAAATTCTAGAACTCACTTACACGTATGGAATAATTTTACAGTAGCCAATTATCACGTATGCTTCTACCACCATCCCAGGTAGAGCTTTCCAGTGTAGAAAAAAACTTGTCCTGCAAATCTCCTTTAAACTTTCCCCCTCTGACCCTAAAGCTATGCCATTCATAAAAACATAGACATCAAACATAGAAAATAGGTGCAGGAGGAGGCCATTTGGCCCTTCGAGCCTGTACCTCCATTCTTTGTGATCATGGCTGATCATCCACAATCAGTAACCCATGCCTGCCTTCTCCCCATATCCCTTGATTCTGCTAGCCCCGAGAGCTCTATCTAACTCTATTTTTAATTCATCCAGTGAATTAGCCTCCACTGCCTTCTGTGGCAGAGAATTCCACAAATTCACAACTCTCTGGGTGAAAACGTTTTTTTCTCATCTCAGTTTTAAATGGGCTCCCCTTTATTCTTAGACTGTGGCCCCTGGTTCTGGACTCCCCCATCATTGGGAACATTTTTCCTGCCATTTTGACCCTGGGGCAAAAAGGTTCTCATTAAGTACCCTATCGATGTCTCTCAGAATTTTGTAGACTGCTATCAGGTCTTCCCTCATCCTGCAACTGCCCAGGGTACAAAAATCAACTTTCTCCAACCTCTCCTTGTAGCTAATATCATCCAAAGCAGGCAGTGTACTGGTAAACCTTATCTACATCTCTCCAAACCTTCCATATCCTTCCTGTAATGGGGTAACCAGAACTGCACACAATACTTCAAATGCAGACTAACCAAAGTCTTATACAACTGCAGCATGACTTCCAAACTTTTATTCAATGCCACAACCAATGAAGGTACGCACACCAAACAGATTCTTAACGTCTGCTATTTACATGCGTTGTCACTTCCAGGGAGTTTTGGAATTGAACCTATGATTCCTGTTATGCGAATGCTGTTATACGTCTTCCTGTATACTTTCCCCTTCATATTTGACCTCCCAAGTGCTATACCCACATTAGCTCGGATTAAACCCCACCTGCCATTTCTCAGTCCATATTTGCAAATGCTCTACATCCCACGGCATGTTGTGACAACCATCTTCAACGTTGGCAGCAAAAATGGTGTCATCAGCGAACTTACTAACTAACCCATCTACATTTATGTCCAAATCATTCATTCATTTATTTATATTTATATATATATATATATATATATATATATATATATATATATATAATATATATATATATATATATATACATACACACACACACACACACACACACACACACACATATATATCACAAAAAAATATGGTCCCAGCGCAGATTAACACCACTGGTCACAGGCCTCTGGTCAGAATCACAACCTTCCACCACAATCCTCTGTCTTCAATGGGTAAGCCAGTTCTGAATCCAAACTACCAAATCTCTGCGGTGTGAGCACTACTCAGTCAGTACATGTTCTTATATTTTTAAACACCAAAAAAAGCATGAGGTTCGTCATATGAGAAAGAACCTCTGGTGAAAATCACTTACTATTATTATGCATCATTGGAGCACATTCCCACTACATGATCAGTAATTATCAAGAAACATGTCATCTCCTGATTAAGCTTTCCCCAAATCCTCTCCTTACAAACAAAACTACAAACCAAACTCCAATTAAGACCAAACAATTCCTATTCAAAGATAGACACAAAATGCTGGAGTAACTCAGCGGGACAGGCAGCATCTCTGGAGAGAAGCAATGGTATAGTTTCCTGTTTTTTACTCCAGCATTTTGTGTCCATCTTCGATTTAAACCAACATCTACAGGTCCTTCCGACACAATTCCTATTCAAGCCTTGTTGATAATCAGGAACAGGATCAATAAATAACTTACCCTTCATCCATGCTTGCCAGTGGACTCTGGGACAGCTTCGCTAGATTTTTGGCGTAATCCTCTTCAATTTTAATCCTTTAAACGAAACAAAACACAATATTGATCTGATTAGAAATATTTGATGATAAAAGGGGGAGTTTCCAATTTGCTGCTCTGGATGGTGCAGACAAATGTTCATGGAGTTTGGGCAAGCAGACAATATTCCATCTCATTCTTGATTCTTGGCGTGTAGAGGTTCTTGTGAACTCAGAAAAACACGACTACATTCATTTACATGACATTGCTGTGTCCCAAACATTATGGTGCCCTGAAATAGGGGGAACTATGTATAAATACAGCTGTAATTTCTACATTGTGAAACAAAAATGTATAGAAATTGCCTTTAATAAAATCTGACAATGTGCACTTTATCCACATGTGATTTTTTTCTATTACAAATCTCAAAGGCAAATTAATAAATGATGGGTCTTTGTCCCAGAAATTATGGAGGGCACACTATTTGGATCAATGTACATTTCAAGTAAAAGGTGTTGGTGGTCGGATGAGAGAACAGCATGAAATGTTATATTTCTGTCACCTCCAACGGGATTCCACCACCAGTCACATCTTCCAATCTCCTCCCCTTTCCTGCTTCAGCTGACACCGATCCCTCTGCAACTCCTTGCTTCACTCATCCCTTCCCACTCAATCCACCACCACCCCAGCTTCCTTCCCCTGCAACCGCAGGAGATGTAACACCTGTCCCTATACCGACACAAGAAGCTGGAGTAACTCAACGGGACAGGAGGCTGCATCTCAGGAGAGAAGGAATATGTGACGTTTCCCATCATCCATTCCTTCTCTCCAGAGATGCTGCATGTCCCGTTGAGTTACTCCAGCTTTTTGTGTCTATCTTTGGTTTAAACCAGCATCTGCAGTTCTTTCTTTCCTACACATCTGTCCCTATATCCCTTGCCTCCATCCAGGGACCCTAGCAGTCCTTCCATGAGAGACAGAGATTCACTTACACCTCCTCTGACCTTAATGGTGAGAGCAAGTGTAGACTCGCTGACCATTTCGCTGAACACTTGCCTGAGAACACTCCACCAACACTCCACTGGATCTCCTGGTTGCTAACCATTTCAACTCCCCATCCCAGTCCCATACTGACCTTTCAGTCCTGTGCCTCCTCCATTGCCAGAGTGAGGCCACGTAAACTGGGGTAAACAGCACCTTGGATAGCTTATAACCCAATGGTATGAACAATGAATTCTACAATTTTAGGCAACCCCTCTCAACTCCTCCCCCCCCCCCCCCCCCCCCCCCCCCACAGCCCTCCCTTTCTTCCCCACACGCCCCTTTCTCCCCTCCCCCTTACCCCCCTACCCCCACCTGGAATCCCACCTATTTCTCCCCCCCTCCCTCCAACTATTTTCCTCCTTCTGGCTTCACAATTCGCAACTCTTCTATCTTGTCTCACACCTTCTGCTCTTATCTCTGGCCTTTATTCCAACTAACTGCCTATCAAAACCCACCCCTCGCCTGTGTCCACCTATTAACTGTCATGCTTAGTCTTACCTTTACCCTATTCCAGCTTTCTTCTCCCTGATCTCCTCCCCTACAATCAGCGTGAAGAAGCCCCTTGACCCGAAATGTCACCTACCCGCGTACTCCAGAGATGCTGCCTGATCTGCTGAGCTACTCCAGCACTTTGTGTCCTTTTGTGTATTAATCAGCATCTGCAGTTCCTCGTTTCACATGAAAATGTATTTGCCGGGATAGATCATTGTTCACTACTTTTGCAATGCAAATGTCTCCTGGGTTTTGCTAAATACAGACACTGGCTTCTCTGTTATCTATGAATGGAGTATGGAGTTTGAACATAGTGCAATCATCAGTACAGATCCCCACTTCTGAATATATGATGGAGCAGAAAACAATTAGGTGAGCTTAAGTTTGATGTATGAGGAACACTTCCATATATACACCCACAATGTCCTTTGTGTTTGGACTCCTGTGTCCAGACTGCTTACTGCACTATCATGCTGCTAACCCCGCTATTTAATCAGCACTCCCGATGCCACGCTTATTCAGTTATATGCTGCTTTAGTTTAGAGATACAGTGTGGAAACAGGCCCTTCGGCCCACCGTCCATGCCAACCAGTGATCCCCACACACTTACACTATCCTTTTTATTATAATATTTTTATTAGAAGTAATCCATCATAACAACGGTATAACAACTCTTCAAATACACAACCAACTTATTTCAATAAGTATACGTATGTTACGAATAATTCTTATAAACTATTTTTTTAGAAAATAGAAAAAAGAAAATAATAGATTTTAATCAATAAGAATAGTGATTAAATAATAATTTTGATTATATAGAGAGAGAAAGAGAAAAAGAGAAAAATAAATAAATAATAAAAAAATAATAATTGTTATATATATTTAATTAAAACAAAGTATTATATATATTAAAAAAAGATTATAGTATACATCTTAATAGTGAATAACACAATTTCAAATAACGATATCAACAGAGACATGCATACAAATAAAAAAAGGAATTATTTTCATCTAATCCTGCCGGGTACCCATTGAGTTGTGATGCCAAGAACAGCTACCCCTTCAAATATTCTGTATATGGAGACCATATCTGTTCAAAGAGTTCGTATTTGTCCATTAGGACAAATCTGATTCTTTCAAAATGCAACGTCTCCAACATTTCCACTGTCCACATTTTAATTGTGGGGATAATGTTCCCTTCCAAAATTTCAATATTAATTTTTTCCCTATTATCAAACAGTAATCCAAGAAATTTATTTGGTTTAATGTTAATATTAGATTTGAATCCGGAACTCCTAATATTATTAATTTTGGATCTGGGTCCAGTTTAATATTAAGAACTTCAGAGATAACTCTAAAGATTTCTGTCCAATAATAATTAAGTTTTATACATGTTACAAAACTATGCGTTAAATTAGCTTCCAAGTTCTGACATTTATTACAAATAGAGGAAATGTTAGGATAAATTCTATTTAATTTCGTTTTTGAATAATGTAATCTGTGTAATACCTTAAATTGTATCAATATATGTCTAGCATTTAATGAGCAACGATGTATACGCTGTAGGCTTTCTTCCCAAGTTTCCTTTGTTATAGATAAACCTATTTCATTTTCCTATGTTTGTCGATATATTTCCGAAGTTGGGATTTCCCTATCCAAGATAGTATTGTATATATACGCTATTCATTTTTCTGTATTTGGGAGTTTATTAAACAATTCATCTAATAATCCTTGTTTTCTATTTTTATAGTCTTGCGTATGTTACATAATATAGCTTCTAATTTGTAAATACCTAAATATGTTATTTGACTGCAAAGATATCCTGTAACTCTTGAAATTAAATAAAATTTCTTTTCTTGTAAAGATGTTCTATCCTTTTAATTCCTAAATCATTCCAATGACTAAACCCCTTGTCCAATACAGAGGGCTTAAACAAAGGATTATTCATAATTGGCAAACAAAGTGACAAATTATCCATATGTAGGGTCTTAACTATTTGTTTCCAAATACGTCTATTGCTATGAATTATAGGGTTATCACCATACTTTTTTTTTTGTACTTCCCTTGGTGCAAAAAGAATCGAACCTACATCAAAAGGCAGTCTTCCTTTTCCATCTTTAGCCAGCTTGGCTCATAATCTAAATTTACCAACCAAAAATTCATATTCTTAATCTGAACTGCCCAGAAATAATATAAGAAATTTGGTAGTGCTAGTCCCCCATTTATTTTAGATTTACATAGATGTTTTTTACTTATTCGATGATTTTTATAGTCCCAAATAAAACTATTAACCAAAGTATCTATTTTTTTTAAAAACATTTTAGGGAGATATAAAGGGATGGCTTGAAATAAATATAACAATTGTGGCAACAAAATCATTTTTACAGCATTTATTCTACCGATCATTGAAATAGGTAGTGTTTTCCAATATAAAATATTTTTTTTTAGTTTATTTAACAATTGAGGGTAATTATATTTAAATAGACAGTTATAGAATTTAGATGCATTAATTCCTAGATATTTAAATTTGTCCGTGACTATTTTAAGTGGGAATTGTTCTAGTATATTTAATTTTATTCCAGTTATAGGCATAATTTCACTTTTATTCCAGTTAATTCTATACCCAGAAAATGTGCCAAACTTAGTTATAACATTAAGTAGATTGGGAATACTAATCTCCGGTTTTGTGATCTAAATTAAGATGTCATCTGCGTATAAAGATATTTTATTCGTTGTAGTTTTGGTATTATATCCATATATTTCTGGTTCTGATCTAATCATTTAGGCTAATGGTTCAATTACCAGAGCAAATAGTAATGGTGATAACGGGCATCCTTGTCTACAACCCCTAAAGAGATTAAATTTTGCTGATAACATTTGATTTGTTAATATTCTTGCAGTTGGATTCGAGTATATGATTTTTACCCATTTGGAAAATCTATCCCCCAGTTGAAATTTCTGCAGTATTTTAAATCAATCTGGCCAATCAACCTGGTCAAATGCTTTTTCAGCATCTAAGGATATGACAGCTAGTTCAATATCATTCACTCTTTTTGAGTATATGATATTGAATAGATGTCATCAGATTATAAGATGAATAGCGTTTTGGGATGAAAGCTGTTTGGTCATGATGTATTAAGTTATTAATCACTAAACTTAGCCTCCGAGATAAAATTTTAGTTAGTATTTTTTGATCAGTGTTTAAAAGAGCTATTGCTCTGTATGACCCAGGGTCTTCCAAATCTTTATCAGCTTTAGGGATAAGTGTAATTGTAGATTAATTTAATGATTCTGGTAACTTTCCTTGTTCATAAGCATATTTATATATTATATGTAAATGTGGAGATCAGATCATAAAACTTCTTATAAAATTCAACACTTAAGCCATCAGGGCCTGCGGCTTTTCCATTATTTAATGATCCAATTGATTCTTCAATATCTTTTACTGATATATCAGCATTTAACAAGTCTCTACCTTCCTGATCCAAACTATTAATATGACATTCTTGTAGGAATGTTTCCATTCCATCTGATTGTCCTGCTAGTTTAGATGAGTAAAGATTTTGATAATATTGTAAAAATGTATCATTGATATCTTTTGGTAAAGTCAATATTTCTCCTTGTTCAGATCTAATTTTATATATCATTTTCTCCTCATCTAATTTTCTAAGCTGACGTGCCAGTAATTTTTGTGGTTTATCCCCAAATTCAAAGTGTACTTGTTTAGTCTGTTGAAAAAGTTTAATAATCTGATTTGAATATATTTTATTTAGCTTATATTTTAATGATGCAATTTTATTACTTAGCCCCTTAGAAGGGGATATTGCATTTTCAATATCTAATTGTTTTATTTCATTTTCCAACTTTTGTTGAGTCTTTCGATTTTCCTTATTAAAGTATGCGTGTGCTGATATTTATCGCACCACGCATAAATGCTTTAAATGTATCCCAAAGCAGTGATGGTGAAATTCCAGGTTTGTCATTAGTTTCAAAAAAATAATTTAATCTGTTTTACCAAGTAATCATAACAAGCCTTATCATTTAATATTTGGGGGTTGAGTCTCCAGTTAGAGGTTTTAATAGTTATGTCTTTTAATTTTACCTTAAATGTTAATGGAGCATGATCCGAGATAATAATATTATGATATTTTGAGTCATTCGTAAATGGGATTAGTTTTGAATCTATTAAAAAATAGTCTATCCTTGAATAGGTTCCGAATACAGGGGAAAAAAATGAATATTCTCGACCAGAGGGGTTATCTGTTCTCCAGATATCCTTAACGTTTGCTGTGTTAATAAAATAATTTATAAGTGTACTTGACTTAGAAGGGGTTTTCCTTTTCATTGATGATCTATCTAAATAATTATCTAAGGTACAATTAAAATCACCTCCAATTATTAGATTATGTTGAGTGGATATAGGGATATTGTTAAATATTTTCTTGAAGAATAATGGGTTATCAAAATTAGGACCATATATATTCATAAGGATTATTTTTTTAGAATGTAATTCACCTGTAATTATTATATATCTACCCTCAACATCTTCTATTATTGAGCTTTGTTTAAAAGGTATGCCTTTACGAATAATTATTGCTACCCCTCTAGACTTATGTATAAATGAAGAGTGATATACTTTGGAAATCCATTTTGCTGTTAATCTATACTGCGCGAGTAAAATACTTGGAGAAAAATAATATCAGATTTCAATCTATTTAATTGAGCTAAAGCCTTACCTCTTTTAATTGGTTCGTTAATTCCCTTAACATTCCAACTACAGAAGGAATGTTACCATTCCATCTCCCCCAATCCTAGTGCTTATGTCATACATGTTATTATTAAGGTGTTTATAATGGAGTAGATGTCTCAGCTCATCTAACCCAAATCTGTGTCATTGTCTTATACACACGTCTCTTTAAACTAACTATATAATACCAATCATACTTAAATCCATATAATATATAATATGAAATAAAATACATAATATAAAAGTAATAATAAAAAATGTGAGTAGAGTAAGTGATGTTAGTAAAGTGTAAGGGGAAAAAAAATAACTACAACTATAATTAGTGCAGTTAGTATTAGTGTAAGCCACACTAGAGTGGCTATTAATCTATGGACTTCCGTGAAAAAAAAAAGATGTTAATAATTCCAGCTCCGTTTTTGCCTTAAGGCCAAATATGTCGGGGTGGGGTATTAAATTTATATACTTAATAATTAATAATACTACTAATATCAAATATAGTTAGTGTCATAGCACTATATTAGGAGAGCTAACATACATTTTTGAGGGGTAGTTAATACAAAACTATATTTATTAATAATCCATCCATCCCTCCTTGACCCCAAGATAGAGTCCATGTCCATTGTTCCTCCTCCTTCCCTGCGGGTCCTCCTTCAGTGTGAATCCTCCTCCTTTTCTGTGGGTGGGCAGTATCATCAAGTGATCAATAATATTCAGTATTCTTCATCTTCATCTACTTCTTCCTCTTCCAGTTTCTTCTGAATGTTTCGAGCAAATTCAAGAGCTTCTGTATGTTTGGTGAAGTGGTGCTCCTTGTTATCATAAGTTACTCTTAATGTTGCCGGGTACATCAGGCCATATCTCAGATTCTTTATGTTCCTCAGGATACCTCTTGTTTCTGTAAATAAAGATCTTCTCTTGGCCACTTCCGCAGGGTAATCTCTGAAGATACTGATTTTGTCTCCCTCATATTTGAGATTTTTCTTACGTATTATCTTCATCATATCTTCAAAAACATGATCGTAAGCCACCTTCACAATCATCTGTCTTGGGGGAGAATCTCTCCCAGGGATACGTCTCAATGCCCTGTGTGCTCGGCCCAGCAGAGTTTCTTGGTCCATGTTCAGAATACCTTTTAGGAGTTTTGCAGCAAATTTTCGAGGGTCTTGATCTCCCTCTCGGCCTTCACTCAATCCAACAATACGCAGATTCTGACGCCTTTGACGTCCCTCCAAGTCAATGCATTTCTCAGTTAGTTCGTGTAATAATTCTGATAAACGCTTGTTCTCGGCAAGACGCTTCTCGGCTGATTCATTCAGTTCTTTTATTGCGTCATTTTGTTGGTTAAGTGAGATTATAATAGGTTCTAACTTGGTATCCAGCAGCAACTCCATCTCACCAGTTTTACGGTTTACGTCATCCAACTGTTGTTGCAAATCAGTACCCGCTTTATCTTTCCATTCGTCCATCATAATCTTTACAGTGGCTATAACTTATTTTTTGAACTCTTCTTTCAAATTTTCATGATACACCAAAATATCAGCTCTTAAAGTCTTTATTTCCTCTTTATATTCTTTTTTCATATTCTTAAGCATTTGTTTTAGCTCACCCATAATAATATTTTTGAGGTCATCCATCTTTAAAATATCTTCCTGGGAGGCACTCAAACTCGAGCCCGCGGCTCCAGTGAGGCCTACTTCCCTTTTCACAGGCTTTTTCCCTTGGTGGGGGGGGGGGGAGCGATGCATCGACATTTTCTTAGTAAAGTCGCGCGCCTGATGACGTCACGCACCTTTTTAACGCTACCGGAACCGTTCACACCCGTTCTCCTCTGGTGAGTGGTTTCAGTTAACCCCCTTTTACCCCCGTTTTTTATGCAATTTTAGCGGAGCTGAATGGCGCGAGTTCCATTCACTCCATAGCGCCACTGGAAGTCTCACACTTACACTATCCTACACACACTAGGGACAATTTACAATTTTCCAGGGAGAACGTACAACTCCATACAGACAACACCCGTAGTCAGGTTAGAACAGGGTCTCTGGCACTGTAAGGCAACAACTCTACCACTACGCCACCATGCTGCCACTACTTAGAAATGAACAACAGTCACTTTCCTCAACTTTCCTCCGATCTTATGAGCACACGTAGACCAAGATTTTAATGAAGTCTGAGTACGATAGCTTCACCAGGTTGAGACCCATCTCTTTAATTATGCCTGGTATTCGGTTAAATTTGAACTAGGTATGCACCCCTGGCTTATGATAGATAGATACGTTAACCCATGCAGTTAATAATTGTGGTGGAATACAATGCTGTTGCAATGGCCAACACTGCCTAATAAATACTCGGTGAACTGCCAGATCTAACCATATAACCATATAACAATTACAACACGGAGACAGGCCCTCTCGGCCCTTCCAGTCCGTGCCGACCATTTGTTTTCCCCTAGTCCCATCTACCTGCACTCAGACCATACCCCTCCATTCCCTTCACGTCCATATACTATCCACTTTACTTTTAAATGTTAAAAATTGATCCTGCCTCCACCACCTCTGCTGGAAGCTCATTCCACACAGCCACCACCCTCTGAGTAAAGAAGTGTTACCCCTAAACTTCTGACCCTTAATTCTCATGTCATGCTCTTGTTTGAATCTTCCCTACCCTCAATGGGAAAAGCTTATCCACGTCAACTCTGTCTATCTCTTTCATCATTTTAAAGACCTCAATCAAGTCCCCCCTTAAACCTTCTGCGCTCCAAAGAATAAAGACCTAACTTGTTCAACCTTTCTCTGTAACATAGTTGCTGGAACCCTGGCAACATTCTAGTAAATCTCCTCTGTACTCTCTCTATTTTGTTGACATCCTTCCTATAACTAGGCGACCAAAATTGTACACCATACTCCAGAATTGGTCTTACCAATGCCTTGTACAATTTTAACATTACTTCCCTACTCCTATATTCAATGCTCTGATTTATAAAGGCCAGCACACCAAAGGCTTTCTTTACCACCCTATCTACTGCGATTTTCAGGAACTATGCACAGTTATTCCTAGATCCCTCTGTTCCACAGCATTCCTCAATTCCCCTACCATTTACCATGTACGTCCTATTTTGATTTGTCAAGATGTAGCACTTCACACTTATCATTAAACTCCATCTGCCATCTTTCAGCCCACTTTTCCAAATGGCCCAAATCTCTCTGTAGACTTTGAGAATCTACTTCATTATCTACAATACCACCTATCTTAGTATCATCTGCATACTTACTTATCCAATTTTCACCCCATCATCCAGATCATTGATGTACATGACAAACAACAGTGGACCCAACACAGATCCCGAGGCACCCACTGGGGCTTCCAACCTGACAAACAGCCATCCACCATTACTCTCTGACATCTCTATTCAGCCACTGTTGAATCCATAGCATTAACACCCAAAGATTGAACCTACTGAACCAACCTTCCATGGGGAACCTTGTCAGATCTGCTCTGAATCGATCCCATTTAGCAAACTGATGGCTTGTCTATACAGATGGTGTCTTCAGTGTTACAATTGTACAGGCCTGGATAGCGTGGATGTGGTGAGGATGTTTACACTAGTGGGAAAGTCTAGGACCAGAGGTCATAACCTCAAAATTAAAGGATGCTCATTTAGGAAGGAGATGAGGAGGAGTTTATTTAGTTAGAGGGTGATAAATCTGTGGAATTCATTGCCACGGAAGGCTGTGGAGGATGTCAATGGATATTTTTTAAGGCAGAGATAGATAGATTCTTGATTAATATGGGTGTTGTGGGTTATGCAGAGAAGGCAGGAGAATGGGGTTAGGAGGGAGAGATAGATCAGCTGCGATTGAATGGTGGAACGTCCAAATTCTGCTCCTATCACTTAGAAACCACTAATGCCACAGAAATATAAGATTATGGGCACTCAAATTCTCCCATCCAAATTACATTTGGTGTTTTTCTCCCAGGTCTGTTTAAATTCCATGTGATCTAATGAGATTGAGAGGACTCCCATGGTCATAACCTCCTGAATGTGCACCTTTGGGCCATCACCTTTGGTGGACCAGTGATGGAGGAAATAGAGGCAACAGGAATGGCAACTGAAAGCCAGCGTAGCAATGGCAAATGGCTGCTTGATTAGTCTATAGGATGCTCCCCTAATATTGGCACATCTCCTTTACTGCTCTCACTGAACTAGATATAACTTGTCACACCTGGTCCCATACAATTTTCAAAGGGTAGTTAAGAGTTGGCCATATTGTTTTTTACTCTGAAATCATAGATAAACTGTACTCAGTAAAGACGTGGAGATTTCCTTTCTTAAAAGTCATTAGTGGATCACAACAATTTTACAGCAGGCTGGTAAATTTGTGGAATATGCGCCAACCCCACACCACAGCGCCTCCACCTCCCAAGAGCCAAGGACGGAAGAACCCGACCAAACGCCACCGGTAACCATGGAGGTAGGTGGGTCTGGTTGCCTTGGGAGTACCGCATGTATAACTTCACAAATAGGGAGTAGGTTACACTTGTTTAGGGATGCATGGAGTTCTATAACTTCGGATCTCTTTATATTGCACAGTATTCAGGGATACAAAATTGAATTAATTAACAAATTCCCCCTACCAGTTCAACATGTACCTCGCCGGAAATGTGTGCATTCTCAAAAAGAGAAAGTGGAAGGACATGCGGAACTACTTAGATTATATTCTAAGGGAGTAATAGAGAAAACTAAACATGAACCTCTTGAGTTTGTATCAAACATCTTCACCAAAACCAAAAAGGATGGTGGATGTCGCATTATCATTGACTTAACACAGCTGACTATTTTTGTGCAATATACCCACTTCAAAATGGAAACATTTGTAACTGCTAAACAACTAGTTTCCAAAGGGTACTTCATGGCTTGCATTGACCTAAAAGATGCATACTCTTCAGTACCCATACACAAAGATCACTG
This sequence comes from Okamejei kenojei, assembly GCA_035221665.1. Classification (NCBI taxonomy): domain Eukaryota; kingdom Metazoa; phylum Chordata; class Chondrichthyes; order Rajiformes; family Rajidae; genus Okamejei; species Okamejei kenojei. The sequence goes on from CM069153.1 coordinate 10,112,416, forward strand.
CAGATATTTGAAATTTATCTAGAAGGGCCAGCTATAGCAGTATAAAGTGCTGCCTAATGGACTAACAACTGCTCCCAGACTATTTACCAAAATCTTGAAACCAGCATTGGCCTCTCTACGGAAACAAAAGGATATTGTCATGGCATATCTTGATGACATCCTAATTGTGGGGAAAACCTTGGAATTGGCTAAATTAGCTGTGACAGCCACCAAGCTCCTATTTCAAAAATTGGGATTTATCATCCATCCAGACAAATCCAAGTTAATGCCCTCTGTAATAATGGATTATCTGGGGTTCACGATTGACACAGTTCACATGACTGTCACCTTGCCAAAAAACAAGGCGACAGACTTAATAGAGGCATGCAATAGCCTTGTTTGCACAAGTAAACCAACCATTCGGCACGCTGCCAGAGTAATCGGGAAACTTGTGGCTACATTTCCAGCTACACAATATGGACCGTTACATTACCAAAATTTACAAGAGCCAAAATTTCAGCACTCAAATCTCACGCTGGTCATTTTGACAGGCCTATGCAGCTACCGGCCAAAGCAAAAATCGAACTGCGATGGTGGATTAGCAATGTTCAACAATGCTTTAATCCCATCACAATTTCAAACCCTTCGGTTGTGTTACAAACTGACACTAGCGCTCATGGTTGGGGAGCTACCGATACCACCTCCAGTTGTGGTGTTAGATGGAATATGCATGAATCTACCTTACTTCAGACACAAGGTATTAACTATTTAGAAATGTTGGGAGCATTTCACGGACTACGGGCCTACTGTGCAGATATGGACCACCTGCATGTTCGCCTACAAATAGATAACACCACAGTGGCGGCATATATTAATCATATGGGTGGTATCAAGTCGATATCTTGTGATGAATTGGCAAATACAATCTGGCACTGGTGTATAGAAATAAACATTTGGATTTCAGCTACCTACCTTCCGGGTAAACTAAATACAGTGGCGGACACCAGGTCACGCAAATTCAATGACAAAACCAAATGGATGTTGAACCACCAGGTATTTACTGACATTTTAGCTCAGTATGGAACGCCAGATATCGACCTTTTTGCATCTAGACTTAACCATCAGATACCAACATATGTCGTATGGGAACCAGACCCTGGGTCAGTAGCGATGGATGCTTTCTCGCTACATTGGGGGAATTTGTTTTTCTATGCATTTCCCCCTTTCTGCCTCATCAGTCGGGTATTGCGGAAAATTCAATTAGACTCCGCATCAGGGATACTGATAGTCCCCAACTGGCCTACGCAGCCATGGTTCCCGGTGGTCCTCGACATGGTGAAAGAGCCATGTCTCCCGATTCCCAAACGCCCGAATCTCCTGGTTCATCTTGTGACAGGGGAAAATCATCCGTGCCATGATTACATGAACCTGTTGGCCTGCAGGCTCTGAAAAGACTGCTCCTGGAGTTCGGGCTGACGGACAGGACCATGAACATCATCACGGCGTCGTGCAGGGAGTCCACAAGGAGACAATACCTCACCCATGTTAAAAAATGGGAGGCATTTTGTTCCAGGACTGGTACCACATATAACTCTGCTACCATTACGGACGTACTGAAATTCCTGGCGAGCCTTCACTACGATGAGGGCCTCAGTTACAGTGCCATCAACTGTGCTAGGAGTGTTTTGTCATCCTACCTCGGGCTTGGAGTGGGATCCCATCCCCTGCTGTCTAAACTTATGAGGGGTATTTTTTAATTCTAACCCTCCCAGGCCTCGATATTCGCAAACCTGGGATATCGGACTGGTCTTGTCCCTACTCAGGGGTTGGGCACCAGTCACGACACTCTCATTGTCTCAGCTCACCTACAAGGTAGTGATGCTGATGGCACTTGTTACTGCACAGGGGGGTCCAGACCCTGCATAAATTAAAATTGGATACCATGGTGTCAACTCCTAACAAAGTGACCTTTTATGTAAATAAGTTACTAAAAAAAACAGACCAGGGTCATCTGGTCTAAAATTGGAGTTCCTGGCCAATCCATTAGATAGATGCCTTTGTATAACCACCCACCGTTGACACTACTTAGAGTTTACAAAAAATCTCAGGGGTGCGGAAATGGGCCTTTTAATCAGTTTTAAACACCCTCACCATAGGGTAACTGTTCAGAACATTTCAAGGTGGCTCAGGGTGGTGTTAGGTGCAGCAGGGGTAGACACCGACGTTTTCAAATCTCATTCTACCAGGGCTGCATCTACATCAGCGGCGAGGATGTTGGAAGTTCCCATGGACCACATCCTCGCAACAGCGGGTTGGTCCAATGAGTCAAACTTTCAACGGTTTTATAACAAACCTGTGACCACACCCGCAACCTTTGCAGATACTATTTTAAGTTCTGTTTCTTAACTTCCCAGAAGTTAGGGGTTTATTATTTGTTGTTAATGCATTGTTTTTCAGCTCTGTTTCAAGTCTGAAATACGTTAACATACTTCCTCCATTAGTCATTATGGCAGTGTGTGAGCATGGACTCGTTTGCAGAGCATGAAATCTCAGAGCTTTGAAATCTTCACAAAGTCACTCACTTGACTCCGAAGTAAAATAGTAAGATTAAACGAGATCTTAACAGTTTGAAGTTTGATCCTTATTTTATGAGGAATTACGATGAGGGAATTTGTGCCCGCCGCTCCCAACCCTCTATTATAAGGTCAACTGGTATGTTACTTCTCTTAATCTTACTATCTTCAGTCAACTCTACTATCTGTGATTTCACACCGCTGCTTTGAAGAATGTCGCGCATGCGTGTTGGCGGGGTCTTCACGAAATCCCTCATCGTAACTCCTTATAAAACTCCTTCGAACTGGTAAGTTCTCGTTTAATCTTACTATTATTATGGGCAACAAGGAAATGGCAGAAGAGTTGAATAGGTACTTCGGATCTGTCTTCACTAAGGAAGACACAAATAATCTCCCAGATGTACTGAAGGACAGAGGATCTAAGGGGGTAGAAGAACTGAAATAAATTTTCTTTAGGTGAGAAATAGTATTGGGTAGGCTAATAGGACTGAAGGATGATAAATCCCCTGAGCCTGATGGTCTGCATCCCAGGGTCCTCAGGGAGGTGGCTCTAGAAATTGTGGCGCATTGGTGATCATTTTCCAATTTTCAATAGATTCAGGATCAGTTCCTGTGGACTGGAGGATAGCTAATGTTATCCGTCTTTTCAAGAAAGGAGCGAGAGAGAAAACGGGGAATTAAAGACCAGTTAGCCAGACTTCGGTGGTGGGAAAGATGCTGGAGTCAATTATTCAAGAGGTAATAATGGGCCATTTGGATAGCAGTAAAAGGATTAGTCCAAGTCAATATGGATTTATGAAAGGGAAATCATGCTGGACTCATCTTCTGGAATTTTTTGAGGATGTGACAAGTAAAATGGATGAAGTGGTGCCAGTGGATGTAGTGTATCTAGACTTTCAGAAAGCCTTTGATAAGGTCCCGCACGGGAGACTGGTGACTAAAATTAGAGCACATGGTATTGGGGGTAGGGTGATGACATGGATAGAAAATTGGTTGGGAGACCAGAAGCAAAGAGTAGGAGTGAACAGGTCCTTTTCAGAATGGCAGGCAGTGGCGAGTGGAGTGCCGCAAGACTCGGTGTTGGGACCACAACTGTTTACCATATATATTAATGATTTGGAAGGGGGAATTAGGAGCAACACTAGCAAGTTTGCTGATGACACAAAGCTGGGTGGCAGTGTGAACTGTGAAGAGGATGTTAGGAGGTTGCAGGGTGACCGGGACAGGTTGAATGAGTGGGCAGATGCAGTGTAATATAGATAAATGTGAGGTTATCCACTTTGGCGGAAAAAACAAGGGGGCAGATTATTATCTCAATAGGGTAAGGTTAGGTAAGGGGGAGGTACAGCGAGACCTGGGTGTCCTTGTACACCGGTCACTGAAAGTTGGCGTGCAGGTTCAGCAGGCAGTGAAGAAAGCTAATGGAATGTTGGCCTTCGTAACAAGAGGATGTCAGTATAGGAGTAAAGAGGTTCTTCTGCAGTGAGACCACATCTGGAGTATTGAGTACAGTTTTGGTCTCCTAATTTGAGGAAGGACATCCTTGTGATTGAGGCAGTGCAGCGTAGGTTCACGAGATTGATACCTGGGATGGCGGGACTGTCATATGAGGAAAGATTGAAAAGACTAGGTTTGTATTCACTGGAGTTTAGAAGGATTATAGGGGATCCTATAGAAACATATAAAATTATAAAAGGACTGAACAAGCTAGATGGAGGAAAAATGTTCCCAATGTTGGGCGAGTCCAGAACCAGGGACCACAGTCTTAGAATAAAGGGGAGGTCATTTAAGACTGAGGTGAGAAAAATGTTTTCACCCAGATAGTTGTGAATGTATGGAATTCCCTGCCACAGAGGGCAGTGGAGGCCAAATCACTGGATGGATTTAAGAGAGAGTTAGATAGAGCTCTAGGGGCTAGTGGAATCAAGGGATATGGGGAGAAGGCAGGCACGGGTTATTGATAGGGGATGATCAGCCATGATCACAATGAATGGCGGTGCTGGCTAAAAGGGCCGAATGGCTTCCTCCTGCACCTATTTTCTATGTTTCTATGTTTCTAACATAACACATAAAATTCATTGTAACACGAACATCCACCACAGTGACTCCTCCACATTCCTAACTGCGATGGAAGGTGAAAAAAGTTCAATCTCTCCCTTCTTTGTCCTCCATTGGTTGGGGGCTTCTAACCTTCCGTTGATGGAATGATCTTACGCCCGTAGCCGGCGGCGGGCCTCCTAGTCACAGCGATCAAGCTCCTGCATCAGGGGGAGTCTCAGCTCCCCCGCACAGGGCGATCTACCCCGGGTCGGGGCTAGTCGAACGTCGTGCGCCTTTTGGAGCTTCCCGAGGTCGGTCTCAACCCGAGACTGTTGAGATGTTAAAGTCCGCAAGCCATGGTTGGAGCGTCGATCCCAAGCAAGGGATCAGCTCGAATGGCAAGTCCACGCCCCGCGGTGGGGCTCAAAGTCAGTCCTCGAGCAAGGTCGCCAGCTCCATGATGTTAGGCGGCAGAGCGACCAGAGATATGATCCGGAAAACAATCGCATCTCCCGCAAGGTAGAGATTGAAAAACAGTTTCACCCGCCCCCTCCCCACATAAAACAAACAAGAGAACATTAACACAAACTTTTAAAACACACTAAAAAAACAAAAAAAAGATGAAAAGGACAGACAGACAGACTGTTGGCAAGGCTGCCATCGAAGCACTCTCTCAACACATACCTATAGAACATGGAAAGGTCCAACATAGGAACAGGCTCATCGGCCCACAATGTCTGTGCCGGAAATGACGTCAAGATAAACTAATCTGATCTGCCTGCACATGACCATTCTCTGCAAATGTATGCATCTATCTAAAAATCTCTTAAACTTCACTATCAGACCTGCCTCAGCCACCGTCCCAGGCAGAGCATTCCAGGAACCCACCATCATTTGTGTACAAAATGAGCCCCGCACTCCTCCTTTCAATTTTGCTCCTCTCAACTTAAAGCTATGTCCTCTAGTCTTTGGCATTTGTATCCTGGTGCAAAGGTTCTGTCTGTCTACCTTGTCTTTGCCTATGTTGCTACTGTGACTATGTTTAAAAAGTACTTCATCTGCTGTAAAATGCTTTGGGACACCCTGTTGCTACAAAAGGCAGTTTAGAAAAGCAAAGCTTTCTTGACTCATTTTACACCCAAAGAACAAAAGGAAACAGAGCTTCTTCAAGTCATTAGCTCCACTTTGCTTGTTGTTGTTTCATATATGAGTGTTTGATCTATCAGCCATCTGTTATATTTTCTCAGGAAATAATTATTGAATATTTCTTAGAACTGGAATACTTCTTGAATGCTCAAGATAAGCAACAATAGCTGAACAAATTCAGAACATTGATCTAGAATTGTGCAGCACAGAAACAGACCCTGTCAAATATCCATGCACACTTATCCTACCCTGAATGCATTTTATGTTCCCTTATATTCCAATGACGACCTACCTGCACACTAGCGATAATCTAATGTGGCCAGTTTTTCGCTGTAACGTGGGACGAAACCTTAGCACCCACAAAAACCCGTGTTATCCCGGGAAAGACAGCAAACTCCACGCAGACAGCACCCAAGGTCATAACTGAAACCAAATTGCTGGAGTTGTGAGACAGAAACTCCACTATAAGCGCCAGTGTGCCCTACAAGTTGTCAGAGAACCTATTGCCAACTTCTCTTGCAATGGGTCAAAATGGCAGAAGGCAGGAGAATGGCAGCAAAAACACGATGGGCCGAATGGCCTGAGATGAATAAGTCCTAAAACTTGTGAACATGAGAAATGAACAATCCCCTTCTTAACACAACTGTGACCAATTTCTAAACATCAGTGATCCTCAACACACATAACATTTTCCTAATGGCCCTGTCTCACGGTGCGAGTTGACCCACGAGGTACCCCGAGTGACAGACTCGTGGCTGTGCACGAGACTTCAAGTTTATGATCAAGTGTGTAACTGAGTTCCCACGGGTATGTCATTGCTGCAATGTTCCAAGTTCCTCTCCCGAGTTACCAAGTTCCTCTCCCGTTACTCTTGAGCCAACCGTGAATGAAGGTATGTTTTAATAAAGCAACAATGTTAAAATACATCTCCATCCTGTGGTTTTGAGTTATTTCAGCGTCTATTGATATGACCTACAATGCGCATCCTCCAAGGAACAACCATTTCTTGTTGTTTTATGTTTTAAATACTTTTTTGCAATGGATTCTATTTTAAAAATAATTTTCATGGGTGACTGACATTGAGCGGCGCGGGACCGCCCGACACAGCAGACACACACACACACACACACACATAGAGAGAGAGATACACACAGACAGCAGGACTGGCCGCCACTTCAGAGGAAGGAAGCACTTTGAGCGGCCGCGGGACCGACAGCAGACACACACACAGATACAAACAGATAGACAGAGAGAGGACACAACACACACACATACCACACACACCTAGAGAGAGAGATACACACAGGAGCAGTGGCCACCACTTCAGAGGAAGGAAGCAGCTCGGGTGACTTTGAGCGGCAGCCGGGACCCGACAGCAGACACACACACAGATAGACAGAGAGGGAGAGAGAGAGAGACACACACACACACACACACACACACACACACACACACAACACACACACACACACAAAACACAAACACACACACACAGACACACAACAGCCACACACACAGCCACACACACAGCCACACACACAGCCCCACACACACACACACAACACACATATGTGGAGTTTCTTCGGGACTTCTTCAACAATCCAATGTCCCAAAATATTTATTCTTTAAATATTAAGTTTTCTGTTGAAAGTGTGGTGCCGTGGTTAGGGTGGTCGGAAGGAAGATGATGAGGTCTGGTACAAGTTGACTTTGTTTTCAGTAATCAGGCCTCCGTGTTGGCCGATGCCTGGTTGATCGAGCGCTCATACAGTTGCGATCCAGCGAGGTCCATATATAGGGCAAGGAACGCGAAGCCTCTGAGGGTTCATTGTTCCCCTGGTTTGGATTGCTTTTAGGCATTTTTCTGTGGAAGGGGAGGGCAGTATAAAATCGAAAGCATTGTACAGCAGCACTCTCCCCAACACGAAACACAGCGCAGCGTAAACAATCAGCTTCACTTTTAAAAGCAAAGACACACGTTAAATTACACGGCCCCAAGAAATCGCCTCTCAATTGCTTCGGGGTGGAAATTGAAATATATATTTAATATAATATGTATATACATATTATACTACTTCAGTCCCTTTCAGATTATAAAAAAAGTTCCCACGATAGACTCACGAGACACAAAGGTAAGTTACGTTACTGCAAACGACCATTTTTAACTTTACAATTTGATCGTGGAAAAAATCAACATGTTTGATTTTTTTCACGAGTTAACAAGTTTCCCGAGTACCTGCCGTTAGCGCCACGAGTGGACAAGTTGAACGCGCGAGTTCCGACGTTCCCGCTACGTGATCACCACGAGTGAAAACTCGGGGTCACTCGTGGGCCAACTCGCACAGTGAGACAGGGGTTTAAGTCTTCAAATAAATCTGTTGCGTTTGAATTAAAAGACAATCCAGTTAGCGGGTGTGCTTGTGCACGTACCTTTCCCGTATAAACTCTGCCATTTCTTTTTGCATTTGTTTGCCTTTAAGCTGTTTCACCAGGATAATATCAAATCCAGCAATCGTGCTGTTGCTTTGTGAGTCCTTTCTGTCAGTCTGTTGAGAAAGCATGAAAAACAACATTTGAGAAAATAGAATATTAGTTTACCATTCACTTCAGTTAAGAATATTTTTTTACTTTACAAAACATTATTAAATACTGACATGCATGAAGTATAGCCACAAATGCATTCTTCTAATCCAAGTTTCACATTCCATGCCAGGAGATCCGCATCTCCAATCACTATTCGTGTTATCTAGGCATTCAAGCGACCACAAGGTTATGGGACCGGGTAGACAACTGTTACTGCAACGCTACTAAACAAAATATAAGTCTGGGTAACTACAAACGCTTACTGCCAACAGAATCTGTGATTTTTAGTATTTTTGCTCTTGATTTTCTGATTATTGCAGCCAGAACATAAACCGGAGCATCAATGTTAACGGTGGATCAGTTGTTGTATTTATAGTCATAGAATGATACAGTGTGGAAACAGGCCATTCGGCCCAACTTTCCCACACCGGCCAACATATCCCAGCTACACTAGTCCCACCTGCCCGTGTTTGGTCCATATCCCTCCAAACTTGTCCTATCCTGTCTAACTGTTTCTTAAATGTTGGGATATTCCCTGCCTCAACTACCTCCTCTGGCAGCTTGTTCCCTACACCCACCCCCCTTGTGTGAAAAAGTTACCTCAGATTCCTATTAAATCATTTCCCCCTTCATCTTAGATCTATTAATTCCTGCTTAAGAATCGCAAATATTGGCTTGAAACCCAATTTTTGATACATGAGAACAATTTCTAGGTTAACTCCAGTCTTGTATAGTGTGTGTGTGACACTATCAGAGTACTTGGCATTGGCAAGTACTTACCAATGTCTCTGGCACTGTTTGAAGGAAGCAGGGAAGTTCTACCGACCTAACAAAGTTAGTCCCTCAACATCATTACTAACACAGAATACCTTGGCATTATACTAAGCATTATTTAACCACATTACCAAAGTGAACCACTTCAAAAGCATTTTTGGACATCCTGAAGCCATGACTTTTGTCATATCAATGCAAGCCTCTTTCTTTCATTGGCCACCTTCTCACACACCTCATGGCAACTCAGTTCAAGAGCAGGAAAGATAGAGGGCTGGGGTTAAGTCTGCACAATCTCTGGGTCAGTGACACTGGGGAGGGACAACCTAAAGAGAGATAAGAGAAAATAACTTGACGAGAAGAAACAGATGAAAGAAAAGACAGTAAGAATGAGAAGAAAAATACCAAGGAAGAGAAATACGAGAGAGAGACAGATACAGGCTGGATCATCTGATCCATTTTGAGTTGGTTTTCCCACATTGTTCATAATAATGTGATCCACTGATACACTGGTACAGTTAATGTACTCACCTGGAAATAACGCTTATTTTACTTGCAGGAAATTCAAAAGATTAATGCACAGCATTCAATCCAAAACCAATATGGTAAATATCCACAGGTTCTTGCCTATTTAATTTAAATAGTGTCACATAGTCATACAGCACTAAAACAGGTCCTTCAGCCCACCTTGCCCATGCTACACTAGTCCCAGCTGCCTGCACCTGGCCCTTATCCCTCTAAACTTTTCCTATCCATGTACCTGACAAATTGTCTCTTAAATTTTGTAATAGAACCTTCCTTACACCCACTATCCTCTGCGAGGTAAAAGTTACCTCTCTCACCTTAAAACTATGTTCTCTGGTTCTTGATTCCACTACTCTGGGTAAACGGCTCTATGCATTCACCCTGTCTATTCCTTTCATGATCTTACACATCTCCGTAAGATCACAAGTCATCCTCCTGTGCTCGAAGAAATATAATCCTAGCTCAGCCCCTCGAGTCTTGGCAAATTCCATGTAAATCTTGCCTGCATTCTTTCCAGCTGAACTACATCCCTGTTATAACAGGGTGACCACAACTGAACGCAATACTCTGAATGCAGCCTCACCAATTTCTTGTACAACTCTAACATACCATCCCAACTGTAAGGGATCCCAACCCAAATTGTTGCCTATCCATGTTCTGCAGGGATGCTACCTGACCCGCTGAGTTACTCCAGCATTTTGTGGTCTTTCTCTGCTCAATATCCTGACTGATGCAGCCCAATGTACTGAAAGGACTTCTTGACCACCATACCTATCTGTGACGCCACTTTCAAACTTTGAACTGTGATGGCATCGTGTGACAGCCTCTCACTTTCTACACTTCAAACAATGCCTTGGGAAATTTTAATGGGTAACTGAATGGAGCCTCAGTTTAACGCCATGGCAGAGAAAAGATTCATCGTCATCCCTTTCGGGAGAGAAGGTGACAAATTAGCTGCAACATGCACCGAGATCAGAATTGCCAACTAATGTTCCCTAATAGCCTTGCTCCTACTCAAGGATCAGTGGCAAGACTTTGCTTACCCAGAAGTAGTCGCAGTAGCTCCAATCAGCTGGTTTGAGCAGCTGCTGCTCGGACATCACGTCAGGATGGGGAAACGTAACGCAATTTATCTGTTCAAAAAAAAAGAAATGCATTTTTAATGAATGACTTGGTTTCATCAAACAAAAATAAATGAATGTGGTCATTTTTCTTTGCAATTACAGAGTTTGTATTGTTGGTGGAATGGGAATGGGACTGGATTCTCCTAAGCGTGTCCGTGGTGTAACTATGCAACAATAAGTGCTCGATAGAACAAATGTCTGCTCCATTGTGTGACACCTATCAATGCCATCATTCCTGAAGTCAGAATTTACGTGCAAACTGCCGAAGCAGAGACACTGAGAGAAAAACCAAAAATGTTGAAAACACTTAGATCTGGAAAGCATCAATGGAAAGAGAAATGGTTATCATTTCAGGTCTGGAACCCTTAATCAGAACAAGGAAGGAGAATTTGCTTCCCGAGTTGAGCTCTTAAATCAGAGTCAAGGACTTCAGGCCACAACCGTGCAACCAAGACCCATCAAATGAAGCACTAGATGCAAGCCAAACTGTAGTGTAGACTGTGAGCATCTTTCTCCGATCATGTTCTGCCAAGTAGTTGGTGTCTGTTCATGGGCTGCAAACACTTTCACCAGTTCTCATGATACTGAAAATACCTCTGAACAAATTCCATAGCTATTAGCATTGAGTGCAAGTGAGATCGGACAGAACTCCGTTTGCTTGGGAAGTTTTCCATTAAAGTCACTGCAATTAACTTGCCAAAATATGAACAGTACAGAAACATTCCAATCAGCCAACACGCCTGTGTTTACCTGCACAAGTGACCTCCTCCCATCCCTCTTCACCTGACCAAATTAAAACCTCCTTCTCTTCCCTTTCCTTCCCTTGAATATACCTGGTGTTTTACCTCAGTTCCTGATCGTGGAAATCCACCAGAAAAAAAAAAATCTCCCAATTAACAGGAAAAGTATTTACAAAGTCGCAAGGAGTTGGGAGGTAAGAAGTAAAAATATATTGGAAACATATTTGTGTAAGAAAGAACTACAGATGCTGGTTTAAATCAAAGGTAGGCACAAAATGCTGGAGTAACTCAGTGGGTCAGGCAGCATCACTGGAGAGAAGCAATGGGCGACGTTTCGAGTCAAGACCCTTCTTCAATCTGAAGTTACTCCAGCATTGTGTGTCTACCTTGGAAACATATTTGTTGCATATGATTTAAGGTAAATTTACTTTGCATTTATTCAGGATTGCTTTTCTCATTAGTTACACATAGGATACGCTTTCTCTGCACAACTCTGATTCACCTTACCTTCCTCTCCCAAGAAAGAAAATTAATTTGTTAGAGTCATAGAGTGATACAGCGTGGCAACAAGCCTTTCGGCCCAACTTGCCCATACTGGCCAACATGTCCCAGCTACACTAGTCCCACCTGCCCGCGTTTGGTCCATATCCTTTCAAACCTGTCCTATCCATGTATCTGTCTAACTGTTTCTTAAGGCAGACAAAAGTGCTGGAGAAACTCAGTAGGTGCAGCAGCATTATGCAGAGATTCCAACCCTAAATTTAGTTCACAGTAACATTTAACCCATTTGTCCGTAACAAATGGGGTTAAATGCATTTCTCTCCCGTAACACTCACCTGGGGTTGTTGCCGGCGGCTAAGCGCCTGCGCACTGGTGCAGTTCAGCGGGCTGTCGGCGGGCGGGTGCGGCACATGCGCACCCTTGGCATGGTTGCCGGCGGGTCTGCGCCTGCGCACATGGGTGGGAGGCCCGGTGATGGGGCTGTTTGTACCGCGAGCGGCCGGCTAGCGGCAAGAAAGTGCCGCTGATCGCGCGGCCGGTCGTGGGCGTTGGCTCGAAATCGCGCCAGGCCCGGCAACCCTCCCCCACTGCGCACGCGCGGCCACTGTGGCCCGGCAACCCTCCCCCACTGCGCAGGCGCGGTCACTAGGGCCCGCAAAATGCCGCTGATCGCGGCGGGCTGGCAAACCGGGGACACATGGCGCCGGTTGTTCACCACGGGAGGAACACCGGCGCGGCGGTGTTCCGTAACAGCATGTTTGGCTGCCGAACACCGTAAAAAAGTTATTTCGTCCGGATAAAATAACGGCGAATCCGGGTACACTTGGCATCTCTGTCTATTTGGAGCGAAGGAGATAGGCAACGTTTCAGGCCGAAACCCTTCTTCAGGACTGATGTAGGGTGGGGGGTGGGGGGGGGGGGGGGGGGGGGGAGGAAGAAAGGAAAAAGGAAGGGGAGGAGCCCGAGGGCAGAGGGAGTGCTGAGAAGGGGAGGAGACAGCAGGGGCTACCGGAAATTGGTGAATTCAATGTTTATGCCGCTAGGGTGCAGACTGCCCAAGCGGAATATGAGGTGCTGCTCCTCCAATTTCTGGTGGTGCTCACTCTGGCCATGGATGAGGCCCAGGAGAGAGAGGACGGATTCGGAATGGGAGGGAGAGTTGAAGTGCTGAGCCACCGGGAGATCAGGTTGGTTAATGCGGACCGAGCGGAGGTGTTCGGCGAAACAATCGGCAAGCCTACGCTTGGTCTCACTGATGTAGAACAGCTGACATCTAGAGCAGCGGATGCAATAGATGAGGTTGGAGCAGATGCAGGTGAACCTCTGTCGCACCTGGAACGACTGCTTGGGTCCTTGAATGGAGTCGAGGGGGGAGGTAAAGCGACAAGTGCAGCACCTCTTGCAGTTGCAAGGGAAAGTTTCCGGGGAGGGGGTGGAGCAGGAGGGAAGGGAAGAATTGACCAGGGAGTTACGGAGGGAGCGGTCTTTGCGGAAAGTAGATGGGGGGAGATGGGAAAAGGTGGCGAGTGGTGGGGTCACGTTGGAGGTGGCGAAAATGAAGGAGGACTATTTGTTATATGTGACGGCTAGTGGGGTGAAAGGTGAGGATTGGGGGACTCTGTCCTTGTTATGAGTGGGGGGGATGGGGAGAGAGAGAGCAGTGTTACGGTGTATGGAAGAGACTCTGGGGAGAGCCTCATCTATAATGGGGGAGGGGCATAAATTATAAGACATAACTGTTTCTTAAACATTCAATAGTCCCTGCCTCAACTACCTCCTCTGGCAGCTTGTTCAATACACTCATCACCCGTTGTGTGAAAAGCTACCCCTCAGATTCCTATTAAATCTTTCCCATTCCCCTTAAACCTATGTCTTCTGGTCCTCGATTCCCCTACTCTCGGCAAGAGACTCTGTGCATCTACCCGATCTATTCCTCTCCTGATTTTATACAGCTCTACATGATCACCCCTCATCCTCCTGCGCTACAAGGAATAGAGTTCCAGCCTCAATCTCTCCCTATAGCTCACACCCTCTAATCCTGGCAATATCCTCGTACTGTAAATCTTCTCTGTACCCTTACCAGCTTGACAACATCTTTCCTATAACACGGTGCCCAGAACTGAACACAATATTCTAAACCATATAACCTTCCCTCAAGAAAATACACACTCGAAGGGCCGAATGGCCTACTCCTGCACCTATTGTCTATTGCCGACACATGCAACCTCACCAACGTCTTATACAGCTGCAACATGACCCCCCCAACTTCTACCCTCAATACTCTGACTGATGAAGGCCAATGTGCCAAACGCCTTTTTGACCATCCTAACTACCTGTTACTCCACCTTCAAGGAACCACGCACCTGCATTCCTAGATCCCTCTGCCCTACAACACTACCCAGAGTCCTATCATTCACTGTGTAGGTTCTGCCCATCTTAGACGTCCCAAAATGCAACATCTCACATTTCTGGTTATTAAATTCTATCAACCATTCCTCAGCCCACCTGGCCAATCGATCAAGATCCTGCTGCAATTAATCACAACCATCTTCACTGTCTACAAAAATCACCCACTTCTGTATCATCTGCAAACTTGCCATGCATGTCTCATCCAAATCATTGATATAGATTATTCTATTAAGAGAAAATCAGAAGTCTGAAGATTAAAGTAACTGGTGTTCTGAAGGAAGAAGAAAAACTTGTATATTTCCACTTGTATATGTCCCACTTGGGCATCATTTATGCGATATCATTTCCGCGTCACGACACGCGATGCGCGCGTCATGACGCGCACGTGATGTGTGCATGCCACGTGAGTGACGCACAAATGACGCCCAAGTGGGACAGGCCGATAAGTATTTTTGAGGCAGAGTTATAAGATACAAAATTCAGGTGCCAATTTAGATGTCACAGTGAGCTCCCACCACCAGCACTGCATAATGATTAATCTGTTTTGGGAAAGTCAATTAACCAGGATACCACAAACAAACTATGTCAAGTAATAAAATAGACAGGCTTTGAGTTTATCACTGCAACCTAAATGCTGCTTCCCCATGAGAGCAGTATTTTTAAACTCAAAATAAGAAGGTAGTTAAGGCCAGTTCATTGGCTATATTTAAGAGGGAGTTAGAAGTGGCCCTTGTGGCTAAGGGGATCAGGGGGTATGGAGAGAAGGCAGGTACAGGATACCGAGTTGGATGATCAGCCATGATCATATTGAATGGCGGTGGAGGCTCAATGGGCCGAATGGCCTACTCCTGCGCCTATTTTCTATGGTTCTATCCTTGATTGTTAACCCATCTTCTGAAGTGGATCCTGGCCACTGCACCATCTGGCCAACAAACGAGAAACAATGCAAAAACAACTCAGAAACAATCTGGATGGCACGTTAGCACAGCGCGAGAGACCTGGGTTAGATCCCGACAACGGGGACAGTCTGTACGGAGTTTGTACCTTCTACCCGTGACCTGGTGTGTTTCTCTCCGGGTGTCCAGTTTCCTCCCACACTCCAAAGATGTACAGGTTTGTAGGTTAATCAGCTTGTAAATTGTCCCTAGTGTGTGTAGGGTAGACTTAGTGTGCAGGGATTGCTGGTCAGCGCAGACTCTGTGGGCTGAAGCATCTGTTTCCGTGCTGTATCTCTAAACTAAACTAAAATACCCGGGCAGTCCATGGACACTCAGTTATGCAACTTCAAGTTCAAGACAGACAGATTTTTTTCAACATATGGAGATAGGATAGAAAGATAATTAAGGTTGACCAACACCCATGATATTGGAAAGATATGAAACCAAGCAGAAGGTCTCGTCCCTGTGGATATGCCATTATTTATAACGTGAAAGGACCAATACTGGTCATAGCTATAAAATAAGCAGTTTCATACATGGAACAGGAACAGACCCTTCGGCCCACTATGCCCATGCTGATAACGATGCCAGTTCAACTAATATCCTCTCGGCATGTGATCCATATGACTCTATCCCTTGCACATGCAAGTGGCCACCTAAAAGTCTCTTAAATGTCCCTATTGTTTCTGCCTCCACCACCACCCGCAGGCACCCAAATTCCTCTCACCCAAATTATTTTCTCAGAGGATAGTTAATCTCTGGAATCATTGTCTGAAGAAGGGTCTCAACCCGAAACATCGCCTATTCCTTCACTCCATGGATGCTGCCACACCCGCTGAGTTCCTCCAGCATTTTTGTCTACTCTGGAATCATTGAGTCATGGAGCCATAGAGCACGGAAACAGGCCCTTTGGCACAACTTGCCCTTGCATACCAAGATGCCCCATCTACGCTAGTCCCATGTGCCCGCATTTGGCTCATACCCCTCTAAACCTTTCCTATCCGTGTAACATACATGTAACATAATCCAAGCAACATACATGGACCAACTGAGAGGTACTTGATGGAGGGCATGGACATGTAGGGCACGTGGTCAGTTTCTGTGCTGTGTGACTCTGTGTAATGTTAGATAAGAGTAATGACATATGCTACACACCCAAAGCAGCGGATGTTGCAGGGTGGAAATAAAAGAAAATAAGCCAGCGAAGAAGGCGCCCGAGTAGTATTGGCAGATGACATCAATAAGATTTTCTGATAAAGATACTAACAAATGAAGCATAGATCTCTTGGGGACTAAAACGGTAATTTGAGGGGACAAATATCTCTGCATGATTACATTACATCTGCATTCTCAGAAAAGGAGCTGATACAAAGCTGAATATGAAGACAGAAAGACAAGCATTGGAAAGTGAACAAAGACAAAGGACATATTTCAGGCTCCAACTCTTTCAACATGAGTATATTATCAGTCCCCCATGAAATTGCATCTCAGATTCTTAAAGAAAGCAAGTTCTGATCAATATTTTCCAGTCTCCTTTAGCCATATGTTTGGCAGCAGAGAACTGGAGGGCATCAGATGGGGTTTGTTTTCAAAATACATGGAAGGGAATGACTGAGTTACTACACACCCATCAGCTACACATCAGTGGTGGGGAAACTGTCAGAAATGTCCTGAGGGAAATAAGTAGGTAGAAAAGCACGCGAATCAAAGACAATCGGTATGGATTTTCTTGAGGGAAGGTTAACTATATGGTTTGGAATATTTAAACGGAAGAGTTGATGAAGGTAATGCACTCTTTGATGGACATAAAGCTGGAGTAACTCAGCGGGTCAGCCAGCATCTCTGGAGAAAAGGAATAGGTGATGTTACGGGTTGAGACCCTTTTGCAGTCTATGGACGTTTTAGCAAAGTGCTTGACAAATAGCTGACTCATCACAAAAGTTAAAACCCACAAAATTTGGCAAAATGGCAAGAAGTTAAAAGACTGAATTGGCACAGAAAGCCTTGGCTAATGGTGAATGGGGGTTTTACCAGCACAGGCGAGGAAGTGAGGCACCTCGCCTTGCGGCACTCCACCCGCCACTGCCTGCCATTCTGAAAAGGACCCGTTCACTCCTACTCTTTGCTTCCGGTCTGCCAACCAATTTTCTCTCCATGTCAACACACTACCCATAACACCAAAGCAATCCAGAGATAACCAAAGCAATCCAGAGATAACCACCCTAGAAGTCCGGCATTTCAGTCTTCTTCCCAACTCTCTGAAGTCATGTTGGAGAACCTCCTTCCTCTTCTTCCTGATGTCGTTTGTGCCTACGTGCACAACTATTGCTGGCTGTTCACCTTCTCTCTCTCGAGGATGTTCAGAATTTAGCTCGTGACATCCTGAACCCTGGCACCATCCTCACATCTCGTCTGCCGCCACAGAATCTCCTGTCCGCTCCTCGGACAACGGATCACCCACCACTAGAGCTCTGCCTGACATCGGTCTCGCCGGTCGAGTCCCATCTCCAGGATTGGAGCCACCGACGTGTCCGCCACTCGGACTGAAAACATAGTCTGCCCGGACAGTTCCCAAGAGGGCATAACTGTTATGTGTAGCCTCCTCTCCTCACCAAAGACTCTTGAGCAAAAGTCTCACACTTTACTCACAAGCACTTCCCTCACCAGGCCGCTCCCTAAGAGCCGTCTTGCTTATATTGACTGATAAATTGCCTAATTTACCAATTTACAAACCAAATTCCTCAGTTTTAAACTGTTTTCCCCCTCCGACTCACTTCTAGCTCGCCTCCCACCGGGCTAGAGCCAATCAGTGCTTTCTCCTGCTTCTCTTTGTTACTGTTGCTTCAAAATCCACGGGAGCTCTGAGTTAAGTCTGCCTGTGCTTTGCCTCTACTTTTCAACTGTTTTCCCCCTAACTCTCCTCCCACTGGGCTAGAGCCAATCAGTGCTTTCTCCTGCTTCTCTGTGTTGCTGTTGCTTCAAAATCCACGGGAGCTCTGAGAAGTCTGATGTGCTTTGCCTCTCCTTTTCAACTGATTTGTGTGCATTAATATGAAGTGTGTTGATGAGAGCAAACTAGCAATCTGATGGGGAGAGGGGAAAATATTCATTTCAATTCAGGTTGTAGTTTGGACAGGTTAGTTGATCATGTATCCTTGTTCTCATCTCTGGGTTTAACCCTCACTTTCCTTTACATTGTACAAGAATAATTAATGATTAGTTAATTAATTGAACTTAATCAACAAACTCTGGCTTGAAATTTGGTATCCCAGATAATAGAAATGCCCAGCAGAGAAATGGGTTCCTTTGGCCCATCCAGCTATGCATGGTAAAGCCAACAAAGTCCAATCAATGTGATGCACTGTGATGCCCTATCTATGCTAAGCTAAGAGGGGCAACATTTAAAGGAGATGTGCAGAGTAAGATTTGTTTTTACAGGGAATGAGGGCACCTGGAACATGCTGCCAGAGGTGGTGGTGGAGGCAGTTAACATAGTGGCATTTAAGAGGCTTTTAGATAGGCACATGGGCATGCTGGGATTGGATGGCGATGGATCACACCCGGGTAGAGATGATTAGATTGACTTGGCATCATGTTCGACATGGATATGTTCAGTACCCTTCTATGTTCGAAATCTATTCACCTGCATCGGGCTTGTATCCCTCAAGTATTTCTATACTTGTTGTAACGTCAAATATTGTTTCAAATATTGTAAAAACTGCCAGCATCCATACCTCCTCTGATAGGTTTGGTCCAGATATTCACACATCTTTGTAAAAAAAAAAACCCTCTGTTTAAATACCTCGTCAAATATAGCACTAAATGTGTATTGAATGTCAAATCCTTGATGCAGTATGCAATGATTGATCATTCACATAGATTTATAACATGCCCATGAATTAATGCAGTCTGCTGATGCTGGCATTGCACGTGAAGATGGGAATTGTCTGCAGGAAATCGGCTGTATCATTTGATGTCATAAAAATGTATGATATGTCATTGGGTTTGCCCCATTACCAATAGTGGCATAAAAGGGTTATGTAATTAGTGATAGACCTTATAATTCATTTAGTCACAGAATCATTGGGCAGGAAACTATACATTCATGCCGCACAAAGATAATTTGCTTATCTTAGTGGGAAGGTGAGCTCTCAGACAGCACTAGAACTAACCCAGCCCTGGCTGGTTGACTCTTCTTTGACACTTCAACCCTTTTAGGCACTGTTGGTAGAGGCTCCAAAAAACAATGGGGGGGGGGGGGACATCACTTTTCTTGTGATACTAATGTACATTATTTATCTTTTTAAATGATTTATTTGCGCAGGATTTTCTTCTTGCAATTATGCACCTTTCATATCAAATTCTCACCAAACTGGTGACAAGAACATTGTGTTCCTTCACAATTCTCGCTGCTAGTATTCATGTAGGCATCATCACAGTGCTGCTTCACATTACCAAAAGCAATTCAGCACCCATGCACAGAATCCATGTTGAACTGGAATGTAATTTGTATGAACACAGGTCACTTTTCACTGCTGCTATTATAATTACCTGTCACCAGATTAGATTCACTTAAACTGACAACAAAAGAACCACTAAATTCTATAGCAGCAATACGCATGTGATCTCACCGAATCAGGATTGAGTGAGAATGGCAGGATCGATACCTGGAGATTGCCACAACCAGAGAGCAGCGCTGAACTACAATCTACCTCTTTGGCGACCCTCAGACTTTGCTGGCTTTACCTTGCACTAAACGTTATTCCCTTATCAAGTAAAGTTGAGGTTCAGTAGGCTGGGTTTTTATTCCTTGGAGTGCAGGAGGATGAGGGGGGATCTTATAGAGGTGTAAAAAATCATGAGTGGAATATATCGGGTAGATGCACAGAGTCTCTTGCCCAGAGTAGGGGAATCGAGGACCAGATTCAAGGTGAAGGGGTAAAGATTTCATAGGAATCTGAGGGGTAACATTTTCACACAAAGGGTGGTGGGTGTAAGGAACAAGCTGCCAGAGCAGGTAGTTGAGGCTGGGACTATCCGAACGTTTAAGAAATAGTTAGGTACAGTACATGGATAGGACCAGTCTGGAGGGATATGGACCAAGTGCAGGCAGGTGGGGCTAGTATAGCTGGGACATGTTGACCAGTGTGGGCAAGTTGGGCCAAAGGGCCTGTTTCTACACTGTATCACTATGACTCAATACACTATTAATGGCTCGACTGTAATCATGTATTGTCTTTCTGCTGACTGGATAGCACGCAACAAAAGCTGTTCACTGTACCTCGGTAGACGTGACAATAAACCAAAGTGAAACTGAAAATTATTCCACGAGTGGGAGACCCTAAACCTAGGGGACCACGGACTCAACAACAGAGCCGAGTCACTAAAGAAGGGGGCAATAAAAATGGTTTTCTCAAGGGGCTACAAATCTTTGGAGTTTTTCCCACAGCAGAGAGCAGTGTTTGTGTCAGTACATTTTCTTCAGTTCTGCATCTCAACACCGACAAAAGGCTAAGGAGTTGGTGATGAACATTAGTTGAGGAGGAGGAACACCCTGTCCCTGTCTCCATCAATGACTGGGAGTACAAATACCTTGGTGTGTTCCACTGGTCAGTAAACTGGGACTGGTCCAGGAATGCTGAGGCCCCCTGTACAAGAAGGGAACAGAGCCGGCTGTACTTTTCGAGAAGACTCCGCTCCTTCAACGTCTGCAGTAAGATGCTGCAGATGTTCTACTAATCGGTGGAAGCCAGTGCCATCTTCTTCGCTGTCGTGCGCTGGGGCAGCAGGGCGAAGGCTGTGGACGCCAATAGGATCAACAAACTCATCAGGAAGGCTGGCTCCATCCTGGGGACAGAGTTGGATTCATGGGAGGTGGTCTTGGAGGGGCGAATGCCCCTCAAACTGCGGAGCATCCTGGACAATACAGCGCACCCCCTCCATGACACACTGGTCAACCTGAGGAGTACCTTCAACAACAGACTGGTCCCACCAAGATGCAGTACAGAACGCCACAGGAGATCCTTCTTCCCTGTGGCTATCCAACTGTACAACTCCTCGCCCTTCTGTCGTGGGGTAGACTGAGACTGACTCTCCTCCCTCCTATCCCCCACCCTCCCCAATCTTTGCCCATTCCCCAATACTTTCCACTCATCTCTTTAATTTCATTTTTCTTTGTTTTTCCACTTTAGTTTTTATTGCTTTTATGTATACACAAATATAACAACGAAACATACAACATTACAATGAAACGCACAACAGAGTAGCGGAGGGTTCAGTTTACAATTAATGATGCAGTATACAGAACTATTTTCATATTAAAACATTTTCCAATAACTTACATTATTGTCTATAAAATTATACAGTGTTGATGTCTTTATTTCTATACCTAATCAATTTTTCCCATTTTCTGTTAAACTCGTCTTCTTTCACTTTTAGAGAATATGTCATTTTCTCCATGACAAATATTTCCTGTACTATGTCTAACCATTGTCTAAGTCTGGGCGTGTCCGCTGCGAGCCAGTTTCTTGTAATGGCCTTTCTGCCAGCTGCGAGTAGGATTTTAACCAAGTAATGGTCTTCCTTCAGCACCACTGTAGTTATATTACCCAGGTATAACATGGAACACTTCGTGCAGACTATATATCCTAATACCTCCGTTAATTCTGAACTGTCCCAAAATGGTTCTATTTTTGGGCAACTCCAGAAGATATGTGCATGGTTTGCGTCTGTTTTCATTTTTCATGTATGTTGTGTTTTTATGACTGTTGGCAGATCAATTTCCCTCCTAGGATAAATATTTTATCGTATTGTATCGTATTGAAATGTTCTAGCCTGGAGTCCAAAGATCAGTGAAGCCAAGAAAAAAAAAAAAAAAAAATAAAAAGAAAAAAAAAAAAAAAAAAAAAAAAAAAAAAAAAAAAAAATAAAAAAAAAAAAAAAAAAAAAAAAAAAAAAAAAAAAAAAAAAAAAAAAAAAAAAAAAAAAAAAAAAAAAATAAAAAAAAAAAAAAAAATAAAAAAACAAAAAAAAAAAAAAAAAAAATAAAAAAAAAAAAAAAAAAGAACACTTTGATACTTGGGTATCACAGGAGATGAGGGGTTAAAGTATGTGATCAGCTACAAACTGAATGGAAGATGGAACGGGTCTAAAGCACTGTGACCTAATTGTCTTCCTATTTCTCATACTTTAATGTCTCATTCCTGAAATTCACACTGCTGAGGTCATGTTGCAATCTATATCTATTGATCTCCATTGATAAATATTCATACACGACTCATTCCTATTGTTTACACATCACTCACCCATCTCTTTCCAATCACTGTTATCAACAAAGCATTAATCACACTGACAACTATCACAAGTAATGTTGGGAGATGATAATGTCATAAGGAGTATTTTTTTCATTTCTGACGATGTTTCTCCAGAAACTTTCAGCAGGACAGTCGTATCAAAATAAATTACTCATTCAATCCTACAAGGCCAGCTTTTATTATTCATTCTTAATTGCTCCTTAAAGGGTTAAACATCAACCACATTAGTAGGTCTGGAGTCACATAGTCTGGAGGCCACTTTGAATCAGTATGACAGATTTCCCTGGGCAAAACCCAAAGTGTTGGAGGAACCTAGCAGGTCAGACAGCATCTGTGGAGGGAATGGGCGGACGACATTTTGGGTCAGAACTCTTCTCCACACTGATTGGAGTAGTGGGGAAAAAGCTGGGAAAAAGGTGTGGGCAGGACACAGCCTGGCAAGTGATAGGTGGATACATACAATGGAGTTTGTTGTTAGGCAGATGGGTGGAGTAAATAGCAAAGACTAGAGGTGAAAAGGCGGCAAAAGGATGTCAGATAAGGAGAGTAGAGAACAAGTGAAATATAAAACCAGAGGAAAGGATATGAGTCAAAGGGGACTGAGGGGAGAGGAAAGAGGGGGGAGGAAAGAGAAATGAGGACTCGGAAAAGAGTGATCAGTTTGAGAGGGGGGGGAAGGAGCAAGGTGACACGGCGGGAGTGGGATAATGGAAGGGGAAATGTGTGGACACTGGTGTCTTGGCGGGGAGGGTGTAGCGTGGGAAAGCGGTGGGGTGGGGGACGGGTATTACTTGACTCTGGCACTACAGAAAAGAACACAAGGGTCGGTATGAGAATGGAAAAGTGACTAAAATCTGTCAGCAATGGTGAGATTCAGCAGGCTCTGACAGATAGAGTGTTTGGAAAAACAGTCGCCTAGACTGTGCTTAGTCTCGCTGATGTAAAGGAGGCCACATTGGAAGCACCTGATGCAGGAGACGAAGTTTGAAGAGGTGCACGTGAACCATGTCTCACTTGGAAGGGCTGTGGGATCCCTGGATGGTAGAGAGTGAGGAAGAGTTGGCTCAGGTGTTATACCTCCTGTGGCAACAGAGGCAAGCACCTGGAGCGGGGCTTGATGGAGGAGACGGGATGAGTGAACCAGGGTGTTGTGTTGGGGGGGGGGGTTCTCGACAGAAAGCAACATGTGGTGGAGACGGGAACATTTGACTGGCAGTGGGATCATGTTGAATGTGGGGGGAAATGTCAGAGAATGATGTGTTGTATGAAGAGGCTGTTTGACAGATTTGAAGGCCATTAATGCACTGGTTGAGCTTTCACAACAGGTAGGTTGATGGTCACTATTATTGAGTAAAGGACAGCATGCCAGCAAGATCAGCAAAGGCACATTCTGACCTGTCATGAGTGTGTGTAGGTGGCAAACCTGGACCATAAGACTCACCCCAGTCTCACATATATAAATTATTTGCGCATATTTAACATAACTTATCTTTATAAATTTATATATATCTCATATATACATCTCGGATGAAAGCTGTTTTTTTAAACATCCCCATAATCACATTACACTTCCATTCACAGAGATGCTGCAATATCGCCTTTAGTTCAAAGAGACCACTATCCATGATCTCGCCAATATTTCCTTTCCAGTTCCTAAACTTCCATGTGTTCGACACTGAGATAATTTGAAAAATATCAAATTATCGCATTAACTGAATATTACTTAAAAAATTGTGACCAAATTACAGCATTGAATTTGACTAATTATCCTTCTAAAGTTCCACCTTAGGTTTCATACTTTAGCTCAGCCACATTGGTAGGTGGTTACCAAGCAAGTAGCAACATTCTGAGTCAGTCATTGTATGAACATTCTAAAAAGCACTATCACAGATAATACAGGAGCAGACAGAATTGCTGTTATTGTCTATAGTTATTTTTCAAAGCAGTGAAAGGACAGTAAAGTCAAATATCAGCATTTATCCCCTGACCATGTGAATAGTTGGAAAAATATTTAGTTTCTAGGTATAACTAAAGATCTAGATGACATTTCATTTTGCCATACACATGGATTTGTTCTGGTCAGTCAATATTCTCTTACCAGGAAGAGTCCAGGTAAATTCAGGTTAATGATACCCAAAGAAAACAGAAACAAACAATGATCCTCATTTCGAGGTAGTCAAGGTAGTTGTAGGTAGTTTTCGGTCATTTCCTTTGCTGACCAGGCATTTTCATTGACTCATTGGGGGAGAAAAAAACATAAGCACGAGTTTTCAGAACCAAGGAGAACCGACCGGTAATGTTAAATGCCTGTCAAACTTCACAGCTGTGCCCCCCCCCCTTCTCATCTCTCCTCCTCCATTACCACCCACCCCCCCACACCCATCCCATATTAACCTTCCTGTTCATCACGGTGGTGTCTGTATCACCTTGGCTTTGCACCGTAGTGCATTTCAGACATCAGCGCTCCCTGCTTTCACTGGCCCCCGGTGTTTGTGTTGTGTGTTCATTCTGGACACTCGCCGTTCAGTTCGTTCCCGGTTTTTTCAGCAAGTGCCACGGAAACTGACAGTCACCGGCAGTCCCCGCTGTGAAAAATGCCCCCCCCCAAGTAGGACTAAGCCCTTTTAATCAGCAGAACAGGACAGCATCTCTGGATAGTCACGTTTCTGGGTCGAGACCCAAACATTCAGAGCGCTGCCCTGTCCCGCTGAGTTACTCCCGCATTTGAGTCCGTCTTAGTGTAAGGATCAGCAGCTTCAGTTCCTTCCAGCACGTGCGTCAGGGTAGGCAAGGTAGGCACTGCCTACCCTGACTAAAAATTTATGAAAATGGCAATTATTAAATATAAATAGTTAAATGGCATGGGAGAACTATTGGCATATCATAAGAGAATCGATCTTTTAGGTAGGCATTATTCATCCGTGCCTTTTCTACCGCAGCACATGGCAACACTCGAAGGTCTGTGAGCCTGTGCTGTCAGCGCTGCCTGAAGGCCGTCAATGACAAGCGGGACTGAAGGCAGCTGAAATTCTGCCTTTGGCATGCACTGCGCACTGTGATGCAGCAGCCCTACCTTCGCATGCGCAACACAGTTTCTTGGCGGTTTTTCAAATATGATTGTCATAATTTTAATAGTATTTAGGAAAACAAGAGTGAAGAATGGAGTTTGTGCACCAATAACGTGGTAAGTACATTTCCTGGTGCTTCTTTACGTTTTTAAATACGTATTTCCCGGGGTGGGGAGGGGGGCGGGGGGGGGGGGGGGAGAGAGCTCCTTTCCAGTGTTTGGGGAGACTCAGCCGGGGTAAAAATGCGGGAGGGCAAGAAGCTTTGTGAAGGAGGGATCGGGGAGCCAGTAACCCACTTGCGACGCTCGGGCACGGAGCCATCCGCATGTGGCCGGGGTGTGCATTAGCTCGGGTGTTGCAAGTGGCTGCCGGGATCGCCGGACAGCCCCTTCTGCCATCCCTCTCACCTTGGCATGTGCTCTCCGTCTGAAAACCCCTTCCTGTCGCTCGCGGCCTCACTACATGTCAGTCGCTTTCCCGCAAATTCCTAATTCCGACAGCAGCGCTCATGGGGACAAATTGAGGTTACTCGGCTGTGGGAATTTAAGGATTTGCAGGAAAGCGGCCGACATGAGCGAAGCCGGGAGCGGCAGGTGAGAGATGTTCAGACGGGAGAGCAACTGCCAGGAGGTGAGCGGGGGGCCCGGCCAGTGCAGGTGCTTGAAGTGGCAGGCACGGTTCTGTGGTGTTCGTGGTCCGGCGGCGCTCAAAGTCAACCGAGCTGCTTCCTTCCCGGAAGTGGTCGGCCAGTTCTGATGCCCGTTGCATGGTAGCGCTGCGGCAGCGTTGAGCGAGTCTGACATGATCTCCGCCCCCTTCCTTCTCAACATCCTGCCCTCCCGCATCTTTAACCCCTGGCACAGAACTTCTCCACTCGCTGTGAAAGGAACTCTCCCTCCTATTGGTCCTTGAATTAGTATTGTCCTTCGAATAAAGATGACAAAATGGTTCAAACGTCCCGGTGTGCTCCCATTTTTCCCACCATCTCTCCACCTGCCATCATCCTCCATCCCCCACCCATTCAGTAATTTAAAAAAATGAAGGAGATTTAGAAGCTTTGGGAAAATTGAATTGTTACTTATTTTTATTATTTACGGAGAGAATAATCTGCGCATGCGCATTTTAAGATTTTTTTTAAAAAGCCGACTGACTGCCTACCTTGAGCAATTACTCACGGCACGTGCCTGGTTCCTTCCTACACATTCTATTAGTCTTTCTAACTACTTGCTGGATCGGCATCCCTACCTTTTTGTATTTGATGAGAAAGGAACTCAAATCCCTTTGCATTGTAACGTTTTGTAGTCTCACTCCTTTTAAAGAATGATGTGTTTTTTGTGCTTAGTTCCAAAATAGATGGCCGCACATTTTCACATAATACTCCAATTACCAATATTCTTCCCACTCAGCCCATCCATTATCCTTTAGCAGGCTCCTTGTGTCCTTTTCACACCTACCTATCCATGTATCATCAGCAGATTGGGCTGCAGAGCTGCACTTAATCCCTTCATCTAAATCACTAATGTCGTTTATAAATGATTAAAGCCCAGCCAGTGTCTTTTGTGGTACCACACAGGTTACTGGATGGCAATCCTAAAGTGACAACATTTATACAAAAACCTTTGGGTCTTTTCTGTGAGTTTCTAGGCCTCTTCAACTATACATGCCAACATATTATTCACATCACATGGAAAACCATCTTGGTTCTGTTAATCTTCATTAAGTGGCATTCTTGTAACAATGCTTTCTGGGAAATCCTTCCCAATTCTTGCAAAATAAACGTAAAAGGGCCACAAACTAAAGAAAAACTCTGAAATAACCAGGATCATTAAGAGACAGTCAGGAAGCTTGGTTTATTTATTTAATATGGTTGACTTGCCAAATTAATGATTTATCAGGCACAGTTTCATTAGAGTTATGAAGCATATAAAAATAGCCCATATATAAATAAGAGGCTGGAGTCTGGAATTTATCATTCCAGGGACAGTTGTAAATTCATTGATTTTAAATGTAATGAATGAGCACCGCCTCTAGTCATGAGCTGTTTATGACTAATATTAATTACTGTCTTGACTACCATTTAATTGGACACACAAGAGGCTGCAGATGTTGGAATCTGGTGCAAAGAAAACATGCTGGAGGAACTCAGCAGGTCAAGCAGCATCTATGGGGGAAACGTGATGATCAACATTCTGCTCATAACCTGCTTTAAGTCCTGATGCAGGGATCTCAAATCCATAATAGCCCATCACCATTTGCCTCCACAGATGCTGCATAATCCTGTTGATTGTGTTCCCTCCAGCGGTATGTTTTTTTGGTATGGAGATTTAGTTTAGGTTTTGACATTACAGCATGGAAAAAGGCCCTTTGGCCCACCAAGTCTGTGATGACCAACCACGCACGTGCCGTCAGGGTAGGCAGTGCCTACCCTGACTAAAATTATAAAATGGTAATTATTAAATATAAATAGTAAAGGCATTGATCTCTCAGGTAGGCATAATTCTCCCGTGCCTTTCATCCGCAGTACATGTAACACGCAAAAGTATGTGGAGTTCACGTGCCGCCCTTGCTGCTTCAAGCCTTCAATGACAACGGTCTATAAAGGCAGCTGAAAGTCTGCCTTTGCACCTTGGTCTGCGTGCATGTGCTGCGCAGCGAACTGCGTATGCGCAGCGCAAGTTTCTTGGCGAGTTTTTCAAGCATGGATTGTCATTAACTTAAGAATATCTTAAGAAACAAAGAGAGAGTAATGGAGTTTGTGCACAAATCATGTGGTAAGTAAAGTTTGTGAGCGATATGTTTTTAAATACTTTATTAAGAGATAAGGCTTTTGAAGACAAATTACTTTATAAAAGTCGACTGACTGCCTACCGGAGAGGAAAACAATCACGGTTTTTAAGATTTTTTAAAAGTCGACTGACTACCTACCCTGAGTAACTACTCACGGCATGTACCAGTGGCCAACGATCCCTGCACATTAATATTATCCTACATAGGATCATTACGAGTCATAGAGCATGGAAAGAGGCCGTATGGTGCAAATTGCCCATGCTGGCCAAGCTTTGCCACTCTGGTTCCAATTACATCTTTCCTCTCTCACCTTAAACCTCTGACATCTGGTTCTTGATTCCCCTAACCTGGGCAAAAGTCTCTGTGAATCTACTCTGATCTTATACATCTCAAAAAGATCACCTCTGATCCTCCTACATTCCAGCATGTCCAACCTCTCCCTATAACTCAGGCCCTCAAGTCATGGCAATATCCTCGGAAATCTTTGAACGTTTTCCAGCTTAACAATATCTTTCCTATAGCAGGGTGTCCAAAATTGAGCACGATACTTCAAATGTGTTCTCACCAGTGTCTTGTACAACTTTAACATAACATCCCAACTTCTATGCTCAATACCCTGATTGATGAAGGCCGATGTGTCGAAAGCCTTCTTGACCACCCTATCAAACTGCGAAGCCACTTCCAAGGAACTCCTAGATCCTTCTTCTCTACAACACTCCCCAGAGCACTGCTATTCAGTGTGTAGGTCATGCCTGGTTAAGGGCCTGTCCCACTTAGGTGAATTTTGAGGCGAGTGCAGGAGACTCTGCGCTCGCCTCATGATCGCCACATGGTCGCCACACGTTCGCTGGTGGTCTCTGGTGAGTCTCCTTCATGGTCGCGAGGAGTTCCCGCATTCTGGGAACTAGTCGAGGCCTCAAAAATTGGTCACCATGGAGAAAATCGATAATCCTCTAAGTCCTGGAGTGGTAGTGGGGTTACCATGTTGTTGTAGGTAGTTTAGGTAGCCGTAGATAGTTTTATTTAATCTCCTTTGCTGACCGGGCATTTTCATTGGTTCATTGGAGAAAAAAATCATTGGGCTTGTACACTCTGGAGTTTAGAAGGATGAGAGGGAATCTCATTGAAACATATAAGATTTTTAAGGGTTTGGACACGCTAGAGGCAGGAAACATGTTCCCGATGTTGGGGGAGTCCAGAACCAGGGGCCATAGTTTAAAAATAAGGGCTAAGCCATTTAGAATGGAGATGAGGAAACACTTTTTCTCACAGAGAGTGGCGAGTGTGTGGAATTCTCTGCCTCAGAGGACGGTGGAGGCATGTTCTCCGGATGCTTTCAAGAGAGATCTAGAGAGGGCTCTTAAAAATAGCAGAGTCAGGGGATATGGGAAGGCAGGAACGGGGTACTGATTGGGGATGATCAGCCATGATCACGTTGAATCGCGGTGTTGGCTCGCAAAGGGCGAATGGCCTACTCCTGCACCTATTGTCTACTGTCTATTGTCTAGCACGAGTTTTCAGAACCAAGGAAAAACGACCGGTAATGTTAAATGCCCACCAAACTTCACAGCTGTGTATCTCTGGCATTAGAAGTTGCCTGGCTTCTAAAAAGTTTCACCACTCCTTCTCCCCCCTTCTCCCCCCGATTCCCCCCCCCCCTTTAAAGGACTTACCGTGCACTGTGCGAGCCCCGTCCTAATCTCATCAGTACATCGCTGTGTCTGTCTGTATCACTTGGCTTTGCACGTTGTGAATTTCAGACAGCACTCCCCCGCTTTCCTGGCCCCTGCCTTTGCGAAGTGTTTGTGTGTTTGCGGATGTGTGGTGTGTGTGTGTGTGTGTGTGTGTGTTGTGTGTTATGCGTGTGTGTGTGTGTGTGTGTGTGTGTGTTTGTGTGTGTGTGTGGGTGTGTGTGATGTGTGTGTGTTGTGTATGCGTGTGTGCTGTGTGTGTGTGTGTTGTGTGCGTGTGCTGACTGGTGTGTTTGTGTGCGTGTGTTGGTGTGTGCGTGTGTGTGTGTGTGTGTGTGTGGTGTGTGTGTGTGGCGTGTGTGTTGTGTGTGTGTGTGTGGGTGTGTGTGTGTGTGTGTGTTGTGTATGCGTGTGTGTGTGTGTGTGTGTGTGTGTGTGTGTGCGATGTGTGTGTGTGTGTGCGTGTGGGTGTGTGTGTGTGTGCTGTGGTGTGGCGGTGTGTGTGTGTGATCCGCTCTGACGGTTGCCACTCCAGTCCGTGGTTTTTCAGGTGCTGCGAGCTTGAAGGTCGCAGGCAGTCCACTGAAAAGTCGCCTAAGTGGGACAGGCCCTTTAAACTTCCCAAATCCAACACCTCACACCTATCTGCATTCAATTCCATTAACTATTCCTCCGCCCATTTGCCCAACTGGTCAAGATCCTGCTGTAATTTTTGACAACCATCTTCATTATCTGCAAACCACCCACTTTGGTGTAATCTGTAAATGTACTAATCATTCCTTCTAAATTCTCATCCAAATCATTGATATAAACCACAAACAACAACACATGATGAGCTGGGCAGTGCTTACCACTTTTTGCAAAATTCTTGGTGCCTGGGCATTCAAGTTACTGAACCAGGCCGCAATGCAACCAGTCAATATGCACCTGTAGAAGTTCAAGAGAGTATTCATTGACACACTGAATCTCCTCAAACTTCTAAGGAAGTAGAGGCATTATTTATGAATGTATCAATGTGCTGGTCCAGGACAGATAGTCAGAAATGTGCATGCCCAGGAATGTGATGTTTTTGACTCTCCACCACCATCCTGTTAATGAAGACAGGTTTGAGGATCCTTGACCTTCCTCTTCCAAAGATAAAAATCAGTTCCTTGGTATTAGGTGATAGACAATAGGTGCAGGAGTAGGCCATTCGACCCTTCGCGCCTGCACCGCCATTCAATATGATCATGGCTGATCATCCTCAATCAGTACCCCGTTCCTGTCTTCTCCCCATATCCCCTGACTTTGCTATCTTTAAGAGCCCTATCTAGCTCTCTCTTGAGAGTATCCAGAAAACCGACCTCCACCACCCTCTGAGGCAGAGAATGCCAGACTCACAACTCTCTGTGTGAAATCTGTTTCCTCACCTCCATTCTAAATGGCTTACCCCTTATTCTTAAACTGTAGGCCCTGGTTGTGGACTCCCCCAACATCAGGAACACGTTTCCTGCCTAGCGTGTCCAAACCCTTAATAATCTTATGTTTCAATAAGATCCCCTTTCATCCTTCTAAATTCACAGTGCAGAGTATGCAGAGTATACAAACCCAGCTGCTCCCTTCTCACTGCAAATGACAGTCCTGCCATCCCGGGAATTAACCTTGTGAACCTACGCTGCACTTCCTCAATAGCAAGAATGTCCTTCCTCAAATTTGGAGATCAAAACTGCATACAATACTCCAGGTGTGGTCTCACTAGAGCCCTGTACAACTGCAGAATGACCTCTTTGCTATATGCAACCTATTTCACCTAAGGTTGAATGTATCACTAAAGATCATTTTAATACTCAATAATTTACCAGATTACAATTGGGCAAAGTGATAATTCACACTGCACAGCCAGGAATGCTTTAAGATCCATGCAAAGTTGTAATAAACATTTTAAACGGTATTGTCTCTGGAATCTTGGATTCCAGTGAGATAAACACTAATCTTAAATATAAACTTTGCTCTCTGGAAGGATAAGGAAAATGCTTAAAGTCACAAAAGAAACACCATTTTAATGCTTATTTCACTGCTTGAATAAACATAGAAATATAGAAATTAGTGCAGGAGGAGGCCATTCGGCCCTTCGAGCCAGCACCACCATTCATTATGATCATGGCTGATCGTCCACTATCTATAACCCGTGCCTGCCTTCTCCCCATATCCCTTGATTCCACTAGCCCCTAGAGCTCTATCCAACTCCCTCTTAAATCCATCCAGTGATTTGGCCTCCACTGCCCTCTGTGGCAGGGAATTCCATAAATTCACAAATCTCTGGGTAAAAAAGTTTCTTCTCACCTCAGTCTTAAATGACCTCCCCTTTATTCTAAGACTGTGGCCACTTGAACGTATTGAAAGCAAGAATTGGTCTCATATTTTAAGACAGGAATGAGGCAGGAAACAATTAATATTTTGCAGAAACATTCTCAAATGCTTTTGGTTTGCAAAGCAAATTTACGATGATCCATTCTAAAATGAGGTGGATATAATGCTGTGTTTGTGGGTATCTGTAACTTCTCTGCGAGGTTCCATCAGATCACAGTCAGCTTCCATCAGCTGGGGATTTACTTCTCATGAACCATACCCGCAGATTCAAATTAATATCCTCTAGTCAATAAAAGGATTGCAGATGCTGGTTTACACAAAAAAAAGCACAAAGTGCTGGAGTAACTCTGTGGGTTAGGCAGCATCTCTGGAGAACGTGGATAGGTGACTGAAGTGTAGTGAAGAATGTTAAAATACTATACGACAACCCAGGTAGGCAAAGAGAAGGGTCCCAACCTGTCACTAATCCATCTTCTCCACAGATGCTGCCTGACTGAGTTGCTCCAGCACTTTGTGTTGTTTTTTTAATATCCTCTGATTGTAGCTGGGATTTGGACAGGCGACCTTTCCCATTCTCATATTATCTCACGGTAAATGAAGCAGATTATTGTTCACAGCCACATTTTTAATGCATAAAGAGAGCAAAGGAGGAGAATGCAACCTGCTTCTTCTTTATGCGATCTAAGGTTGGAGCATGGCAAAGTACACATTCTACATGGATAACAGAATATGCATGCCAGAGTTAAATATGCTCACATGCCAGCAAACTACCACAGACATCATGTTCTCTAGAGATGACGCCTGACCCGTTGAGTTACTCCAGAACTTTGCGCCCTTTTTTTAAAAAAAAATCACAGACATCATCTGCTGTTCATTAAACAAGATCAGATTTTTTTTCAATCTTTGAAACTGCTGCTAAGGAACTGGAAATGACATCACTGACTGAACAAATAAATGTTCAAAACCTTCCAAATGCATTGCTGAACATTGTGATGCTTCTAAGCTGCACTGAGAATGATTACAGTCCTTTTGTGGATGATATTTATTAATGCACAATGCTGTAATGGTAATACCAGCCATCCTTCCTCCTCGAAAAGCTCACACCAGCTTTTCTCAGAAGATAGACAGAAAAAGCTGGAGTAACTCAGCGGGTCAGAGAGCATCTCTGGAGAAAAGGAATAGGTGACGTTTTGAGTTGAGACCCTTCTTCAGACGGAGAGTCCAGGGGAAACGGGAAACAAGTGATACAAATGTTGATGTGGAGAAATATAGAGCAAATGAATGAATGATATGGAAAAATGTTACAACGATCAAGGGAACTTTAACAATGATAAAAGGCATTGTTAGTTATGGGCTAGATGAAAACAAATACAGACAATGACTCAACAAGATGGCTTTGAAGCTGGTACGACTTGGATGGGGGAGGGACAAAGAGAGAGGATGCAGGGGATACTTGAAGTTAGATAAATCAATATTCATACCACTGGGGTGTAAGCTGCACAAGCGAAATACAAAGTGCTTTTCGTCCAATTTGCATTTAGCCTCACACTGATAACGGAGGAGGCCTAGGACAGAAAGGTCAGTGTGGGAATGGGAAGGGGAATTAAAGTGTATGGCAACCGGGAGATCAGGTAGGTCCTGGCGGACTGAGTGAAGGTGCATCCTTACCATCTCTTGGTAAGGAACTTGCTCTCCGTCCACCTGGCCTTCTCATATACCATTTTCATCATTCTTCACGACATTTGGTTATGGATACAAAGGATTTGTTCAAGAATTTAGCTAGTTTCCTGCCCATCACAATGAACTGACTGATAAGCAAGTAGCTGTCAAACCAAATGAAATTCATCCCAACATATTGAGAAATCTCACAGTTGTCTTGTGATGCAAAGTAATTGAGCGACTATTTATTAATGTATAAAGTTTGTCTGATGGAGCGTCAAGCCAAAATGTCAATTGACTATTTTCCTCCACAGATGCTGCTTAACCCATTGAGTTCCTGCAGATCTTTGGTGTTTGCTCTAGAGTCCAGCACCTGCAGTTTCTTGCGTTTCCACTCTGTAAATGTAACCTAGTAAGTAGCAGTATGGTACATTATATAACATGATACGCTACACCTGCAAAAAGGAATATACTGGGTTTCAGGTCGAGACCCTTTTGCAGTCTGCAGAAGTGTCTCGACCCAAATCGACACCTATTCCTTTTCTCCAGAGATGTTGTCTGACCCGCTGAGTTAAGGGCCTGTCACACTTTCACGACCTCATTCACGATCTCTGCCGAGTTTGCCCTTGACTCGTACTAGCAGCATGGTCGTCACAAGGTCATAGGAGGTTGTAGGTAGGTTGCAGCAGCCCGTGATGCTAGCCGTAGGTACTCGTGGCATCAAGTAGGTCGGGGCGTTTTTTCTAGCATGACGAAAAATGTCCACGAGTAAAAAAAGGTTGTGGAAGTGGGACAGGCCCTTTACTCCAGCATTTTGTGTCTACCTGGGAGACAACACTGGCTACCAATAATTCTGATTCCAAAACTGAACAAGTACCGCAAAGCTAAAGGTGCCAACTTACAGGTAAGACGCTAAATCGTCTGCTCTGCTTGCCTGCACTCCCAGATGGACACAAAAGATCTTGCGGCATAACAGTCCTTTCCAAATTGCATGGTATCCCAAACGCTTTATAGTGATCCATGTACATTAGAAATATATTCACCATTGTGAAATAGAAATTGCAAATGAATGAGTTGTATGATGGCGCAGCAGTAGAGTTGTTTCCTTACAGCGCCAGGGACCCGGGTTCGATCCTGACTACAGGTGCTTTCTGTACTGTGTTGACCTGCATGGGTTTTCTCCGGTAACTCCGGTTTCCTCCAACATGCCCGGTGACGGGTGGCACTTGCTCTGCGCATTCCACGTCTGAAATTTGGTTCAGAATGTGAACATCCAAGCAACACACTACCACCATCACACTGCTCTATGGAGCACAACAACATCTGGCCACAACTGGCTCATGTGCCAAAAACTTAACTGCTGCGGGAATTCAGTGGGTCAGGCAGCATCTGTAGAGGTAAATGGCCTGTAATGGCCGCCTCGCCAGCAGTCTGTCTTGTCCCTTCTCTGTTTTTATTATTTTAAGTATGTCTTGAATGGTTTGTCTTAATGTCTCTATGTGCGGGGGGGGGGGGGAACTCAGGGGGAACTTTTTCCAGTCACTTACCTCGACGGAGATGCGGTTTTTCACCATGTCGCATCTCCGTCCCCCCCTGCGGCCTACAAAGTGGAGTGGTGCGGCCTTTCCTGGAGACCGGCCCGGAGCATCGAGCCGTAGGTGCGGTACACGCTTACCATCGTGGAGCCTGAGATCTTTTGCCGAGATCTTTCCCCATGCATTCATTTCCCCTATCTTCCTGTTCTTACCTTCACTAGCACGAGATACTGGAAGCAATCCTGAGATCACTACCCTGGAGGTCCTGCATTTCAGTATTTTACCCAATTCGGTAAACTCGTTTTGCAGAACCTCCTTCCTCTTCCAACCTATATCGTTTGTGCCAACATCCACAATAACCTCCAGCTCCTCATGACACCAGGAAGGCAGCATACGGTCCTGGAGTCTCGCCTGCTGCCACAGAATGTCCTGTCCACACCTCTGACTATCGACCTAGCCTGTTAATCTACCAACATGCGCGTTTTGTTCAGACATTTTAGGAAACCAAAGCACTGGGAAGTACCCACATCATCACAGGGAGGACGTGCAAACTCCAGACTGACAGCAGTGGAGGTCAGGACTGAAGGCACAGAGTGCTGGTGTAACTTAGCGGGCCAGGCAGAGTCTCAGAGGAACACGGAGAGGTGATTTTTTGGGTCAGGACTCTTCTTCAGACCGATTGTAGGGCAGTGAGAGGGGGTAAGTAAATTAACCTGGCAGAGAGAGGGGCCAGGACAAAGCCCGACAGGTAGGCTGACACAGGGATGGGCAGATGGTTGGACAAAGGCCCGAGATGAAAAGAGAGAAGGATTGAAGAGTTGTGAATTTTGAAGCTAGGGGAAGGAATGTAGGTGGAAGGGGAGAAATAGGCGCAAACATAGGTGGGACACAGGGAAGGGGGGTGTGGGGGTGGGTAAGAAGTGGGGGGGGGTGGATTATATAGGGAGAGGTTGAGGGGTTATTTATCTATAATTGGAGAATTCAATGTTCATACTGTTGGGTTGCAACTAATATAAGGGGTCGTCAGCTAGCATGTGGTTTCACTCTGACAATGGAGGAATCATTGAGCAGTGCTTCAAATTGATTCCAAATTTATTGACTAGAAAGCTTGTTGCACTCATTGTAGTCATTCACTACGATTGTGAGCGTACTCTGTAAGATCCCTACTACAGCAGTGATCACAGCAAATTATTTTGCATTCGCACGACAAGAGCCAACTTAATTCAAATATAAATCATTCCATTGTCCCTTTTCACTGCTCAACATAGTTCAGGGATACAGGACAGCATGTCTTATTCTGTAATATGTCACTGCTTGTCAGGCAGCTAAACTGAGCTGATTTAAAATGGATGACATTCTTGAATGAGTTTGTTGTTCATCACTGGAAGAGAATTCCGATATCCGTCTTCGACCCCTATAATAACAGTCTTGGGAAGTAAACACAGGCCATTCCTGGGTTACAAGTGTGCAATCTATGCATATCTGTGCATACAAATGAGCTCCCATAATATTTCCCTATGAATGGCAGAATGTTTCCTTGCTCTCTGCACTTTTAGTAATTGTTCTTCTCAATCAGACGTACCATTGATATAATTCATTATAATACCATGGAAGAATAATTACCGTATTGAGTGATTTTTGAGTATTTTGTTCTTATGGACAATATCAACTTATGAATGTCTATAAAAAGTGGCACCTGTTCACCCAGGGATAGTTTGCACATCATATTCATGTAAACCCCACTGTGGAGTTATTAGAGGTATTACTTATTTTCCTGTACTTTGTACTTTTCTGCAATCCCAAGAAAGTGCAGAAAGACCATGAAGACCATGTCTCGAAAAAGCATTGTGAAGGATGTATCAGTGCGCAACAAACTGGTCATGTGACTTTCTCCTCAAACCAAGCATGGAAGTTCAAAATTCAAATTTTCATGCTTAAAACCTTCCATGGCCAGTCCCCTTACCTACCAACATTACTGAGAAGATAACCTTCTCCTATCTTCACTCATCCACCCAATACCTCCAAACCTTTTAACACCCCTTCACTTTCAGTGATCAGGTTCACCCCTGGGAAGACAGCAGAACTTACACGGTTATTCTCTACTGAAAATAGACACAAAATGCTGGAGTAACTCAGGGGGACAGGCAGCATCTCTGGATAGAAGGAATTAGTGGAATGCGTGACGTTTTCAGGGTGAGGAGTTGAGACCAGTGCACTTGTCCCACTGAGTTATACTACCTTTTGTTACGTGCGTGCTTCAGACTGTATAGAATCTTAACCAGCATCTCAGTTCTTCCTCTTCCTAACACTTTTAAGTGTCTATACGCAGCACCAAGACACAGGAAAAGAGTGATCTCTTACTGACGTATAAAATCATGAGGGGTAATTGATAGGATCTGAAGCACACCAGCCATATTTCAATAACACAAGGGCCTAGTTTTAAGGTGAATGGAGAAAAGATGTAATAGGAATATTGAGAAAAAGGCCAGAGGACAAGACCAATTTTTCAGAGTATGTTGACCTCATCTATATGGAACGAGCTGCCAGAAGAAGTTTAGGGCACGAAGATAAAGAATATATTTGAAAAGTGTTACAAGGGTTGGAATGCTTTAGAGGGGTAATGGGCAATTGTGGGCAGATGCTGAATAACGCAGATAGGCATCTTAGTTGGCATGCATTAGAGCATAAGTAGGCCAAGACTGTAATGAATCTATCACCAGCTTAGTGCCATAATTCTGATGTTGGGAAAGACAGGAAAAGACACCCAGTCACAAAATGACCAATAAAATGTCTACAGCACAATGGTCCAGTCCTGAAATTACGACGACCTGAATCTCAGATTCTCTTCACAAACATGGTATTCATCACAATTTTATTTTTAATGAGATGAAACAGAAACAACCTATTTTCTGATCATTGGTTTTACTACTGACTACCAATTTTTAAATAATTTTTATTATTATTAGTTCAACATTTTACAATGTGCACTCAACCCTCCCCCACCCTAGTCGCACTAGCTTCTCATTTTCACACCACAAACAGCTTACAATGGCGTGTTCCCTTTATCATCGATACTTTTTTGCATATCTTTCATTCATTGTTCTTTATCTCTCCACATCACCGTCTATATCTCTCGTTTCCCTGATCCCTGACCAGTCTGAAGAAGGATCTCGACCCAAAACGCGCCTATCTCCCTTCGCTCCTTAGATGCTGCTGCACCCGCTGAGTTTCTCCAGCCTTTTGTGTAACCATCAATGTTTTAGTTCATGTGAGCATAAGGTCATTTTACAGCCATTAAATGATTAGTTGTCAGATGCTGGCCATTTCCTTCTGCACTCCAACAACAACTGTCTTGAAAAGTAGAGCTAAGTCTTAAACTATTTGCAATTAGTGCAGACTTCTCCTGCCAATAGCGAGGTCCAAAAACAGTGGTGAGGTCCACAACCGGGCATCATGCCTGTGTGTGATTCAGAATTCCACCAATCCACAAGAGATACAGTAATACTGTGATAAATGTCAGATATGTGTGGGAAGGAACTGCAGATGCTGGTTTAAACTGAAGATAGACGCAAAATGCTGGAGTAACTCAGCGGGACAGGCAGCATCTCTGGAGTGAAGGAATGGGTGATGTTTCGTGTCGAGACCCTTCTTCAGACTGAACGTCACGTGAAAAGGAAATGCGAGATATAGACAAAGCTGTAGAGAGATATAGAGAAATAGAGATGTAGAGAGATACATCAGATATGTTCAATGTATCTCAGCAAACATTCACGCAGCTTCCAGACATGCTGGAAATATAGTGGGTTAAACATGTGGCATAAATATTAACAACATCTGTAAACAAGTCAATGCATAATCTATAAAAGCAGATAAATAGTCATATTAAAGATGGATGGGCATTTAACTTTTGACCTTGTGGATAACCATTTCCAGTTGGCATGAAGTGCTTCCAAAGAGCCTTAATTCTGTCTCTCCAAGGTCCATTTACTAATCCTTTGCTTCCACTATTTAATTATCAGGCAAACTATTATAGATTTATCAGACCACAGCCATTAAGAATGTCACTTGCTCACTTCAGTTCAATAACACTGGTTTCTTTCATTCCCAAGTATAAATGTGCAAAATACTGAACCCTCAGGCAAGGTTGGAGATTACATATTAAGGAAAACAATTGGAACTGTTGCTTTTGACATACGAATCCTGAGGAGAAAATTATAGGGGTTTGAGATGAAAAGACTGACAGCATGAATGAGGAAAAATTGTTTCCACTTGGAGGAGGTTTTGTAACAAAAGGGCACCAATCCAATGGAAACAAATGGAAGGCAAAGGAATCAGAGGTCACACAAAGAAACAGTCACGTCATGATGACAATATTGATTCAGTGAATTAGATACATATTGATATATTTGATGTATAACTGAACTAAATCTATTAATTATGTATGAAAAAATGGACTAAAAAAGCTGGAGTAACTCAGTGAGTCAGACAGCATCTCTGGGGAAAAGGAGTAGGTGATGTTTCGGGTTGAGACCCTTCTTCAGACAATTCAGAAATGATGTCGATGCAGAACTGAGGGGAAAGACTAGTAGAGGTGGACTAACTTGGAACTTTCAGTGTTGTAATATTTTATATGTAGGAAGGAACTGCAGATAGAATCATAGAAAATAGGTGCAGGAGCAGGCCATTCGGCCCTTCGAGCCTGCACCGCCATTCAATATGATCATGGCTGATCATCCAACTCAGTATCCTGTACCTGCCTTCTCTCCATACCCCCTGATCCCTTTAGCCACAAGGACCACATCTAACTCCCTCTTAAATATAGCCAATGAACTGGCCTCAACTACCTTCTGTGGCAGAGAATTCCACACTCACACCACTCTCTGTGTGAAAAATGATCTTCTCATCTCGGTCCTAAAATACTTCCCCCTTATCCTTAAACTATGACCCCATGTTCCGGAGTTCCCCAACATCGGGAACAATCTTCCTGCATCTAGCTGTCCAACCCCTTAAGAATTTTGTTAAGTCTCTATAAGATCCCCCTCAATCTCCTAAATCCAGCGAGTACAAGCCAAAGTCTATCCAGTTCTTTCTTCAATGAAAGTCTGCCCATCCCAGGAATCAGTCTGGTGAACCTTCTCTGTACTCCCTCAATGGCAGAATGTCTTTCATCAGATTAGACCAAAACTGTACGCAATACTCCAAGTGTTGGCCTCACCAAGACCATGTACAACTGCAGTTAGAACCTCCCTGCTCTTGTACTCAAATCATTTTTCTATGAATGCCAACATACCATTCGCTTTCTTCACAGCTGCTGCACCTGCATGCTACTTTCAATGACTGGTGTACCATGACACCCAGGTCTCGTTGCATCTCCCCTTTTTCCTAATCGGCCACCGTTCAGATAATAATTTACCCTCCTGTTTTACCGCCAAAGTGGATAACCTCACATTTATCCACATTATACTGCATCTGCCATGCATTTGCCCACTCACCCAGTCTATCCAAGTCACCTTGCAGCCTCCTAGCATCCTCCTCACCGTAACACTGCCCCAGGCTTCGTTACGTTGTCCGCAAACTTGGAGATGTTGCATTCAAATTCACTCATCCAGATCATTAATATATATTGTAAATAGCTGGGGTCCCAGAACTGAGCCTTGCGGTACCCCACTAGTCACTGCCTGCCATTCTGAAAATGACCCGTTTACTCCTACCCTTTGCTTCCCGTCTGCCAGCCAGTTCTCTATCCACATCAACACTGAACCCCCAATACCGTGTGCTTTAAGTTTGAATCTCTTATGTGGGACCTTGTCAAAAGCCTTCTGAAAGTCCAGATATAACCCATCCACAGGTTCTCCCTTATCCACTCTACTAGTTACATCCTCGAAAAATTCTATAAGATTCGTCAGACATGATTTACCTTTCATAAATCCATGCTGACTTTGTCCGATAATTTCACCACTTTCCAAATGTGCTGCTATCCCATCTTTAATAACTGACTCTAGCATTTTCCCCACTACCGATGTTAGACTAACTGGTCTGTAATTCCCCGTTTTCTCTCTCCCTCCCTTTTTAAAGGGATGCTGGTATAGACCAGAGATAGACACAAAATGCTGGAGTAACTCAGCGGGATAGGCAGCATCTCTGGATAGAAGCCTTTCTCGCTGAGTTACTCCAGTATTTTGTAATATTTTAAGATTATTATACAGTGAAACTCCCCAAGATCCAACTCTGACTATAAAGGAGAACTGTATCTAGCCCTGCGAGGAAAGAGGTTGAAGCAGGTTTTCTCCATC
Organism: Okamejei kenojei; assembly: GCA_035221665.1. Lineage (NCBI taxonomy): Eukaryota > Metazoa > Chordata > Chondrichthyes > Rajiformes > Rajidae > Okamejei > Okamejei kenojei. Next base: position 10,154,440 of record CM069153.1, read on the forward strand.
AGCCTTGCCGGAGTGGATGGGCAGAATGTTCTGCTCTGAACTTCATCCCCAGTGACGGGTGGCACTTCCTCTGCGCATTCCACGTCTGAAATTTGGTTCAGAATGTGAAAATCAAGCAACAAAAACCACCATCACACTGCTCTATGGAGCACAACAACATCTGGCCACAGCTGGCTCATGTGCAAAAAAAACAAACTGCTGCGGGAATTCAGTGGGTCAGGCAGCATCTGCAGAGGGAAAATGGACAGACAACAGTTTGAGTCGGGATCCTTCTTCATACTCGGAGGGCTTGTCCAATGTTACCCTCAGACCTATCTCAATCCTCGTGCATCAGTAGGTGTTTTGTTACAGCTGACAAGAAAATTGTATTTTTACAAAGGGGATTATCTCTGCCCAGTCTAGCTAACGTGATTACGCTCACAACCTGCTCATGCTTGACCATCCCACTTCCACCCATGCCCATGGCACGGTTTGTCCAAAGCACCAGAGGTAAACCATTTTGTTTTAAGACAAGATTGGCTATTTAGTTGTACGTTGCCGTGGTCAGACAGGTGTGATTCTCACAGAGCCTCGCAATCTTTAACCACATACACGAATCTTGTTTAAATGAATCAGCATGGTATCCAACTCGCTGTTTCCCACACTGCACACGTCCAATGATATTTTATCTTTTATGATATTTGCCCTTTCACTTGACGTCCGTTTCGCCTTCTCCCTCTTCAAATGTTTCTTCAAATGCAAAGCCGTCACAAGATAAATATCATTTGAAAATCCAACAAAGGAGGGGGATATGGATTAGTAATTCGAAGTTACAAATCATTGCCCATCTCTTTCCAATATTGCTAATTGTTAAGTAACACCCTCACCAGCACACAATTTTAAGAGAGTCATGGAGTGATACGGTTTGGAACCAGGCCCTTTGGCCCAACATGCCCACACCGGCCAACATGTCCCAGCTACACTAGTCCCACCTGCCTGCATTTGGTCCACATCCCTCCAAACCTATCCTATCCATGTGCCTGTCTAACTGTATCTCAAACATTGGGTAGTCCCAGCCTCAACTACCTCCTCTAGCAGCTCGTTCCATACACCCACCACTCTTTGTGTGAAAAAGTTACCCCTCAGATTCCTATTAAATCTTTTCCCCTTCACCTTGAACCTATGTCCTCTAGTCCTTGATTCCCATACTCTGGGCAAGTGTTTCTACCCGATCTATTCCTCTCATGATTTTATGCACATTCATCCCCAGTATCGCTAAAGTATTATTCATAATTTCATAACGTGACTAATCAAGCTTCAGGACTGAAGCTTTCAAAGCCCTGGGTCAGCTCAGTGCTCTCACCGTTGCTACTTCTATTAAGGGGATTGGAAAATACACACAAAATCTATGCAAGGCTCTTTGCAGTGTGAAATTATTCAAACTTAAACTAGCTTCACAAAGCCCCTGGCATGGGTGGCTCATCATTCCCCTATCCCAGGTCTGGCCCCTTACACCCCACCCAAGGCCTTCCCAGGAAATCTTTCCAACTTCTTTACTAACAAGGAAGTGCAGATGCTGCTTTATACAAATGGTAGATACAAAATGTCTGAAGTAATTCAGCAGCATCTCTGGAGAAAATGGAGAGGTGACGTTTCGAGTCGAGGCCCTTGTTCAGTCTGATAGTCATGGACATTCCAAACCAAATCTACAGCACTGAATGTAATGCCACATCAATAAAACACAGCCTTGGATCAAAACTTGTACAACTCCTGAAATAACACACTAGAAACTGTCACATCACACTGCCACAAACTCTGACACTTTCTAGTTCATTTCTCTCTCTCTCCCGTCATCCTCACAATGAGCATCGAAGCAATGTTTCCTCACAGCTGGGACAACCAGTGGGGCTCAATTAGCAGCTGTGCTGCACAGGGGACGACCATTAACTGTTCTGCATAATTATCACCTCCTCCAAAGGCCGGGATGTTGTGCAGAACCCTCTTAAACTCCACGAAAAAATGTAGCCTTCAATCAACCGTACCTTAAATACCAATGCAGTCATTCAACCGGAGAGTCTCAATTGCCCTCGACTTAAAATGTTAAAGTACTCACAATTATTGCCCATCATGAGAACTAAAACTGCATTTTCAGAACTGGGCCACACAGCAAATGGCCCAACTGCTGGCATCTCCAAGGAGAACCATCCATTATTTTAACCTCACTTCAGTTTGTCACTAATTTACCTAGCTACACTTTGCTGGCACGACTAACCTCTCAGTCCACCTCCTAACTCACCAGCCACAATCCAGCGCCTGAACAAAATGGAGGGAGGCTCAAAGGCGTTTGACAATAATGAGTTGCCACAGGGCCATCAGAATATTCAGAGGCCAAAACCACAGGGTCTCTTCCTGAAACCAAATCAGAACCATTGGCCCAACCTACACGATACAACATGGAGGGTGAGGTCAGCCAATCCTCTGTGTCATGAACAGAAGGACCAGGAAACAGCAATAGGCCACTTTGCCCTCAAGCGCGCCACAGCATCCTATAGGATCATGATAGATCCAACAACAGCCTCATCTCCTCCTCCATGCTTTTCCCATTGCATCCAATTCCCAATACTTCTCCTTTAAGAACCTGCAATGGTTGAGTCTCCAAACCCTTTCCTGCTGGTTATCCCAAGAGTTACCACAACACAAGTCCCTTACATACTTTAGTTTTAAAACGATCATCGCAAATCTTGCATTGATGTAATATACTACCTGTAATGTCATGATAGGACAGCCCTCTCATTCAACAAATTGGCCTAGTGAAAGTCTTTTGTACTGCCTCTAATAACAGTGTATATTTTTTTAAAACAAGGAGATCGAAACGGCACTCAGTCCTCCGAATGTGGTCTCACCAGTACCCTGTACAATTGTAACTACACTTCCCCAAATTTAAACTCCAACGTCTTGCAATGAAAGCCAACATGCCATTTACATTCTGCACCAGCTGCTGCACCTACTAACTCTTTGTGGTTCATGCAAAGAACACTTAGATCCCTCTGTACTTCACTCGACTGCAATTCTTCTCCATTTACACAATAAGCAGCCTTTAGAATCCTCCTACCGGAATGAATGCCATCGCACCTCCCCATGTTAAACTTCCATTGTACCAAGTTTTCACCCATCCTCTCAACCCACCTGTGTTGAGTTGTTGGGTTCAAATATCCTCATTGGAATAGTTTACTGTGGGTGGGTAGCCACAACCGGTGGTCAGTTCAATTAGAAACACGTCTAGCCAAGTTTATTGATGACGCAAACATAGGTGGCATTTACAATGATATTAATTGTTTGAGATTGATTAAGCGAACGGAAAGAAATGTGACAAATCTGATATTAATGAAGTGAACATCTTTGGGCAGAAAAATCAAACATGCAAATTAATTTGCAAATATTGAAAAGGAGGTTCACGGATATAAGGAATCATTTGCATTTGAATCAGTCTGAAGAAGGGTCTCGACCCGAAACATCACCTATTCCTGTTCTCCAGAGATGCTGTCTGACCCTCTGAGTTACTCCAGCTTTTTGTGTCTGTCCTAGAAATCATTTTTGGTCTTGGGTAAATAAAACAAAATCAAGAAAGTTTATTACGCTATATCAATGCTCTAAGAAACCCTGTTTAGACTAGGGCTGGAGTATTGGGTTTTCAGTCATAAACCTGAGGAGGTATGGGATGTGTACAACATGGGTTCTCACGCACATCACTTCCATTGCAGGGGTTAAATTATGAAGAGATGACGCAATCCCTAGATTTTTGAATAGTTCGAGCATGATTTGATCAAAGATTTGATGAGGCTAAGGGTCATTACCAGGGTACATTGAAAGAGACAATTCTCTGTTGGGTGGAGAACATAGGTCAAAAAGCATCTGCAAATTATTGTGCAAATTAAATCCCGATGATATGGTTTAAAACTTTCACTTGTCCTTTCAGGACTGAAGTGAGAAAACACATGCACTAGTTTTAAATTCTAATTTTCAAATTGCACCTACACAAAATGAATTGGTCATTTTTAAATCTGAGGATGATATACTTTCTCACCTTAAAAATCGGAAAGAATCTGGCATATAAATTTAACTCTCAAAGCACCCATAACCATATTGAAATGGCAAATCAAGCTGGAGGTTCCTTGCGCAAGTCACTAACTTTTGCACAGACAAGTTTATTATCAGTCTCTTTCTCACAGCAGCTTCTTAATGCTGAAAATTCATCATTTAAATTGGGAAGCACAGGGGTGCAGTGGTAGAGCAATTGCCTTATAACGGCAGAGACCCGGGTTCAATCCTGACTACGGACGCTGTCTATACGGAGTTTGTACGTTCTCCCTGTGATCTGCGTGGTTTTTCTCCGAGTTCTTCGGTTTCCTACCACGCTCAAAAGATGCACAGGTTTGTAGGTCAATTGGCTTGGTATCAATGTACCAGTGTGTGTCCGGGTAGGGTTAACGTGCGGGGATCGCTGGTCAGCGCAGACTTGGTGGGCTGAAGGGCCGGGTTGTGCGCTGTATCTCGAAACTAAACTAAGAAAGAAAACATAGAAACACTGGCAAAAGAGTAATGGTGGAAAAAGAGTAGATAACACTGAACCAAAATCAGAGAGAAACAATCAAGGTCATCTCATTGCGATGAATCAAGAACAGTAAATACCAATTGAACACTTTAATATCAAAATGTGTAATGTAAATTTAAAAATGGATACAAAAGTTCATTTTAATTAAATACTCCTAGTAAAATCAGTGCTGTTTTTTTTTTCAACTACATGGCACTGACATTAGAAATGGCACAGGGGGAGCCTTGATGTGCATTGTGTCCATGCTGACTCTTTAAAAGAGCAATCCTATTAATAATACTCCCATATGTAATGTCTACAGCAATTATATATTCCAGGAACAATATCTTTTTCTGGCCACCTTGTTGAAATGTTTTGAATCAGCGCTGTGTCCAAATCACTGTTCCCCACTGTGCACTCCTCTGATGCTGTTTTATCTTTTATGATCTTTGCTCTTTCATTCGACATCTGTTTCTCCTTCTCGCTCAGTAAATGCTTACCACCACCTTTCCACATTTAAGGGGACAATGTAAATGAAACCCATGCTGATGACAACATGGGTCAAAACAAATATTAATCCTTGTTTGCACAAATCCTCAATGTAATTGAGAATGTTAACTCAAATGATGCAATGGCAAAGTAAAGGGCAGCTGGTAGAATTGCTGCCTCACCGCACCAGAGACTAGCCTTGGGCGTTGTCTGTGCAGCAGTTTGCACGTTCTCCCTGTGACTATTGGGGTTTCCTCCAGCTGCTTCGGTTTTCTCCCAGATCCCAAAGAATGGCCTTTCTAAAATTGCCCCAGTGTTTAAGGAGTCGATGAGAAAGCTGTATAATATAGAACTAACGTGAATGGGTGATCAGTGGTCAGCATGGACCCAGTGAGCCGAAGGGCGCGTTTTCATCCTGTATCTCTAAGAAAGACCATATTGACGCCACAGCCAAGAAAGCGCACACACACACACAGATCTCTAATTCCTCCATATCTGATGCATCATAGATATCATCCATCGGGATGCGTTACAGCATGGTACAACATCTACATTGCCCAAGACTGCAACAGACTGCAGTGAGTTGTGAAAACAGTCCATTCATCACACAAACCAGACTACTTTTTATCAACTCCAGCTATAATTCATCATGTCTCAGGAAATCAGCCAACACCATCAAAGGTGACTCACACCCAGGCCAGTTTCCCTTCTCTCCTCATCCATCGGCCAGATGATGCAGAAGCTTGAATGCACCTATCACCAAGTACAGCTCTACTTCAGCCTCAAGTATACTCACTAAAACTATGGTGTTTGCTTGTTGGAAGAGCGTGAGAGAGAGCAGTTGAAAGGACTACATGGGAATTTGGTGTGCAGCAAATTATTTAGACTAAAGGGCCTTTCCCACTGTAGGAGGTAATTCAAGAGTTCTCCCGAGTTTCCCCTGATTCGAACTCTGAGAATTACGATAATAGTCATTCCCAGGTACTCGGAGCTCTCGAGGACATTTTTCACAGTGCTGAAAAAACTTCATGAGTTTCCGCGTTTCCCCGAGTACCTGCCGTTAGCACTACGAGCCGCTACGGGACATCTAAGAGCCCCGACGTAGCTGTTATGTACATTCTATGTAGTTACCACGAGTTTGATTTTTTTTTTAAACTCGGGAGACCTCTTGAATTACCTCGTACAGTGGGACAGGCCCTTAACACCAAAGTTGTTCAGAAGGACAGAATTTAAGACATCTGCAAACACCCAGAAACAGAGTCAAAAGATTCATAATCCTCCAAGAAAAAAAAAATCCTCCTCATCTTGAGACCACATCACTTAGATAAATATCCCTATGGTGTCGATCCTGTCAGCTCCCTTCAGAATCATATAGATATTTCAACAAGCTCTTGTTCTTCTAAGCTCCAAAGAGTATAAATCTCTGTCTTTAGCTTCTCTTATAAGACATGCTCCGTCATTGAAGAAATCAACATACCTTCGCTCCATAGCTTCTTGCCTAAATAAGGACACCAAAGTTGCATACAACACACCATATCTTCAAAGCCACGTACAGTCGAAAAATAATTCCTCATTCTCTTTTTCGAGCTCCCTTGCAATAAAAAACAACTTTTCATTTGCCTTCTTAATTACATTATATTTACATGCTAACTTTGCTTTTGTTCGTTTGCATACAAATTACCAAAAGATATTGTACTCCTGGGTCCTGCCGCACTATATAGTCCTTCACACATTGATCATTTGTTCTTCCATGCATTCCTGCTCCTTCAGCGTAGAAAGGAACTGCAGATGCTGGTTTAAACCGAAGAGAGACAAACAAAAAATGCTGGAGTAACTCTATGGGACAAGCAGCATCTCTGGAGAGAAGGAATGGGTGATGTTTCGGTCTGAGACCCTCCTTGCATGCAGCCCAGCTATTATTCATCACTGACTAATGTCACCCTCTTTACATCAGGCTCACAAGTCAGTATGCTCTTAACATGTATTTGGCAAAATCTTTGGCTACCTGGTAATTAAGGACATTGAGAGCACATTTAAACAAAGACTATATGTACGAAGGAGCATTTCAATCGTGTGCGGGATATGTTATGTCAGCAACATTTGTTTACTGGAGAATATCTGTTTTGCAAAGGGTTGAACCCAAAGCTAAAATGAAGATGTACGATGGGATCTGTATCAGAGTTATTGAGGCTGCAAAGGCACCTAAACACTTTTTTGTAGCAGCAGCAACCAAAAAATGACCTCCAACTCTCGGCATACTTTACTGCGCATCAAACCTCAACTGATGTTTGTCATTTTCTTTGTTTATTGCCAGCCTCTGCCAGTTTGGAAAATCACTTTAATTGTATGTTTAAACGAAGTCTGAAAATGTTCTGTTAACCGTGCCAAGAAAATCTGCAGGCTGGTTGTTTCTGAGCTGAGTTCCAGAGCGCTTATTAATTTACTGGGTGGTCAAAATGAATAAATTGCTGCGTTTACTCCACCATGGGAGCACCTCTACCCAGGGCCTTAATGACCTCACTGTAAGGAGATCCAAGAGATTACATCAGGCCAACATCATTAGTCCTTCCACTCATGCTCTGCTAACAACAATCCTTTAACACAATCAGCCCTCTGAGAACCTAAACATCCAACATCAAGTCAGTCTCACAAGTGACACATGACATTGAGAATTCTTTGTGAATGTGCCTAATAGAATAGGTAAGGAGAAACCAGTAGATCAGGAGCACTTGAATTTTCAGTAGGTTCCATTCAAAAGGTTGGTGCACAAGGTTAGAAGGTCCGCAATTCCTGGTAATGCACCCACATGCATTGGCAATTAGTTTAGGAAAGAACTGCAGATGCTGGTTTACACCAAAGATAGACACAAGAAGCTGGAGTAACTCAGCGGGTCAGGCAGCATCTCTGGAGAAAACAAATAGATGACCTCTCGCGTCGAGATCCTTCTTCGGGCTAAGAGTCAGGGGAGAGGGAAACTAGAGCTATGAAAAGGTACAAAGTGTAGCGAGAGAGGGTGTTGCAGAATTCAGAGAGAGGAGGGGAACTTCTTCAAAGTTGGCATACCTTGAGGAGATTCTGCAGTGGAGTGGGACAAATGTGTAGGAAGGAACTGGACTGAAAGCAAAGATTGGAATAAGTAGATCATTCTCAAGATGGCAAAATATAATTAATGGACATCCCACACCAGGGGTGGGAAGAAGTGGATTTATTTACAAAGAAGAATCAAGAAGATTCATGACATTAATTAAATACTTGGAATGCAGTTTTGAGATTGGGAAGAAGAAATCGCCTAGTGGCAGAAACAGGCAGAGCATGTAAAACACCATCAAAGATATTGGCCTCTGAACACTGCCATCTCAGCCCTCACCTACATAAAGTCAGCAGCTGCAGCAGCACCCAGGTCTTGGAAAACATGACTTGTTTGGACATCAAATTGATTTCAGACAATTACCGTGTGAGTGGATGGGGTGCTGGGGGTGATTGTGAGAGAGCAGTGATGTTTATGTGATTTCATCTTTCATGGATTTTGTGATTTATGAATGTTGGCAGATTAATTTCCCTCCTGGGATAAATAAAGTTCAATCGTATCGTATTGTATGCACAGTGGATGAGAAATGCACTTAAATCCACATAAATGAAGGGTTAAAATAGACATCTCCCTGTCTATTCCTTTATTAATCAATTATTAGAACAAGCCAACCCGAAATGTCACTCATTCCTTCTCTCCATGGATGCTGCCTGTCTCGATGAGTTACTCCAGCATCTTCGGTGTAAACCAGCATCTGCAGTTAGTTCCGACACACTCGATCCTGGAGGTACTTGGAATGGTCCAGTTGATATGTAGTTATTGAGCCAAGCAGATGGGAAATAGGCCCTGTGGCCCAACTTGCCCATACTGACCAAGATGATCCATCTATGCTACCTGCCTGCATTTGGCCCATATACCTCTAAACGGGTCAATGTGCATGTGCGGATGAGTGCACATGCACATTGACCCAGGCAATAAGTAAATCTCGTCTTTTTACTATTAAGTTCCTTAAAGCCAGGAAAGCATTAAACACAGAATCACAAAATCATACAGCACAGACTTCATTCCTTGGAGTGCAGGAGGCTGAGGAGTAATGTTATATAGGTGAATAAAAATCCATGTAGGGTGAATGCGCAGAATAGGTAGGGTGAATGCACATAATCTTTTACCTAGGGTACGGGACCAAGACCAGAAGACGTAGGTTAAAGTGAGAGGGGAAAGATTTAATATGAACCTGAGAGGCATATTTCCCTGAGAGGGTGGTGGCTTCGTGGAAGGAAGCAGAGGGTGATGGTGGAAGGTTGCTTCTCGGACTGGAGGACTGTGTCTGGTGGTGTGCCTCAGGGTTCGGTGCTGGGCCTGTTACTGTTTGTCATCTACATCAATGAGAATTAAGGGACAGAGGTTTCGGGGTAACGTGAGGGGGAACTTCTTTACTCAGAGGGTGGTGGCTGTGTGGAATGAGCTTCCAGCAGAAGTGGTGGAGGCAGGATCGTTTTTAACATTTAAGAGTAAAGTGGATAGGTATATGGACGTGAAGGGAATGGAGGGGTATGGTCTGAGTGCAGGTAGATGGGACTAGGGGAAAACAAATGGTCGGCACGGACTAGAAGGGCCGAGAGGGCCTGTTTCCGTGCTGTAATTGTTATATGGTTATATGGTTATAAACCATTCCTGTCCATGTACCTCTCCAAATATCTTTTAAATGTTGTTATAGTACATGCCCCCTCTGGCAGCTCGTTCCATATGCCTCCCCCACCCCCCCGTGTGAAAAAGATGCCCCTCAGGTTACCATTACATTTTTCCCCTCACCTTAAACCCATGTCCCCCGGTTCTCGATTCCTCTACTCTGAGTAAAAGACTCTGCACATTCACCCTGTTTATTCCCCTCATGATCTTACACCTCCATAAGATCACCCCTCAGCTTCCAAGTTCAAGTTTACATTTATTGTCACCTGCACCAATTAAGGTACAGTGATATTTGAGCTACCATACAGCCACACAAGTAAAACAAGAACGCAATACACAATAATTTTAACATAAACATCCACCACAATGGAATCAACATTCCTCACTGTGATGGAAGGCAACAAAGTTCAGTCATCTTCCTCCTTTGTTCACCCATGGTGGTCAGGGCCTTGAACCCTCAGCCTCTGCCGATGGCCTGATGTTAAAGCCCTCGCGTCAGGATGATGGAGACTCCAGTGTCGGGACGGAACAGAAATACACCGCGGCATGGAGCTCCCGAGTCGGCCTTTTCTTACTGGAGACCGTGGCTTCAGGGTGTTAAAGTCCACAAGCCCCGCGGTCGGAGGACGTCTTCTGGCAATCCTCAGCAAAGGATCGCCGCTTCGCGATGTTAAAGTCCGGCCCGTGCTTGCGGCTTGAAGCTCCAGGCCGGGCTCCAGGAAAGGCCGCACCAATCCAGTTGTTAGGCCACGGGGAGGGGACAGCGAAAGATCACATCTCCGTCGAGGTAAGTGACTGAAAACGGTTTCCCCCTAATTCCCCCCCCCCCCCCCCCCCCCCCCCCCCCCCCCCCCCCCCCCCATTCAAAAAGAAACCAATTCTTCAAAAATTCCATTTGTGCCTTATTCTACTTGTGACTTGGGAGAATTGGTTCATGTTTCACAGCTCTCTTTGAAAACGCAAAGACCCTGATAGAAAGTTACTTGCTTGATTTGTAAGAAGCAAATCTAAGTATGTAGGTGGTATCCAACAAAAGATCCCCACCTTAATATTTAGGAGTCACAGTCATTCATTGGCATAATAGCAAAATGGAGGAGTAACATCGTGATCTTTCTACCGTGGAATCAACAACTGAATCTGTGGAGAAACTTGCATGAAGCAAGTCACGGTTTACACCTGCTAAAATTAGACGTACAGGTTTGTGAGGCTACTTGGCTTGGGACGAATGTAAAATTGTCCCTCATACGTGTTGGATAGTGTTAATGCGCGGGGATCGCTGGTCGGTGCGCATTCAGTGGGCCGAAGGGCCTGTTTCTCTAAACGATACGAAACATCTTGAAGCAAAGGGGAACTTAGATTCCCCCATGAAGTATGGGAGCACTATGGTAGGACCAAGGCGTAGTCATTGGTGCCATATCTCATACACAGTTGGAATAAAGGAACAGAAGCAACATTTCAAACAAGTACCAAATGCAAGATTTTCTCGGAATACATTTTCAACAACCCCAGACTATATATAATTCAATTGCCTGCAGCAAAGAACTCTGAAAAAGATCATGTCTAGAGAGAGATGGATAAATAATCATGCCATCATTGCACAAAAACGTATGTTAACATGCATTAGCCTCAATTTTAGTAATTACACGTACATACAGAAGGATCCCAACCCACTGTGGGCAAAGTGGGCCTCCACCTCAATGCCAAGAAGACGGAGTACATGGCGTTCAATGCTGGTGACCATGAGCCTCTCAAGAGCAGTGGTGGTGCACCTCTCAAGAAAGTGGAGAACGTCAAATACCCGGGAGCGAGGATGCAGAGCTCGGAGAATGACATCAGGTTTCCGGAAAGCGCTCGCATGGAAAACCCTCAATAACATGGGGAAAATCTGGACGTCTTGGATGTCAGAGGGTCTCAAACTGAGATTCCAGCATGCAACTGTACCACATTATTGTACGGGTGTGAGTAATGGACTCTCACTCGAGCAATGTCCTAGTCTCTTGATGGTACCTACACCCGAATGCTCAGGAAAGTTAAAAATGTCAATTGGGGGGGGGGACCACATCACCGTGGATCAAGATGTGGATAGGGTCAGGTCCCATCATCAAATTAAATGCGGTAAGGGGGAGAAAGCTGGAAGCTGCGTGCATCAAAGAGACTTGATTTAAACACCTCAGAAATTGCAGATGTACGGAGACCTGCGAGAGCTTCACTTCAAACTTGCCACAACACAATTTAGTCCCTGACACCATAATAACATGCATGTGCAAAGCATCACTTTCCAACGTACTTCAGTTCTACAGCAACATAAACACTCAGCATTGCCCCATTCTCCCCAAAGGTTTAGAATGGCAGCAAAGGGGGTTAGTTAAAAAAAAAAATGAAGTCAGTCCCAATACTGCATTTATATTAATGCCTCTATTTTTACAGCAGTGGGATGGATGCCAAATGCTCAAGTTTGAAGAGTATTCCCTGTGGTGAAGACTACCACCTGCCTAAAGCAATTGAGACTATGTCAGAATTCATTAACAAAGTGCCAGCCATTAAATAGCTTATGTCCCACACTCCCAGGCAGCTCAGAAATACGTTGCTTACAGCAGGTTTTGCTTACATAGAACTAGTGGGGGGAAATTGAACACTGGGCAAAATAATCAGAATGCCAAAGATTAATTGATGCCAAAAACAGAAACCACAAAAATAAATTAGAACAAATGTTCAACCATTAGTTTAGTTTAGAGATACAGAGCGGAAACAGGCCCCTTGGCCCACCGCGTCCACACCAACCAGCGATCCCCACAGGTTAACACCATCGTACACACACTGGAGACAATTTACACATACAGCAAGCCAATTAACCTACAAACCTGAACGTATTTGGAGTGTGGGAGGAAACCGAAGGTCTCGGAGAAAACCCATGTGGTCACGGGATGAACGTACAAACTCCGTACAGACAGCACCCGTAGCCAGGATCGAACCCGGGTCTCCGGCGCCGCTAGCGTTGTAAGGCAGCCACTCTACTGCTGCGCCACTGTGGCCACCCATTAGAAACCATTAAAGCTGAATTTTAGACGTTTTATTTGAGACACAGCATGCAAACGAGCCCTTCGGCCCACCAAGTCCACACCAACCATCAATCACCCATACACTAGTTCTAGGTCTTACACTCTTGGAGCAATTTGTAAAAGACAACAAACCTGTACGTCTTTGGGATGTGGGAGGAAACCAGAGCACCCGGAGAAAGCCCACACAGTCACAGTAAGAATGCACTGTTTCCGCAGAGACAGCGCCTGAAGTCAGGATTGAACCCGTGTCTCTGTGAGGCAGCAGCACCTGTATTTTTAGTACTTTAGCATTTTTTTTTAATTCTACAGATTTTATTCTAGTCTTTGGGCAATTGTTGATATTAAAAAATTGACGTGAAAATCATTAACTCTGGGATTGTGGTCATCACAATTACAGGACATTTCATCTGTATTTGGCAGAAGAAGTCACAGATAGCTTTGCAGCAAATTTTGCTAAATGCAAAACAAAGATGTGATCTATGTTTGGACCTGGATGAAAGGAACAGCTTGTAGTGACTGTGCACCATAAGTGTAAAGAGTTAACGAATACCAGAATAATATGGAATAAAAGCTGTGATAAATCTGCCCAACAACTCAACTTGTATTAGCATGCCAGACGAATCTGTTATTTGTTTAAGAGAAACTAATGGAAAGACTAAACGTATGTTTAGCTTGCCACTCAGAATTGCTTCCTACATGAAGTATCCTAGATGAGAAGGTATATTACCCAAACGCATCTGCCAGAAACTTGAGCATGAAACTAGTTCTTTGACTAAACAGTGTGGCCGTCCTTGAAGCTATTCCCTCTAGTTGTGATCTGTGTTCCATCAGAACAGTGCGTAAAACGGTACTCCTGTTAAAAGTAAAAATGTTGCTTCTTACAGCGACAGATGCGGTGAAGAGTAAAGTAACACAGTGGGCCATGCCAACTTTGAGATGGAGTAAAGGGCCAGTCCCACTTTCCCGAGTCATCTGCCAGTTGAAAGGACCTTAACAAAAAAATCAAGATTTTTGTGATCTACAAACTCCTCCTCCCGACTATCTTTTCACTTGTATACTTTTTTGACATGCTGGAAAAAACGACCCGAAGCCCCGAGTACCTACGGCTGGCATAACAAGCCGCTACGATATATCTACGGCCTCCTACGGCCTCGCTACGGACATTCTCCGAGTTTGAATCAAGGGGAAAAGTCGGGAGAATCCGTGAGTAACTCGGTAAAGTGGGACAGGCCCTTTAGTCAGCATCGTTGTGGAGAGAAATTAAGAGCATGCATGTACTAATGCATGGCAGTGAGTGTGCATCTCACTCCAACCTGCCTTGAGCAGAACTCAAATGCTGCAGGAAATCAACGGGTTAACAGCACTTGTGGGGAGAATAGACAGATGACATTTCAGGTTGGTTCCACTCTTTGGACTGATTGGAGTAGTAGAGAGAATACTGCAAAAGCGAGGTGTGGACAGGACAAAGCCTGGAAAGTGATGGGTGCATGCAGGTGAGGGGTGAAAACAATGCAAAAGTGCAGAGAAGAATAGGGGTGAAATGTAAACGGGGACGAGGCGTATGGCTGGAAGTTGGAGTACTGGGGGATGGGAGATGAGAGAACGAAGGAAGAGAACAGGAGCAGTTTGACAGGGGATGGGGGTGTGAGATGATGGGAGAAATATGCATGCACCATTTAAATGTGGATGTGGGGGCCATGGGAAAGAGAGGGGGTAGGGGGTTGTATCAATTGAAATTGTAGAATTCAATGTTCAAACATTGGGTTGTGTGCCTCCCAAGTGCAATATGAGGTGTTGTCCTCCAATTTGTGTGTGGCAATGGAGGAGGCAAAGGATGGAAAGGTCAGCAAGGGGTTGGGAAGGGGAGTTAAAATGCTTAGCAACCAGTAGATCCAGCAGGCATTGGTTAACAGAACACAAGTGTTTGGCAAATCGGTCACCTAGTTTATGCTTGGTCTCACCGATGTAAAGGAAGGCACATCGGATGCACCAAATGAAGGGACAAGATTGAAGAAGTACGAGTGCACCTCTGGGAACAGAGGTCTCACTTAACTTTTTTTCTCTATTGCCAGCCGGGCAACCTAGGCAGCTTTTTAGGTCGCCAAATGACAGTTTAGGTGTCATTTAAGACAGCCTGCATGACGCGTGCGAAAAGCCAATGCGTCTTTGGGATGTAGGAGGAAACCCACACGCTTGCAGGGAGAACGTGCAAATTCAACACAGACCCAGTGCCCGAGGACAGGATCGAACACAGATCTCTGGCGTGGGAGGCAGCAAGTCTACCAGCTGTGCCACTATATTTTGTTTTCCAACACACAAAAAAATATAACTTTGATAACTTTGGTGACTAAAAAAAAGAAACTATCCATTTTCAGTCTTAAATGTCCAAGTGACGCTACGTCCCCCTTTACAGCTACTGTATGTTTTAATTCAGCTCAAGAATATGGGACAGTTCATTAGGCATAAAGTCGCTGCCTAAAAGTGTCAGAGCAGGCCTTGAAATTAACGGTTTCCCGGATGCCAATGGCGACCTAAAGTCCCTCCGGCAATCTAAAAGCTGTGCCATTTTGCCCGGCTTGGCAAGCACCCGGGACACCCATCGTTCAATTCCGAGGGGGCCCCCCCTCTATCTCTCGGTCACTGCCCGCCACCTGTACCCATGTCCGGGTCTCCGCTCTATGGCCGCTCCTCATCCGCTGGCACGGCCGGCCGCCTTGCACGCGCAAACATCCATCACAGTGAATCTCCTCCTCACTGTGATGGAAGGCAAAGTCTTGTCTCTCCCCTGCTCTTCATCCTCTCCCGATGTTAAAGACCCTGGCGGGCGATGGTAAGTCCCACGGCCGTTAAGGCCGCGCCGGCGATGTAAGGCCCTGCTCCGGGTCTTAATGCTGGAGCCCCGCAACTCGGCCCCGCAACTCGGGCGGGAGAAGCTGCCGCCGCGGGAGCTCCAGATAACGGTCTCCCACCAGGGACCCGCGAGCTCCCGATGTCACCATCCACGGGCCTGCAACTGGAGCCTCCGAAGCTGCGAAGTCTAGCTGCTCGCCACCACAGCTCTCCACGCTCCGAAGCCGGCCAGCGCCATGATGGTAAGTCCGCAGGCTCCACGACTGGAGCCCCCATGTCGTTTTGGTTGGAGGCTGCTCCACGGTGCTAGGCCCCAACGATAACGGAGACCCGACAGGGAAAAGGTCGGGTCTCCCGTACAGGGAAGAGATTCAAAAGTTTCCCCCACCATCCCCACATATACACAGTCAAAAACCACAACAACCTACACATTGAACGGGACAACAAATTTTTTAAAAGGACAGACGGACTGCAGGGGCTGCTGCCACGAGGCGCCACCATTTTACTCCTCTTACTCCGTCGTACTAGAGGTCTGTATTAATTTCAGCAAGACTTCTTCATTCTTGTATGAAAAATCCTCTTGCATTCCGTTTGCCTTCCAAATTACATGCTGTCAATCCAATCTATCCTTCAGTGTGGAAGAACATCTTGATCCTTGGAATACAAACAGCTTTCAACCTTCAGGACACACAGTGCTGAAGTAACTCAGCAGGTCAGGCATCATCGGCCGCCCTGCACATGATCACTGTCACGGCAACTGGTCGGCGCCAGGCACTTTCTCTCTCCCTTTGCATTGTGGGAGATCTGGCCGCCATTGCTGCCCGTTCGCCGCCTCGCCGTGACCGCTGAAACCCAATGCAGAATCACTCCCTGGACGTGGAGTAACTTCCTGGAGTAACTCTTGCTTCTTAGTTTCCTGGTCCTCCAAAAATATTCCAAATGGAGTGGACGCTCCACCACCAAACTCCAATTTTTGAAAAATAACAGCCTTTTGCACTTTATCTCTTTATTTATTATATATATATATATATATATATATGGACACACTGAACTTTTATCTCCTGTTCTGTATTATGTTTACATCTTCTGTTGTTCTGCAGCAAGCAAGAATTTAATTGTCCAATCTGGGACACATGACAATAAAACTCTCTTGACTTGGGACTTAAGCAAAAAAGGGTTCTTGGGGAAAAAGAGCTACGTTAAATTTGGTTGCGTCTGGTTGGGTAACTATGGAAGGGTGAAGACTATTCCTTGCTTTCATTGTGCGGGGGAACTCCATGGAGCAGTCAGCATCTTCTTTCGATTTCCTCTGGTTTTAGTGTTTTTAGTTTAATTTAAAGATACAGTGTGGAAACAGGCCCTTTGACCCTGTACATTAGTTCTATCCCACACATTAACGACGTAAGTCAAGAGTCAAGAGTGTTTTATTCTCTCACGTTCCAGTTAGAACAATGAAATCCTTACTTGCAGCAGCACAACAGAACATGTAAACATAGTACTCTGCAAACAATGTAAAACTAAAAACACTAAATCCAGCGGAAATCTAAAGATGGGTCTCTCCCTGAAATGTCACCCAATTTGTTCTATCTAGAGTTGCTGGCTGCTCCATGGAGTTCCCCCGCACAATTAAAGCATGGAATAGTCTTCACCCCACCATAGTTACCCAATCATGTGTCCCTGATAGGCCAATGAAATTCTTGCTTGCTGCAGAATCACTCCCTGGAGTTACTCCAGCTCCAGGGAGTGATTCTGTGTTGGTTTTCGAGCCCTGGGGAAGATGTTGAAAAGATGTTGAAAAGATGTTGAAAAGCTGGAAAGGGAACAGAGAAGATTTACGAGAATGTTGCTAGGACTAGAGGGTCTGAGCTATAGGGAAAGCTTGTGTAGGCCGAGACTCTATTACTTGTAGAGCGCAGAAGGATGAGGAGTGATCTTATAGAGATGTATAAAATCATGAGAGGAATAGATTGGGTAGACGCGCAGAGACTCTTGCCCAGAGTTGGTGAGTGGAGGAGGACATGGGTTTAAGATGAAGGGGAAATGATTTAATAGGAATCGGAGGGGTAACCTTTTCCATACAAAGGGTGGTGGATATATGGAACAAGCTGCCAGATGAGGTAGTTGAGGCAGGGACTACCCAAACATTTAAGAAACAGTAAGACAGGTACAGGGATAGGACAGGTTTTGACAGATATGGCCCAAATGTGGGCAGGTGGGACTAGTGCAGCTGGGACATTGTTGGCCGGTGTGGGCCAGTTTGGCCGGCGAGACTGTTTGCACACTGTATTACTCTACGACTCTGTCTCACCTGGAAGGACTGTTGGGGTCCTCAGATGGAAGTGAGATCGGATGTGTAGGGGCAGGTGTTGCATCTCTTGCGGTTGGAGAAGGAAGTACCTGGGGAGGGGCCAGGATGAGGGGATAAGGGGGAGTCGTAGACGGAGTGAGGTCTATGAAAGCGGAAAAGGGTGCGACTGGTGGTGGATTCATGGTGAAGATGGCTGAAATGTCCCCATTCTGTCCTCTCTCACTGTTGTAGTGAGCTCCTAAAGTATCTTATTTTTTATTGTACACTTCTGGAATGGATATTGAATTTTTCAACTTCAGGTAGACTGCACTCTCATTTGCACCTCTCTCTCTCTCTCTCTCCCTCTCATTCTTATGTCCCCTTCCCCCCCCCTTCTATAAAATACCTCCCTCATGGACAGTACTCCTGTTCTTCATCACCTGATCTGCCTTAACCCAGCTGCATATGGTTCTGTCTCTATATAGTCTTTTGTCTTGCACCTCATTCCTCACCCCAGCTCTGCTTTGAAGATTGAAGACTGACACCCTTGCAGTCCAGTCCTTGTTCCAAGTAAGGTCTTTAGCCCGTTGCGTTAGTCAGCTTTGTGCACGGATGCTGCTTGTTCAGCGGTTCCAACATTTCTGTCTTTTATTTTACAAGTAGGTGCAGGGGCAGCACAAAAATGTGATGCAGATCCATCAGCAAGAGAAAACCTCTGAGAGAAGACACTGGCAAGTGTGCAAGAACACAGTGCCCGCCAGGATCCCAGGATGGAGTGATTGCTGGTCCTGTCAAATAGAAATGGCACAATGATGAATGTGTGCCACAAAAATGATATCGGCACCACTGGATACGGATGCCCTGAGAGTCAAGAACAAAGAATAATGATGTTGAACATCCACTGGATACTGCCCGTGTTAGCTGACAAAACAGCAGCGCTCAGCCAGTATCAAGAGTGAATTCCGGGGTTATCCGCAACTCACAGCTCCGACTGCGCCACCTAAAGCAGCGGTTGCCGTGGCAACCTATAGTTTGCCTCCACTGAAATGGAGCGTGACATCTGAAACACAAATGACAAATGGCACCATTACCGTGTTAAGCTCCATGTGTCCTGTCATCACACAGCAGTCCTCCACTTTGACAATTCCCATTTGCAGCAAGCTCCTCTGACGCTACATAAACACTGCCAGGTAACAGTTGTCATTACAGCTGAAATCAATAGCAACGAGGCATGGGAGCTCACACGCTGCTGGAAGCACTGCGCAGCTGGAGGTTTATTCCTTGGCACCAATCGCAACAGAAATCCTGCGTATCTTCCCATCGCAGTGGGATAACGTGTATTAGTGGGTAGAGCCATACAGACCTGTACAATTTCACTTGCAATTTGGTTGGATATCCTTTCATTGTTTTTTTCCCCCCCAAAAGCCTCCTCATGTCTTTAACGTGAAACTGCTTCTGCCAAAACCAATCAACTTTATAATGTGGCCTGCTTGGATTAGTTTAGAGATAGTGCAGAAACAGGTCCACTGGCCCATCGAGTCCGCAACGACCCCTGCACATTAACGCTATCCTACACACGCTAGGGAGAATTTGCACACACACCAAGCCAATTAACCTACATGCCTGTACGCCTTTCGATTGGGAGGAAACTGAAGATCTCGGCGAAAACCAACTCAGTCGCGGAGAGAACGTACAAACTCCGTACACAGTACCCGTCGTCAAGATCGAACCAGAGTGTCCGGCGCTGCAAGCACTGTAACTGCGCCACCCAAACGTTCTACAGCAATGGGAATGGAGCCACTACTGTTGAAGCACTAAATACAAATCACACTTGTGTGAGGCCTGTGTGTGCGATGGAACAGGGCATTTTATAAAACAAAAAAATCACTGCCGTCATATAATTTGTCTAACCACCGGAGTCTTCCCCTCTGAGAAAAATCCTTCACTCCAATGAATGTCACTTTTCATTAAAGTTGCGGGAAAATAATTTTTCCTGTTTGCACTACAGAAAATAAGTTAGGAATAAATCACACCACAGCCAATACCTCAGCATTCAGAAACTGCTGACAGACAACTTGAGCTTTGCCCTATGATTTATGGCTGCTCTAACACAAATAATCATTCCATACAATAAAAGTACTGCCTTCGAGAACTCTGAAAGTGCATCCACTCCTGATGGTATAGTTTAAACAATACAAACTGGTATGATTCGGATTTACACCCCACTAAATGTTGCCAGTTTAGTTTTTAAGCATTGAAGCATTCTGTCCTTACAATTTATACCCTACATTATTCTCGACATCATTTAACCTGCTCAATGTTTCTTTTTCTCCTTTCTCACATTTTTAATCTCGCTTGCCCTTAAATAAATTTAGAGTGGTCTCTTTAACTATTCCTATGACATCATTCTCATCATTCTATGGAATTCTCCACAATGCTTACCTTGTATTTATGAGCCCAGGTAAGACCACCTGGTCACCCCATTACAGAAGGAATGTGAAAGCTTTGCAGATGGTGCAGAAAGGGTTTACCAGGTCTGAAGAAGGGTCTCGACCTGAAATGTTACCCCTTCCTTTTCTCCAGAGATGTTGACTGACCCGCTGAGTTACACCAGATTTTTGTGTCTATCATTACCAGGTTGTTTCCTGGATTGGAGCTAAAAGGAGAGGGTGGATAAACTTGAATTATTTTCTCTGGAGCACTGAAGGGTACGGAGAGACCTAATGAAACGTTATAAAATTATCAGAGGCACAGACAAGGTGGCCAAGAAGAATCTTTTTTTACCAGGGTGAAAATGTCATCTACTAGAGAGCATAGATCTAAGGTAGGAGGGGGGAAGTTTAAAAGAGATATGCAGGGCAGGTTCATTTACACACAGAGCAGTGTCAAGTTTAGTGTTGGAAGCAGATACAACAGTAGTGTTTAAGACACTTTTAGATCGGCACATGAATATGTATGGAGAGGGGACATGAATCACATGCAAGCAGGCAGGATTTATTTAATTTGGTACAGCCATTGTAGGTCAAAGTGCTTCATCCAGTGCTGTGCTCTTCTAGGATCTAACCATCCCTTCCAGGTCTATCTCATCATATCCCTCGAATCTAGGGAACCCTGCTGACCACACATTTTTGTAAAAACGTCATGATAGATTTTACCTTGGTTCTGCAGCATATCCAGCAGTAGCATCTCCTCAGCATTATATAATATGGAGAATACAACTATGTACAGTATTCTGAATGTGAAGGGTTTTGGCCCAAAACGTTGCCTCTTCCCTTTGCACTTGCTGAGTTTCTCCAGCACTTTTGTCTACCTTCTGAATGTGAACGCTACACCATGACTTTGTGCTCTATTTATCCACCTCCCTTCAATCTTCTATACTATGGAAATAATTTCCAAGGAGAACATGATTGTATTCTTCCCACCAAATGTAATGCTGCACATTAATCCATATTGAATATCATTAGCCAACTATATGCCCAGTATCCATTGAACATTTAATTTTCTCAATTCTGTTAACCCTTGCTGTCTCCGCCCCTTCCCATCTCTCCCTCAGCCCTCGGGCCCTGGCATTCCCTCTCTCTCCATCTCCCTCCCCCACTCTAGTCGCACTAGCTTCTCATTTTCACACCACAAACAGCTTATAATGGCTTGTTCCCTTTATCATCGATACTTTTTTGCATATCTTTCATTCATTGTTCTTTATCTCTCCACATCACCGTCTATATCTCTCGTTTCCCTGATCCCTGACCAGTCTGAAGAAGGGTCTCGACCCGAAACGTCGCCTATCTCCTTCGCTCCTTAGATGCTGCTGCACCCGCTGAGTTTCTCCAGCCTTTTGTGTGCCCATTATCCATGTTTATTAATGTTTTCCTGCAGTTTGGAGCATCTTCCTCTACATGAATGATGCCCAAATCGGCA
This sequence comes from Okamejei kenojei, assembly GCA_035221665.1. Taxonomy (NCBI): domain Eukaryota; kingdom Metazoa; phylum Chordata; class Chondrichthyes; order Rajiformes; family Rajidae; genus Okamejei; species Okamejei kenojei. Next base: position 10,176,330 of record CM069153.1, read on the forward strand.
CTGTGGGCAAAATTAGAAAGACACATCTAAATGCCAAGCACAAAGAGTTTATGTAAATTGTACGCAACAATTACCCTATCATTGGCCATAGAGTCATACAGCATGTAAACAGGTACCTCAACCCATCCAGTCCATGCTGACCATCAACCTCCCATCTAGACAAATCCTAGTTCATAAGTAATAGGAGCAGAATTTGGCCATTCGGCCCCTCGAGTTGACAGCCATTCAATCATGGCTGATCTATCTTTTACTCTCGAACCCATTCTTCTGCCTTCACCCCATAACTTTTGACACTCCTATTAATCAAGAATCTGTCTATCTTCACTTTTAAAAATACCCTATGACTTGGCCTTCACAGCCTTCTGTAGCAATAAATTCCACAGATTCAGAAAGAAATTCCTCCTCATCACCTTTCTAAAGGTACACCCTTTTATTCTGAGACTGGTCCTTGACTCTCCCACGAGTGGAAACATCCTCACCACATCCAACCAGGCCTTTCACTATTCAGTCAGTATCAATGAGGTCCCCCTCATTCATCTAAACTCCAGCGAGTACAGGCCCTGTGCCGATAAACATTGTTCATATGTAAAAATCCTACTTTTATTTCATCCACATTCCAATCTACTCCTCTCAGGTTCCACCACCCACCAACTCTAGAGACGAATGGAGACACAAACAACTGTAGATGCTGGAATCTTGAGCAAAAATTAAACTGTAGGAAGAACTCAAAGTCTGATCAAGAGTGCCAACCTGGAACGTTGTCTGTCCATTTCCCTGCACAAATGCAGCCTGACTTGCCAAATGCAGCATTTTTTTTTCACACTACAGGCAAGTTACAGTGGTCAGTTGGCCAACCAATTCACATATATTTAGGACATACAGGAAACTGGACCATCCAGTGGAAAGCCAGAAAGAAAGTGGAAACTCCACCCATTTTGTGGAACACCATTTTCCAGATTTCATCAATTCTGCAAAATGACCTTTAATCATTCATCCCAATATTTTGTGTTATGGGCAACTTAGTCTTGTCTCCTGGCATCAAGGTCTGAAATGTTTACTGGGCAGTATCTTATTCAAAGTTTTGAAAATGCAAACATATTACTTTATCCTTCCCTATCCTTTCAGGTACTAACACGTTTATGAAAACATTATAGATGATGTGCTCTTTTGTAGCCATCGATTTACTGGGTAGTTTTATTTTATTATTACAAAATCAAAGTCAAAGTCAAAAGTCAAAAGAGTTTATTGTCATGTGTCGCTGACAGGACAATGAAATTCTTTCTTTGCATAGCACAACAAAACATAGTAGGCATTGACTACAGTTATATACTTAAATACACACATTAATTAATAAATTAATAAAGTGCAAATAACAGATGGAGGGTATTAATGTTCAGAGTTTTGTCTGAGCCAGGTTTAATAGCCTGATGGCGGTGGGGAAGTAGCTATTCCTGAACCGGGTTGTTGCAGTTCTCAGGCTTCTGTACCTTCTACCCGAAGGTAGCAGGGAGATGAGTGTGTGGCCAAGGTGGTGTGGGTCCTTGATGATGCTGCCAGCCTTTTTGAGGCAGCGGCTATGGTAGATCCCCTCGATGGAAGGAAGGTCAGAGCCGATGATGGACTGGGCAGTGTTTACTACTTTTTGTAGTCTTTTCCTCTCCAGGGCACTCAAGTTGCCGAACTAAGCCATGATGCAACCAGTCAGCAAGCTCTCTACTGTGCACCTGTAGAAGTTAGAGAGAGTCCTCCTTGACAGACCGACTCTCCGTAATCTTCTCAGGACGTAGAGGCGCTGATGAGCTTTCTTAATAATTGCATCTGTGTTCTCGGACCAGAAAGATCTTCACAGATGTGCACGCCCAGGAATTTGAAGCTCTTGACCCTTTCAACCATTGACCCATTGATATAAACAGGACTGTGGGTCCCCATCCTACTCCTTCCAAAGTCCACAATCAGTTCCTTAGTTTTGCTGGTGTTGAGGGCCAGGTTATTGGCACCATATGGACAGTCGCTCGATCTCTCTTCTGTACTCCGACTCATCCCCATCAGTGATACGTCCCACTACAGTGGTGTCGTCAGCGAACTTGATGAAGGAGTTCGCACTGTGACCGGCTACGCAGTCATGAGTATAGAGTGAGTACAGCAGGGGTCTGAGCACGCAGCCTTGAGGTGCTCCCGTGCTGATTGTTATCGAGTCTGACACATTTCCACCAATACGAACAGACTGTGGTCTGTGAATGAGGAAGTTGAGGATCCAATTGCAGAGGGATGCGCAGAGACCCAGTTCTGCGAGTTTGGTAACCAGCTTGGACGGGATGATTGTGTTAAATGCCGAGCTGTAGTCAATGAATAACAGCCTGACATATGAGTTTTTGTTGTCCAAGCGGTCCAGAGCGGAGTGGAGGGCCAGCTAGATCGCGTCCACCGTTGATCTGTTGTGGCGGTAAGCGAACTGCAGTGGGTCCAGGTTTTTGTCAAGGTAGGAGTTGATTTGCACCATGATCAACCTCTCGAAGCACTTCATCACCACAGGCGTTAGTGCCACAGGTCGATAGTCATTGAGGCGCGTCACCTTGCTCTTCTTGGGCACTGGTATAATTAATGCCCTTTTGAGGCAGGTGGGAACCTCAGACCTCAGAAGTGACAGGTTGAAAATGTCCGTAAAAACTCCAGCCAGTTGGTCCGCACAGGTTTTTAAAAACACGACCAGGTATGTCATCAGGTCCAGATGCTTTTCGAGGGTTCACCCCTCTGAAGGATTTCCTGACGTCGGCCTCTGTGACTGAGACTGAAATTCTATCACAGCGAATGGGGGCTCGGGAAGGCAAATAGAATACTGTGCAGGCTCAAAGGGCTGAATGGTCTCCTCCAATTCTCTTGCTTCCAATTACTAATTCCTACAGGCACAGTAATTACGGTGCATGGGAGCAGGAACATCAAGATAAATTAAAGAAACTTGAAACAATGGCAGATAGAGAGCAATAAAGGGGTCAGAGATTGTCCGGGATCAAAGAAAGGTACATTAAATTTTGTTTTAAGGTTGAAACATCCTTACGGCGTAGGATCAAGGGAATGCTTGTTTCTTGGTGCACGTTTGAATGCTAGAACAGTTCATGGAATTTTGTTTATTAGATAAAGTTATGACATTATGCTACAGTTGTAAAGAATAATCCCCAAATCCAAACTGGAATTTTGCATTCGGATTTAAAGACAAGGTATAGGAGATCTGTAAGTCGGATACAAATACAAACTGCTGGAAATATTTAGTAGATTATTCCATGGAGACAGCAGAGTTAACACTTCATTAACCTGAAATATTAAATATGCTGAATGATAGGTTATAGAGGTGGAAATTGAGAATTTTGGACATTGTTGGTATTGCGTGCTTTGAAGATTATTTCAGGGTCGGATATGTATCGAAGTATCTGCTTCAGCCCCTTAACAGTTACCAGAGAGAGGATTACAGTCAATCTGTTTGGTCCCAATATCTAGCTTGAGAACGCTTCACTTTATCGAATACCAGATGTACAATCAAGGTATCTGGAGAAGTGAAGCTGGGCATTGGTGTACATGTGGAAACTAGCACTATGTTTTGGATATAGTTGCTGTAGAAAGAGAATATCTCATTTTTAGTTTAGTTTAGAGAGACAGCGCGGAAAGGGGCCCTCTCTGGCACACCGAGACAGCGCCAAGCACCAATCCCCACACATTAACTCTATCCCACACAAGGGACAAGTTCCAATTTAACCAAGCCAATTAACCTATAAACTGTACATTGGTGTGTGAGAAAACCAAAAATCTCAGAGGAAACCCACGATGTCACAGGGAGAACGTACAAACTCCACAGAGGCAGCACCCATATTCGGTATCGAACCCAGGTCTCTGGAACTGTAAGGCAGCAACTCTACCGCTGTGCCACCATTCCACCCTTGTGTAAGGAATACCAAAGGATCCTTACCGAAGGAAAATGACTGGTGATCAAAACGCTGCAAATGGACAAACAACCTCCATGGTTGAGGAAACAGGCTGACAAACATGCTATAGGAGGATATGAACTACATCAAGGGCTGCAGTCAGGTTGACCTTTGTCACGATACTTATGGTGGCACTTGTGACGAGCAATTTAGTCTGCAGCAGGGGTGGAGTTCTGACTGGAACATCTACTGCACAGTTCAGTTTAAGCAGTACTGTACTCTTGGAAGCTTATGGTAGCTATAACATTGTTTAACTGAATGGCTGCATTATAACTTACAACTAGTAATATATTATGCATAAGATATGTGGTAAAATTGACTGCCCCATCATTAAATATGACAGTTATTATGGATGAATGTTTGGGCCCTTTCAGGTGCTTTTAGAAGCAATTGGCATCTTGCCTGTTGGGAGTCTTGCCTGCTGAAATAACCTACAGAATATGGACTCGTGTCATTGTCAATTAAACTATTGGACACAAAGACCTTTATATTCTCAAATATGGAAGATTTTCACATCTCTGCTATTTCATTCAAACTGTCAGTGACAAGTCATGTTGTGGGAATTACAATGCATGTATTAAAGCATCAATAGTGATCACAACATCTCTGAATGTGCGAGATGATGCAGGGAATACTACTGAAGAGCATTCACTGTTGTGATGTAGAACATATATGATATAAGTTTACATACAAAGGATCCATTGAAAAGCAATGATATAATCAAGTCCCTGGAGAATATCTCTCTTTAAAACAGTGAAATGGGATCCCTCACATCCATCTAGAGGAGATTGGCTTGCCAAGCGTTTCACATCTCATTTGAAAACAAATAGAGTAGACAGTAGAGCATTCTCCTGGTAGTCAGCTCTAAAGAGGATTTGAACAAAATAATCAATCAACTGAAATGATTGTATCAACAAGAAACCTCCAGTTGATCTGCAATTTAGCCGTTTGCTTGTGCTGTGCAGTTGATGGATGGCACAAAGTAAATTTTCATCCAGTACAGGTCAACTTTGCCAATAACCAACCCGTACATACCAGGGAGCAATTGGTGGGATGAATTTTCCAGATGTTATGTGGCTGCAGGTGACTGTGATAGAATCATAGGATCATTGACTTATGCAGCATGAAACAGGCCCTTCAGCCCACCATGTTAACCATTGGTATTCTGGGATTGTCCCTTTTGCCTGCTTTTTGCCCATAGCGCTCCTAATCCTTACTATCCATATATCTGTCCAAATGTCTTTTCAAAGTCATAATTTTATCTGCTTCTAAAACCCTCTGGCAGCTCATTCTAGATATGGACTATCCTTCGAGTGACCAAGTTGCCCCCAAGGTCCCTTTTACATTAAACCCTCTCACCCTAAGCCTATGCCTCTTTTTTTTTTTAATCCTCTACCCTGGGAAAAAGACTGAGTATTCACTTTACACATGCCCCTCGTGATCTTGTATTTCTCAATGAAATTACTCCTCAGCCTCCTAGGATCTAAAGAAAAAAAAAGCCAACTGCCAAGATATCCAACTGCTCTCTATAACTCTAGCCTACATACACGAATGATATCTTGGCGAATCTCGTTTGCACTCTTTCCAACTTAGTTGCATCCTTCCTAAAGTTGGATGACAGAACTGCACACAGTACTCCAAGTATGGTCTCACCAACGACATACAGCTGCAGCTTTTGTACTCAAGAACCTCCCTAATGAAGACACGTGTGCCAAACACCTTCTTCACCACCCTGCACACCTGACTCACCACTTTCAGGGAGCCTCCACCAGCTCTCTGTTCTACAGTACTCTCCAGGGTTCTACCATTTACTGCCCGGGTCCTACCGTGGTTTGACATACCAACGTTCAATACCTCACACCTGTCAGAGTTAAATTCCATTTGCCATTCCTTGGTCTACCTTCCCAATTAATCCAGTTCCTGTTATAAACATTGATATCCTTCCACACTCTCCACAATCCCACCAATGTTGGTGTTTGTACATTTTTTAACAATGTTGACTACATTGTCACCCAAATCATTAATGCAGATATGAAATAACAGTGAACCCAGCCCCAATCCCTGCGACAGTCCACAGGCCTCCAATCAAAAATAACATTAGTTTGACAAATGTTCTTGGCAACAGCTGGAATTTTGTCACTTTAAACTCATGACGATTTCAATCCAATTAACTCGTTGATGTTGATTTTGCAAGTCCTAGTCTTCTGTCACGCCAATCAGGCTAGCAGCAACTTCCTTGTTAAAACTGTCAATGGCATTTAAAACTTTGCCTGTAGTGAACTCTTTCCAAAGAATATCATTATTAGCTCAGGATGGCTTGGGCAAACATTTTCAACATCAGCTGTATTCTGGCAAAATGAGATTTTAAATGCTTCTCCAGACCACGTACTCCTATGAGACAACCCAGGTCTGCAGACATCTTCTGCCGAGTGGCAACTCAGTCCGCAGCTGCATTTCAATCATGCAAACTGGTCGGGTTACAAACAGATCCCTAGAATAGAATCCTGCCATTAACTGGTCAGGGACCTCTGTAGAAGATATATACCATTGACAATAACGCTGCAAGCACCTCCTCTCAACACATAGAGTGTACACAACATGAACCTTGGTGCAAAACACTCATGAATTTCACCAGACTTAACTTGTAAGAAAAGCCTGAAGTAAACTATTTATGCTGTTAAATGGGAAATCAATATTGTGTTGAAATGTGTCCATTTACCAAGACATTTATATAGATACAAGGCGATGTTTCTGTGGAGATCCAATTTAATCAGTACCAGAAGAGATGCAGCGAGCCTTAATCCAAATAAATCACAGTCACAGACCTAGACAGAATGGCATCAGGCTCTTCGACCCAACTCATCCATGCTGACCACTTAGCTGATACTGGATTGGCCCTCCTGAACCCAGTCAGCCTACTCTTTATAAAACCCAGGCATTCCAGCCAGTGGGAAAAGGGAGAGGATGAGAAAAGAAGCAGGAGAAAAAGAGGAAGAACGAAGAAGGAAGAAATAAGAGAAAGAGGGTGGGGAGACAAAATGGGGCGTCTCCCTGCCAGGTGTGTTCCCCTGTTGCAGGATCAAGAAAGTTTGGGACAAACCCAAGACCACCAGTGCCTCCTCTTGAGCCAAGGGTGAACTGCAGGTTGGAGCCCAAGATCATCATGCCTCATCTTTCGAAGATCGGGACTGATTTGCCATGACAACCGCGAGATCGCCCGCGACACTGCACATGCACCCCCATGCCATCTTGGACTTTCTTGCCAATGTAATTAAAATAAATCATGCGAGTTCACACTCCTGCAAGTGTCGACGTGGTCACTGCGGAACTCGGCATCATCCCCTACATCACACCCTCCAAACGTTTCCAATTCATATACGTGTCCAAGTGTCTACTGAATGTTGTTATATACTCATGTCAGAAACTTCTTCTGATAACTCATTCCATACACACACCATCCCCTGCCTGAATAAAGTTTTTGCTCAGGTCCCTTTTAAATCTTTCCTTCCTTGGCTTAAATCAATACCCTCTAATTTTAGACTTCCCTACCTTGGGGGAAAGACTGGCTATTCAGTTTAACTATGCCCATCATGATTTTATAAACCTCTACATGGTCAGCCACCTCCCACACTCCAGGGGGAAAGTCTTGGCCTATCCAGACCCTCTTTTTAATGCAGACCTTCCAGAACTAGCAACATCCTTGTATATCTTTTTTACACCGTTTACAGCTTAATGACATCTTTCCTTCACATGTATTCCAAATGCGGCCTTACTAATTTCTTTGTTATTTGTTAATAAATGCATCATTGAGCAACCAATATAAAATAGTAAGATTAAATGAGAACGAGAAACTTACCAGTTGGAAGGTTGATCTTTATTTTATGAGGAGTAACATTGAGGGATTAAGTGAAGACCCCGCCAGCACGCATGCGCGACATTCTTCAAAGCAGCGGTGTGAAATCACAGATAACAGAAGTTGAACTAAATATAGTAAGATAAGAGAACTGGAATACCAGCTGACCTTTATGATAGAGGGTTGGGCGCGGAGGGCACGTAATCCCTCAATGTAACTCCTCATAAAATAAGGATCAAACTTCAAACTGGTAAGTTCTCGATTAATCTTACTATTTTACTTCGGAGTCACGTGAGTGACTACGTGAAGATTTTAAAGCTCTGTGATTTCATGCTGTGGAACGAGTCCATGCCCACACACTGCCATAATGACCAATGGAGGAAATATGTTAACGTATTCAGACATGAATTGGTTGCTGAAAAAACAATGATGCATTTATTAACAAATAATAATAACCCCTAATATTCGGGGTAAAATCATAATACAGAACTTAAAATCGTGTCTGCAAATGTCTCAGGTCTGGCAACGGGTTTATTATAAAATCGTTGAAAGGTTCTTTCGCTAGACCATCCCGCCATTGCAAGGATGTGGTCCATGGGAACTTCCAACATTCTCGCTGCCGATGTAGCTGCAGCCCTGGTGGAATGAGATTTTAAAACATCAGTGTCCACTCCTGCTGCACCTAATACCTGTCTAAACCATCTAGAAATGGTCTGCACGGACACTCTTTTATGACAACATTTATGACTAATTAATAATGCCATTTCCGTGCCTCTTAGGCTTTTGGTGACCTCTAAATAATGTAATAGATGGGTCACCATGCACAGACGGAGGTCTATGGGGTATGCTAGCAACTCCAATTTGAGGCCAGACGATCCAGGCCTGTTCTGTTTAAGTAACTCAAATATATAGAAAGTTATTTTATTCTTGGATGTTACCATAGCGTCCAGTCTTAATTTGTGCAGTAACTGGACCCGTTGTGCCGATACTAGTGCCATCAGCATCACCATTTTATATGTTAATTTTGCTAGTGTCAAGGATGTTGCTGATGCCCAACCCCTGAGCAGGGTTAAGACAATACCAATATCCCAGGTCTGGGAGTACCTAGGCCTGGGGGGATTAGAGTTGAAAATACCCTTCATTAGTTTTGATACTAAAGGGTGAGATCCAACCCCGCGGTGTCCTAAACCCTGTCCCAGATAAGATGATAGGGCACTCCTAGCACAGTTGATGGCACTGTAGCTCAAGCCTTCGTCAAAGTGTAGGCTGGCCAAGAATTCCAGCACATTCGTTACAGTAGCCGTATGGTATGTGATGTTCGCCCTGGTACAGAATATCTCCCATTTTCTGATATACGAGAGGTATTGTTTCCTGGTGGCTGCCATGATAATGTTCATGGTTCGGTCTGACAGTCCAAATTCCAGGAGTGGTCTTTGTAGATCCTGCAAATCAACAGATTTATTCTGTCATGGCACGGGTGACTTTCGCCTGTCACAGGATGAACCAATAAACTAGGGCGTTTGGAGATGGGCATACATGGTTCCGAGACCATGTCGAGAACCACAGGGAACTATGGCTGAGTAGGCCAGTCAGGTACTACCAAGATACCCGACGCGGAGTCTTGTTGTATTTTCCACAAGACCCGACTGATGATGAAGAAGAGGGGAAATGCATAGAAAAACAATTCCCCCAGTGTAGCGAGAATGCGTCCATCGCCACTGCCCCAGGGTCTGGTTCCCATGCAACACATGTTGGTAACTGCTGATTAAGCCTGGATGCGAATAGATCGATATCTGGTGTTCCATACCGAGCTACAATGTTAGTAAATACTTGGTGGTCCAATATCCATTCGGTGTTGTCATTGAATTTGCGTGACCTGGTGCCCGCCACTGTATTGAGCTTACCTGGAAGGTAAGTAGCTGATATCCAGATATTTATTTTGATGCACCAGTGCCAGATTGTATTGACCAATTCATCACAAGATATCGACTTAATTCCATCCATATGATTAATATATGCCACCACGGTGGTATTATCAATTTGTAGGCAAACATGCAGATGGTGCATGTCCGAACAGTAAGCCCGAAGGCCGTGGAACGCTCCCAACATCTCTAGATGATTAATACCCAGTCCTTGAAGTAAAGTTAACTCATATGCATCCCATCTACCACCGCAACTGGAGATGATATTAGTTGCTCCCCAGCCGTGAGTGCTGGCATCAGTTTGTAACACAACTGAAGGATTGCTGATTGTAATGGGATTAGAGCAATGCCGAGTGTTCTTTATCCACCATTGCAACTCCAAAACTGCTTTAGCTGGTAACTGCATTGGCCTGTCAAAATGGCCAGCATGATGTTTGAGCGCTTCAACCTTTGCCCTCTGTAAATCTTGGTAATGCTAAGGTCCAAATTGTGTGGCTGGGAATGAAGCCACGAGCTTTCCAATCACCCTGGCTACTTGTAGAATAGATGGTTGACTGACGCAAACAAGGCTGTTGCATGCCTCTATTATGTATGTTGCTTTGTCCTTTGGCAAAGTCACAAACATGTGAACAGAGTCAATTGTGAACCCCAAGTAGTCCATTGTCATAGAAGGCGATAACTTGGATTTATCTGGATGGATGATAAACCCCAGTTTTTCAAATAAGAGCTTGGTGGTTGAAACAGCCAATTTGGCCAACTCCAGAGTTTTTTTCACAATTAAGATATAATCCAGATATGCCATGACAATATGTTTCTGTTTTCGGAGAAACGCCAAGGCTGGTTTTAATATTTTAGTAAATAGTCTGGGGGATGATGTCAATCCATTAGGCAGTGCTTTGTCCTGCTAGAGCTGCCCCATCCAGTTAAATTTCAGATATCTGCGGGACCCTTCTCTATTGGTACTGAATAGTATGCATCTTTTAGGTCGATGCAAGCCATGAAGTATTTTTGGAAACTAATTGTTTAGCAGTGACAAACGTTTCCATTTTGAAGTGTGTATACTGCACAAAAGTATTCAGCTGTGTCAAATCAATGATGATGCGACATCCACCAACTTTTTTGATTTTGTGAAAATATTTGACACAAACTCAAGAGATTCGTGTTTGGATTTCTCAATTACTCCTTTTGTATGCAAGCTCAAAAGTTCTGCATGACCTTCCAATCTTTCTTTTTGTGAAAGCATGAACGTTCGGCTAGGTGCATGCTGAACCGGAGGGAGGAGTTTGTGAATGAATTCAATTTTGTATCCCTGGTTACTATGCAGTATAAAAGGATCAGATGTTATGGAACTCCATGCACTCCAAAACAAGTGTAACCTTCCCCCAACCTGTGAAGAACTTACACACCTAAGTTCCGGAAGAAACCAGACCCACCTACCTCCATGGTTACCGGCCGTCCTTGTGTCCTGGGGGGTAGAGGAGCTGGGGTGTGGGGTTGGCGCATCTTCCACGAAGGCCCTTCTGGGCCTTGGTCTAAAAAAGACCTTTGTCCTGAACGTACGGCCTTTGAGCTTTTACCAGTTGCTGTTCTTTCGTCATAGTATCGTGGCTTGTTTGGTGGATGCATAGGGGTGCTGCCGCCGAAGATGCGAGGTCTTGGCAGTGAACGGCGCTTTCATTAGTCCGACGGCTTTTGCCTCCTCGTCGAGGTCTTTGACCTGCTTCGGCAGGATGTCCCCAAATAGTAAAGTAGGCGGCTGCGTGCTGCTGGTCTTGCACAATCCTGCAAATTTGGGGTTTTAGGCAGGTCGGATCACACTCTTCCTGAAGCAATTTATTTCAAACTGTGCGTTGCAGAAGAGTGCCAAAGCGTCTGACATGTCTTTGCTATCAACTGATCTGGCAAATGCCGTTATACCAGAGGCCAGTAAACATAGTTTAGCTATGTTTACGGATCCTTAAACAGTAGTTTAAGGATCTTTTGTATCTTAATTTCCTGGGCTCTGATGCCACCACCGATGTTGCCCCAGATCGGGTTGTTCACCGCAGGAACATTGAGGGAAACACAGTTCTCTGGTGCTGAGTACTTAGTAGCTGTGTCACACATGACCTGTTCCTGCAGCTGGTTGGTGGTGAGGTAGCTGATGCTAGCTGCCAGCTGCGGCTGTAACGGCTGTCCCTTTTGCGAGGGCATAGCAAATTTGGAGACCATGCCGAGCAGCTCCTGTTGTTCCTGCACCCCTAGCACGCTGGAAGTGTCTTCAGCCAAACCCCTATCTTCAGAGTGAGCCCAGTAGTGGCTCCTTATGCTCCCCTCTGAGACATTCGGCAGCCCTGTAAAAGGTGCTGCTGTGGGTGCCCGAGGAGACAAGACTCTGTTTGTTGGAATATGTCACGTTGGAGCAGTTGCTCCATCAACCGCTTCATGCGAGATAAATGGCCACTGTCGTTATCCGTAGGCGGTGAATCTTCCAGCCCGCACCCGTCCGAGTCTACGGGCTTATCCGTCGTTCGAGTGGCCTTACCGCCAGTCCGAGGTACACCTACGGGCTGTAGCGGTGCCAAGTCGGGGGCTGCTGACCGCACAGTTAGCAGCCCAGGTGAAGTCAGCCGCTGCTGACTGCCCTCATTCCCGCGGTCCTCCGCAGTCAGTTTCGCTGCGGTCCGTTTGGACTTCGTCTTAGACTTGTCGATAGTTCTTTGCTCTGTAAAAGAAATTGTACAGAGCGGCCAAAAAATGACCTCAGAATAGTAAAAACTTACCTGCAGGTCCATTTTAAACCTACCGCTGGAGGAGCGATGTTCCTCCCGCCTGTCGCTGCGCAATGCGTTAGACGATATGTCGCGCATGCGTGCTGGCGGGGTCTTCAAGTAGTCACTCACATGACTCTGAAGTAAAATGATACCCAAACCCCTGTACTCAAAATCCTGACTGATGAAAGCAAGCATGTGGAACACCTTCTTCTGCTACATTCCCTGGGGCCTTAACATTTACTGTGCAAGTCCTACCTGGTATGCCTTACCAAGAGGCAACAGCTCTCATTCATCTGAAGTACACTCTATTTGCCATTTCCCGGACCATTGGCTCAGTTGATCGCGATCCCATTGAAATCGTAGATAACATTGTCACTGTCCAATATAGCAGCAATTTTAATTGTCATTCACAAACATACTAACCATGCCACCTACAATCTCATCCAAGTCATTAATATAAATAGTGATCAAAAGTGGACCCAATACCAATCTCTATGGTGCACTACTTGTTACAGGCCTCCAGTCTGTATCACAACTCTCAGCCACCTCCCTCGATCCTTTACCTTCAAGCCAAGTTTGTATCCAGTTGGCAAGGTTATCTTCTTGGAGCACACGATCTGGACCAGTCTACCATGCAGAATTCTGGCAATGACCTGGCTAAAGTCTGAAGAAAGGTCTCGACCAGAAATATCACCCATTCTTTCACTCCAGAGATGCTGCCTGTCCCGCTGAGTTACTCCAGCTTTGTGTTTAAGAAATAACTGCAGATGCTGGAAAAATCAAAGGTACTCAGCGGGTGAGGCAGCATCTATGGAGCGAAGGAATGGGTGACATTTCAGGTCGAGACCCTTCTTCAGACTGATGTGGTGGTGGGGGGGGCGGGAAGAGGAAAGGAAGAGGCGGAGACAGTAGGTTGTGGGAGAGCTGGGAAGGGGAGGGGAAGGAGTGAGAAAGCAAGGACCATCTAAAATTGGAGAAGTCAATGTTCATACCGCTGGGGTGTAAACTACCCAAGCGAAATATGAAGTGCTGCTCCTCCAATCCTCCTCCCACTGCAAATTAGAGGAACAGCACCTCATATTATGCTTGGGTAGTTTACATCCCAGCGGTATGAACATTAACTTCTCCAATATCAGGTAGTCCTTGTTTTCTCCCTCCGTCCCCTCCCCTTCCAAGCACTCCCTCAGCCCACTGTCTCAGCCTCTTCCTTTCTTCTTCCCGCTCACCCACATCAGTCTGAAGGTCTTGACCTGAAACATCACACATTCCTTCGCTCCATAGATGCTGCCTCGCCCACTGAGCTGTCCAGCTTTTCGTTTACCAGCTTTTTGTGTCTCTCTTTGGCTAAAGTCCATGTATACAAAGGTCAAGGTAGACAATTGAAATTATAATATTCACCCCAGTACTCTAATGCATCATTTCAGAAAGAAGCTGGTCCAATGGACTACCTGTCTCTGCACCTGCGGGTGATCACAAAATGATCTATATTTAAGAGGGAGTTAGATGTAGCCCTTGAGGCTAAAGGGATCAGGTGGTATGGATAGAAGGCAGGTACAGGATACTGAGTTGGATGATCAGTCATGATCATATTGAATGGCGGTGCAGGCTCAAAGGGCCGAATGGCCTGCTCCTGCACCCATTTTCTATGTTTCTATGGTCTATTGTCTATTTCATGCAACATTTTTTACTATCACTAAAACAGTTTTGACAATTAAGTAAATGACTGTGTGTTGGGTCCTTGTGAGCATAACTAGCCACAGATTCACCATCCTCTGACAATATTCTCTAATTTACATCATTGACTTTATTGTAAAGTAGAACTTAATCTACACTGATATGTTTGGCACAAAAGTGTGCTGACGGAGCAAAAAGAAACTATTCATATCTGAGGAAGGATGTGCTGGCATTGGAGAGGGTCCAAAGGAGGTTGATGAGAATGATCCCAGCTATAAAATGATACCCAAATGACTGGGTTAACACAGATGATGAGCATTTCAAGGCACTGGCCTGTACTAGCTAGAGTTTAGCAGGATGAGGAGGGAACCACATTGAAACTTACCGAATAGTAAAAGGTCAGGATGAAGTGAATGTGGAGAGGATGTTTCCATTAGTGGGAAAGTCTAGGACCGGAGGCTATAACCTCAGAATAAAAGGATGTACCTCTAGAAAGGCGATGAGGAGGAATTTGTTTAGTCAGAGGGTGGTGAATCTGTGGAATTCATTGTCACAGACTGCTGTGGAGGCAAAGTCAATGGACAATTTTAAGGCGGAGATTGACAGATTCTTGATTAGTACGGGTGCCAGTGGTTATGGGGAGAAGGCAGGAGAATGGGGTTGAGAGGGAAAGATAGATCAGCCATAATTGAATGACGTGATGGGCCGAATGGCCTAATCCTGTTCCTGTAACTTATGAACTTATTAAGAAACAGAGCTGGTGAAGAATTTAACATATGCCAGTGTTTGGGAGGGATGAGTGGACAGGGCAATGTCATGGGGTGGTCTGCAAGCACGCAAGCACACCTTCATGTTGCATACATTTTAGTATCATTATTATCTGGAGAAGGCTTTGCAAAACTCCAGACTGCACATCTCTCTTTTTTTCTGTCACATCAACATCTTAAGGTGCAATCATTATTTTGCTTCAAAGTTGGAAATGTTGTCTCCAAGCGCGTTGCACACTATTAAAAAGCTTTTACAGCTGAGGAGTCTACAGAAGTGTCTATATTGAACTGTGGAGGCAGAAAAGCCCAAAAGTTCCGAGGACTTTTCACAAAAGGCAAAGGGTTGGAAAATACCACACTCCAAAACAAACACTGCAGAGTGGCGATTTTTAAAAATCACAATCTACTATGATCCTGCAAGCGACTGACTCTCTGTATAACTCTATGTTCATGCATCCGGGCAGAACTCTTCTCGAGAGTCAAGAGTCAAAGAGTGTTTGATTGTGATATGTCCCAGATGGAACAATGGCATTCTTACTTGCAGCAGCACAACAGAATATATGTAAACATTGTACAGTGTAAACAATATAATACACGAGAACAAAAACGTCAGTGCGTGTACACATAAGCAGAACACGTAACTATAACAGTTCAGTAATAGTCTATGCAGTTCAGAGCTTAATGGGGGCTGTAGTGCTTTCATTTGCCTGGTGGCTGCAGGGAATGAACCTTTGGCAGTGAACTTGCAGGGACAACATTGCAAGACAGCTTGGAAAACATATGGTTAACATGCTAGAAATAGAATCAACACAGCGGCCCGCGTGTGCCACACAGCACAGCCTTTTTAAAAGCATTACTCTTTAGATCGACACATTCCCTCAGCACATACATAGGCTGTTTTAGGGGCTCCCGGGCTCCAAAATAATGTATTGGCCTCCAGATAACACTGGGAATGCTATTCTGCTCAGCGTTTGTTATTAATCTTGAGCCTCCGCACATCAAACTCGTTCCCAGCTCTAGTGTCATAGCAACAACGGTGTGCTGGGGTGGTTTTCACGAACAAGCCCGGTGCTTTGCCTCCTTCGCGATGTGTGTGAGCGCTGTGGCGGCGGCGGACTGGCCGTGGGAGGGAGCGGGACTTACCGTCATGTGGCTCTCCTTGCTCTGCCTTCGCGCTGGAGACCCCAATCCCGGGCTCTGGGGGGGAAAGGAAGAGCCGTCAGTACTCATCCCGTTCAAAGACAAGGGGTGGGGGGGGGGGGGGGGGGATTCACCAGGATTCAACTCCCGTCACTCCAGTCCTGCCCCAGTTGCCCTCGGCTGCTTCCCCCACTCCCCCCGCGTCTGCCTCCCGTCTCACAACTCCTCGGAGCTGGCTTTTGGAGTCCAGGCAGGGCAGTGCGATCTGTCACTGATCCCCCGAGGCGCCCATCGGAAGGCCGACGAATCAGTGCACGTGGTCGATGGGAATTAGCCAGAGTCTCAACTCAGGGAAACTCCCAACCTCACCCAACCCATATCTCTTCCACAATGCTCCATTAACTCCTTCTGTACCACACCCACACTCGCCAGAACTTGGCAACTTAACGTTGTATGGGTCATAAGGAATGGCTCCTTTCTTTACTTAATGAATCACACTCCTTCCTCCTTCTCCCCCACCCTTTTCACGACTGGATTTATCAAATGATATCAAACTGTGCCAGGAGGATCCACTATAATCCTTCCACTCTTTTACCCGCGTATCATTGTATGATTGGACTGGATAGCACACAGAATTCTTGATCAGAAAGGGGTCCAAGGTTACGGGGAGAATGCAGGAAAATGGGATTAGATCAGCTATAATAATAGACACACAAAGCTGGAGTAACTCAGCGGAACAGGCAGCATCTCTGGAGAGAAGGAATGGGTGACGTTTCAGGCCTGAAGATGGGTCTCGACCCAAAATGTCACCCATTCCTTCTCTCCAGAGATGCTGCCTGTCCCGTTGAATTTACTCCAGCTTTTTGGGTCTATCTTCGGTTTAAACCCGCATTTGCAGTTCCTTCTTATACAATCAGCTATGATTGAATGGTGAAGTAGATTGATGGGCCGAATGGCCAGATTCTACTCCAATAACTTGTGAAAACAAGATTGACACAATTGCTGGAGTAACTCAGCGGGAGGATGGAGAGAGCAAGGGCTACTTGAGGTTCGAGAAGTCAATGTTCATACCACTGGGGTGTAAGCTGCCCAAGCGAAATACAAGGTGTTCCTCCAATTTGAATTGGGCCTCACTCTGACAATGGAGGAGGCCCAGGACAGAAAGGTCAGTGTGGGAATGGGAGGGTTTAGCAAGCAGGAGGGGCAGTTAAAGTGTTCAGATTCAGCAAATTGTCTTTCTGCTGACTGGATAGCACGCATCAAAAGCTTTTCACATGTGACAATAAACTAAACTAAAACAAAATAATCTGCATTCCTTGTTTGATGCATGTGTTATTCAAATTTAGTAAAAACACAGAAAACAAATGACTCGATTGTTTGAAGTGACACGTATACTGAGACAGGTAGGGATGGTTGTGTGTGTATGTGCACACATCTAGCTAATTACACATAAGGTTGTGCATTGTGGGAGTTGCACTGAAAGTTGGTTCTCAAGTAGGGCTCAGCTAATGGTTTGTGTAGGAAAGAACTCCAGGTAGAATGTACTCGGAAACAGTAATACGACTGGGAGAACTGGGAAGGGGAGGGGATGGAGAGAGAGGGATGAAGTTAGAGAAGTCAATGTTCATAACGCTGGGGTGTAAACCAAAATATGAGGTGCTGTTCCTCCAATTTGCCCTGGGCCTCAATCTGACAATGGGGGAGGCCCAGGACAGAAAGGTCAGATTGGGAATGGGAGGGGGAGTTGAAGTGCTGAGTCACCGGGAGATCAGGTTGGTTAAGACGGACTGAGCGGAGGTGTTCAGTGAAACGATCGCCGAGTCAGCACTTGGTCTCGCCGATGTAGAGGAGCTGACACTTGGGACAGCGGTTACAGTAGATGAGGTTGGAGGAGGTGCAGGTGAACCTCTGCCTCACCTGGAAAGACTGTTTGAGTCCCTGGATGGAGTCGAGGGGGGAGGTAAAGGGACAGGTGTTGTATCTCCTGCAGTTGCAGGGAATGTACCTGGGGAGGAGGTGGTTTGGGTGGGAAGGGATGAGTTGACCAGGGAGTGTCCCCCCTCACCTCCATCCAAGGATGAACAGCACCTCATATTTTGCTTGGGTAGTTTACACCCCAGTGGTATGAACATTGACTTCTCTAACTTTAGATAGCTCTTGCTTTCTCTCTCCATCCCCTTCCCAGTTCTCCCACTAGTCTTACTGTCTCCGACTACATTCTATCTTCATCCCGCCTCCTCCCCTGACATCAGTCTGAAGAAGGGTCTTGACCCAAAATGTCGCCCATTCCTTCTATACACAAAGAACTGCAGATGCTGGTTTAAAACTAAGATAGACACAAAAAGCTGGAGTAACCCAGCGGATCAGACAGCATCTCTGGAGAAATGGAATAGGTGACATTTTGGGTCACCTCCCAAGTTCACACTGACTCAGGAGAAAGGGACACAAGAGATATAGGATGAGAGATATCTCGTTTCTCTTTCCCCTGACTCTCAGTATGAAGAAGGGTCTCGACCCAAAATGTCACCGATTCCTTTTCTCCAGAGATGCTGTCTGACCCCCTGAGTTACTTCAGCTTTTTGTGTCTATCTTCTGTTAATGGTTTAATGATGCTTTTATTGTCAAATGTTCGGTGCAAACGCAATGAAACTATTTTCTTACAAACAGTCCAGTAGGGTATTGCCATACCTAGGCACAACCCCAATTAACTAAGTGTACAGAAATAGTCTACTGAACATATATGCAAGAAGTTACATGTTTAGGCGGCATATTCAAGGTGACTTTCAAAGTATACGATACGATATGATGTGCACACAGTGAAACAGTAAAAAGAATGCAAGAGCATGTTAAATCTGCAAGGCACTGACACCCACTATAGATAAATTATCTAACACGATGGTTAACGGCCTGTCCCATCAGCATGCGACTCCATGCGGTGAGCGCGACCTAACGTAGTCGCTTGAGCCGTCCGGCCTCGTGGGGCCGGTCCCACTTCGATCGCTGGAGCCGTATGGAGTTGTGCGGAGCTGGTCCCGACATCGCGCGGGGCTCTGAAAAACTGACCGTGTTCAAAAATTCCCCGCGGCAACGGCCTGTTGGCCCGCAGCCGCCTCGACACATTACGCACCGCCTCACGTCGTGCCTCCGTGTCCCTCTCTATATGTGTGCCTCCATGACCCTCTATATGTGTGCCTCCGTGACCCTCTATCTGTGCCTCCGTGACTGTCTCTATATGTGCCTCCGTGTCCCTCTCTCTGTGTGCCTCCGTGTCCCTCTCTGTGTGCCACCGTGCCCCTCTCTGTGTGTCCCTCTCTGTCCTTGCGAACTTACCGCAGACTTCGCTCCAACTTCGCGCCACGTCGCGCCACTCACCAGACCTCCGCGCGGCCCCCGCTGCCGGTTTGGTCGCGCTCGCCGCATGCAGGCGCGTGTTGGTGGGACCGGCCCTGTACGGGGATCACCCGACCTCCGTGCGGCCCCCGCTTCCAGTTTGGTCGCGCTCACCGCATGGAGTCGCATGCTGGTGGGACAGGCCCTTTACATTTGCAACTCTAGTAAGAGAGTTCAAAGGAATCTTGAATGGAGGGATTTGAGGAGCAAGGAAATACCTTGTAACAATTGTCCATGGGATAGATACAATAGAAAAAATATTGGAAAAATGTATTTCCATACCTAGTATTCAAAATTAAATGCAGCTCACTGTATGATGTGATGCTTTTATTCTGAATTTCAAATTGTAACCTTCTGAATTAGTATAGCTCATGTAACCTTTGAACTTTTCCCACCTCAGTGAGGTTCTTGCACAACCACGTTAGGTAAGAATTTTATCAAGATCTGGTCTCACCAAGATAAGGAGATTGAGTATCATTGAAACTAGGTTTCTCACCAATGAGTCAAACCCCTGGGGTCAATGAGGGAGGTAGCAGTGTGGCTGCCTTTTAGATATCCTAACATAAAGGCCTATGGTTGAACCATAACTATTTATCAATACTTGTCAATAAACCTGAAACTATAAGTAGCAAACTCTTCAAGTAATCATTTACATGACAATAACAAAGATTTTAACAGCATGAAGTCACTTATTTGCAGGACAGCTGTACATAGACAACTTATCTATGTATCTCCCTCTTCTCTGACATCATTCTGAAAAATGGTCTCAACCTGAAAAATCTCTACAGAGATGCTGCCTGTCCCGCTGAATCACTCCAGTTTTTTGTGTCCATCTTGGGCTGGTTCTTAAAGACACATACGGAGACAGACATCAAGAGTCATAGAGTCTTACAGGGTGGAAACTGGCCCTTCAGCCCAACTTGCCCACACTGGCCAACATGTCCCTTCTACACTAGTCCTACCTGCCTGCATTTGGCCATATTTCTCTAAACCTGTCCTGTCCATGTACCTGTCTAAATGTTTCTCGAAAGTACCTGCCAAAACTACCTCCTCTGGCAGATCGTTCCATACATCTACCATCCTATGCGTGAAGAAGTTGCTCCTCAGGTTCGTATTAAATCTTTCCTCCCTCACCTTAAAACCATGACCGCTGTCCTCGATTCCCCTACTGATTCTGTGCATCTCCCCAATCTATTCCTCTCATGATTTTGTACACCTCTATAAGATCACCCCTCATCCTCCTGCATTCCAAAGAATAGCGTCCTGGCCTGCTCAACCTCTCCCTAGAGCCCAGGCCCTTGAAACCTGGCAACATCTGCATAAATCTCCTCTGCACCCTCCCCAGCTTAACAACTTCTTTCCTATAACATGGTGCGCAAAACTGAACACAATGCTCTAAATGCGGCCTCACCAACATCTTATATAACTGCAACATGACCTAATTTCTGTACTCCATGTTCTGACTGATGTAGGCCAATGTGCCAAAAGCATTTTTGACCATCCTATCTACCCATGATGCAACTTTAAACAAACTATGTGCCTGTTGGAAGGAACTGCAGATGCTGAATGAAGAAGGGTCTCGACCTGAAACATCACCCATTCCTTCTATCCAGAGATGCTGCCTGTCCTGCTGAGTTACTCCAGGACTATGTACCTGTATTCTTAGATCCCACTGCTCTACAACACTCCCCAGAGCCCCACCGTTCACTGTGTAGCTTCTGCCCAATGTTAGTGCTCTCAAAATGTAACACCTCACACTCCCACCTCGCCAACCAATCAAGATCCTGCTGTATTTTGTGCCAACCATCTTCACTATCTACAATACAACCCATTTTTGTATCATCAGTAAACCTGCTAATCATGCCATGTACGTTCTCATCCAAATCATTGAAAGAGATGACAAACAGCAATGGGCCCAGCACAGATCCCTGAAGCACTCTACTGGGCAAAGGCCACCAGTCCAAAAAACAACCTTCCACCATCACCCTCTGCTTCAATCCATGACGCCAATTTTATGTCCATCAGCTATCTTTCGTAAATCCCATGGTATCTAACCTTCAAGAGCAGCCTACAATGCGGAAAGTTGTCCAATCCCTGACTAAAATCCATGTATACAATGTCTACAGCTCTGCTGTTATCACCCTTTTGGTCACATCTGCAAAAAAGTCAATCAGATTCGTGAGACATGACCTTCCACGTACAAATCCATGCTAACTATCTCGAATCAGCCCTTGTCCATCTAAGTGCATTTATATCCTAATCGGAAGATAGGATACACATGCATTCTGAAGAAGGGTCTCGACCCGAAAAATCACCTATTCCTTTTCTCCAGAGATGGTGTCAGACCCACTGAGTTACTCCAGCTTCTTGTGTCTATCTTCAGTTTCAACCCACATCTGCAGTTCCTTCCAACATATATCCTACCCTGGTTGTTGGAAAGTGCTGTTGGAAAACCAACTCGGTGAAAAACCTTCTTTGCTCTGTCTGAAACGTATTGGTTATCCGGCACAACAAGACGTCTGCAACAGAATGCTGTTGACTGGTGCATTGCAGACGGCCGGTGTATGTGTTGATGGATCCACCGAACCTCACGGCAACTAATGCAAAGGGCCACATAGCCTTCTACTGCTACTGGGTATTGAGGGGTGGGGGTCCAGTGGCGAAGGCCCTCATACAATGGAATTGTGCATTGGACCAGGGGGCCATGAGTAGTAATGATAGTAGTGCAAAAAATATGTGTTCAGACTACCATCTAAAGAACCAGTACTTTAAACAAAATGCTGGAGTAACTCTGCAGGACAGGCAGCATCTCTGGATAGAAGGAATGGGTGACATTTCGGGTTGAGACCCTTCTTCAGTGGTTAGGGATAAGGGAAATTATGGATATAGACGATGATGTGGAGAGATAAAGAACAACGAATAAAAGATATGCAAAAAAGCAAAGGGCCAGTCCCACATTGCGCGATTTTTCCAGAGACTTGCCGGTAACCGTCATAGTCGCAGCAGGTTGGCGAGAAATTCAACCAGGGAGTTGTGGAGGGAACGTTCTCTGCGGAAGGCAGAAAGGGGGGGAGATGGGAAAATGTGGCTAGTAGTGGGATCCCGTTGGAGGTGGCGGAAATTTCGGAGGATTATGTGTTGTATGCAATGGCTGATAAGAGCCAGCAACCCTGAATGTTTCGACTGAACATCGCCAGGAATGGAAAGAGCTTTGCTCTGTTATTTTTGTATATTTTGCTTATTAATGAATAAAGATTATATTTGAAAGTATAAAAAATTACTTGCCACCGAGGTTCCATTGGGATATTGAATGAACCACGTGGGGTGGGATTTGACCTTAAATATTGACCCCCTTCCTTCCAACACAGGAGTGATGTGCAACTTATCACGGCTGGATTTGCCGTGCATGTGTAGGAGTATGTGTTCAGTTTTCATTTCATGCCAGGAAAGGATGTACTTGCCACTCCTGGGGTTGCAGGAGTCATTTGGAGGCTCAACTGGACGTATTCACTTTAAAATAATGAGGAGATCTCATTGTAATATTTGAAATTCTGATAGGGGTTGACAAGCTGGGTTTGAGGAGGGTACTTACCCTTGCAAGGGACGGTGGGATTGTTTGCCACATGGTCACCTTTCCCATAGTTAACAATGTACCATTCTACATTTCCATATCACCATCTGCTTTGATCTGTCATTTTCACACCTTACCCTTCCATATCTCCAGTTTTCCTCTTCCCTGGCTCTCAGTCTGAAGAAGGGTCTCCACCCGAAACGTCGCCCATTCCTTCTTTACAGAGGTGCTGCCTGCCCGCTGAGTTACTCCAACATCCTGTGTCGACCAAGGAATGGTGGGAGGATGACACAAAAAGCTGGAGTAACTCAGCGGGACAGGCGGCATCTCTGGAGAAAAGGAATGGGTGACGCTTCGGGTCGAGACCCTTCTCCATTCCTTCTCTCCAGAGATGTTGCCTGTCCTGCTGAGTTACTGCAGCATTTTGTGTCCATCTTCGGTTTAAACCAACTTCTGCAGTTCCTCCCCACACCAGGGATGATGGGACACTGAACAAGGGGCCATGGTCCCAGGGCATTTGGTAAGTCTTGAGGGACTGTGAGACATGTCGCAGGGTAACTCCTGTATGGTCATGAGTAGTTTCTTTTTCTGGTCACCGCTGGATTTTCAACATTTTGAAAATTTTCGGTGAGTGGGATAGGCTCATAACGGGCTAATTTCTCACTTAAATTTGGGACCAAGTCCCTTGAATATACAAATGCATTAACTCTGCTCATAGCACTTTGTAAATAAAAAGATAAGCATTCCTCCCAGAGGACCCGTTTAACAGATTATCATTTTTGAGGACAAAAAAAAAAGTAATTATTCTACTACTTACTCTGCTTGCTAGAATAAAAACTTAGATGAGACTCACATAAACGCTGTGTTATTGTGGGCCTGCTGTCAGTTTTATGTTCCTCCTAAGGAGCTGGAAGAGCATCCAAGCTGCAAGCCAGCTCGCTCTCTCATTCAGTCCAGCCACTGAATCCTGTCCATTCCTGTGCAGTTCCCCAAGGAACCAAGAAGGAAATACAGGGGATGCCAGTCGGGAATAAAACGATGTGCGGAGAAAAGGAGGCATAAGCCATACTGGCCTTCCATCACAATGGGGAAAGTGAGATCGCCGGCTAACAGGATGGACGAGCTAGCTGCTCTATTGAGGACCCAGTGGGGACTTGCTATTCCCGTTATCAACAAATGGTGCAACCCTGGTCACATCACAGTTTAGGAGCGTGTGTGTAGCCTGGACATTGAACTGATGGCTGTGAGTCTCCATCCATACTATATGCGCAGGGAATTCTGACACACCATTTTGATGGCTGTTCAGGTCCAGGCCCACCCAGTCCCACAGAGCCGAATACAACTCGGTGAGCCATTGCTTCAGGGAGTTTTACTCGAGTCAAAGGAATGGAGGGAGCCAGTCAGCTCCTCTAGGGTCAGTGGTTGGTCCAAACGCTCCCGCTTGCTGTCCTCACAAGACCTCCATGATAGAGGACAGGAAGTTCTGGGAGGCGGTGCTGTCTGTGGCCTTTCTATCGTACAAACCTGTATAAACAGATTTGCAGATCATCAGCATGTCCGTCTGCAAGGATGTTACCGAGCCATCCTCCTCCCCAAGGCTGTTCATCACAGAGCTACCCCTGTGAACCTTATGGAAGATGACGCGTGAGCACGTTTCATCCTGCTCCACGTGGCGGACCCTGGATCCGAAGATGATCTTGGAGGATTTGGAGGTAAAGAGCCGAGCTTGCCGGCCCTTCCACTCTCTAAGTTCCTCCCTCACATCCCTCTCGACTGCAGAAGGAGCAGTTGCTGCAAATCTGTCTGGAATTGACATAATTCCCTCTGTCTTGCTCTCGGAACCCCTTTAAATATGAAGAACCTCTTGATGTTCTCTTTGGTTACTTCCCACCAGTGTGTCAGGGAGTCAAAGAGGGGCCTCACAGTTCTCCAACATGCTTGGTCCCTCTTTAGCTCCTCAATGTTCTCTGGGGTCAACAGCTTCACATTTAATTTCCCACGTCCCTCTGCCTGCCTTCCGGTCCTCCTGTAGGTGACAGGAAGCCTGAAGGAGGCAGTGGTAGGAGAAGAACACCGGCATGAGGTCGGTGTGTCTGACTGTGACGGCCTTCTACATGAAGAGGAAGTCTATCGTGGACCAGACTGAACCGTCCGATCTCGACCAGGTGAACCGCGGCTGGGACCTGCCTGCAGGGTCACTGAAGGCGTCGTGCAGCTTTGAGTCTTTACATCAGGAGCTTGGACGTGCTGTCCAGTCTGTTGTCGGCACTGCTGGATCGTCCAGCCGCATCGATGATGCAGTTGAAGTCACCGGCCAGACGAGCGGCCGGGACATGGCCAGCAGCGGTGGGAGCTGGTAGGGAACGGCCAGCTGCTCGCTCCGCACGGGTGAGGTGTACACATTAATCAGCCGGAGCGGAGAACCACGGTATATAACATCCACCATGAGGAGACGCCCCCCAACCACCTCCCTGACCTCAGTGATGGCGAAGCTCCCCCCCCCCCCCCCCCCCCCCCGCAGCAAGATCCCCAGGCCGGAAGCGCGACAGTCATTGCCCCCCGACCACACCGACAGTCCGTGGGGCCACC
Organism: Okamejei kenojei; assembly: GCA_035221665.1. Taxonomy (NCBI): domain Eukaryota; kingdom Metazoa; phylum Chordata; class Chondrichthyes; order Rajiformes; family Rajidae; genus Okamejei; species Okamejei kenojei. Next base: position 10,201,963 of record CM069153.1, read on the forward strand.
ATCGCGACCACCTCCGATAGCAGCGGAGGTGTGGCAGCCTGCACTCCTGCAGAAAGATCACGTCTGCCTTGACCTTGACCGTGACCAGGTACTGCAAGGTTCTTTTAGGGCTTGTTCCACTTTCACGACCTAATTCACGACCTTTTTTACTCGTGGACATTTTTCATCATGCTAGAAAAACGTCCCCGACCTACTTGATGCCACGAGTCCCTACGACTAGCATCACGACCATCACAGTACGTCAGGCTACAGAACTGTGCCTCGGACACTGTAGTGAGCAACACAGGGCCCCCACTGGGGATGGTCCTTTCTCCCTTCCTGTTCACCATCTACACCTCGGACTCCAGATATAACTCTGTCTCCTGCCACCTGCAGATGTTTTCAGATGACTCTGCAATTGTGGGCTGCATTAGCGAGGGGAGGGAAGCTGAATACAGCGATATAGTCAACCACTCTGTTAAGTGGTGTGGGCTGAATCACCTGCAGCTCAACACCGACCAGACTACGGAGTTGGCGGTGGACTTTAGGAAGAGAGGAACACCCCTGACCCCCGTCTCCATCAATGGTGTGGATGTGCAGTTTACCAGGGAATACAAATTCCTTGCAGTTTACCTGGTCAGTAAACTGGACTGGTCCGGGAACGCTGAGGCCCTGTACAAGAAGGGGCAGAGCCGGCTGTACTTTTTGAGAAGGCTCCGCTCCTTCAACGTCAGCAGTAAGATGATGCAGATGGCCCACCAATCGGTGGTAGCCACTGCCATCTTCTTCGCTGACGTGCGCTGGGGCAGCTGGGCGAAGGCTGCGGTTGCCAATAGGATCAACAAACTCATCAGGAAGTCTGGCTCCATCTTGGGGGCAGAGTTGAATTAATGGGAGGTGGTCTTGGAGTGGAGGATGCTCCTCAAACTGCGGAGCAACCTGGACAGCTCACCCCCTCCATGACACGCTGGTCAACCTGAGGAGTACCTTCAGCACAGACTGGTTCCACCATGATGCTGTACAGAACGCCACAGGAGATCCTTCTTCCCTGTGGCTATCCAACTCTGCAACTCCTCCCCCTTCTGTCGTGGGGTAGACTGAGACTGACTCCCCCCTTGCACATCCTCAATCCTTCCCACTCGACACTTTAATTTCATGTTTCATGTATTTTATATTTTTATGACTCTTGGCAGATCAATTTCCCTCCTGTGATGATTAAAGTTCTATCGTATGGTACTGTAACGTCCAAAAGTAATACTGTAGCAGGCCAATATATTCGATATAGAGCACTGTTCAACATGCAGATTTCCGTCATTTTGACATGAAGTCATAAACACAATTATAGGAAGCATCCCCAGTGACAGCTCAAGCACAAAATGATGTACGGCAGCTCCCAGATAGAATTGCACAGCTACCAACTACAGTTAATGTTGATAGCAAGGCAGCACAGGAAATGAGTGAATGAACAGCGTCCAGGTTTCCATGGATACTTATGGATTCCCCACTGGCCAAGGGTGGTCCTGGAGGTTTGAGTGCACTGTGCCAGATGCCGCATCATCTGGCAATATTACTGGAGTATGACTGGGGTAGTACTGGTGAAGAGGTTCACGGGTTGTACAAACGCTCAGTTTAATATTTGAGTGATGCGGCTCAACAATTAGTACAAAAGGGCAAGGTGTGTGAACATGTTGACTGAAGTGAAGTCTAGCTCCGTCATCCACTGCACCCCCCCCGCTCGTCACCCAGGTCGACGTTGATTGGTCGGCCTAGATCACGGCAGATCCACGCGAGTGTTCAAGCTCGACGAACGATGGTTCGAGACTAAAGTGGCTCGGCCCGCCACATGACCTCCCCCCAGAACCGGAGTATTGGAGGCAGTTAGGCTGTCGAGTGAGGTGGCCTGAACTTTTGTACGTGTCTCCCGTGTTCGGGGTTGCGGCTGGTTGAGTTGAGGGCTGGTTTGGTCATGATGGTGGAAGCTCTCTGTGGCAGGGTTGTGCCACCTGCACTGGTTGGTCAATGTCCAAGTGTGCCGGCTTAAGTTGGTCCACGGAGACAGTCTCGTCTGCCGCCCGTGTCGATGGGGTTTTTGCAGTGGTGTACGGTGGGAATCGCGGCGAAGGAAGACGTACTGGCAGTCGTGGAGGTCGGGTGGGACGGACGTGGTTGTGAGACTGTGTCGGGACGTTGGGACTGGAGAAAGTGTGCCCACCTTCTCACGTAGGTGCGTCAGCATGGTCGTGGGCGGTTCTTGATGTCCACACGCCGCCGGGAGGAAGTCCACTGGGATCATAAGCGGGCGCCATACACTAGCTCCGTGAGCGGTGCCTTGACGGATGCCTTCATGTACCGGTGAAAACGTTCCACTAGGCCGTTTGCTTGCGTGTGGTTGGCCCTTGTGTGGTGCAGCTTAGTGCCAAGCAGCCAGGCCATTGCTGACCACAGCTCGGAGGTGAACTGCGCAGCTCTGTCGGAGGAGCTGTCCGTCGGCACGCCAAAGTGGGTGATCCAGTAGGCGGTGAGAGCACGTGCACACGTCGCAGTGGAGGTATCCCAGAGCGGGATGGATTCCGGCCATCTCGTGAATCTGTCCACAATGGTGAAGAAGTGGATGACACCTCTGGATGGGGGCAGCGGTCCAACAAGCTCGACGTGGATGTGGTCGAAACGCCGGTGTGAAATTCTGCAGCTGCGTCTTGATGTGTGGCTGAATCTTGGCGGTTTGACAGGGGATGCACGCTCAGGCCAACCTGTTAGCACAACCCGTGCCACATGAACTTGGCTGCCACCAGTGCCTTTGTTGCCCGGATGGATGAGTTAGCTGGGCCGTGAACCATGTTGAAAATCCGGCGTCGCCAGGCTGCAGGGATGATGGGTCTTGGCTGTCCCGTAGACACGTCGCAGAGGAGCGTAGTGTCAGCGGGCCCGAAGTGCACATCCTCCAACAGCAGGCCTGAGATGCCGGTGCAGTAGGCGAGCGTCTCCTCATCCTCTCGCTGGGTGGCTGCCACGGCCGGGGCCAGAGCAGGGATGGCATTGATGGCGGTGATGGACAGCGCATCTGCGACCCAGTTGCTCTTGCCTGCTGATGTGCTGGACGTAAGCCGTGTATTCTGAGATTTAGGTCAGGTGACACTGCTGCGGGGCTGATCAAGGATCAGACACTTTGGTGGGGTGGAAGATTGCCACCTTCACGTGGTCCACCCTGTTTCAACGACTGCAATCGACCCGGCATGCACCATCAAATGAGATCAAATAGAACAAGTTGTCCTACAACTTTAGGCTGTGCACGCCATACGCAAGAAGAAGAAGGCACTTTAGCGAAGGCAAACATGAGTGGCTTGTGGTCTGTGAAAGCTGTGAAATCCCTGCCTTCGAGGAAGTAGCAGAAATGCCGGATGGCCAGGTAGAGAGCAAGGAGCTCCCGGTCGAGAGCACTGTATTTTCTACTCGGGAGGTCTCAGGTGACGACTGAAAAAGGCGAGGGGCTGCCAGCTACCATTGATCAGTTGTTCCAACACTACGCCCATGGCTGTGCCAGATGCATTACCTGTGAGAGCTGTTGGTGTGTAGGCACGTGGATGTACCAGCATCGTTGCCTTTACCAGCGACTCCTTCACCTTGTCGAACACGGTCGTGGCCACGTCATTCCAAACGAGCTCTTTCAGCTTGTTGGCCAGGGTTAAGGGTTGCAGTTGGTTGAGTTGAGGGCGGGTTTGGTCGGGATGGTGGATGCCCTCTGCGGCGGGGTTGTGCCACCTGCACTGGTTGGTCAATGTCCAAGTGTGCCAGCTTAAGACAGTCCACGGAGACAGTCTCTTGTCTGCCGCCCGTGTCGAAGGTGAAAGCTGTGGCGCGCATGATCCTGGCGGCTGCTGGCACGAAGCGGTGGTAGAAGTTGACCGTGCCGACAAACTCTTGACAGACCCCTTCACAATAGTGGGTTTAGCAAACTAGCGAATGGCCTCGACTTTGGTCGGGAGCGGGACCGCTCCGTGCTGGTTGATGTGGTGGCCGACAAAGTCAATGCTAGTGAGGCCAAACTGACACTTGGCCAGGTTGATGGGCAGGCCATGCTCGTTGAGCCTCTGGCAGAGCTGCCGGAGGTGTTTGTGGTGTTCCTGGTGAGAGCGGCTGGCGACGAAGATGTCGTCGGGGTAGATGAACACAAAGTCCAGCCTGCGGCCCACCGTGTCCATGAGCCGGTGGAAAGCTTGGGCGGCATTCTTGAGGCCGAAAGGCATGCGCAGAAACTCAAAGAGCCCCAACAGGGTGATGAGGGCCGTCTTGGGGATGTCATCTGGGTGGACCGGAACCTGATGGTAGCCGCATACCAGATCGATCTTGGAAAATATCTTGTCACTGTCCAGGTTTGCCCTGAAGTCCTGGATGTGAGGGACAGGGTACCGGTCGGCTGTTGTGACCTCGTTGACACGGCGGTAGTCCCCACTGGGTCTCCAGCCCCCAAACGCTTTGGGGACCATGTGAAGCGGGGATGCCCACTGGCTGTCTGAGCGGTGCAATATGCCCATTTCCACCATCATGTGGAACTCGTGTTTGGCCAGTGGAAGCTTGTCGTGGGGCAGGCTGCGTGCGCGTGCATGGAGTGGGGATATGCTGCTTCACCCCATGCTTGGGGTTGGTCGTTAAGAAATGGGGAGTTATGATGTCAGTGAATTCGGCCAAGATCCTGGTGTACTCATTGTCGGAGAAGGTCACTGAGCCGGGGCGCAGTCTATTCGGCGTGGCGCAAGGCAATCAACTTGAACGTTTCAGAATTAACGAGGCGTTGTCCTTTCACGTAGGCCAGCAGGGAGTGCGTCCGGAGGAAGTCAGCGCGCAGCAGCGGTTCTGAGACGTCGGCAATGGTAAAAGTCCACTTGAAGCGACAGGATCGTGCAGACCCCGTATGTTCTGATGTTGCTCCTGTTGGCGGCGGTCAGGGGAGGCCCTTTCTTTCCTGAACCAGTGTTGGTGCACGAGGGGGGCAAAAAACTGACCTCCGCTCCCGTCTCAATGAGAAAATTGCTCCCCCGAATGACAATCCCAGGTGTAGAGGAGCGATGTTTTTGGCCGGCCCCAGTTGCCACTACTGACGGCCGGCCGAGGCGTTTCCCAGATGCGCAGAGGGTGGTTGGCATCAGCGGGCCTCGGAGCCCCACCTGGTCCAGAGCACTCACCACATAGTAGCACTTGGTTACGTTGGCGGATGTGGAACTGGGCTTTGGCTTGTTTAACCCACACTTGGGGCTGTGATGTCCAGAAGGAGGGCAGGTTAGGTGAACGTGCATTCTGCTGATCTGGGTTGCCTCCTCCAGGCATGATGAATTACAAAAGAGGCCATTTTGGATTGTTGGGTCACCACAACATCTGGGAATATTGCTCCCTTCTAGTCGACGTGCCCTCTAGGGTTTGAACCAACAGCTGCCGTGGCAAAACAGGCCAAGGAAGCGAGACGAGGGCAGAAGGCAAAGAGGGGAAAGTAAAAACAGGAGGAAATCAGAGATTTTAATATAATTACAAGGCACTGATAAGGTGAATAAAAGAAAAGGGGGGTTTTTTGCATGCAAAGTCCAGAAAGACCCCGCTACAGTCAATAATCAGCAGCTGGTCTTTCACTTTGGACACAAAATGCTCAACGGCACAGGCAGCATCTCCGGAGAGAAGGAATGGGTGATGTTTCGGGTCGAGACCTTTCTTAAGACTAGTTAGGGATGAGGGAAACGAGAGATATAGACGATGATGTAAGTGATAAAGGACAATGAATAAAAGACATTGAAAAAGTAATGATTGTAAAGGAAACAAGCCATTGGTAGCTGTCTGTAGGGTGAAAACGAGAAGCTTGTGTGACTTGTCAGGGATAGAGAGAGAGGGAATACCAGGGCTAGAAATCAATATTCATACCCTTGTTTTCACTTTGGACACCAGGTACAGAAGGGATTTATTAGAATGTCACAGACACAGGGTATGGGATTGGAAAGAGGATGTTCAGTCAGTTCTCGTTGGAGGAAGGAAGCTAAAGGGCCTGTCCCACTTAGGCGATTTTTTAGGCGACTGCCGGCAACTGTCATAGTCGTAGCAAGTCGCTGAAAAACCGGCGACTGGATCCCCCGACGACAATGTCTACGATAAGCTACATCAACCTACCACTCAGTCGATGTCAACCTGTGGCAAGCTACTGACGACCGACGAAACACGACGCATTAGGACGTCCCCCTATGCCAACCTACGACTACACAGGCGACAACCTACGACAACCAGTCAACCTACGTCCACCGATGACAAGCTAAGACCCTGTCGGCAACAACTGAAGACAACTAAAGACATTTCAGTCGCCGGTGTGGTCGCAGGTTGACGTAGGTAGTCGCCAATGGAATTCTCCGAAGTCAGCACCAGCGTCAATCTACGTCACCTGGCGACAACCCACTGTCGCCCACAGTCGCCGAAAAATTTTGAACATGTTGAAAATTCAGCGGCGAACAGAAAGACGCTACGACTCTTTGGATGACTGAGGCGACTACTCATGACCATACAGGTGACATCCTGGTGACCATGTGGCGACAGGCCCTTAAGAGGAGATTTGACAGAGCTGTGCAAAATCATGCCCAACATTGAAATGATGACTAAACAGAAGTGGGATTAAACTAGATCAGTGTAGGAATAGCATATATGGGTGCTTAATGGGCACCACAGGCTCTGTGGATAGGAGGGCCTATTTTGGTGGCATATAATTCAGCAGTTTTTATCCAATAGCTTGGGCCACACTAATTAACTAGGCTCAAATAATCTATATAAACCCTAGATTGCTAGCTTTCTGTTAACCCAAAAACATTGAGGGATATATCAAAGCAAATGTGGAGATTGGGGAAATTTGCGGATTAACCATAATTTTCTGAAATGGTGGAACAGATTGAATAGGGTTAACTGGCCTGTGTAAGAAGGACCTGCATATGCTGGTTTAAACTGAAGGTAGACACAAAGTGCTAGAGTAACTCAACATCGGACAGAGGGAAGTTTGATAAATCAATATTCATACCACTGGGTTGTAAGATGCCCAAGCAAACTATGAGATGCTGATCCTCCAATTTGCATTTAGCCGTACTTTGACAATGGAGGAGGCCTGGGACAGGAAGGTCAGTGTGTTTGGCAACTGGGAGATCAGATAGATCCAGGCGGACTGAGCGAAAGAGTTAATCTAATTTGGACAGATTAAAAACTGGACAAAGAAAATGTAAGCATTCCCTTAACACAGCTGCCTAGCTGCAAGGGCCAAACATGTGGGAGATGAGAGTTGTGTAGGAAGGAACTGCAGATGCTGGTTTAAACCAAAATTAGACACAAAATGCTGGAGTAACACAGTGGAACAGGAAGCATCTCTGGAGAGAACGAATGGATGATGTTTCGGGTCGAGACCCTTCTTCAGTGAAATGAGAGTTAACTTGGCCATAACTTTATCTATGGCTCAAAGATTCTCCTTGGGATTATGGAAGCCCAGTGCCAAAGTTGGGGTGGAGGGTGAGGATGATAGATACCTGTGGATCGCTGTTGGTCTTCCTCAATGACACATGCGAAGAGTCCAAGTGGTGTGACAGACTCCCCGAGGAGTGAAAGCCATTCACTGCAACACAAACACAGATACACATTAAACAAATGATGCTCCAATGCACGCCAACAGTCTCCGCAGTTTCTTGCTCATTATCCACTACATTCAAGACATTCGAATCTGAGATATTCCACAGGAATTCCTTCCTTGGAATAATGCATTTGAGAATTTCTATTGCAGGAGAGGAAAAAAAAACAACAGATCAAAAAGACAAAAGGCAGCAGAAATAATCAGTTACCTTCATCAGCTCATTCTAAAACACTCAAACCCGGCTACAAATCTCCCCAGGAAAGAACCAAGCAGTCCCATACAGTACATTAAGTCTAAAAGCTGGAAATAAAATCATCCAACTTCAAATAATTCTCAGTCTTTTAAGGCATTTAGTCACATAAAATGAATTTGAAATTGACTGAGACCATATTATATAACATTATGCAAATTCACATCAACAATCATATTCCTATTAAACAATTCAGATGAATCCCTGATGGTGCACCATGACTTCAATCCCCTGACAGTCATAAATAATAGAACTATTTTGTTGAACTGACTTCTTTGTTCTTTGATATGCTTGGATGTTCTCAGACATCTAGCCTTCAAATCATCACGTTAGAAGATGGTCGTGCTTCAAAAGTGAAAATTATGTCTAATGAAGCTGTATAATCACTCTCTGCTCAATCCCAAAACTGTTCACACCAAGGTTAGAGAAATGCTTGCAATGAGTTTTGCACCTTCACTGACACTGTTTTAATTGTTTTATTCACACTCATAGAAAACATCCCACATGGATGTCTTCCCTCTCTCTCCATCCCTGTCCCTTCCCAGTTCCCTGACCAGTCTGACTGTCCCCGATTACATTTCATCTCTATTTGTTTTGTTGTCACCTTACCCTTGCTAACAATGTTCTATTCGACATTGTCCTTGATCCACATCTCTTTGGATGTCTCGTTTTCACACCTTACCCTTCCATATTTCCGTGGCTCCCTCTCCCCTGACTCCCAGACTGAAGAAGGGTCTCGACCTGAAGCATCGCCCATTCCTTCTCTCCGGAGGTACTGCCTGTCCCGTTGAGTTACTCCAGTAGTTTGTGTCTATCTTCGGTGTGAACCAGCATCTGCAGTCCTTTCCTACACTACCCAGATGCATCACAGCTTGGCAAATGCACCGCCCAAGACCGTAAGGTATTGCAGAGAGTTGTGAATGTGAGCCGGTCCTTCAGACATAACAAATTTTCCCACCCCACACCTCCCCGTTGACTCCACCTACACATTACGCTGCCTTGACAAAGCAACCAACATAATCAAGTACCTATCACGACCCAATCAATTCTCTCTTCTCCCCTTCCCCCGTGGGGGAGTAGACACAAAAGCATGGCAGCCAGTACCACCAGCTCGAAGGAGAGTTTCTTCCCCACTCTTCTCATACTCTTCAATGGATATAGACACCAAATGCTGGAGTAGCGGGACAGGGAGCATCTCTGGATAGAAGGAATGGGTGACGTTTTGGGTCGAGACCCTTCTTCAGTCTGAGCGTCAGAGGAGAGTGAATCACAGAGAAAAGGAATTATAAGAAGTGGTATATATTGATTCCAGATCTTCCAATCTTCCTAAAAACCCTTACATTCTTTTTTAATCTGCATTTTCTCGACAACTATAATACTACACTTTCTCTTTCGCACTGCCTGATGCATTCATGTAACGTATACTGAAGGATGGGCACCTCATAGTCCACTTGGGTTGCTTACAAGCTAATTGTTTGAACAATGAATTCTCCAATATTAGGTAAGTAATCTACAAAAATCTCCTTTTCTCCTCTTCCTTCCCCATGTGCACCCTATGCCCCACCTGGACACATTCATCTCCCCCTCCACCCTCCACTTCCACCTACATTCCTTCCTCTGGCTTCACCATTCACATCTCTTCTATCTTTATCCCATACCTTTTGTCTTTTCATCTCTGACCTTTGTCCAACCATCTACTTGTCCAAACTCACCCTCATCTGTATCCACGTATCACTTGCCAGGCTTGACCTTGCCCACCTCCTTCCCTGCTTCCTCCCACTCAGCACAATCAGTCTGAGGAAAGGTCCCAACCCGAAACAACACCCATCCACGGTCTCCAGAGATGTTGTCGGACCCACTGAGTTACTCCAGCACTCTGTGTCTTTTTTTGGTAAACCAATACCTGCAGTTCCTTGAGTCTACAAATGTACGGTATAATTTGCCTGGATAGCATGCAACATAAAGTATTTCACTGTACCTCAATACAAGTGACAATAATAAACCAATATGCCAGGTATTGGCTACAACGTGCTGTGTTTGGGCTGGGACAAGCAGACAACAGTTGATGGCGCTAATGTTATTTTGATTAAGCCTTCTCTGAGCTATACCTATTTTGAGAGGTGAGGAGGAAATTGGGATGAGAGGAGGTAAAGTGTTTGCATGCCTCTGCGGCAAATATCGTCTGCAATATTAACCCAGGAAACAGACTCACACCGGAACTCGCAATGTAAAACAATGCTAGATGCCCTGCTGTGAAGCAGTAACTCTGAAGAGAATGTATGGAGAACCCAATCTGCTCAGCATACTGACTATTCCGCACGAGAGACAGACCAGGCACTTCAGGAAGGACGGCAGACACTAAGAAACAGGAATACACTGGCACCTCACTTAGCTGCATGCTGCAGTGCAGTGACTTGTAGCCCTGGAACCCCCACACAGGTGCATACCAAACATTACATCCACTTGGAGTGCCTGCTGCCCTACACTGCTGCTCTGTATGGTGTGGAAAGACAGCTTGAGTCAAGTCAATATGCATGAATATGGTGAGGTGCAGATAGAAACAAAATCTTGTTTGCAGCAGCATCACAAACACAAAGACTCGGGCAACACACAAAAACATATTTTATGCAGAAATTACACACATTCTACAAGACGGGAAGAAGGAAAAAGTGCGCAAAACACGTGGCAATAGTGCAAAATGCAACGGGGAAATAGTTCCACCGTAGCACAGTAGGCTGTAATATGTAATATTCCATCATTGAGGTAGGATTAGGGTTGTGCAGGTTTACGGTTGTTGGAAGAGTAGCTGTTCCTGCATCTGGTGGTGGTGTAGGTTTCGGCTTCTGTACCTCCGGCCCGATGGCAGCAGCGAGGAGCAGGCATGGCACAGATGGCAGGGATCCTTGCCGTTGGATGTCATCTTCTTAAGGCAGTGCGTCATGTAGCAGCGTTCAATGGCAGGGAAGATTGTGTCCGTGACGAGTCTACCACTCTCTGCAGCTTTTTGCAATCTTGTGCTTTGGAATTGCCAAACCATGCAACCAGTCAGTGAAGTAGTGTGAAAGACAACGGTGTGGCTTTAGGACAGTTGGGGTGAACGTTGCACTGCTCAGCTCTGGGGTATCTCTGGGTTTACCGCTGGAAGCCAGTAAATGCACTGCTTGCAGGGGACTGGATGCAGCTGTGCTATATGTTGATTGAAGTAACGGATCCTACAGCCTCTCTCCTCACCTCCTGCTGTTACTCCATTATTTTGCCTTGCAGCGCAGCTTGCTCCAGCCCCAACCCAGAGATTTCCCCATGGCAACAAGTTCAACAATGGTCGGAGGCAGCTGAGCTTGTCATTGGAATCTCCGGGCTAAAGAGCGCTGTGCAGCCAAGCAAAGAGAGGGGAGAACAGTGTCCATCACCCTCCTGCAGTAGATGATGAGGCAGACTGTACCATCCAGGCTGTCAGTTAATACATGGAGCAGGACCTGCCCATCCCCACCAATTGCCCACACTCATATTGCTGGCCAGAAGCATCGGTGAGCCCCACATTACAGCATTGAGTGGATGAACTGCTTGCCCAGCCCATGCACACAACACCAGCCCTCCAGACTTCCAGTAAACAATCTTTATATCCATTATACCGTCATGTCTCCTTTTGATGCTGATGCCATTACCATTCACATTTGTGGTAACACAACCTGAATGCTAATATCAGTGTGTCATAGAATCTCAGAATACTATAGCATGGAAACAGGCCTCTCTGCCAACTCATCCATACCAACCAAGGGGCATTACCAACAGTTTGAAGAACGGTCTCGACCCAAAACGTCACGCCACAGATGCTGCCCTGTCCCGCTGAGTTACTCCAGCATTTTGAGTCTATTCCCAATGAATGTCCTCAGCACCCACTCCAGAGCTATCACCTCCTTCCCATGGTCTTGAGAATTGCATAAGGTACTCTACGCTGAAGTCTGAACAAGCGTTTAGAAAGTTGGAGTATAACCTCACTACTATGGCATTCAATGCCCTGTTTCATGCCCATTATTACACACGCCTTCCTAAACAAGTTGTCTGCCAGTCTTGCTCCTTTCATGCAGCGATGGATTTGTACCCCAACATCCCTTTGTTCCTCAATACTCCCTAAAACCCAATCATGACACCTGTCCTTGCCTTATGAAAGGTCCCAAAATGCATCGCCTCACATTTGGGTGAAATAAACTCAATTCTTCAACCCATTTCACCAACCCATTGATATTTCTTTGCAGCCTAAGTCTACCGTCCGCACTATCAACAACCCGCCCAATCTTTGTGACATCCGCAAACTTATTGACTTTACCTCCCCCCCCCCCCCCCCCCCCCCCCCCCTCCCACTTACATACGTCATTCATGTTTATTGTAATCAGCAAGGTTCACAGTACTGATCCTTGTGGGACTCCGCTAGTCACAGGCATCCAATAACATAAACAATCATCTATCATCACCATCAGTCTCCTTTCACCAGGCCAATTTTGAATCCAGTTTGCCAACTGGCCCGGATCCCAAGGGCCCTAACCACTTGAATCAGTCACCCACATGGGACCTTGTCAAAGGCTTTACTGAAGCCCATGTAAATCAAAACGACTGCCTTGCCCTCATGGGCACACTTTGTTACCTCTGCAAGGAATGCAGTCTATTTTGTCAGACAGGATCTGCCCTCGACAAGGCCAAATTGGCCATCATTGATTTGTCCCGGCCTTTCCAAGGGACCATTAACCCTCTTCCTCAAGTGGGGGTGACGCCTGTATGGTTGTGAGTAGTCGCCCAAAAAGTCGTACTTTTATCTGGTCGCCACTGGATTTTCAACATGTTGAACATTTTCGGCCTATGACGGGTGCTGGTAAGTCGCCGAAAAAAAGTACCACACTTGTCCAGGAAAGATTTTCTTGTGTCTAACACTCCAATATGATAGCTGTGGCATCGGGAATCATGGTAGGAGTTATTTTCTAATATACGTCCTCTGTATGTCTGTTATGTGGTCTTCAAGTAAAGTCAATTAGACTGAAATATCAAACAAAAGACTAATTGCTGGAGGGGGGGTTTCCATAGGTCAGGCAGCATTTGTGGAGGGAAATGGATCTGTACAGAGTTTGTACGTTCTCCCCGTGACCGCGTGGGTTTTCTCCAAGGTCTTTGGTTTCCTCCCACACTCCAAAGACACACAGGTATGTAGGTTAATTGGATTGGTATAAGTGTAAATTGTCCCTAGTGTGTGTAGGATAACGTTAATGTGCGGGTATCGCTGGTTAGCATGGACTCGGTGGGCCGAAGGGCCTGTTTCCGTGCTGTATCTCTAAACTAAATTAAGCTAAATGAAACTAAACGGGGTGGCTGGTAGAAAGAGTTGACGAGAAGAGGGTGGGGCAAAAGCTAACAAATGATTCATTTATCAGGCCCTAACAGATGAGAACAGAGACCATAGCACCCAGATTGAAATTCCCCACTGAATGTCAAAACAGGATTAGGAAACAATATTCCAGTGCCCATTTGTTGGTTGACCATTCATCCACTGACAGATTGCAAAAAGATATGCTCAAGCACTGAGCAGCTTTCATCAAATTAATTATCAGAACAAATGCCAATACTTTTAATGAACATAGATAAAAATTCTGAACATACAAAGTCCATCTACAGGAAATTAAGAAGGTATGGCCATTATTCGTCTAATCAACCAATATTGAAAAATTACCTTTCATCAAAATCCATAATTTGTTTTTTCAGGTAAAAATACCTGTTTTCCAGTCCCTCTGAGTTACTCCAGCATTTTGTGTCTATCTTTGGTTTAAACCAGCAGCTACAGTTCCTTTCTACAGTTTTTTTGTGGTCTGTTTACCTGTAAGCACGGAATTCATCTGTGATATCGGATTCTTTGGAGTCCCTGGAGTACTGGTTGGCCTTTCCCAGGTTGTTTCTGTAATAAAATAACATCAGTATCAAAGAAGGTGTGTGACATAAATCAGCTCATACAGAATCAAATTATGGAAAACTGCTAAGTACACTTTGACTGACACCAAAGTCCAAACATTTAACACGTTGCCTTGCCTTTGTTTGTTCAGCTAAAGCTACTGAAGTAATAGATATCCAAGGTCTTGCAAAATATCTACAGTAAACTGATCTTCAGTTCAGAATATTTCAATTAAATCCTTGGAACCCCTAACAGCATTTTGTTTAAACAAAGTGCCAAACAGTACTTTTTTGTCTTCGACATTTAGCCAATCTGAGATCCCCTTTCTAAGGCTCAACTTCAGATACGAAAGGTTTAGAGGGATATGAACCAAACAGGGGCAAATGGGACGGGCGTAGACGAGGCATCTTGGTTGGCATGGGTGAGTTGGGCGGAAGGGCATGATTCCGAGCTGCGTGATTCCAGACCTCACGTTTTGATGCAATTTCACAGCAGCTGCAGTTGACATGTAGTATTTTCAACTTCTTGTCTATTGGGTAACAGCAAGGCTATACCAGATGATTACCATGGAATGAACTCAAGGGCACTCCCATCTGGAACTGAGTCATGGTTGAGGAGTTCCATTCAGCAGGTATTGACTGTTCTTCCAACCTTGGGAGTTCAGCTCCATTCTTGACCCAGCGCCAGGCCTGTCTCAATTCTACCCAGGCTAAAGTTACTTTGTTCACAAGCCAGCAACCAGAGCTTTCATCTCGAAGCTCGTCTAGCCTCATAATATTTTTCGCAATTCTGTACACCCAGTGTATACGCTGTCTATTAACCATGTTAAATGTTTTTTTAATTAAAATTCTTTGCACTGTGAGCCTGCTTGTCTGGAGAATCAAGCAACAAAATTCATATTCCCAATGAATGTTCATCTACACTGAGGTTCAACTAAACAAACAATTTAAGCAATTTTTATTCACAAAAGGAAATATTGCTATTCTTGATTAAAGGATACAAATCAACATAAAGCAAATTTAATATTTATACATTATGGTTTTCAAATGGAATACAGAATGCATTTGAACAAGATTGGATTGATGAATCTGTTGGTTTTTCAACAATGATACATGCATTGGTGTTCTCATATTTTGTCCTGAAATGCTTTTGATGTAACCGTCAAAGAAGCTGAATTGTTTGGGAAAATTAATTCAACTTGGTTCTAAAATAACTAAAATTAAGAAATATAGAACATAGAAACATAGAAAATAGGTGCAGGAGGAGGCCATTCGGCCCTTCGAGCCAGCACCGCCATTCATTGTGATCATGGCTGATCGTCCATTTGAAAAGACTAGACTTGTATTGAAAAGACTAGGCGTGTATCCACTGGCGTTTAGAAGGATGAGGGGGAATCTTATAGAAACATATAAAATTATAAAAGGACTGGACAAGCTAGATGCAGGTAAAATGTTCCCAGTGTTGGGCGAGTCCAGAACCAGGGGCCACAGTCTTAGAATAAAGAGGAGGTCATTTAAGTGAGGTGAGAAAAAACCTTTTCACCCAGAGAGTTGTGAATTTATGGAATTCCCTGCCACAGAGGGCAGTGGAGGCCAAATCACTGGATGGATTTAAGAGAGAGTTAGATAGTGCTCTCGGGGCTAGTGGAGTCAAGGGATATGGGGAGAAGGCAGGCATGCGTTATTGATAGGGTACGATCAGCCATGATATGATGAATGCGGTGCTGGCTCAAAGTGCCGAATGGCCTCCTGCTGCACCTATTTTCTATGTTTCTATGTTTCTATGACCCATAGGGTTCCATTGCTGAGGCAGGATTAGGTCTATTCAAGGAACTGATGGTAGTAAGGAAAGCTGTGTTTGTGAACCTGGTGTTGTGGGACCTCATGTACAGACTTCAGTGCCTCCTGCCCAATGGTAGCAGTGAGAAGAGGTCATGACCCAGATGGTGGGGATCCATTATGTTAGATGCAACCTTCTTGAGGAACCACCTCAGATGTTATTCATGGTGGGGAGGCTGTGCCCCTGATGGACCAGGCTATGTCCACCACTCTGCACCCTCTCACATTCCTGTGCATTGGAATTGACAGGCCAGGCCATGATGAAATATCCTTCCCCACGGCCAATAGACTATTAAACACTACAACCTCCAAATAAGTTCTGAACTACAATGGTTTGTTTGTTTTGGATGTGTACTTATACGTGCACGTGTGTGTGTGTTGTGAACAAAGCTATATTGATTGTCCTATGTTAATAATAATTTATACATGTATATTGTGTTAATATACTTTATATATATATATTGATATATATATCTTATATGCATAAATAAAATATATAAAATAATATATATGTATATATGTGTTAGTATGTGTATATATACACACTGAACCTTGTATTCACAGGTTTATTATGTTGTTTACAGTGTACTATGTTTACATATCTGTTGCGCTGCTGCAAGTAAGAATTTCATTGTGTAAGAAGGAACTGCAGATGCTGGTGTAAACTGAAGATGGACAGACAAAGCTGGAGTAACGCAGCGGGACAGGCAGCATCTCTGGAGAGAAGGAATGGGTGACATTTCAAGTCGACACCATTCATCTGGGACATCTTGACTTTTGTACGTAACATTACAGCAGAAGAATGGGCTCTTTGGCCCATGTTGTCTGTGCTGAATATGATCCCTACTTAAACTACCCCCTGCTGTCCACATACGCTCCACATCCCTCCATTCTCCAACCCTTGCATATTAATGTGTTCATAAATTCTACTATCTCCCCGTTGGATTGCAACCTTGTCATGGTCGGGGAGCTTGTGTGTCTCAGTGACCCCTAGAGCTATGCCAGCGGGAGATTCGTCTCCGGTTAGGGTCTCCCATGCTGGACAGGTCGAAGGGTAGAGGCAAGACGAAGAGCGATCCAGGTTGGAGGCTGAGCACAGGCCTAACAACCCTGTCTCGTAAAACAAGTATGTTACAGAAACAGCAAGTGAAGGAATCAACACTACTGATGCCAGGAGGCATAATAGGCAGTAAGTAAGTAAGTAAATTCTACTATTGTATCTGTTTCTACCATCTCCCACACCAGTGTTCCATGTATCTACGACTTTCTATTTACAAAACCTGCCCCGCATGTCTCCTCTAAAATTTCTCTCTCTTACCATATAGCTCAAGGGGCTGTCCCACTTGGGCAACCTAATTGGCAAGGTTAGAAGAGTTTAGGACAGTTTGAAAAAATGTCATGTTGAAGACCTCCTTCGACTATGTAGAAGACCTCCTTCAACCTCCTTCGACTATGTTGAAGACTAGCTTCGACTAGCTACGACTAACTTCGTGAAAATTGGACACTGAATAGCGGAGAGTGAAGACGACCTCCTTCGACCTTCGACCTCCCTTCGACTGATAAGACTATCTTTAACTACCTTTGACTACCCTCGATTACCTACGACTAACATGCCGACCTACTACGACCCACTACGACTAAACCTATGAGTAAATGAAGTATCGATTTTTTTCCATGGCAAACTTTTTTTACTTGCGGCATTTTTCAACATGTTGAAAAATACACCGCGACTTAGCTGAGGCTTCGAGTACATGGGGACTACTCTCGAGCATGAAGGAGAGTTACAAAGACCTTCTACGACCTTGTGTCGACCATGCTGCGAGTATGAGTCGAGGGCAAACTCACCAGAACTCGCGGATAAGGTCGCCCAAGGGGGACAGCGCCTTAAGTCTTCTAGCCTTAGAGTTCATCATGCGATATAGGTTATGACTGTCCATTTCTTATCCAATTTCCAAAAGAATGGAGACTTGGAGACTATTTGAAGCAATTTGCTGCATGGGAAATGCCCAAGGTGGTGTGGGACATTAGTCTGCCCTCCCCACAACACTCCAGGAGAGTACAAAGAAAGGCAGGCAATAAAATCACACGCAAATCAATGTTTGTGCATCAGTGACTTAGATTAAATTTATCAGTGAAATTTGGCGTAAAGCATGAATCTAATTTTGTTATACATGCTTATTAAATTATACATGGTTAAAGCATTTGTTGCTGTGTGAAATCAGCGTACTCTTTGGATCTTATGTTATAGTTCACATTATGTTGTTAAATCAAACAATTTTGGTTTAGAACCCCTCATATAATCAAATGCCAGAATCGTCTCACCTCTTTAGTTCCCCCTGGTGCTTCAAAGCCGAGTATATTCAGCAAGGTTAATAAAAGCCGTTCCATCTAAAGGCAAATTACTCACGAATCTCATCTCCAAAAGTGCCATTTTAAATCTATGTGCTAATGGGATCTGAGTAACATCATTTTGGTCTTCCATTGTTCTCAATATTTTACCATTCATTGTGCCTTCCCCGTGTCTATTTACCCCTTCTTATAGAGAACCAGCTCATGCATTCGGTGCATTTCCATCTTCTCTTTATTGCCGACTTAACCAATGTCTGAGTCCGAACAATCCATAGCTTTTTTCTTTATTTTCAACCACATTAATAATTTGTGAATATTCTGCAATAGTATTAATCCTGCTCACTATAGTTAAGTGTAAGGCATGAGAACACATTACTAAGCCCAAGAAAGACATCAAAAGCTGGAATAACTCAGCAGGTCAGGCAGCATCTCTAGAGAAAAGGAATAGGTGACGTTTTGAGTCGAGACACAAACACAAACTTGCTTCCACTAGCTTCCAGCCACTGATCCAGTTTTGTATCCTATAGGAGATTTTAATTTGTGAGCATTTATGGAACAGTTTGCTGTAGGAGGCCTTACCTTTGCTAAAATTCCGTGTATACTGTACCCTCAGCTATCCTCTTTGTAATTTGGCTGTCCCACTTGTGCGACCTAATCCGCGAGTTCTGACGAGTTTGCCCCTGACTCATACTCACAGCATGGTCGATATGAGGTCATAGGATGTCTTTGTAACTCTCCTTCATGCTCAAGAGTAGTCCCCGTGTACTCGAGACCTCAGCTAGGTTGAGGCGTATTTTTCAACATGTTGAAAAATACCTGCGAGTATAAAAAGGTTGCCATGGAAAAAAATCATAATTTTTTTACCCATAGGTAAGTCGTAGTAGGTCGTAGTAGGTATTCAAAGGTAGTCAAAGGTAGTCGTAGATAGTCTTCATCATAGTCGAAGGGAGGTTCAAAGAGATCGAAGGAGGTCGTCTTCACTCTCCACTATTCGGTGTCCAATTTTCCCAAAATTAGTCGTAGCTAGTCGAAGCTGGTCTTCGACATAGTTTAAGGAGGTCGAAGGTGGTCTTCTACATAGTCGAAGGAGGTCTTCAACATGCCTTTTATCAAATTCTCCTAAACTCACCAATTAGGTCGCCCAAGTGGGACAGCCCATTTACTTCATTCCAAAATTTCAACTTTCGGACATGATCTTCCCTGAACAAAGCCACATTGATTGTCTTATATTAATCCTCATTTTTCTAAAGAACTGTTAATGCTTAGAAGTTTTTTCCAGCAATATCTCTGCTTACTGAACCTGGCATATAATTTGGTTTATTTCTTTGCTGCATGAACCATCAGTTCTGATTAGTAAATGCTTTCATTTTGTGTGCCAATCTGGGACACCAATTAACCATGGTAATCAATAGGGAACAAAATGCACATCCTTTAACTGTGTGGGAGTTTACATATGATTCCCACGTGCAAGATAGCATTAGTGCATAAACAGGCATCACATCAGTAATCAGGAATCCAGTCGGCAAGGGACAGCAGAATAGTCCCACATTGATATATCACCATGTACGAAGGAACTGCAGATGCTGCTTGATACCAAAGATACACACAAAAAGCTGGAGTTTCGGGTCGAGACCCTTCTTCAGAAGGAAGAAGAAGGGTCTTGACCCGAAACATCAACCCTTTCTTCTCTCCAAAGACGCTGTCTGTCCCGCTGAGTTATTCCAGCTTTTTGCATCTATGATATATCACCTCCCTAGTTCCATAAGCAGTATGCCAGAACTCATGGAGGAAACCCCAGCTTCCCAATAAATGGAAGATTGGGCGACTATGGACCTCAGTCAGAACCAATCCACAACAGGAACTCTATTTTATTTTATCATTGGATAGAACTAACCTTCAATGCGTGACCTTATTAAAAGCCTTATGAAAATCCAAACAGACAATGCCCACTGGTTCTTATTTATCTATTCTTCCCGTTATATCCTCAAAAAACTATAATTGGAAATTATGCCTGGCAAATCATTATTTTATTAATTCATGTTAACTTTGTTTAATTGATATATTTTTTCTAAATGGCCTGTAATCACATCCTTTCTTATAACATCTCACATTTTCCCTACCGCAGCTGCTGTGACTCCACAGATTCTCTACCTCATTTCTTAAAAGGTTACAATGGAACCCTTGCATTCTGCAGGGATTGCTCCATAATTAAAGCATTTTAAAAGATGTCAAGCAACACATCCACTCTTTCTACTGCTGCCGCTGATCATACTCTGTGATGTGGAATATCATGCAGATCTCCCCCCCCCAGTCATCATACTAGTTTTACTCTCATCCTGTTCCTCTGTCCTTATCACCTAACCCACAGTCAACAATGGCCTATTGTGTGCCCCACATTGCCTTGATCATCATCACTTTTTACATATCTTCTATTAATTTAGTTTTAGTTTTAGAGATACAGCATGGAAACAGGCCCTTCGGCCCACCGAGTTCAGGCCGACCAGCAATCCCGATACATTAACACTATCCTATACACACTAGGGTCAAATTACATTTATACCAAGCCAATTACAGCATTTTAAAAGATGACAAGCAACACATCCACTCTTTCTACTGCTTAGCCAAGACAAAAGTGTTCGTCTTTGTCCAAAGCACCTTCTAGATCTCTTGTTCCCCTTTCCCCTGACTCTCAGTCTGAAGAAGGGTCTCGACCAAAAACGTCACCCGTTCCTTTTCTCCAGAGAATCTGCCTGTCCCGTTGATTTACTCCAGCTTTTTGTGTCTGTATTCGTTGATATACATTTTTGCCATATCTGTAGTTTCAGATATTCTTCTTATTCCATTGCTTTGGTTTTTCCACATTTGTTTTTTTTTGCTGGTTTTGGTTCTCTTTTTAATTCTCTTGTTCCGTCTTTGATGTTTTTTCTAAAAATATTACTCATGCACAGGGGTGGAAATCAGTGTTGGATACTCACTAAGTGGTAGGTGTAGAGCTGTACACTTGTTTACATGAACCATCTCCATGGCAACCACTTAATCTGCGACTACAGTCATGTTCCCCCTCTGCTTTCTCAGCATGGTTCTCACTGTATGGCATTTCCAGCTCTAGCAACCACACAAACCTGACCTCACTGCGACCCCCTGAGATAGCTGTCAGAAACCATTGCAGGTACAAATTGCTGGTGTGGGAGTAGGGGCAGTAAGTTGATAATGTTGCTTTGCGGAAGAGGAACTCTTTGCTTCCTTAACTCCCGATACTCAGATTTCAAAATCCCGACTGTGTACGGTTTCCATAGTGACATGATGGGGCACAGGTGGCAGTTAGTTTCCAAGGTTACTTGACTATAAAAAGAGCCATGATAATTTTTCAAAGCTGCAATGCCAGAGTTGCCCATTTTGTGAACGTATGCCTCGAGATATTATCTCCAAATACTCCCTTGCCACTGGTGCAGAATTTGCTGGGTTTTATTAGTAGTCCTGCACCGAACTGCCAGCACCTTTAAGTGCCATTAACTTCCAAGTTGAGCTCTGCTGGCGAGGTAGCCACGCATGCTGCTGCATTCAAGAGGGACCCAGCAGCAAAGCTGGAACGTGTGTCCAGATTCCACAGCACCTATGCTTCCAGACCTTGCATGAGGGCAAACGTGCCACGGGATCTGCGAGCTTGTTGTGTTTTGAATGGTTTCGGCAGAGTGGCACAGCTGGTGGACCTTCTGCCTCCCAACTCTATTGACGAGTTCAATCCTGACCTCCGATGCTGTCTGCAGCATGCAAGCTCTCCCTGTGACAATGTGGGCTTCCTCTGCATGCTCTGATATCCTCCACATGAGCGTTGGTAGGTTCATTGGCCAAAATAAATTGCAACCAGTCCATTGGTGATACAATCTTCTCCCTGTCAGCTTTACTCCAGAACACAAGTCCCAGAGCATCGATTGTTTTATAAATGGGTACTTAAAGATGATCACAGGCTCTGTGGCCTGCAGGGCTCTTTTTCATTTTCTATGACTCTGGGCAACTTAACGCCAATGGAAAATAAAGAATAGGGCATCATTTCTTTATAAAAACATTTGATTTATGATATGAATTTAAAATGTTTGAGTGGCTTTGATGGATCTTTTTTTACATGTTCCAGAATATCATCTTGTACTGTATAGAAGAGACTTGACAATCCCAACTTGAGAAGAATGTAGGAGGCAGGAATTAAGTCACTTGCAGAACCCACACAACAGAAGGCTCGCCACTGGGCTTTGGAATAATTTAGATTGTGGAGATGGTAGAAGGGCTAGGTGGGAAGACCCTCGGGAAATCCTAAAGGGTGTACGCTCTAATATTGACAATTAGTACGTCTGCACTAATATATTTGCTGAGCGCATCGATGTGCTGCAAGCTGAGTAGATGGGGGTTGAAATCTCCCTTTCCTGGTTGAATTTGCCTTTGGTTTCCATAGTTTGAAACAGTGGGAGATGTACATTATTTGTACATGTATAATATGCAGCTTACATTAGCTGACTGGAAGAATGTGCACCAGACGGTGACTGTGATGATAATTTGGATCCTATCGTCAAGAGCCTGCAACAATAAAGTGTTATTTGTGCACATGATTAGGACTGTTTTATATTCATAATTACTATGTTTGTGTGGAAGAGCTGTATCATTTTTGAGGCAAGCATGATTCAAAGATATTACTGAAGGTTATTGCTTATTGGTCTTAGATGAAATATTTGCCTCATTGCAGGTTCATGATATTGTGGCAATGTTTGTGTTGAAAATGAATTGATTTTTCCTGTGTAAAGATGTGGGTCGCCATAGTCATTGTTTTTATTCCATTGATCACATGTGTATATACTTGGCACCTAGACAAAGAACACATTCATGATGTTGATGGGAGATAGACGTACATTCATTAAGGGCAAAATGTAGACACTTCAAAACCCATCTCCCTGGTTTATTAATATGGATTAATAGACAGGACAAAACTGTGGAATTTACAACCTAGCATTTTAAATTGTTGTTGATATTATGAGAGAATTTAATATTTGTAGCATTAAGCTTCTGCCTATTCCCATACATTGCTCGTTACAAATGTATCATGACAAGTGCTCTAGTACTTCCAACCTACACATTAAAGTGCTAAACATATTGATGACATGAGAGAATATTCACATTCATTTGCTAATTTACACACAAGATAATTGCAGATGCTTAACTGCTTTATATTTCAGTATGCCTTGTGCAGCGTTTCTGCTTTCTCTGTTAACATAAAGTGCTTAAGGTCCTTTGGAGAAAGAAGCACATTAAAATAAACATACCAATATTGCTCCTGGTATGTGTGATTTTGTAGTATTGCAATGGATTATTTCCTGTTGTCATGTTTAATCAGAGTGCAGAATCATTTTGTTGGGTGTAGCATGGGGAAGGTCTGTAATCCTTGTGGCTTTCTAGGTTAACCTTGTGCCCAGCCAGTCAAAAAAAAAGATCTTGTCTCGTGGCACTGATATCATCACATTAAGGATGTAATTTACACATCATTGCACGTCAACAATGCATTGCCAAGCTTGAGATAATTAAAAAACAGTCCTCCTCTAATGAAGACATGGTTGCTTTTTGAACACAGCTCTGCAGGTACTGGCTGGCCAGGTTACAGCTTCAAAGGGGAGGATGGAAAATGAATTAAACAAATACCTCATTGTGGCTGAACAGAAACTGGAAGAGTGAAGCCCCTGTCCCACTTACGTGTCTCTGGCACGCTAATTACACAACCTCATGGTCGCGTTGAGGCGTGACGGTCCCGCGAAGGTCGCTTGCGATTTCATGCACTCGCACAGCCATCTGGAGCGCGTGACGTCATTTGAAGATGGACAGAAAATGCAGGAGTAACTCAGCGGGACAGGCAGCATCTCTGGAGAGAAGGAATAGGTGACGTTTCGTGTCAAGACTCTTCTTCAGTCTGAAAGAAGGGTCTTGACCCGAAACGTCACCCGTTGCTTCTCTGCAGAGATGCTGCCGGTCCCGCTGAGTTACTCCAGCATTTTGTGTCTATCTTCAATTTTCTTGGCCCCGCTCTGGGAGCAGAAGTGGGGGCAGATCCGGACTGCAACGGCCGTGAGCCCCAGCCCGAGTTTGGCGACCGTTTGCCTGCTTCTGCTGCTGTTGGAGGTGAGACGTTGCGTCGCGCCAGAGTCTTGGGCCTGTCCCACTTTGGCCGTCAGTTACGCGACAGGCCGTTGGCGCGCAAAGATTTTGTTCGCTACAAAAATTTCGGAGCCCCGCGCGATGTTGCACACAACTACATAGCCCTCTGTGCTTCTCAGTGGGACAGGCCCCGCGTGGCAATACGATGCCCGTGCGCCCAATGCGACGACGAGGTTGCGTAATTTGCGTGACAAGGACACGTAAGTGGGACAGGCCCTTGAGAGAGTTATTGCAGTACACGTTGGAACAAATGACATGGATAGGAACAGACAGGTGACTGCTGAAAGAATGCCAAGAGTTAGACTCTGCATTAAAAGGCAGTGCCTTGAGAATGATCATCACTGGATTATTCACTAAGATACTTGCAAATTGATGCAGCTGCCGTCAGATCATAAGAATGAACGAGGCTAAAAGGCTGGTGAGGAAAGAGAAGATCTTAACAACTGTCCTAGCAAAGGATGGACACTCACCTGACCAACAAAAGGAATTGTGGCCTAAGTAAAGCTGATGGGGAAAAGTTAAAGACTTGAAGTAGAAAGGGTGGTAGAAGGATTTACAAGAAATGTAAGTTGTCAAAACATAGAGAAAATAGGAAACCAGAATAAAGGAAGAATAGACCAATGAAGGACGTTGACAGTATGAATGCAAATCAAGTTAACGATCGACTAATATATCTGTGCAGCAATATACACTGTAGCTAAAAAGTAAAACAGTGGATTGAGATAAAATATAATAAAAGATAAATCACATTAATGGAGGGAACCTAGAGGTGGAAGAAATCTCTAGACAAATTAAGGTGGTAGTGCACATTCTCCCAATGATCCAGGTGCTCTAATTTCCTCCCACATCCCCACAACTGCAGCTTTGTGGGTTAATTGGACCCTGTCAGTTGCCTGAAATGTGTAGGATGTGGCTGAGAAAGGGGGATGTTATAGAACTAGTGCGAGCGGGCATCCGGTGGTCAGCATGGATTCAGTGGGCCTCAGGTCCTGTTTCCATGCTATGACTACCAATTCAATTAAAAAAATAATAGAATAATAAACATTGTGATTTCAACTAGCCTGACAATTGGACCAAAGACACATGTTATTGCGATAAGGGAATAGAGGTACGGTGCATGACTTTTCTTCAAACACAAAGAGTGAAAACCTGACTGCTGTAATGGGGAATAAACAAGATAAGTTAAAAAGTGCCATCACATAATAAGCTGAATGATGCTAATGGAGATGGACATCAGTATGGTTTTTATTATATCGATGAAAACCATATTTTACAATGAGAACATTGATTGGAGAAAATCTACGTTAAAGGAGCTGAGAGTTGAAGATAAAATGGGAAAATACTGGCAGACAAGAATATCGAACAACTGGAAATATTTACAGCAGAGTGCAGGAACAAAGTAATACTCATGAGACCCCAATAATAAATAATAGTTGAGGAGAAGGAAAGAATCATATTTTCATTGCTTGAATGGAAGAGAGAGTATGGTGGAAAAAAAATGTGAAAGGAATGGTAAAGAACAAAATCACAAACACACCAGGGAAGTCAAAGAGGACCAACAGAATTAAGTTATCAAACAACATGAAGTAAAATAGTAAAATACATTTGAATTCTATAAAATCAAGAGTTGAATTCATAATGTGAATGCACAGCCTTTGTCCCAGTGTGGGAGAAACAAGAACTAGAGGGCATATGTTTATGGTGGGATGGGGAAGGACAGTGGGTATATAGAAAGAGTTGCCAGTGGCAAGTAGTTGGGGCAATTTTAATAACAACATTTAAAATATTTCCCATAATTAACTGGGGTTTAATTGGAGTACAATTTGTCAAGTGTTCAGGAGAGTTTTCTCTGGCAATATATGTAGAGGGCCCCACACGGGAGAAGACAACACTTGGTAAATTGGGAAGGGCAAGTGGATAAAGTGTTCATGAATGAGCCTTTTGGGACCAGCAAACACTGTCGATTGGGTTTAAGGTAGTTATGGATGGGGACAGAGAGGACCCGCAAGTTAAAATGTTTAATTCGGGTAAGACCATGTATGAGAGAGGTATTCGCTCAGGTTGATTGGGGTATGTTGTTTGAAGGAAAAGGAACATCAGGAAATTGGGATAAGTTCATGAGTTCATACAGTAGGTACTGGGTGTAGAATTAGGCCATAGAGCCCTCAAGTTTACTCCGTCATTCAATCATGGCTGGTCTATCTTTCTCTCTCAATCCTTCGCCCCATGACCCTTGATATCCGTACTAATCAAATATCTTTGCCTTAAAAATATCCACTGACGGTCTCCACAGCTGTCTGTGGCAATGAATTCCATGGATCCACCACCCTCTGACTAAAGAAATCCCTTCTCATCTCCTTTCGAAAGGTCCATCCTTTTATTCTTAGGCTATGGCCTCTGGTCCTAGACTCTCCCACTAGTGGAAACATCCTCTCCACATTCAATCTATCCAGGTCTTTCACTATCCGGTAAGTTTCAATGAGGTCCGCCCTCATCCTTCTAAACTCCAGCGAGTACAGGCCCAGTGCCATCAGATGCTCATTATATGTTATTCTTGGGATCATTCTGGGACAAATCATTCCTGGGATCATTCTCGTAAACCTCCTCTGGAACCTCCCCAGCGCCAGCACATCCTTCCTCAGATATGGGGCCCAAAACCGCTCACCACAATCCAAATACGGCCTGACCGGCGCCTTATAGAGCTTCAGCGTTACATCCCTGTTTTTGTATACAAGCCCTCTCGAATCAATGCAAGCATTGCATTCGATTTCCTTACTACCGATTTGATTTGCAAATTAACTTTTTGGGAATCCTGCACCAGCACTCCCAAGTCCCTTTGCACCTCCGATTTCTGAATTTGCTCCCCATTTAGAAAATAGTCTACACCTTTGTTCCTACTACCAAAATGCATGAGTCCCCGCAATTTGTTACACTGTATTCCATCTGCCACTTCTCAGCCCATGCTCCCAACCTGTCCAAGTCCATCTGCAGAGTCCCTGCTTTCTCTACACAACCTGCCCTTCCACCTATCTTCGTATCATCTGCCAAAGCTGGCCACTGAGCTTTCAATTCCCTTGTCCAAATCATTCATATACAACATGAAGACTAACAGCCCCTTCACCAACCCCTACAGAACTCCGCTAGTCATTATATGTTAACTCTCTTTGCCTTCTGCCATCTAGCCAACCAGCCATGCTAGTATCTGCCCTTTGATACCATGGGCTCTCATCTCCTTTTGCAGCCTCACGTGTCGCACCTTATTAAAGGCTTTTTTTTAAATGTTTTAGTTGCTTTGATGTTTTTTAAAACTGTGCTGACAAGAGTTCAGGACATGCGTGTCCCATTAGTGAAGGGCAAAGCAGGCAAACATGAGGAAGCTTGGTTGATGTGGGAAACTGAGGCTCTTGTCCAGAGTAAGAAGGATGCATGGACAAGTATATGCAGCTGGGATCAAGTGTGTCCCTGGAGGAGTTTCGGGAACTAAGGGCCAAAGTAAGACAATAAATCTGATGGGCAAAAAGGGGCAGGAGTTTGGGGCAAGTTGGGGTAAGGCTAACATTGAGGGTATGTGGAAAAGTCTTGCTCAGGTTGATTGGGGAAAAGGAATATCAGCCAAGTGGGATGTTTTTAAAAGTGTGATGACAAAAGCTCAGGATATGCATGTCCCCATTAGTGTGATGGGCAAGGCAGGCAAACGTAAGGAAGCTTGATTGACGACAGTAATTGAGGCATTGCTCAAGAACAAGGATGCATGGGGCAGGTATAGGCAGCTGGGATCAAGTGTACCTCTGGAGGAGTTTTGGGAACTAAGGAGCAAAGTAAAAATGGAAATCAGAAGGGCAAAGATGTGCCAGGAGGTAGCTATGGCAGATAGCATTAAGTGCAATCCCAAGAGATTTTATAAATACATAAAGGGAAAAAGAGTAACTATTGAGAGAGTGGGCCCCCTCAGGAATTAAAGCGGTCACCTCTGCGTAGAAGCCACAGGCAAAACAAACAATATTCCTCCTTTGCAGTTACCGTAGAGAAAGACAGACGTACAGAGGAACTTGGGACAGTCAATGGAAGTATCTTGAGATTAGTCAGTGTCACAGTCGAAGAGGTGCTCGGGGTCCTGACATGTTTGAAGATAGACAAATCTCCACAGCCTGATCAGATATATCCGAGGACACTGTGGGAAGCTGGAGTGGAAATTGCGGGAGCCCTGTCTTAAATTTGCGCATCCTCTTTAAATACAGGAGAGGTGCCGGAAGACTGGAGGGTGGCAAATGTTGTGCCTCTGTTCAAAAAGGGTTGCTGGGGAAGAGCTGGGAACTATAGGCCAGTGACAACACCTGCAGTCAGAAAGTTACTGGAAAGTATTCTGAGGAATAGGATATACAGGCATTTAGATGGGCAAGGGCTGATTAGGGATAGTCAGCATGGTTGTGTATGTGGGAGGTCATGTTTCATGAATCTAATTGAGTTTTTTGAAATGTGATCAAATGGGATGATGAGGGCAGGGGTGGGAGATTGCAACCTTCACGTGGTCCGCCCTGTTTCAACCAATGCAATCAACCTGGCGTGCGCAATCAAATAAGATCAAATAGAACAAGTTGTCCTGCAACTTTAGGCTGTGCATGCCATGCGCAAGAAGAAGATGAGGGCAGAGCTGTAGATGTTGATTGATTGAATGGCGGAGCAGACTTGATGGGCTGAATGGCCTAATTCTGCACCTATCACTTATGACCTTAATCCAAACATATATGCTTCATCAAAACATTGTGAAGTTAGTTAACTAAATTAATCTTCCAGCCTAACTTCAGCCAATGTAGTCCATGCCAGACTCATTAATTAGAGCTCATTCCAAGCTCATTATGACTATGTGCATTGCAGACATGTGTACTGTTCTTAATATAATGACTTAATCAGTGCCAGCAACATCCCTTTAGTGCTTGGGTACTCCAAGAGCAGATCTGAGGGATGACTGTCGTTTATTTAGTATTAAAATGTTCTTTATTTAAAATATACATCTTCTGAGCTCCTTAAATTATAGTTATGGCACTCATGGGGAAAATACTGTTTATAACCCACTGAGACTTGCAATGTCTTGAAGAGCGAAATGCTGGGAACATTTAGCAGATTAGGCAGAATCTGTGAAAATAGAAACAGCTAACATTTCAGGTTACCATCTGAAATATTGGCTCTCTATCAATGATGTTGCCTGACCGCCCGCCGTCTGGTGCGGTATTTTATCCTTTTTCTATCTTATTTTTTGCATCTGCTTTGTGATTTTCAAGACTTGGAACTTATTTGCCAATTAGTCCCAGGAACCATATTGTGGCTGCTCAGATCTACTTGGCATTATGCAACATTAAAACAGACAGACAATTTGATCTAAAGCAAAGGTCTTTAAACTCTACCAAGCTGCTGCACGATACAAGCACAGCTGGCACAGACATATAATCCTTTAGGAGTTAACATGTTGTTGCCTGGTGCTTTACCTTAGAGAGCCTTTAGGCAAATATTCTCTTTCAACTTCCTTAACCCTTAGGATGTTACAGAATAAACCAGGATTGCCAAGCCAACGTGCAAAACACTAATCCTCTCCCGCTGCGCCTGATGCATTCCAGACATCCTTCTCCTTCCCCTTGCCTCCAGATACATACATTGAACTTCTGCTTCAACCATTCATTCCCAGAACTGGCTGAACCTCAACTGCTTGTAGGCATCAATACTACATGAGCACCTTTACCACAATTATTCAACTACTTCTCTCCAAACGCATCTGCTCACGCCCTAGTGTCAGAAACCAGTTTTCATTAAACTGCAAACCAAATATCAACACAGCTATCTCGACTACACTTCTTCCCAGTCTGCTTCCTGCACAGACTCTATCCTAATTCCTCCGTCAACCCGCATCTTCGCCCAAGATGAGGTGTTCCATACCAGGACATCCGAGGGGTTCCCCTCTTCCATCATAGATGAGGCCCTCGCACGTGTCTCCTCGGAACCCCACAGCTCTACTCCTGCTCCCCCTCCCCGCAGTCGCAACAGGGACAAGAGCCCCCCTAGTCTCAACTTTCACCCCATCAGCCGTCACATACAGCACATAATCCTCAACACCTCCAACAGGATCCCACCACTAGCCACATCTTCCCATCTCCACTCCTTTTCACCTTCCGCAGAGACTATTTCCCCCTCAACTCTCTGGTTAACACATCCTTTCCCACACTAATCACCCCCTCCGCAGGTACCTTCTTCCCCTGCAACCGCAGGAGACGCAACACCTGTTCCTATACCTCCTCCCTCGACTCTGTCCAGGGATCCCGACAGTCCTTTCAGGTTAGGCAGAGGTTCACTTGCACCTTCTGCAACCTCATCTACTCTAACCACTGTTCCATGTGTGGACTCCGATACATCGGCGAGACCAAATGCAGACTGTGATAATTTCACTGAACACCTTCGCTCAGTCCGCCTAAATCTACCTGATCTCCCGGTTGCCAAACAGTATAACTCCCATTCCCACGCTGACCTTTCTGTCCTGGCTCTCATTCATTGTAAGTGGAGGAACAGCACCTCATATTTTACTTGGGCAGCTTACAACCCAGTGGTATGATGATAGATCTATCTAACTTCAAGTAACCCCGGCATTCTCTCTCTCTCCATCCCTCCCCATCCTAGTCGATGTACAAGTTTCACCTTCGTCCAGATGAGTTTTATTTTCTGTAACTCGTTTTCACCTAGCCCACACGTAACAATGGCCCATTTCCTTTATAATCAATAGACAATAGACAATAGGTGCAGGAGTAGGCCATTCGACCCTTCAAGCCAGCACCACCATTCAATGTGATCATCGCTGATCATCCCCAATCAATACCCCATTCCTGTCTTCTTCACATATCCCCTGACTCCGCTATCTTTAAGAGCCCTATCAAGCTCTCTCTTGAAAGTATCCAGAGAACTGGCCTCCACCGCCTCCTGAGGCAGAGAATTCCACAGACTAACAACTCTCTGTGTGAAAAAGTGTTTCCTCATCTCCATTCGAAATAGCTTACTCCTTATTGTTAAACTGTGGCCCCTGGTTCTGGACTCCCCCAACATCGGGAACATGTTTCCTGCCTCTAGCGTGTTCAAACCCTTAATAATCTTATATGTTCAATAAGATTCCCTCTCATCCTTCTAAATTCCAGAGTATACAAGCCCAGCCGCCCCATTCTCTCAGCATATGACAGTCCCACCATCCCGGGAATTAACCTTGAGAACCTACGCTGCACTCCCTCAATAGCATGAATGTCCTTCCTCAAATTTGGGGACCAAAACTGCACACAATACTCCAGGTGTGGTCTCACTAGGGCCCTGTACAACTGCAGAAGGACCTCTTTGCTCCTATACTCGACTCCTCTTGTTATAAAGGCCAACATGCCATTCGCTTTCTTCACTGACTGATGTACAAGGACCCACAGATCCCGTTGTACTTCCCCTTTTTCCCAACTTGACATCATTTAGATAATAATCAGCCTTCCTGTTTTTGCTGCCAAAGTGGATAACCTCACATTTATCCCCATTAAACTTCACCTGCCATGCATCTGCCCACACACCCCAACCTGTCCAAGTCAATCTGCATTCTCATATCATCTTCCTCACAGTTCATACTGCCACCCAGCTTTGTGTCATCTGCAAATTTCCTAATGTTACTTTGAATCCCTTCATCTAAATCATTGATTTATATTGTCAATAGCTGTGGTCCCAGCACCAAGCCTTGCGTTACCCCACTAGTCACTGCCTGCCATTCTGAAAGGGACCCGTTAATCCCTACTCTTTGTTTCCTGTCTGCCAACCACTTCTCTATCCATGTCAGCACTCTACCCCCAATACCATCTACCCCCAATACCATGTGCCCTAATTTTGCCCACTAATCTCCTATGTGGGACCTTATCAAATGCAAATTGTAACTTTTTTGCACATCTTACGTTCATTTGTTCTATATCACCAACTATATCTCTCGTTTCCCTTTCTGCTGAATGTCAGTCTGCAGAAGGGTCTCGACTGGAAATGTTGCCGATTCCTTCTCTTCAGAGATGCTGTCTGACCCGCTGTATTGTCTGTGTATACATGGTGTAAAGTTAAATGAATCTCATTTGCCTGCATCTGATCCACATCCTACCGTTCCCTACATACCCACGTGTCTATCCAAAAGCATCTTAAACACTACTGTTGTATCTGCCTCCACCAACACACAGTGTGTACCAGAAACGCAAAACCCTCTGTGTAAGAAAACTTTGAACATAGAACAGTACAGCATAAGAACAGGCCGTTCAGCCCACAATGTCTGTGCCAGTGTGATTGTATGATTTGATGACATGACATGGTTTAACCCTATCATATGATGTCTGATCATGTGACATTTGCCCAATTTACATGCCATTTGACTTGCATTATAAAAGTAGGAATTCCTATCGAGTGGCTTCTCTTCTGTTTCCATGTCAGCAACTGTAATGCTAAAATCTCCATGAATCAGAGACCTTCGGCAAGATAAACCATGTGCACTGTTCGAGTCACGTTTCCTCTAAGTGACCAAAATCAGCCATTTCACTTATATACAATCTAGGAAGACAATGTTGAAAGATCATTTTGCATAATGCAGACGTGACAATTTTTATTGTAAATAGGCACAAAATGCTGGAGTAACTCACCGGGACAGACATCATCTCTGGAGAGAAGGAATGGGTGATATTATGTGTCGAGACCCTTCTTTAGATTGAGAGTCAGACTTGACCGAATTGTCACCCATTCCTTCTCTCCAGAGATGCTGCCTGTCCCGCTGAATTACTCCAGCATTTTGTTTCTATCTTTGGTGTAAACCAGCATTTGCAGTTCCTTCCTACAAGTTTTATAGTGGAACTGGCGTGAATTCTGATTTTCCAGGCAAACGTCCCAGTTGTATCGCTTTGGACAAGGCGATGGACTGGGGCCATTAGGCGGCTTTAACTAGCACATTTACTGCAGCATCCCACCTGAGACCAAAAGCAAACGTCCCTGTTCACCCTCATGGTTTGCCACCTGATTACCAGAGCTGGGGCCCAATGCTATCACCGACCTCAGCAATACAAGGTATTGACATGCTGCATCAGGCAACATACAAGACTTTTCCTTGGCTATGTACAATGGGATCCATTTGATTAGTCACGTGGCCAGCTTTTTTCACCTAATTTCTTGCTAAATTCAGGGTGCATAAATGTTTTTGTCCGTGTGAATGGCTGGATATTGTTGTTCAAATGGAACCCAATTCATTCGATCTTGAAATGGGATTTCCAGCAAATGTTGATGCTCACATCATCACATCTCAATCTCCAATTGTGACTGTCGAACATGACAACATGCACCGGAGTAAAGATGTGGCTGAGCACTGCAGTAAACCAATGTAATTGGAGAGTTTTTAAACGGGTTCATAACACTCTAGGAATATTACAAATGGAGTCTTGCATCCATTCCAGTTGTCCAATAATCGGCAAAACCGGACCCTTTTTTGTTTCTCCAAAATGCAGCTGAATTGTGCCGTGAATTCTGCACTAATGCAAAGTCTAAATATTTGATCTAACTGCATACAGCCAATACAGCTTTCCCATTTACCCAAACATTGCTGGTAGGATAAACATTAAGAAGATATTGTTATTGAAATTACGGTAGGTTACTTTACAATCAAGGTAGAGGAAGATATGTCCTTTTTACACTTTTTTTTAAAAAAAGCTTTGAAAGTATTGTAGTCATTGTGCCAAGAGATTGAAGTACTCCTTATTAGAATTGCTTTCTATTTACAACTCTGGGTGCCACAAGGCAGAGCTGCCAGGCACAATCTGCCAGGATGAAGAGTCAACCTCTTTTCACTCAGCTGTAAAAAGCCACAGTCGCAGCCTGAGAACAACAGTTCCCAATTGAGTGCTTCATTTTCCCACACCAACAAATATGTGTTCCCCGAGTAAGATTGGCAATTTAGGCACAGTCTTGGCTAATGTCCACAATGAGAGATTAAAACTCATGCCATGCAATAATTTCCTCTAAAGAAAGCCCTACTTTACTTAGATTCTCACATTTTATAACGGAATTGTGTTTAACCTGGGATAATTCCAAAGTTACTGGCACTGAGTAGGGTTTCACATGCAGCATCCGAGAGAGAGAGTAATTCATTGGGTTTGGATGTGCATGAAACAACTTCAAAGATTTGTTTTGTTCTACTGATGAAAAGGGATCAATTCAGTTTTCTTGCTTGAGCACGATAATCTTTCTATTTTTGGCCTTGATAACAATTTCCTGTACAACTATATGCAACCATTTACAAAGACAACAAAAAGATTTTATCATTGATAAATCTACAATAATCATACTGTTTGTTGTTCATCCATGTTGCTAGCCATGTATAACAATCCTTAAGCCAACCTTTTTAACAATTCAATGAACAGGCTATATATCTTTCTTCTCATCTCTGGAATACTCTGATTATTCGCATGCACTTTCCTAAAGTGTCCATTCCTTCTTATATCTTATATATAGACACGAGGACCATTCTGCCCATTGGGTCTACGTCAGCTTCCAGTGGAGCAAATCTATTAGTTCCATTTCCCTTCTCATTTCTCTGCCTGTTCATGCTGAACATCTTCTCTTAGATTAAATGTGTAGGAAGGAACTGCAGATGCTGGATTACACCGAAGATAGACACAAAATGCTGGAATAACTCAGCGAGACAGGGACTCAATGGGTGGCGTCACCTATTCCTTCTCTCCTGAGATGCTGCTTGTCCCGCTGAGTTACTCCAGCATTTTGGGTTTATCTTCTCTTTGATTAATTTTGCCTTTAACCAACACTAAGTGGTAATTTACAGCCATCATCTAACCTTGCAGCACTTCTTTAGGACGTGGGAAGAAGGTGGAGTACTAGAAGGGAAACCCACACGGTCACAGAGAGAATGTTAAAACACCGCGCAGACAGCACCAACGGCCAGACTTGAACTCAGGATCCGAAGCAGTGAGGTAGCCACTTCGACAGTATCCACAGTTAGAATCAAACTAAGGTACCTGGTGCTCTGCGGCTATGCTGTCAGTCCTCCTCCAGTTGAATTGTGTCCTTCTTGCTATCTCATTAAATAACGTTTCACATCTAACCTTAATTTACTGCAGTCACATGAGCACACAGCTTCATATTGACAGTATTGAACACAATATGATTTTTCTGCTGTTTGTTCCAGACACACTGTGGCTCCTTAGGGCTTCCTAATGCTGACCTGATAGAGATCAACTAACTTGACAACAGTGTGGTTCCAACCAAATTCCATTCTGAGCTGTGTATCCGAGTGCAGACTTAATCAGAACAGCGAGTTTCCACTTACAAACTCTGTTTCACTGTCATCTTGAGGAACTATGGAGATTGATTCTCTAATTCATAGTATTTAGTTCATTCCAGATATTTCCAAAACACACACGTGTACCAATAAAAATTATACCACTTAAGTGGTGAAGATGGATTGTAAGTACACAAATTGTATGGAATTATCTGCTACATTCGGCAGCTTTATCGGAAACTATTCTGCTTTTATTGAGAGAATGTTCTCTAATTTACAGATCTTCCACTGATTGATGAGATTGATTCTGTGTAAATTGTCTATTGGTTTATAGTATACTGTTGAATGATTAACATAGAACATAGAACATGAATAGGCCCATCAGCCACGATATCTGTGCCGAACATGGTGCCTATTTGAAGTAATTTATTTTGCTTGCACATTATCCATCTCTCCACAAACCTGCATATTCATGAAAACTTCTTAAATGCCATTAATGTATCTGCTTCCAACATCATCTCATGCTCCAGGCACAAAACTCTATTTAATAAACTAGCTCAGCACATCTCTTTGAAACGTTTTCTCTATCACCTTATTGCTAGGCCCTCGAACATTTAACATTTAATTATTTAATTTATTAAAAAATGGGTGCAGGAGGAAGCCATTCGGCCCTTCGAGCCAGCACCGCCATTCATTGTGATACAGCCAGCCATCCCAGGGATCAATTCCATAAATTCGTGAACCTATGCTGCACTGCCTCAATCACAAGGATGTCCTTCCTCAAATTAGGAGACCAAAACTGTACACGATACTCCAGATGTGGTCTCACCAGAGCCATTTGCACCCTGGGAAAAAGGTTCTGCTTGTCTACCCTATCAATACTTCTCTTAATATTATAAACTTCTATTAGCTTTCCCCTCAGCCTCCGATACTCCAGAGAAAATAATCAATGTTTCTTTATCCTATCCTTATAGCCAATACTCTATTCCAGGCAGCATCCTCATAACTCCACTCCAATTCCAATTCATGGGCTGGGCCCAGATTGGAATATATATCCTAAACTTATAAGCAGTAAATTTTATGTTTCAAAATATTACCAATTTCATTCATGTTCCACCACGCATAATTTTGTTGCCTAAAGTATTTATTATTCTGCTACTTAACATTCGCGATTAACATTGGAGATTGTTGCATTTCAGGTGTTAGAATTATTTTACATTGCATTTAACTCTTTAACGATGATGGCTGGATAAAATGTTCCTGTGACCGCCCCTTTTGTAAGATGAATTCACCTGCAAGATTACTCAACTTAAATAAACAATCTGGAAATGTCAGTCGTAATTGTATTGGACTAGAGTGAAATGCATTGGCTGATATCTTTTGTTAAGTTGTAGTCATCATTTATCGCTCAACCTATTCGGGGAGTGGATAATGGACATCTGGCACATCAAGACATTGGAAAGAAACCACCACTGCTGCCTCCACAAAATCCTAAAGTTACTAGCTAACTGACTTCAGTGTCCCTTCCTAGGCCAACAACCCCAGCACTGAGTCAGTCAGACTAACAGATTCAAACATATATTCAAACCCTCCTAGACAGAATACAACAACGTAATTGAATCGTGAGAAACAAATGCTAGGACATAGCTGAGATAATGATCTTTGCTGAAATCCTGAGACTGAAGAAAAGTCTCGACCTGAAACGTCACCCATTCCTTCTCTCCAGAGATGCTGCCTGTCCCACTGAGTTACTCCAGCATTTTGTGTCTATCTTCGGTTTAAACCAGCATCTGCAATCCCTTCTGACAAATTAGCTGAAATTCCCCTCTTCTTGGCCCAATGACCTTATTCAGTGGAAAACACAAAGGACCCAAATTCACTGTCTATACAGGGTTCTGAGAAGGAAGAAATCATTTGGATGACCGTTCTCCTGCTTCTTGTCTCTTCACATATGAATTACAAATGAAGATCAGCAGTGGGGTATTACATTGGAATATTTATTTCGTTATGCAATCTTTTACGGTCAAGGTTGGGTTGCACTCCAGATCTAGGGCCAATGGAGTGACTCATAAGGCCTATTATTTGAACAAGAAGCGGGTTCTCTGAATACTTTCAAGAGCGAGCTAGATAGGGCTCTTAAAGATAGCGGAGTCAGGGGATATGGGGAGAAGGCAGGAACGGGGTACTGATAGTGGTTGATCAGCCATGATCACATTGAATGGCAGTGCTGGCTCGAAGGGCCGTATGGCCTACTCCTGCACCTATTGTCTATTGTCTGCCACTCATCTTCTTACACACATAATTACTTATTGGGCATAATGGGAAGGAAGCCGACCACTGTAAAGACCATCCTGCTGGTCGATGCAGAATAGAATGTATCCATGCAGTATTAAGCTGAGCACAAAAAAGTGCTCACCTTGCCTTTTGAGTGACTAAGTGGTGCTATATTTACCCCTAAGTCAGAAAATCAAAGGTTCAAGACATACTGCAGAACTGCAGCACGTTTTAGTTCATTGACTGGAATTGAAGGCAGCATATCAGATGTAGAACCGAGCATGAACCAACTCCTTCAGATGAATGCAGGAGATCCCTTGGCTGCTAAAGATAATGAAGGATGTGTGTGAGAATGCGGGTGGATCAGAGGAGAGAACGAGACGGAGGAGGTGTGGGTTAACTGAATTTGGAAAATTCAATGTTCATTCCATCGGGTTGTAGGCTACCCATTTGGAAAATCTGTTCCCCCAGTTTGCGTTTGGCCTCACCCTGGCTGTGGAGAAGGTGGAGCATAGAGAGATGGATTCAGGAATGGAAAGGAGTTTTGAAATGGCATGCAAGCCAATCTCAAGATGACAACTACAGACAGTGCACAGTTGCTTAGCAAAGCATTTGCTAAATGTACACTTGGTCTCCTAGGTAGAGGAGGCCATATCATGAGCTCCGAATGCAATAGGCAAGGTCAGAGGAGAAGGATATGTATCTCTGCTTCACGTTAGGTGCTTGGTTGGTGGTTGGTGAAGTGAAGTATTGACAGGTGTTGCACCTCCTATGGTGAAGGGGAAATGCCAGGGGATGGAAGTGGTGGATGTGGTCTGATGAGTGAACCTGGGTGTCACAGAGTAAGTGGTGCAGAAAGCAGAAAGGAATGAGGTCGGGAAGCAGCTTTCATTGTTTGATAGCTTGAGCTGCTTGTAAACAGTCGGGCACATTGCCTTCAAAGGAACGACAGCAAGGCTTCAAAAAGAAATGTAAAATGGCTTCAAATACGAGTGCTTCACATGAAACGAGTGCTTCATATACAACAAGTGCTCCTTATACAACAAGTGCTTCATATACAACGAGTGCTTCACATACAACAAGTGATTCATATACAATGTGTACTTCTTATACAACGAGCATGACAAATCATGCATGAACCCTTTATTTTTTTACAACCTGACAGAAGAGCTTCACAAAAAAAAATCAGAAAATTATCACATGCTCTCAGAATATGGAAAAAAAGGCAACTAATAGGTAGTGTGTGAGGAAGATCATAAGAATGTGCATCAATGCAAAATGCTCGCTTGTCATCATCTTCTTTGGCCGATCCTCAGGATGGAGACTGCACTCACTCTGACTTTGCTGATTGTGAGGTGGTCGATGAGGCTGGTAGGGGAACCACTCACAGGGCAGGGGGTGTACAAGGGGGTGACTAGGTGGAGATGTACAAGGTGCTCGACTCACTCCATTGCACGTGCAGACACTCTTAGGGATCCTAATGCATGGAGTCAAAGTTCTCAATGCCACTCCTACATTTTGAGCAGGCTTGAGCCAGAAACCCTGAGGAATTTGTTGTGATGTTGCATTAGGTCAATGAGCCCTTAAGTCCTCGGACTGCCTGGTTATCATTTCCTGCAACTGTGCTCCCATTTGAAGGTGTTCAGAATTCTGGTGTTGAGCTTGCAAATGATGAGGCCTGATCAATGCAGTGAATTGAGTGCAAATTGTGTCTCAACGGTGTGATGTTGCTCTAGGAGGGGACAGTGGTTAGTTTTGAGTAAGTTGAGCATTTTGTGGAGGCAGCATTACTGGTATCTTTCCAGTGCCTTAATGTGCCTGCTGTCCATTCTTCACTTTCCTAATAGCTGGAGCCAGTGTTTTTATTTGCATTTACAGCGTTTATTGAAGAGAGTCAATAGTCAACGATGCGGTGCAGAGCGACACGGTGGCGCG
This sequence comes from Okamejei kenojei, assembly GCA_035221665.1. Lineage (NCBI taxonomy): Eukaryota > Metazoa > Chordata > Chondrichthyes > Rajiformes > Rajidae > Okamejei > Okamejei kenojei. The sequence continues at coordinate 10,241,659 of CM069153.1, forward strand.
GCGGTAGTTGCTGCCTTACAGCCCTTAAAGTGCCAGAGACCCGGGTTCGATCCTGATTCTGGGCGTTGTCTGCACTGAGTTTATACATTCTCCCTGTGACCTGCATGGGCTTTCTCCAAGATCTTTGGTTTCCTCCCACAGTCCAAAAACGTACAGGTTTGTAGGTAAGAAGGGTCTCGACCCGAAACGTCGCCTATCTCCTTCGCTCCTTAGATGCTGCTGCACCCGTTTGAGTTTCTCCAGCTTTTTGTGTACCCTCGATTCTCCAGCATCTGCAGTTCCTTCTTTAACAGGTTTGTAGGTAAATTGGTTTGGTAAATGTAAAAAACTCTCCCTAGTGTGTGTAGGATAGCGTTAATGTGCGCGGGGAACGCTGGTCGGTGCGGACCTGGTGGGCTGAAGGGCCTGTTTCCACGCTGTATCTCTAAAGAAAACTAAAGTCAAGTCAAGAGTACACACACACAAAAAAACTGGAGTAATTCAGCAGGCCAGTGCATTTCTGGAGAAACGGAATAGGTGACGTTTTATTATATAGTGTGTGTACATACCCACACACATATACATATAGAGTATGTACACACACACACACACACACACACACATATACTGTGCAATAAGGTGCCAATGCACACATTTTGTATGTGTGTGTATATATATTTTTTTAAATGTATATATGTGCGTGTGTGTGCACGTGTGAGTGTGTGTGTGCGTGCTTGTGCATGTTTTTGTGTGTGTAGGTGTATGTGTGCATGTATGCATGCGTGTGTATGTGTGCATGCGTGTGTGTATGCATATGCGCATGTGTATGTGTATGTTTGCGTGTGTGCGTGCGAGTGCATGTGTTTGTGCACGTGTGTGTGTGAGTGTGTGTATGCGTAGGCGTGTGCATGTATGTGTGTGTATGTGTGTGCGTGCTCGTGTATGTGTGTGCGTGCGCATGTGTGTGTGTATGTGTGTGCGTGCGTGTGTGCGTGTGTGTGAGTGTGTGTCCACGCGCCCATGTGAGTGTGCGTTTGTGTGTCTGTGTGTGTGCGTGTGCTTGCGCGAGCGTGTGTGTGCCCATGTGTGTGTCCGTGTGTGTGTGTGCGCGCGCATGTGTGTGTGTGTGCGCATGTGTGTGTGTATTTGTGTGCATGTGTGTGTGTGCCTGTGTGTGTGTGTGTGCATGTGTGTGTGTGCATGTGTGTGTGTGTATTTGTATGTGCACGTGTGTGTGTGTACATGTGTGTGTGCATGTGTGTGCTTGTGTGTGCGTGTGCATGTATGTGTGTGTGTGTACGTCTGTGTGCATGTATATGCATGTACATGTGTGTGCGCTCATGTGTGTGTGTGTGTGTGCGCATGTGTGTGTGTGTGTGCGTGCGTGAGTGTGTGTGCGTGCATGTGTGCGCGTGCGTGTGTGCGTGCGTGTGTGCGTGTGTGTGTGTGTGCATGTGTGTGTGTGTGTGCATGTGTGAATGTGTGTGTGTATGTGTGCGTGTGTGCCCAAGTGTGTGTCCGTGTGTGTGTGCATGTCTGCATGTGCGCATGTGTGCGTGCGTGCATGAGTGTGTGTGCATGTGTGTTGTGCCTGCGTGTGTGTGTGCATGTGTGTGTGTACGTGTATGTGTGTGTACTTGTATGTGCATGTGTGCACGTGTGGGTACATGTGTGTGTGTGTGCTTGTGTGTGCGTGTGCCTGTATGTGTGTGTATGCGTGTGTGTGTGCGTCTGTGTGTGCGGGTATGCACGTGCACGTGTGTGTGTGCGCATGTGTGTGTGTGTGTGCGCATGTGTGTGCATGAGTGTGCGTGTGCGCATGCGTGTGTGTGTGCGCTTGTGTATGTGCATGTTTGTGTGTGCGTGCGTGAGTGTGTGTGTGAATGTGTGTGTGTGTGTGTGCGCGCGAGTGTGTGTGTGTGTATCGGCACCTTTTGTCTACCAGAAAAGCACTGGGTAGGGGACTATGTACAGATTATAACTGAAAAACAAATACTAGCCAATGTATCTCACTCCAGATCTGTACAATGTGGATTTAACTTATGGAATATTACAGACAAATTCACCTTGCAAGAGCAGGTCATAAAAATACACAAATCACTTTACATTGCCCACAAGAGAGTTAAGACGGACATTAAAGCAACTTCCTACTGCAGCAAAGGTGAGATAATGATAAGTCAGTGTATATCACAGAGCAATTTTAAACCTTGATGATAGAATAAATACTTATTAATCAAAGATATTGATTCCCGCCAGCCAATGAGCTGGAGGCCTATGGAATTTTCTGCCTCAGAGGGCGGTGGAGGCAAGTTTCTCTGGATGCTTTCAAGAGGGAGCCAGATAGGGCTCTTAAAATTAGCGGAGTCAGGGGCTATGGAGAGAAGGCAGGAACGGGGTACTGATTGGGGATGATCAGCCATGATCACATTGAATGGCGATGCTGGCTCAAAGTGCCGAATGGCCTACTCCTGCACCTATTGTCTATTGTCTATTGAGGCAGGGCAGAACATGGGCTTTACAACAAAGTGTCTGTTGAGCAGAAAAGTGAGGCAGTTTACTCAAAACATGCTGTCAAAGAGGATGGAGAAAAACAGAAATCACAGCAACATCTAACAACATCAGCAGAGTCATCTTCCCAAAAACGTGAACACAGTGAAGGGCAGTTATTAAAAACTTCAACCATAGTGCTGTGTGGTCGGCAAGTCTGATGGACAAGGTTATTATTGAAATCTCATCCCTCTGTTTGGTGATAATGTTGTCAGTATATCCATCTTCATTATACTTGCGACATAACTGTAGGAGGCAAAGTGATGCAAGCTTCCACAGCAGGGATTCTTTGGGATCGGTGGGTGAATGTGGGTAAGAAAAGAAAGATTCAGACTGGCACATCTATCCTCATCACACAAGGTTGAAGGAAGGTCAACATTTATTTCTCTATCTGATGCACGGAGTCTCTTGCCCAGAGTAGGTGAATCGAGGACCAGAGGACATAGGCTTAAGGTGAAGGGGAAAAATTTTAAATTAATCTGTGCGGTAACTTTGTCACATATAAGGCGGTGGGTGTATGGAACAAGCTGCCAGAGGAGGTAGTTGAGGCAGGGACTGCCCAACATTTAAGAAACAGTTGGGCAGGTACATGGATAGGACAGGTTTGGAGGGATATGGGCCAAATGTGGATAGGTGGGACTGGTGTAGCTGGGAAATTGTTGGCCGGTGTGGGCAAGTTGGGCTGAAGGACCTGTTTCCACACTGTATCACACTATGACTCTATCTCTACTACAGTGGCAAGTCTAGAATTGTCTGTGACAGTAAATAGCACATAGACCTCATCATTCCCATCAACTCTCATCAGCTAAAGGCAGACAGATATTCATAGCTAACACAAGAACACTTACAGTGGCTTGCAAAAGTTTTAATACCCCTTGAACTTTTCCACATTTTGTCACGTTACAACCACAAACGTAAATGTATTTTAGTGGGATTTTATGTGCTAGACCAACACAAAGTGGTGCATAATTGTGAAGTGGAAGGAAAATGATACATGGTTTCCAAATTTTATTACAAATAAAAAACTGAAAAGTGTGGCGTGCAAAAGTATTCTGCCCCCCTGAGTCAATGCTTTGTAGAACCACCTTTTGCTGCAATTACAGCTGCAAGTCTTTTGGGGTATGTCTCTACCAGCTTTGCACATCTAGAGACTGAAATTTGTGCCCATTCTTCTTTGCAAAATAGCTCAAGCTCAGTCAGATTGGATGGAGAGCGTCTGTGAACAGCAATTTTCAAGTCTTGCCAGAGATTCTCAATTGGATTTAGGTCTGGACTTTGACTGGACCATTCTAACACATGAATATGCTTTGATCTAAACCATTCCATTGTAGCTCTGGCTGTATGTTTAGGGTCGTTGTCCTGCTGGAAGGTGAACCTCCGCCCCAGTCTCAAGTCTTTTGCAGACTCTAACAGGTTTTCTTCCAAGATTGCCCTGTATTTGGCTCCATCCATCTTCCTATCAGCTCTGACCAGCTTTCCTTTCCCAGCTGAAGAAAAGCATCCCCACAGCATGATGCTGCCACCACCATGTTTCACAGTGGGGATGGTGTGTTCAGGGTGATGTGCAGTGTTAGTTTTCCGCCACATATAGCGTTTTGCATTTAGGCCAAAAACTTCAATTTTGGTCTCATCAGACCAGAGCACCTTCCTCCACATGTTTGCTGTGTCCCCCACATGGCTTGTGGCAAGCTGCAAACGGGACTTCTTATGGCTTTGTTTCAACAATGGGTTTCTTCTTGCCACTCTCCATAAAGGCCCGATTTGTGGAATGCATGATTAATAGTTGTCCTGTGGACAGATTCTCCCACCTGAGCTGTGGATCTCTGCAGCTCCTCCAGAGTTACCATGGGCCTACTGGCTTCTTCTCTGATCAATGCCCTCCTTGCCCGGCCTGTCAGTTTAGGTGGACAGCCATGTCTTGGTAGGTTTGCAGTTGTGTCATACTCTTTCCATTTTCGGATGATGGATTGAACAGTGCTCCGTGAGATTTTCAAAGCTTGGGATATTTTTTTATAACCTAACCCTGCTTTAAACTTCTCCACAACTTTATCCCTGACCTGTCTGGTGTGTTCCTTGGGCTTCATGATGCTGTTTGTTCACTAATGTTCTCTAACAAACCTCTGAGGCCTTCACAGAACAGCTGTATTTATACTGAGATTAGATTACACACAAGTGGACTCTATTTACTAATTAGGTGACTTCTGAAGGCAATTGGTTGCACTGGATTATATTTAGGGGTATCAGAGTAAAGGGGGCTGAATACTTTTGCACGCCACACTTTTCAGTTTTTTATTTGTAAAATAATTTGAAAACCATGTATCATTTTCCTTCCACTTCACAATTATGCACCACTTTGTGTTGGTCTATCACATACAATCCCAATAAAATACATTTACGTTTGTGTTTGTAATGTGACAAAATGTTGAAAAGTTCAAGGGGTATGAAAACATTTGCAAGCCACTGTATGCCTTTATTATACATGTGCTGCTTACACAAGATACTGTAAATCAGTCAGTTAATCTATACCACACAAGGCTGAGTTTCAATTGTGTTACATTCTAGCATGTAAAAATCATTTAGCAACTGATTGAATACAGTTTTTTACTGCAAGGTTCAATTTGTTCATACAATGAGCTTATACATAGCATACAAAATCTAATCTCAAGTGTGTTTTACTTCATTCAAAATGAAGAAAATAAATGAGATCAATCAGAATCACTCACTCGCAACTGAACTCTCACCCATTTTAACAGTGCCTTTTCAACTCCCACCATGATCTCTTCCTTCCTCTCCCTCCATAATTATTGTAGCCTCCTCAATTATTCAACAAGATATCTGCATTCCTCCAATTCTGGAAGAGTGAAATTTTTAATCACTGTAAATATATCTGTAACAGTCTCGGCCCAAAACACAGGGACTCTCTCTGCTCTAAAACACTTCTCCTGTAAAATGTATTCCTTTAGTCTGAAGAAGGCTCGAAACATCACCCGTTCCTTCTCTCCAGAGATGCTGCCTGTCCTGCCATGTTACTCCAGCATTTTGTGTCTACCTTTAACCAAGATGTTGCTTATTTGCCTAAAAACAACTTTTGGAGCACTCAGACAATAGACAATAGACAATAGACAATAGGTGCAGGAGTAGGCCATTCGGCCCTTTGAGTCAGCAACGCCATTCATTGTGATCATGGTTGATCATCCACAATCAGTACACCGTTCCTGCATATTCCCCATATTCCCTGACTCCGCTATCTGTAAGAGCTCTATCCAACTCTCTCTTGGAAGCATCCAGAGAATTGGCCACCCCCAGAAAATTCTACAGATTCACAACCCTCTGTGTGAAAAGGTTATTCCTCATCTCGTTTCTAAATTGCTTATCCCTTATTCATAAACGGTGGGCCCCTAGTTCTGGACTCCCCCAACATCGGGGACATGTTTCCTGCATCTACCGTGTCAAAACATTAATAATCTTATATGTTTCAAAAAGATCCCCTCTCATTCTTCTAAATTCCAGAGTCTACATGTCCAGCCGCTCCATTCTATCAACATATGACAGTCCCGCCATCCCGGGAATTAACCTTGTGAACCTACGCTGCACTCATTCAATAGCAAAATATCCTTCCTTAAATTTGGCGAGCAAAACTGCACACAATACTCAAGGTGTGGTCTCACTAGGGTCCTGTACAACTGCAGAAGGATGTCTTTGCTCTTATACTCAACTCCTCTTGTTATGAAGGCCAACATGCCATTCGCTTTCTTCACTGCCTGCTGTACCTGCATGCTTACTTTAAGTGACTGATGAACAAGACCCCCAAATCTCGTTGTACTTCGCCTTGTCCAAACTTGACACCATTCAGATAATAATCTGCCTTCATGTTTTTGCCTCCAAAGTGGATAAACTCACATTTATCCACATTAAACTTAATTTGCCATGCATTTGCCCAACCTGTCCAAGTCACACTGCATCCTCATAGCATCCTCCTCATAGTTCACACTGCCACCCAACTTTGTGTCATCTGCAAATTTGCTAATGTTACTTTTAATCCCTTCATCCAAATCATTAATGTATATTGTAAATAGCTGCGGTCCCAGCACCGAGCCTTGCGGTACCCCACTAGTCACTGCCTGCCATTCTGAAAGGGACCCGCTAATCCCTACTCTTTATTTCCTGTCTGCCAACCACTTCTCTATCTATGTCAGCACTCTACCCCCAATACCATGTGCTCTAAATTTGCCCACTAATCTGCCATGTGGGACCTAATCAAATGCTTTCTGAAAGCTTGGGACATCTCATTGCGTATCCTCAACCAATGCACATTGATGGTGTGGTATCCCGCACATGGATTTGCTCATGTCCTCAAGACATACTATTGTTCAATCAGATATTATGCACTCAAGCATGTGCAACATACATTAGATATAATACATAGTGATTACAGCAGTGATCAATGATGCTCAACCAAGACAGTTTATAAACCTTCAATGAATAAGGTAAAATCAACAATTTGCAGAAGGGATAACATTGTGTTTCCGAGTGACAAATTTGGATATTAAGTGTTTAGTGTAAGATTGAGTGGAGAATTCTATTGTACACAACTATCTTTTGATAGAAACACGCACACTCCCTAATGTAATGCTCCACGGTAAATACACTCAAACTGATATTGAGATCAAACCTCAATGTTCCAGCAATTTATAAGACATGTCCAATTGCTGAAAGCTCATGACGGTGTAGATTGGGAAAATCTAAACAAGGATGACAGGAAAGGAAGAAAGGTTTGAACTACGATTAATAAATCAATAGAGCCAAAGAGAGGAAGGAAGAACGTACCTGGTTACCCAAACTGAGCCCGCAGGGATCAGGCTACATATGGGTAGCGTTCTGATGAGACCTTTGTGGCTTGGGCTTGACTGGGCTTAGCCTTACCCAGCAAGCTCCAGTCCTTTATTGAGGTCATTTTGACGTGATGCTAGCCAGACGCTCAACAGGCAAACCGATCAAGAGGGTGATTTACATGTTCGGCTGAATGGTAGTGGTCGGGTGCGGTGGCCAATATATGAGTGGATGGGGAATACTCTCTAAGCACACCTTCCTCAGTCAACCCACTCATCCCCTGGGATCGCTCTTTTAAACCTCCTCTGAACCCTCTCCAAGGCCAGTACATCCATCCCTCAGTTACGGGGCCCAAAACTGCTCACATTACTCCAAATGCGGCCTGACCAGTGACTTATCAAGCCACAGCATTATATCCCTGTTTTTGTATTCTAGCCCTCTCAAAATAAATGCTAACATTCTATTTACCTTCCTTACTACCTACTCAACTTGCAAATTAACCTTCTGGGAATCCTGCTCTAGCACTCCCAAGTCCTTTTTACCTCAGATTTCTGAGTCCTATCCCCATCTATAAAATAGTCTATGCCTTTATTTCCACTACCAAAGTCCATGACTGCGCAACTGTGTTGCAGTTGACACTTCTTTGTGCCCACCCTCCCAATCTGTCCAAGTCCTTCTGCAAAGTCCCGCTTCCTCTACACTACCTGACCCTCCACCCATCTTCATATCATCTGCAAACTCGGCCACAGAGCCTTTAATTCCCTCATCCAAATCATTGATATACATTGTTGGATAGTAGCGACCCCAACATGACCCCTGTGGAACACGACTAGTCATTGGCAGCCAGCATCTTTGCCTGCTGCCATTCAGCCAACCTTCTAGCTAAGCTAGCATCTTCCCTCTAATACCACGAGCTTCAATACAAAATGTTAAATGTTTCTCTTTCCACACTTGCTGCCCAAGTGGCAAAGTTTTTCCAACATGTTTCTCCATGTTTTCTATCAGATTTCCAGCACCTGATTTTTTTTAAAAACTTCTATTTTAAGTAGGTGTATAGAACAAGCTGCTGGAGGAAGTAGCTGGTGCAGAGACTATCATAATGTTTAAGAAACATTCAGACAGGTACATGGATAGATAGGTTTAGAGGGATCTAGGCCAAACGCAGACAGTTGGGACTAATGTAGATGGGGCATGATGGCAGGAGGAAGTTGGGCTGAAGGGCCTGCTTCCACGCTGTATGACTCTCTGACTCTGAGCGTCCTTGTTATCTTTCCTGTTGATCACCAGTGTTGCAGTCCAATGCCGCTCTAATCCTTCACTGTAACTCTTCACTGTGCATAATAGGAAAAGAGCTGCGGGGGATACAACTAATTTACAGATGCCTTTCCGCTTTTATTCTCAGTGCATCTGTTTTTTTTGTGTTATAACTTGTTCCATATCATCAGTCAAAAATGGTTTCACACCCCATAAAAAAACAATCCAACTCTGTGGCCTCAAATGCTTTCCATCTTCCAGTCTACAGACAAATTAATTTGACCAGCGCCAGTCATATTTTGGACCAGGGCCACAGAATGGACAATAATGGAACAAAACCTTTTTTTAAATCCGTATTATTCTTTCAACTTTATTTCAACTACGCAACCACAGTTTAATCTTAGCCAATGACTAAGGTGTCATTTCACAATTTACAACTCACTACACACATAACCACAGAGATCAGGAAGTTTGCAGGTTCCTTTCACAGTTCTGCCCAAAATTTACTGACTATTACTTGGTAGGCAAAATATGTTGGGGTAACATTTTCTAGTTTTTTTGTGCCTTCGCCTGGTTACTTTACAGCTGATCACCCAAAATACAAGATCACCCTCCTGACCCATTTCACCAGTTGAGTGTCTGGCTAACACTCGATAAAAGTCAGGAATTTAGGAATGGTTGATGCTGTGCGGTGGAGAGCAGTGGCCAGTGGCATCTGGAAACATTACTTAACTCCAAAGAAACACACAAGAAAATAAACCACCTTCACTCAGAGAAGTGGTGTTCATTGATTCAGAGATATACAGCACAGAAACAGGCTCTCATGGCCCACCTCGTTCGGATGCCTTTTAATACAAATTCCATTTGCCCACATTAGACCTGTATTCCTCACCACCATTCATACCTATGTAGTTATCCAAATGCCTTTCAGATGCTTTCGTAACAATTCTGTTCACGTCTCTGAATCCAATGGATTAAATAACAGGAAGCTGGAAAATTCTATAAGACTTTGTAAAATACCAAACTGGGTCATAAATGGCAACTACAATCTGAACATCCTTGAGTATTGGGGTTTAGAGTGAACCTTCATTCAAAATTTGCATGTAATCCGACATTTTAAAAATTCATTTAGCCCCTCAAAGATTCTCAGATCGAAAAACCCTAAAATTCAAAACATCAAGCATGTCAATGGGGAAGACCCTTTCCTCTGGGTAACAAACTCCAGAGATTTCCACCATTGTACAAAGAACCGTCATGATTTTATCACAGCTGACAGAGGTCGTTTACTTTTGGTTTTTGTCTCTATGAATTCAGCACTATTTTTTTTCCGAGCTATCCTGCTGTAATTGGTTATATCAGTAAAAGCAAGAGACTCTCAAGGGGTCATCGTACATCATATCACCCCACGTAGCTCATCTGAAGTACGCACAGAGTTGTTTTTAAGATCATCGTTATCCTTAAAACCATATGGATTGTCTAAAGCTCACTTAATCACATTTAAAAATAAATGCAGCTTTGAAAATAACATAAGACACAAAGTGCTGGTGTAGCTCAGTGGGTGAGGCTGAATCTTTGGAGAACATGAATAGGTGACGTTTCGGTTCGGGATGCTTCGACAGACTGAATGGAAAAGTCACCTTTCCATGTTCCCCGGAGATCCTGCTGAGTTATTCTAGCACTTAGATATTTTTAGTAAACCAGCATCTTGCTTCTATACTGTCGCTCCCCGAGCGCTGCATGTGACAGAAACTCCCGGAGCGCATGGTGCACAAGGGTTGCCCACGAGTCAGCGGCCCGCAGACAGTGGATCGTGGCCCACCAGGGAAAGATGCTATCCCCCCCCCCCCCCCCCCATGGATGAACGCAAGACTCGGCAGTCCGCGGCTAGAATGGGGAGCCCATCGAGCCAGCCTCTGCCTGTCCCCCGAAGACCAGAGAGTTGGAGGATTGAACCAGCTATGATGACAGACATGGCTGTCAAGGGGCGAGGCTGGTAGGAGAAGAGAGGGAACTGGGATCAGGCCTTCAGCAAAGTCGGCTGCGGGAGGTGCCCCACGGGGCACCTAGGTGGACGGGCGAAGAGCGGGACGTCAATTCGCTGGTGGATCCACACGTCCAAGGAAGACGATGGCTGGAGGTCAGCAGCAGCGTGGGGCTCGCCTGGAACGGGCACTGCTCATAATGCCTAAAGCGTGAATTGGACTTTGCCAAAATATGACATTTCTTGCATGTAGGATCAGTAGACTATTTCTGTCCAATTTGCTAATCGGGGATGTGTTTAGGTCTGTTGATACCCTACTGGAATAATTGTAAGGAAATAAATTAATTGTGCATTTGCACTTCACACATGTTATGATAAAAGCACCATTGAACACTAAATTCAGCATACCAATGTGCTTCAACTCATCTCCAGACTTGGCAAGGGTACACAAGGAAGAATTATATAGAATTTAGCTCAACGTCAAATGGACATTTTTAAACAATCCCTACAGGCCAGTACCACCTTGGCAATAAATTACACAACCATAGGTGATTTATCTGATCCCACCAGGTGTATTTTTGGTATTGTAATTATTGTATTTATCATAGTTTTGATTATTATATATGATCTGTGTCATACTGCGTATTCATGCCTGTTAAGCTGCAACAAGTAGTAAATTGATTATTCTGTTGTCAGTACAAATGACAATAATGAGTTAACTAGACTAAGTGGGACCCGTTGGGTCCCAGTCACACGGGAGGCCTGATCCCCCAAGGCAACCCATTCCCCAACGCAATATTCCACCACTCTCCCGTTCCCCCAACATAACACACTCCCCCAACGCAATATTACACCACTCACCCATAGCCCCTAACTGCGCAGGTACGGCTCATTTCCCTTCATCCCGCAGCACTCCCTCCCCCTCCTCTTCATGTGTGAGAGGGCAGGAGGGGAGGGAAGGGGGGTGTGAGGTGTGTGTGGGCATGGTGGTGTAGGAGAGGGTGTGTGTGGGGAGAGGGGGTGTGTGGCGGGGGCGGTGTAGGGTGGGAACGAATGTGTGTATGTGTTGTGTTTCTTGTTGCGTTCTGCAGCCGGGGGAGGGAGGCGGCTTCAAGCGGGGGCTGATGGGGGCCGGTGGGGGGGGGGGGGGAGCATCCCACAGCCTGGGGAGGGCGACAGCTTCAGGCGGGGACTGTCTGGGGGCAGTGGGGATGGGTGGGAGCGTCCTGCAGCCTGCGGAAGGGGACGGCTTCAAGCGGAGGCTGTCAGTGGGGGTGGGGGGGAGCATCCAACACTCACTCCAGTCCCCCTCAACCCCCTTTGTGGCTCTCTGACAGCGCAGCCATTCCCGCTCATTGGGTTCCCATTGTAACGTGCAACACGCAGTGAATACTGGGTGGGCACAGCTGACTGGGATTTATTAAAGCTTAAAATGTGAATGTAAAATATGACAACAATTTAAACGTTAAAGAAGAGATTTATTCAGTCCATTATTTCTTGCTGCGTCTTTTGTTACATTCAGCAGCCGGGGGAGGGGGACGGCTTCAGGCAGGGGCTGTGAGGGGCCGGTGGGGGAGAGGGGTGCGTCCTGCAGCTGGGGGAGAGGGATGGCTTCAGTCGGGGGATTTCGGAGATGGTGGGGGGAGGTATGTTGCAGCAGTGGGAGGGGGACTGGTTTTCGGGCTAGTACGGACATTGAGTGCCGAATGGACTTTTCTTGGCCTAGTCGTGCAGCTGGGGACAGGGAGGACGAGGGGGACGGCTTCAGGTTGGGGCCGGCTGGAGTGTTGTGTAGCCGAGGGCTGCCCGACTCCTCAGCTTCGGGACTGCTTTGGGACTCACGGACTCGGGGAGTCTGGCTTCGGGGACGGAAGGCTTCGGGACGGCTTCTGGACTCAGTCCAGCCTCCGGGGATTTATTCTCCTTGCCCCGGTGATTGACAGCGGGTGCCGGAAGGGGGCGGGATGACCAATCTGCTGATCTTACAGGAGGGACGACCAATCTGCTGATCTTGTGATTTTTAAACCTTCATAACTTTTATAATATTTCACCGATCGGAACAAAACTTTGCACTTGTAGCACAGAAGAACGGTGAGTAAGGTGGCGAAAAATCATAACCATATAACAATTACAGCACAGAAACAGGCCATCTCGGCCCTTCTAGTCCGTGCCATACACTTACTCTCACCTAGTACCATCTACCTGCACTGAGACCATAACGCTCCATTCCTTTCCCGTCCATATACCTATCCAATTTATTTTTAAATTATAAAATCAAATCTGCCTCCACCACTTCCACTGGAAGCTCATTCCACACAGCCACCATTCTCTGTAAAGAAGTTCCCCCTCATGTCACCCCTAAACTTTTGTCCCTTCATTCTCAAATCACGTCCTCTTGTTTGAATCTTCCCTACTCTCAATGGAAAAAGCTTACCCACGTCAACTCTGTCTATCCCTCTCATAATTTTAAAGACCTCTATCAAGTCCCCCCTTAACCTTCTGCGCTCCAAAGAATAAAGACCTATCTTGTTCAACCTTTCTCTGTAACTTAGGTGCTGAAACCCAGGCAACATTCTAGTAAATCTCCTCCCTACTCTCTCTGTTTTGTTGACATCTTTCCTATAATTTGGCGACCAAAGTTGTACCCCAATTCTCCAGAATTGGCCTCACCAATGCCTTGTACAATTTTAACATTACATCCCAACTTCTATACTCAATGTTCTGATTTATAAAGGCCAGCACACCAAAAGCTTTCTTTACCACCCTATCTACATGAGATTCCACCTTCAGGCAACTATGCACAGTTATTCCTAGATCCCCCTGTTCAACTGCGTTCCTCAATTCACTACCATTTACCATGTATGTCCTATTTTGATTTGTCCTGCCAAGATGTAGCACCTCACACTTATCAGTATTAAACTCCATCTGTCATCTTTCAGCCCTCTCTTCCAAATGGCCTAAATCTCTCTGTAGACTTTTAAAATCTACTTCATTATTGGCAACACCACCTATCTTAGTATCATCTGCATACTTACTAATCCAATTTACCACACCATCATCCAGATCATTGATGTATATGACAAACAACAGTGGACCCAACGCAGATCCCTGAGGCACCCCACTAGTCACCGGCCTCCAACCTGACAAACAGTTATCCACCATTACTCTCTGGTATCTCCCATTCAGCCACTGTTGAATCCATCTTGCTACTCCACTATTAATACCCAACAATTGAACCTTCTTAACCAACCTTCCATGTGGAACCTTGTCAAAGGCCTTACTGAAGTCCATATAGACAACATCCACCGCTTCACCCTCATCAATTTCCCTAGTAACCTCTTCAAAAATTTCAAGAAGATTAGTCAAACATGATCTTCCAGGCACAAATCCATGTTGAGTGTTCCTAATCAGACCCTGTTTATCCAGATGATTTTATCTATTATCTCTAAGTATCCTTTCCATTAATTTGCCCACCACTGACTTCAAACTAACAGGTCTATAATTGCTAGGTTTACTCTTAGAACCCTTTTTAAACAATGGAACAACATGCTCAGTATGCCTATCCTCTGGCACCATTCCCATTTCTAATGACATTTGAAATATTTCTGTCATAGCCCCTGCTATTTCTACACTAACTTCCCTCTAAGTTCTAGGGAATATCCTGTCAGGACCTGGAGACTTATCCACTTTTATATTTTTCAAAAGTGTCAGTACTTCCTCTTCTTTGATCCTCATAGTTTCCATAGCTACTCTACTTATTTCGCTTACCTCATATAATTTACCTCACACAAATCATAGTGCTATTGGCTACTGTTTTGGCGCAAATGTAAAAACAACGCAAACCGGAAGAGGACAAGATGAGTTATAGTTAAGTGTAGATAGATAGATTTACTACACGTTACTATTACACTATTAATGCACATGACACATGGTGGCCAGTGACATCGTTTTCGCTGTCGTGTGCTGGGGAAGCAGGCTGAAGGCCGTGGATGCCAACAGAATCAACCTCATCAGGAAGGCTGGCTACATCCTGGTGGCGGAGTTGGATTCACTGGAGATGGTCTTGGAGGGGAGGATGCTCCTCAAACTGCGGAGCATATTGGACAATACAGCTCACCCCCTCCAGCAGCACAGAACACCACATGAGATCCATTTTCTCTGCAGCTATCAAACTGTACAACTCCTCCCCCTTCTGTCATGGCCCCCCTGACTGCCCCCTCCCCACCTTCCCAATTTTTGCACATCCCCAATCCTGGACTTTCCTCCTGATATAAGTAAAGTTCAATCGCATCTCTTCCTCAGTCCTACGTAAAGTAAAGATAGACACAAAAAGCTGGAATAACTCAGCGGGTCAGACAGCAGCTCTGGAGAAAAGGAATAGACCTGGAACATCACATATTCCTTTTCTCCATAGTTGCTGCCTGGCCCGCTGAGTTACTTCAGCTTTTGTGTCTACCTTTGGTTTAAACCAGAATCTGCAGTTCTTTCATACACATTCTGCCTACCTAAAGTAACTAGGATTGGTATTTCTAAGTTCTGATGAACAGTCCCTCATCTGAAACTCTTTCCACTGATGCTGTCCGATCTGCTGAATTTTATCTTTCATTTCACATTTTCTGTTTTTATATCACATTGTTTCAGTTTTTTTTCTGATCATTTAAATCTGGCATGCTGTGCATCTCCCACAATCTTACCATTGAGAGCAGATTTCAAGAAGCCCCATGTGCTACTAACTGCCTCCATAAGAACATCTTAACCTGCCCTATCACAGGCAATCCCTTTGGTTCTACCCCATCCCCCAATCTCCTCCCCACTGAAAACTTATTGGCATCTCACCCTTTCCCAGTTCTGATGAAGGGTTGTTGATCTGAAACATTGATGAAGTGCCACGGACCTGAAACATTGACTGCATATGTACATATATATATTTATATACAAGTATATACACACACACACACACACAAACACACACATAACCTATATATGCATATATATATATATATACATATATACACACATATCTCTATCTCTATATAACTAAATGTCTTCATCTTGTTTGTGTGTGTGTGCCAATCTAGTTAATTCCTATCTTCTTCCAAACGCTAGGCCACAGCCTTCCCATTTTCACATATCCTACTCACATTTTCCCCATGATGGCGATAAATATCTTCCTGTCACATTTCCACCTTTCTTTCCGAAGTTATTAATTGTTCAAATTGAAAAAAACAGCCCGATTTCTTCAAACACACCCACTTTAGAAAAACAAATATGAGTTACGTCACAATGCACTCGTAAGGCAGTTCAGGACACCCCTGGAGGGAAGGCCACTCCAGCGCTCACGCAGAATGAGGAATGCCGGCGCGCGACGCCCTACGACCGCCCGCTACTTGGTCGGGAGGATGGTGCCACAGGCCGAGCCCGGGGCCTGGGCTGGAGCTGGAGTGAGGGCAGCCCGGGGCCTGGGCTGGAGCTGGAGTGAGGGCAGCCCGGGGCCTGGGCTGGAGCTGGAGTGAGGGCAGCCCGGGGCCTGGGCTGGAGCTGGAGTGAGGGCAGCCCGGGGCCTGGGCTGGAGCTGGAGTGAGGGCAGCCCGGGGCCTGGGCTGGAGCTGGAGTGAGGGCAGCCCGGGGCCTGGGCTGGAGCTGGAGTGAGGGCAGCCCGGGGCCTGGGCTGGAGCTGGAGTGAGGGCAGCCCGGGGCTTGGGATGGGGCTGTGACTGGGGCTGAGAAAGAAGCTGATGCTGGAACCAAGGACGAGCCTGCATCCTGGGTCAGGGACGAACACGGAGATGAAGTCGGGGCCTGGACTGGGCGTGCCTGGTGCTGGAGTTAGAGTAAGGGCCGAGTCCGGGGCTTGGGATGGGGCCGTGACAGAGGCCGAGAAAGACGCCGCCGCTGGGTCCGAGGTCAAGGACGAGCTCGGCGATGAAGTCGGGGCCTGCACTGGAGCCCAGGCGGCGGCCGAGCTGATGGCTGGAGTCTACAGCCAGGGCTGGGCTGAGTACAAAAACCAGGCCTTGGCGCTGCTCTACCACCTGAGTAGATGCTGGGGCAGGGAATGGGAGTGAGGGGAGGAGGATGAGGGAAATGAGGAGGAGGGAGATGGGGTGGGAGTGAGGTGGTAGAGGGACATGGAGGAGGGAGAGGGGCGTGGAGGTGGGAGATGGGAATATTGGAATATTGCATTAGAGAAACGGGTGAGTGGTAGAATATTGCACTGGGGAAAATGTTGGGCTGGTGGGGACCAGGCCTCCCATGTGACAGGGACCTAACGGGTCCCACTTAGTCTAGTATATATATAAATGTGAGTATGTGTGTATATATACCCACACTGAACTTTTTTTCCTCGTTTATTACATTGTTTACAGTGTACTATGTTTCCATATTCTGTTCCTGTGCGCTGCTGCAAGAATTGCACTGTTCTTCCTGCGACATATGACAATAAAACACTCTTGACGCTTCCACAGAGGCTGAGTTTTTCCGCCATTTTCTATTTTACTTGAGATTTCCAACATCTGCAGTTTTTGTTCCAGTTGCGTGATCTCTGCCTTGAAGCAATACATTACACAGGAAACATATTAAGACTACAAATCTGATATGGAAGTGGGAGGGCAGCTGAAATAATCACATTTAACAGCTCCATAAGGCAGAACTTGCATTATGCTGATGTCATGCAGCAACTAACACTGTCTCCTTTTCATGACTAGTTCAGTTCAAGTCTCGTTCTGTGGTGGAGGTAGCATTAACTGGAACCATATGGTTGTTTTCACAGATTGTGCTGCAAGTTTTATTTGGTCAGAAGAATGATGGAAACATTGATGAATGTCGACGACGCACCCTTTTTGTCTTGTTGTTTAGGCATCTTTCTCCACGGCAACCACAACCCGCAGGTCACAAGCCATTTGAAACCAGCTCAAAAACAGCTTTCCATGTGCATATCTTTCATTCTCAATAGCTTCAAGAGAGTGAACATCGTGCAATGTTATCCCAAAACTTCACTGTGGGAAGACAGATGTGCCAACAACATAGTACTGAATCAACAGCTTTTGTCAGCATAAGTGGAAATACTCTGGGGGAAAGTACCTGAGAAAACATTTCTATTTTTTTTATCGACTTGTGGACAGACGAATGTGGCAGATGATGGATCTCACTGGAAGAAAAGTACATTGATGGAATATAATAAATAAAAGGCAGAAAGAGTTTTTTGAAAATTTTGCGGAATGTTCATAACAATTGAGACAGACAAAAAAAATCTGTATTTGCACAAGAGGCCTTGAATAGTAACATCACTATCTAACTTCTGGTGGAAAACAATAATTTAATCAAGGTTATTTTAAGCATGTGATGCTTTGCTAAAAATGTACAAACTTCAAAGGAACTTTGAAAAGGATTCTCCTTGGAATTTCCAGATAGTCCTGCATTCCATTGGCAGTATATAAAATATGTGTGGGAAGGAACTGCAGATGTTGGTTTAAACCGAAGGCAGAAACAAAATGCTGCAGTAACTCAGCGGGACAGGCAGCATCTCTGGAGAGAAGGAATGGGTGACGTTTCGGGTCGAGACCCTTCTTCAGACTTAAACGTCACCTATTCTCCAGAGATGCAGTATATAAAAGAGTTAGACATGTTACACTTTATGCTTGAGGTGGAACAGCAGTGCAGCAGGTAGAGGTGCTGCCTCACACTGCGACACAGGTTCGATCCTGACCTCAGGTGTTGAGTAGAGTTTGCACGTTCTTCCAGGTAATCTGGTTTCCACCCACATCCCAAAGACTTGCGGGTTGATAGGTCAATTGGCCACTACAAATTGCTTCTAGTGTGTGGGTGAGGGGTAGAACCTGGGGGGGGGGTGTCCGTCTAAAAAATTGGATCACGATGGTCGACAGGAACTCAGTGGGCCGAAGGGCCTGTTTCCATGATTATGATATTATAATTATGATACTTCATGACAGATTATCCAGAACAATGTAAATTATAATAATCAGTGGTTGTTTTGCTAGGGAAACAGTCATAAAGTCCGTGAAGATTAAAAAACCTCTGCAGATTGTGGAAATGGAAGACAGTAGAATTTGCTAGAAACAGTCAGGCGAAGGATCTGTGACCTGAAACATTGACCTGTTTCTTCTCCCATAGACGTGGCTGATGCTGAGTATATCCAGTATATTCTATTTTTGGTACTCATCAAAAAGTCATTAGATTTTTTGCCAGAAACTGGAAACATTATTTTTATGGATGACCTGAGGTGCAAAAGGTACTTGTAGAAAAGGTTAAGAGCACTGTGGCAAAGCAGTTAGTGTAGCTGCATCACAACTCCACTAAAGCAGGTTTGACATTGACCTTGCATTAAGGAGCTGCCTATGTAGTCAGGCAGTGTCTGTGGTGGAAATGGACAGACACTGTTTCATGTTGGGATCCTTCTTCTGACCCACTGAATTGCTCCTGCACTTTGTTTTTTCCTCAAGTTTCCTTCGTCTGTAGTCACTCGTGCCTCCATGCCTATGTAGAGTCTTGCCCATGACTGTGTTTGAGCTTGAGTTTAGTTTATTGTCACGTATTCAGCTTTTGTTGTGTGCTAACCAGTCAGTGGAAAGACAATACATGATTACAATCGCACCGTCCACAGTGTACAGATACATGATAAAGAGAATAACGTGAATAATGTTTAGGGCAAGATAAAGCAAGATAAATCCGATCAAAGATGGTCCTAGGGTCTCCGATGAGGTAGATAGTAGTTCAGATCTGCTCTCTAGTTGTGGTAGGAAAGTTCAGTTGCCTGATAACAACTGAGAAGAAACTGTCCATGAATCTGGAGGTGTGCGTTTTCACACTTCTATACCTTTTGCCCGATGGGAGAGGGGAGAAGAGGGAGTGGCCAGGATGCTACATCCTTGACTATGCTGTATGTTTCCACCAGATGCCTCGGTGGTCTGCCACATCCAAAACCCCTGCTGGTAAGTTTGTTTGTTACTGTGAATTACACCTGTGGCTGACAGAAAATACAATGGGAGTTGAAAGGCAACAGAGTGAGATGAAGGGAAAAAGTGTGAGGGAGTGCGAAAAATGGTAATGTTTCGAGAAGTGACATGAACTCAATGGGCCGAATGGTCACCTTCTATGTTATAAGCAGATAAAGTAAATAGAAGTGGAGATTTGACAAAGTTGAATGAATAGCAAATGAGATCTTTTTTAAGAGGAAGAGGAAAAGAGGCAGCAATGAATGAGTAACTTCCTCATTTGTGCTGCAAACCCTGACTGTCTGAGATTATCAGGATGATACCGGGACTTGCGGGCTCAAGTTATAAAGAGAGGCTGAATAGGCTGAGAGTTTTTCTTTGCAACCTAGGAGGCTGAAGAGTGACCTTAATGAAATATACAAAATCATGAGGGGCATAAATAAAGTGAAGAAAGTATTTTGTCCAGGGCAGAAGATCAAAACCTAGAGGTCACATGTTTAAGGTGAGAGGAGAGAGATTTCAGTGGGACTTCTGGGCAACTGTTATTCATTTGCATTTATCCAAGCACAGGCAGGTGCGACTAGTGTAGCTGGGACATGTTGGCCGGTGTGGGCAAGGTGGGCCAAAGGGTCTGTTTCCACACTGTATCACTTTATGACTCTATTCACAAAATATTAGGGGGAAAAGGTGTAAAGAAATGGGAATAATCATAATGTTCCAAGAACTGGCGTGAACTTGATGGGCCAAATGACCTCCTTCTATATTGTATGAAGACACAAAGCAAATATAACCCTTGATAAGCCAGCATTCTGCTACCACCTTGAACCATGTCAATGCTATGGTTAAAAATCCTCCTCCACTGTTATTGAGTAGGGAACTGGGTCCAAAAATTGGATCATACGTGCAAATGTTCCAGGCACATTATAGGTGCTGTTGGCCCCAATATGGAGTGTGTCCTCTCATTTCTGCTTGGTATGAACTGCCAGAGAAATCTAAGAAGCAGATGCAAACATGAATTTCAAAAGACATTTGCTTAGATATAGTGATAGGAAGGATTTGGTGGGATATGACCAAATTCAAGCAAATGGGACAAGCCCAAAATGAAACTTGGTCGGCATGGACAGGTTGGGCTGAAGGGTCTGTTGCATGCTGTATTTTATGTCCGTATTATCCTTGAGATGGTGGTGTTGAAGTACTACCTTGAAACATGGCAGGTCTTCCTATGAAGGTCCTCCAGTGTCATGGCGTAGGGAGTTGGGTCCAGAAATTGGATCATATATGCGTTTGTGCCAGGCACATTAGGAGTGCTATACGCGTAGGAAGGAACTGCAGATGCGGGTTTAAACTGATATAGACACAAAAAGCTGGAGTAAATTAGTGGGTCCTTTTCTGCAGAGATGCTGTCTGACCCGCTGAGTTACCCCAGCTTTTTGTGTCTATCTTCAAATTAAGAGTGCTGTTGGCCCCAATATGGACCATGATAGCTGTGCACCACATTCCATGGAAGCAACAGTGTACTGCATGTCTTCTGAATGAACTAACTCACAACACAAATTAGAGGGCAGCTGAAGGCCCAACACAAAATTGTTTTGCCCCCAAGCACAGGATGCTTCAGGCAGTCTGTGCTCAGTTTTGTCAGTGGCACAGCAATAAAACAACAGTCCTTAAGGGGATCCCTGGTAGCTGCCAACAAAATAAAAATGTACTGAGTCCCAGTGAAGGAAACAGAGGTGTATTCAGTGGTGTAACCTGAACTGACAGTTTGCGGATAGGCATTAATTCAATTTCTTAAATGCACATTGCTAATTGAGAAGCAATTGGGGCCAGGGGGCAGAATCATGTTCCAATTATAGGAGAAAAACGAGGCCAAATAAAACTCCTTCTGCACGTATTCCTTCAGCAGTCATATCAGATTATTTTTAATATGTGTGTAGCAGGAGTGAATTGTGGTGTACTATGAATGCCAAAGCAGATGCCAAAGGTAGATTTGGAACCAGAGAGATGCTACATAGGACAAATACAGGGTCCGTGCATTCATCCAGTTTGGGGGGGGGGGGGTTATTTAAAATCAAGGGAACAAGGCGAGCAAAGCATTCAGTCTCTTGTGCTCATTTTAACTTTCAACAAGATTTTACCTGATTTTACTACACATGGCCACCTTTTAACTATGTTCTTTAATATCTCTGGTTAGCAAAATCCATGAATCCTGGATTTAAGATTAATTAAACTGGCAATGGTTGTCATTTAGTGAGCAAGCCAGAAATGTATTTTCATTTGTAACGTCTGGAAAGCCCAGTCCAACTGTGGCCCTTCTCCTAAATCAAAGCTAGTTTCATTCTATCACTTCCTCCCAATAGCTGAAGACAACAACCCAATTCTTCCTTAACCTGGTGTGTATAATCTATCCCCATAATTTAATCCTTTGTGCCTAGGCTACATAATTGTTTTACCAGAATGTAGCCTTTAGAAATGTAGAAACATAGAAAATAGATGCAGGAGGAGGCCATTCAGCCCTTTGATCCAGCACAGCCATGATCACAATGAATGGCGGTGCTGGCTCGAAGGGACAAATGGCCTCCTCCTGCACCTATTTTCTATGTTTCTACGTTCTAAAGGCTACATTCTGGGAAAACTATTCTGTAATCCTACACGTGTGGTGCTCAGAGACTTCCAGGTGTAATCTAACCAGGACTTTGCGTTGTTGAAGTTGTCACCGCGAGTTTTCAGATAGTTTGGGTGTAAAGACCAACAATCCATTAACTGGTATGGAAAAGTCAGAACAGCTACTGACATTTTAATGATCCATGTACTCTACCACAACTAAACCATATCAATTCTGACCACCACTCATTTTAGTTTGACACTAGTTAAACTGCACTCATCAGAATTATGTGCCACATTAAAATTGCCTTTGGAGGCTAGTTCAAGAAAAATCCAGGGATCAGGAGCAGACAAGTTGCATTAGCAGAAAGAGAGAGATTTGGGGTGTGTGGAGAAGTATTTTGTTTGGGGCATGGCAGGTTCATCCTATCTTGAACCATACCACGGCAACCAGAGAGCAGTCCCGAACTACTATCCATCTCATTGGTGACCCTCGGACTATCCTTGATCGTGCATTGCTGGCTTTACCTTGCACTAAACGTTATTCCCTTATCATGTATCTACACACTGTAAATGGCTTGATTATAATCATGTATTGTCTTTCTGCTGACTGGATAGCACACAAGAAAAGCTTTTCACAGTACCACAGTACACGTGACAATAAACCAAACTGAAAGGGTCAGTTGTGATTCACTGTGTAAAGTCTGTGGGATTATAATTAACTTTGGCCAGAGTTGGCAGAGCACAGAACAGGAAGCAAAGAGTAGGAATTAACGGGTCCTTTTCAGAATGGTAGGCAGTGACTAGTGGGGTACCGCAAGGCTCGGTGCTGGGACCCCAGTTATTTACAATATATATGAATAATTTTGACGAGAGAGAATTAAATGTGACACCTTCAAGTTTGTGGATGATGTGAGCTGTGAGGATTATGCTATGAGGCTGCAGGGTGACTTGGATAGGTTGGGTGAGTGGGCTGGTGCACAGCAGATGCAGCATCAAGTGGATAAATGGAAGGAGTAGGATGGGGACCCACAGTCCCGTTTATATCAACGGGTCAATGGTTGAAAGGGTCAAGAGCTTCAAATTCCTGGGCGTGCACATCTCTGAAAATCTTTCCTGGTCCGAGAACACTGATGCAATTATCAAGAAAGCTCATCAAAGTCTCTATTTCCTGAGAAGATTACGGATAGTCAGTTTGTCAAGGAGGACTCTCTCTAACATCTACAGGTGCACAGTAGAGAGCTTGTTGACCGGCTGCATCGTGGCCTGGTTCGGCAACTTGAGTGCCCTGGAGAGGAAAAGACTACAAAAAGTAGTAAACACTGCCCAGTCCATCATCGGCTCTGACCTCCCTTCCATCGAGGGGATTTACCGCAGTCGCTGACTCAAAAAGGCAGGCAGTATCATCAAGGACCCACACCATCCTGGCCACACACTCACCTCCCTGCTACCTTCAGGTAGAAGGTACAGGAGCCTGAAGACTGCAATGACCAGGTTCAGGAATAGCTACTTCCCCACAGCCATCAGGCTATTAAACCTGGCTCGGACAAAACTCTGATAACTAATAACCCATTATCTGTTATTTGCACTTTACGAGTTTATTTATTCATGTGTGTATATATTCATATAATGGTATATGGACACACTGATCTGTTTTTGTAGTCAATGCTTACTATGTTCTGTTGTGCTGAAGCAAAGCAAGAATTTCATTGTCCTTTCCGGGGCACATGACAATAAACTCACTTGAACTTGAATGTGAGGTTATCCACTTTGGTGTCATGAACAGGAAGGCAGATTATTATCTGAGTGGTGTCAGTTTAGGAAAAGGGGAGGTGCAAGGAGACCTAGGTGTCATTGCACATCAGTCACCGAAAGTATGGAATGTATTCAGGATAGTTTTCTAAACCAACATGTAGAGGAACCAATGAGAGAGCAGGCTATTCTAGACTGGGTATTGAGTAATGAGGAATGGTTAGTTAGCAGTCTTGTTGTGCGTGGCCCCTTGGGCAAGAGTGACCATAATATGGTTGAGTTCTTCATTAGGATGGAGTGACATTGTTAATTCAGAAACAAGGGTTCTGAACGTAAAGAAAGGTAACTTTGAGGGTATGAGATGTGAATTGGCCAAGATAGACTGGCAAGTGATTCTTAAAGGGTTGCAGTGGATATGCAATGGAAGGCATTTAAAGACTGCATGGATGAACTACAACAATTGTTCATCCCAGTTTGGCAAAAGAATAAATGAGGGAAGGTAGTACATCCGTGGATAACAAGGGAAATCAGGGATAGTATCAAAACTAAAGATGAAGCATACAAATTAGCCAGAAAAAGCAGCCTACCAAAGGACTGGGAGAAATTCAGTCCAGCAAAGGAGGACAAAGTGCTTAATTAGGAAAGGGAAAATAGATTATGAAAGAAAACTGGCAGGGAACATAGAAACTGACTGCAAAAGTTTGTATAGATATGTGAAGAGAAAAAGATTAGTTAAAACAAATGTTGGTCCCTTGCAGTCAGAAACAGGTGAATTGATCATGGGGAACAAGGACATGGCAGACCAATTGAATAACTACTTTGGTTCTGTCTTCACTAAGGAAGACAAAAATAATCTGCCGGAAATAGCAGGGGACCGGGGGTCAAATGAGATGGAGGAACTGAGTGAAATCCAGGTTAGCCGGGAAGTGGTGTTAGGTAAATTGAATGGATTAAAGGCCGATAAATCCCCAGGGCCAGATAGGCTGCATCCCAGAGTACTTAAGAAAGTAGCCACAGAAATAGTGGATGTATTAGTGATAATTTTTCAAAACTCTTTAGATTCTGGAGTAGTTCCTGAGGATTGGAGGGTAGCTAATGTAACCCCACTTTTTAAAAAGGGAGGGAGAGAGAAAACGGGGAATTACAGACCAGTTAGTCTAACATCAGTAGTGGGGAAACTGCTAGAGTCAGTTATTAAAGATGGGATAGCAGCACATATGGAAAGTGGTGAAATCATTGGACAAAGTCAGCATGGATTTATGAAAGGTAAATCATGTCTGACAAATCTTATAGAATTTTTCAAGGATGTAACTAGTAGAGTGGATAAGGGAGAACCTGTGGATGTGTTATATCTGGACTTTCAGAAGGCTTTCGACAAGGTCCCACATAAGACATTAGTATACAAACTTAAAGCACATGGTATTGGGGGTTCAATATTGATGTGGATAGAGAACTGGCTGGCAGACAGGAAGCAAAGAGTAGGAGTGAACGGGTCCTTTTCAGAATGGCAGGCAGTGACTAGTGGGGTACCGCAAGGCTCAGTGCTGGGACCCCAGCTATTTACAATATATATATTAATGATCTGGATGAGGGAATTGAATGCAACATCTCCAGTGTTGCGGATGACACGAAGCTGGGGGGCAGTGTTAGCTGTGAGGAAGATGCTAGGAGGTTGCAAGGTGACTTGGATAGGTTGGGTGAGTGGGCAAATGCATGGCAGATGCAGTATAATGTGGATAAATGTGAGGTTATCCACTTTGGTGGCAAAAACAGGCGGGTAGACTATTATCTGAATGGTGGCCGATTAGGAAAAGGGGAGATGCAACGAGACCTGGGTGTCATGGTACACCAGTCATTGAAAGTAGGCATGCAGGTGCAGCAGGCTGTGAAGAAAGTGAATGGTATGTTGGCATTCATAGCAAAAGGATTTGAGTACAAGAGCAGGGAGGTTCTACTGCAGTTGTACAGGGTCTTGGTGAGACCACACCTGGATTATTGCGTACAGTTTTGGTCTCCTAATCTGAGGAAAGCCATTCTTGCCATAGAGGGAGTACAGAGAAGGTTCACCAGACTGATTCCTGGGATAGCAGGACTTCCATATGAAGAAAGACTGGATAGACTCAGCTTGTACTCGTTGGAATTTAGAAGATTGAGAGGGGATCTTATAGAGACTTACAAAATTCTTAAGGGGTTGGACAGGTTAGATGCAGGAAGATTTTTCCCAATGTTGTACAGGGGGTCACAGTTTAAGGATAGG
Source organism: Okamejei kenojei (assembly GCA_035221665.1). NCBI lineage: Eukaryota > Metazoa > Chordata > Chondrichthyes > Rajiformes > Rajidae > Okamejei > Okamejei kenojei. The sequence continues at coordinate 10,267,811 of CM069153.1, forward strand.
GGGGAAGTATTTTAGGACTGAGATGAGAAAATAATTTTTCACACAGAGAGTGGTGAATCTGTGGAAATCTCTGCCACAGAAGGTAGTTGAGGCCAGTTCATTGGCTATATTTACGAGGGAGTTAGATGTGGCCCTAGTGGCTAAAGGGATCAGGGGGTATGGAGAGAAGGCAGGTACAGGATACTGAGTTGGATGATCAGCCATGATCATATTGAATGGCAATGCAGGTTAGAAGGGCCGAATGGCCTACTGCACCTATTTCTATGTATCTATGTTTCTATGAAAGTAAGCATGCAGGTACAACAAGCAGTGAAGAAATCTAATGGCATATTGGCCTTCTTTGCGTGAGGATTTGAGTTTAGGAGCAAGGAGGTCCTACTGCAGTTGTACGGGGCCCTGGTGAGACTGCCCCTGGAGTATTGAGTCTCCAAATTTGATGAAGGACATTATTGCTATTGAGGGAGTGCAGCGTAGGTTCACCAGGTTAATTGTGGTGGGACTGACATATGATGGAAAAAATGGGTCGACTGGGCTTGTATTCACTGGAATGTAGAAGGATGAGAGGGAATCTTACAGAAACTCAGAAAATTCTTAAAGAATTGGACAGGCTAGATGCAGGAAACATGTTCCCGATGTTGGAGGAGTCCAGAACCAGTGGTCACAGTTTAGAAATAAGGGGTAGGCCATTTAGGACTGAGATGAGGAAAAACTTCTTCACCCAGAGATTTGTGAATCTGTGGAATGTTCTGCCACAGAAGGCAGTGGTGGTCAATTCACTGGATATTTTCAAGAGAGAGTGAGATTTAGCTCTTAGGGCTAGAGGAATCAAGGTATATTGGGGAAAAAGCAGGAACGGAGTGCTGATTTTAAATGATGAGCTATGATCCTATTGAATGGCCTACTCCTGCACCTATTTTTCTATGTTTCTGTGTTAATGACCATTGTGGCAAGTAGTCAACCTGGGACAACGGTGCAAGTCCATCTCCAACGGTCCAAAATGAAAATGGCATTGTCTGTGGTACATTGTGTAAAACATATCCGTGTCGTGAGCTGGTTCACAGCAGTGAATGCCCAGTCAACTGTTCCAACTATTGCAAAAGGACCTGGGAATAATTATTATCATGTTTCACTTGGATTTGGGCAGACAAAGACTATTTATTTGCATTAATCCATTTACTATTTTTTGCACATTCGTTTATTAATACCAGTCTATACATTAAAACTTACAGTGAAAATTATGTTATTCATCATCGGTCCATCTCTTGTCCATCTCAAGTTGGATTCCACCAGTACGTTGAACTGGACAACACAGGAACAGGTCCTTCAGCCCTCAATGTCTGTGCTGAACAAGATGTCAATGCAAACTCTTATCTGCCTGCACATGATCCTTATCCCTCCATTCCGTGCATATCCATGCATCTATCCAAAAGCCTCTTAAATGCCACTATCAAGTCTGCTTTCACTACCTGCTCTGGCAGCACCCCACATATCTGCTAAACTTTGCCCCTCTCACCTTAAAGCTGTGCCCCCTGGTATTTGATATTTTCATCCTGGGAAAAGGGTTCTGACTCTCTGTCCTCTCAATGCCTCTCATAATTTTAACATACTTATCAAGTCTCTCCTCAATCTCTGGTGTTCCCCAGCAACCAAGTCTGAACAACCTCTCCTTGTATCTAACCTCTTTTTCAATCCTATGCCTTCTTGATTTTTGTTAATCTTGTTGACGAAAATCAAAATGTCAGTTGTTGGAAACTTTGCAGGTCAGTCAGCATTTGTGGATAGAGAAACAGATAGCAAACCAGGTCTGGCCCCTTCATCAGAATTTGGATAAAGAAAAAACAAAATATTTTTCACAGGGAGAGAAGGCAAGGGTGGAAGATGGAATGAAACAAGGATATTTTTAACTAATGTGGCAGTTAAGCCACAGATTATGCTTGGATATATAAAGGGCCTGTCCCACTTGGGCGTCAGGTGGCGCGCGAAGATTTTGTGAATCCCAAAATCCTGGGGCGCCACGTGCCCACGTCTCACCATGCGCCATGCACGCGTAATGCACGCCATGCGCGCATCACATGTGCATCGTGACGCGTAAATGATGTCACGTAAATGACGCGCAAATAACGCGAAGGTGGGACAGGCCCGTAAGAAACTGCAGATGCTAGAATGAGCAAAACAAAGTGTTGGAAACATTCAGCAGGTTATGCAGCGTCTGTGGATGAAGTTTGCACTTTGGAACCCTTCTTCAGACTCCAGTTCAAGAGCAGCAGGAATCAAAGAAAGGGAGCAATGAGGGAGTTTCACAGAACTTCCAGTAGATAGAGATGAGCCTCTTCAAAGTAGGCGTTCTTTGACGAGAGTTTGCAGTGGAGCAGTAAATTGGAGACAATAAACTGGAGATGGAATCTTGAGTAAAGCACGAAGTGCTGGAGGAACCCAATGGGTCATGGGTCATTATATTTCTTTGCCTATGCAATGTGTTGCTAATAGTAAGACTATGGGACCTGCTCCATAAACTAGACAAACTCCACAATGATGACAAGCAGAAAAGACAAAGTTGTTCTGTAGCAACGAGACAAATGCAAGCCTGGGGTACAACACTTCATCTTCCTCATTTCCTCATTTAGCTAACAAACTATTTCTTTCTACCTGCACCAGAACTTGCCATTTCCTTTTGCCATCTTTTCTATTTTTGGACACCTCTCACTGTCCTCTTTGGCAATGGAGGAAGATATATACCTGGACAGGTGTGTATCCACATAAATCAGGTCATATACCAGTCCAGCGTGGCCTTTCACCACTCCTCTACTGAAGAAATAAAATGCCTGCATTTACATGCATCCTTGCAATTTCCTCAGCACATCTCCTAAGATCATTCCACTGTTTCCACCAAAGTTGGGATGTAAGCAATGAAACTTTCCTGCACACAAATGATAAGTAATGGCAGTCACCTGTTCACCCATCACAGTCGCCTGTGCAACACCTGTTCAGCTAGAAAAAGCAACACGGAAGTAGAATGTGCCGCAAACTGATAAACCAGTCTAAATACATCAAAGGAAGCCTATTCAGGAGCTCTTTATAGGTGTAAATATTACTTACATCTTTGTTGGGAGTTCATCAGAAAAGTCAGCCTCAATATCAGAATGCTCAGTCTTGGATAGATGGAGGAACAGAACATCATATTTTGCGTGGGCAGCGTACAACCAGGCGGTATGAATATCAATTTCTCTAACTTCAAGTAACCCTTGCTTTCCCTCTCTCTCCATCCCTCCAGTTATCACTGTCCTCCTGATCAATTTTACTGATTGTACGCCTCATTGTCACCTTCCCCTCAGCCAACAATTTCCTTGATCGTCGTCTGCTTTGATCTGTCATGTTCACACCTTACCCTTCCATATCTCTAATCTCCCTCTCCCTGACTCTCAGGCTGAAGAAGGGCCTCGACCTGAAACGTCTCCAGAGATGCTGCCTGTCCCGCTGAGTTACTCTAGCATTTTGTATCCATCTCGGATAGCTGAGAGCTGCTTTGAGCGGTGGGAGTGGGAGAGTGCTCAGCCTCTCCATTCTTTTCCCCTGCAGTCCACTGAAGAAATAAAATGCCTGCACTTACTTGCATCCTTGCAATTTCCTCAGCACATCCCATAAGGAAGTTTCACTGTTTCCAACAGGAGTTTCCACTTAAGAACCGCTTTAAAACGTTCTGCCATTGTTTGCTTCGTGGTTTGAGGACATCTCACAAAATGAGGCAGCCAAATGAATGGTAATTTCGCTGTTGATGCACACGGTTCTTTGCACAGCACTTGCATGTATAATTTCCCTGCAACCCAGACGATATGATCAGATTCCTCGTATGATGCAAAACACACTTGGCAAATAGTACTTTATATGCCACGTATGTTTTGCGACATACGAGGAATTTCATTTGCCAAGTCAATCATAATCATACAAATGATCAGGCACTGTGCAATCTTTAGCAGATTACTTTCTGTACATCAGTCTACAGATTTAAATAGGTTTGATCATGTAAAGTTATGGATTAATTAATAAAGAAACACTGGCTATAATAAAACTGTTAACTTGAATTAATTGCACTTGAAGAGCTTTGAAATTTATTAGCCAAAAAATCCCATTTATGCCATCCATTTCAAATCCACACCATGTCCCAAAGTGTGGGAACAACTAATTAAAAACTTTTGAAATACAGTCGCAGTCAACGCCGGAAATGTAAAATGAAAAATAAGGACCCAGAACCTGCTGAGGCTGAGTATGATATGAATTGCCTAATTCTATTCCCTTCCTCCTGTGTCCTGCTAACAAATGTCGAGCGTATAGTTGCTAGAAGTGTGAGTAACCAGCGTTTCCCAATGAAATTGCTTATACATGCCTTGACACGGATGAATGACAGAAGAATGTCTGAAAACAGATCCTCAACACAGCTACTTTATGAAGAATCAAATGAGGGCAAATGGTCACGTGTTAAACGCAAAAGAGAACAATTACTTTCTTAAGTCCTGCAAAGTATCAGCATTGACACACACCGTTGGTAACAACACATATTGGATTGTAGACACAAAATGCTGGAGTAACAACGGGCCAGGCAGCATCTCTTAGAAAAAGGATGGGTGATGTTTCAGGTTTGGGACCTTTCTTCAGTCCCAACTCAAAATGTCACACATCCTTTTCCTCCAGAGATGCTGCCTGACCTGCTGAGTTACTCCAGCACTTTGTGTCTATCTTTGGTATAAACCAGCATCTGCATTTCCTTTCTGCACAGGCATTGGATTGTCCAGTTTGGCATACCTGCACAAAATGTGAGGAAGCTAGAAAGGCAGAAGCAAAGAGGAAAAAATTATATCAAAAATCAAGAGCCACTGATGCTACAGTATCGCATGACCACAGTGACCTGTGCAGAAGGAACTGTGGGCCCAGAATAGTCGAAACATAAACATTGCCAAACCATAGACTACATGCTATGTTCTTACTCAAGAATAAATGAAGACCATCATTCCCATTGATACTGAAAGAGAGATTGATAAACAGGGAAAGAATCTGAACGTCAAATTTAAATCGCACACTGAAAGAAAAATAAAGGGTGGGGCAAAATATTTTTCTAAACCGTGATATTTTTAATATCTCCAACAACAAGTCACAAACTGACATACTTAGACTGCAACTTAATTGTTATTTTCCTGGAGAAATTTAGCAAATTGATATCGATTGATAATGAACATAAAAGGATACTGTACCATTGAAAATTGAATTCACTTCCTTTTAACTTCCCATCGGAGATGCCCTCATTCTTTAGGGAACGGGAGTTCCCCTCTTCTATTATAGATGAGGCTCTCACCAGGGTGTCCTCTATATCCCACAACTCCGCTCTTGCTCCTCATCCCCTCACTCGTAACAAGGACAGAGTGCCCCTTGTCCTCACCTTCCACCCCATCAGCTGTCGCATACAACGTATAATCCTCCGAAACCTTCGCCACCTCCAACGGGATCCTACCACTGGCCACATCTTCCCATCTCCTCCCCTTTCTACTTTCCGCAGAGGCCGCTCCCTCCGCAACTCACTGGTCAATTCTCCCCTTCCTAACCAAACCACCCCCTCCCCGGGTACTTTCCCCTGCAACTACATCCAAGGACCCAATCAGTCTTTCCAGGTGAGACGGAGGTTCACCTGCACCTCCTACAACCTCATCTGCACCCGCTGTTCCAGTTGTCAACTTCTCTACATCGGTGAGACCAAGCGCGGGCTCGGCGATCGCTTCGCCCAACACCTCCGCTCAGTTCGTACTAACCAACCTGATCTCCCGGTTGCTCAACACTTCGACTTCCCCCTCCCATTCCCAATCCAACCTTCCTGTCCTGGGCCTCCCCCATTGCCAGAGTGAGGCCCAGCGCAAATTGGAGGAGCAGCACTTCATATTTCGCTTCGGTAGCTTATACCCCAGTGGTATGAACATTGACTTCTCTAATTTTTGATAGCCCTTACTTTCTCCCTCCTTCCCCTCCCCTTTCCCAGCTCTCCCACAAAGCCGACTGTCTCCGCCTCTTCCTTTCTTTTTCCTGCCCCCCTCCCCAACATGAAGAAGGTAGAAGAAACGTAGCCTACTTCTTCTCTCCATAGATGCTGCCTTACCTGCTGAGTTTCTCCAGCATTTTTTGTCTACCTCCTATTACCTCATGGGTTTTCCCTTTTTATCACTCTCTCTTTCAGCATCATTGGAATTGATGTTCATCATTTATCCTTGAGTAAGTATATAGCATGTAATCCATGGTAGTCCAATGTTTATGGAGATTGCCGTTCAGACCATTCTAGCCACAGTTCCTTCGGCACAGGTAATGAGGTAAAGTGAAGGGGCCAAAAAATTCAGGGCCACATCGCTCATCATAAGGCAATGTTTGTGATGTTGATCAGAGTACAGCAATTGTTCATGAATGCTCTGATGACAGTTTATGCACCGACACTCATTCAGCATAAGTTGTTGATCGACTTGCAATTAATGTCAACAAATGTTTGGATAAACATGGTTCTGAAGAGTACTTGCCAGAGGATGAACAACTTCCCATTTATTGTGAAGGTTAGTTCTATTCCAAATGAGAAGCTCAGAACATTCACTCTGCTCTGAGCTTCTGTCACAGGAAGAAATGACCATGCAGAGAGAGAAAACGATTTGAGGATATGCTCAACGACTCCCCAAAGAAAGGTAACAGGCTCCCAGGAATCTGTTCCATGACTGCAGATTGTGAACAAGGAACATTTGGGATAATATTGAGAACTTCAAGACCATGTACTGGTGACACACCAAAACCCTACGCATGCTGTGAATGGGGCAGGTCACCTCCACCGACCTCCCTGTCTGTGAGAGTGTGTGCGGGTTCAAAACCCATGAAAGCTAAGAGCAACCAAAACAATGTCAATCCCAAGGGACTGCTTAAGAAGAAAAACAACAAAATAATGTTTTCTTACTTTTTCAGCAGTATTGCAGCATAATTGATTTGGATTTTGACAGCTCTGGGATGACAAATTCTGGCCAACACAAGTTGCATTACAGTATGTCCTAGATTTAAAATGTCATCATTACAAAATAGTGTTGTCTTTCAATGAGGAAACTACTTTCCTGAGTCACAAACAATAAATAATCTTAGTACTGCTCAGTCGGTAAGAGCTTCAAGCTGATATTCTCCTTGGCTCCCATTATGTTCCAAATGACTTCAAATATCAGGAGTAAGAGGAGATATTCTCTCAATGTTCATAAATTCCTTGATTTAAATCTTCAGGTGCTTTATAAACCTAAAATATGAATTTTAAAGGGTTGAAAATATAATGGCCCAGCCCACCTGCGTCTGATGCTTTTGATTACATTAACATTGCTCACTCATCCAGCTCCTAGCGTTCTGCAGGCCTACTGGCTGGTTTACAAGGTACAGTGGTCCTCTAGGGATGACAAACCAAGCCACCAACCCTTGGCTTACCAACCAATTCTACATGTCTATGATCAGAGGCACTGTGAAAATATTGAAAACATTTAAATAATACATTTAAAATATATTTTTTAAGAGGTGAAATAAATTTGAAAGATCCAGCTTCAGGAACTAAAATATTAGAATAATATAATAATTGCTCGCTATTAATTACATCTTCGATGTAGATCAATGACATGACTGGGGCCATGCTAGAGTTGAGGGGCCAGGTATGAAATGTATCCTGAAGATAGACACAAAATGGTGGAGTAACTCAGCGGGGCAGGTGACATCTCTGGAGAGAAAGAATAGGTGACTTTTCGGGTCGAGACCCTTCTTCATTCCGAATCGTCACACATTCCTTCTCTCCAGAGATGTCGCCTGTCCTGTTGAGTTACTCCAGCATTTTGTGTCTATCTTCAGGATAGGTCGAGGAAAAGGTCGATGGAAAATCCATCACAACTGGAAATTCTCAAAACTCCTGTAATTTTTTGACAGGCCTGCTTGTAGGGCATTTATAATGTGGATGTAAACACTAATCAGGACTTTGCATGATAATCAAGGTGAGGGAAATATCTTCTATTCCCCGAGTATACAATCTAATTCACTATTGGTAATCTGCATTTCTGGAATTGCTGCTCTGGTACCACACTTCATTGTTGAGTTTGAAATATTCAGCACCAAAAGAATGAGCTTCTTTACAGAGATAATTAGTTGTACAAATCTGTGAATAATCCAACCTAATTATTAGAGGTGACGCTGGACCAAGTTGAGCTGGGTTCGGCCCACGGCCAGCGTACTCTTCATGGTGATACTCGCTTGGGCAAGATGTAGAGAGAGGTACAAGCTGGCTCGGCAGTGCTGCTGCTAGTTCATTGCCAATGTTGGCTCCGTCCACATTTTGCTGAAGCCTGCCCTGCAATGCTGTGACAGCAGTAGGGTTGGGCAAAACCAGCATGCACTTTTAAAGTGTAAAAGGAACCAATATTAATTTAAATTGTTAACATTACTTTAAATAATTAAAATGGCAAGGTTAATACAATTGATATTATAAAAGAAAATTACAACATTTATCCTAATCTATCGGCTATTAATCCCAATTCTTATCCTGATTGACCGGGCATCAATAAAAGTGTGGATTTTCCAACATGATGCTCAGCAATTGTTGCGATCTGGTATCATTCTCTGGGCAGCTACAGCTGCGTCAGGTTGACAGTGGGTGTGCCACGTCCACGATTTACACCTGCGAGCAGCGAAATGCTAAAATTTCACTCAGAACCTGCATAGGTGGTTCCTTTGTGTAGGAAGGAACTGCAGATGCTGGTTTAAACCAAAGATACACACAAAATGCTGGAGCAGCGGGTCAGACAGCATCTCTGGAGAAAAGGAATAGGTGATGTTTCAGGTCGAAACCCCTCTGCAGACTGAGAGTCAGGGCAAAGGTTTCCCTTTCCTTTTCTCCAGAGCTGCTGTCCGTCCCGTTTAGTTACTCCACCTTTTTATGTCTTCAGTTTGCTCTTTTGCTTTCCTCAATTCTAAGCTTATTTAAAGAATAGTGTGATTCCTCGGCATATAAAAGGAAATTTCAGTCAGTGAAATGCTTGAAATGATCAAGGCTGGGTGAAATATGTGTATTTTGGCTCAGTGTATCTCTATGCACAGAATATGGTGTGCTACTTGTCAACTGAAAAGCTTAATGAGATGTGTCCCCAAGGACTCCATGGTATTATGTCCAAAATTTGTAACGCAAATGCGTTAAATCAACAAAATACTGTTGAAGAAATTGGAGTAGGCAGCACAGCTCTCAAGTTTACTCCATAGAACAATACAACCGTACCTTTGTTCAGCTGTCCTGCATAAATTCCTGAGGCAAAATAAATCTTTATTCACAACGTTGAATTTCTTGAATACTTCTGCCTGCATAGTTACAGAATTTCAATTATTCATGATCCCCAGAAAATTGATTTCCCATTTATCTTTTTTTGTCCTTAAAGCAAAGGAAGTTAATAAAAGTGTACAAGATTATCACAGACTTAGGTCAGGTAAACAGAAACAGGTTGTAACATCATCTGTTAGCCCAAAACCTAGAGGACATAGATTTAGGCAAGAGTGCATATATCAATTTAGCAAGCGGTGATGACCTGGAATTGACTGTCTATTAGGGTGGGAGGAAACAGAGAACATCAATGACCTCAATAGGAGGTTGGGTAGGCACATGAAAGAATTAACCTTATGGCCTTCAGTGATGGAATATATTTATGCGGGCTTCAGTAATGGAATATATTTATAGAGCAGTCTCAATTGTTACACAGATAATTGGGATAGACTCAAAGGGCTGAATGGCCTCCATTTGTGTCATTGTAACCCCTAAAATGTAATGACATTTGTCTTCCAGGTAATGTGCAGTACATGCATGCTCACTTTGTGTGTTTCGCTCTGTACCAGTCTCTGCTGGAGGTCATTTATCAGTGTCAGCTGTACTTCCACAGGCAATAATGATGTCTGTGCACCATCTTTATGGGGATTGGCAACAACTGACCTTGACGGACTAATTTTATCCTTATCGGCTTTTCACACATTTGAATATTTCAACTGAGAATTACTTTATAACAATTAAGTGTAAAAATCATAATCATTTAATAAATATTTTCCTCAGCACAGAACAGAGAGTTTTAAGTGGCGTACTTGTATTTGTTGGTTTTGCAGGCGTGGTTTTTAAGTGGTTGAACAAGTTAGGTCTTTATTCTTTGGAGCGCAGAAGGTTAAGGGGGGACTTAATTGAGGTCTTTAAAATGATGAAAGGGATAGACAGAGTTGACGTGGATACATTTTTCCCATTGAGGGTAGGGAAGATTCAAACAAGAGGGCATGACATGAGAATTAAGGGACAGAAGTTTCGGGGTAACGTGAGGGGGAACTTCTTTACTCAGAGGGTGGTGGCTGTGTGGAATGAGCTTCCAGCAGAAGTGGTGGAGCCAGGATCGATTTTAACATTTAAGAGTAAAGTGGATAGGTATATGGACGTGAAGGGAATGGAGGGGTATGGTCTGAGTGCAGGTAGATGGGACTAGGGGAAAACAAATGGTCGGCACGGACTGGAAGGGCCGAGAGGGCCTGTTTCCGTGCTGTAATTGTTATATGGTTATATGGTTATTTTCTGAAGGGAAGCAGGCAGTTTAACTAAACAAACTAGAACGTTCTAGGTTTGAATAGAATTGACTTTTATTAGTTATTCTTGGAGAGTGCACCTATGACGTGGATAGATAGAGAAAGGACCTAACTTATCTGCAATGCTCCTTTACCCAGTTACATTCCACCAACACTCAGATTCCTTGATCAGAGTTGCCATTTGGGCAGGTGTTTTGGTGGGATTCCTAAGCCTGTAAAACCAACAAATACAAGTCTCTTTAAAGAGGATAGGGAGTGTCATAGAATTACACGGCACAGAAACATGCCCTTTGGCCCAATTCATCCATGCCAACTGAGATGCCGAGCTATTCTAATCTAATCTTCCTTCATTTGGCCCACACACCGCCGTATCTGTCTTGTCCATGCTCTTTTCCAAATGTTGTTATTCACCTCATTCAATGATACTTTATTGTCACATGTACCTAGGTACAATTACATTTTGTTTTTGCATATCCGGTGAAATCATACAGCAAACTTCACCCAGACAGTACACAAAGAGTCACCATGCTTCTGGCACCGACAAAGTTTCAAAAGTTCTTAATACAGTCTTATCTTCTCACGCATGGTCGCAGGTGGCCACCAGGTCCCTGTCTCTGCGCCTCTGCCTCTTTAAAGAGGATAGGGGACGTCTACATAATCTCCAAAAGCCTGTGGAGTAATATTGTTAATTAAACTGGTAAAAATCAACCACCAAATATAAATCTTCAGGTTTATACTTTACTAAGTGAGTCTGTACTGATTATATCAAATTGTAAATAGTGTCATTTTCAATATTCAGCATGACTCTAGTAATTGTTTTAATAAATAAAACAAAAGAAATTACAAGGATCTGAAGTCCATATTGTATAGTGATTTATGACGTCAAGTTGAAGTTAATACTCCACTTATGCTTGATATTGTCACAACATTGAGTTTCTCTCCTAATCTACAAACCCAAGAGATGAAATCCATATTTTAGCACAGGTTTACTGGGAAATAGGATCCAAAGTTTTGAATTATCACGAATGGTTTTATATATATTCTGGCAATATTATAAAAAATAAAGCAAAAATTTGGACCAGCAACAGAAAATGTTGGAAAGAATGCAGCAAAGGCAGCATCTGTGGAAAGTCAACATTTTAGTACCATGGGCCTCATTTGAACTCAAAATATTGTACTACCTTAAGTGGATTTACCTCCAAATAGTATATGACTTTGATTTGTCCTATACAGACACAAAATGCTGGAGTAACTCAGTAGGACAGGCAGCATCTCTGGAGAGAAGAAATGGGTGACATTTTGGGTCAAGACTGATTCTCATTCTTATATTCATATATTGACATCAGGTATCCAAAAGGATTAAGAAAGTAAAACTATCCATTTTTTAAACTGAAAAAGTTTGTTTCCGTGATTGCGTGTGTGCATACTTATACTTATATTGAAAGTAGACCTGGATCACAATGTCTTGAGCATATTATTCCACCTGCACCAAATAATTAAATAATTATGTTTGCATTTTTGGGACCCTACACCATTTTTTCCATTTTATTTGACCATCAGATGCATTTTATTTGTTTTAAAAGAACTGTTATATCAATGGGAAATATCCCCTTATTTATAATACACCATAGCCTCTTCACAACCCTGTGCAGCCCACAACCCATCAATGGTTCAACTCTGTTTCGATGCCAAAGGTGGTTAGACTACCATCTCGCTTTCTGCATTTAACCCTTTGGTAACCATCAAGTCCAGCTCTTGCTGGTGGACACCTCTGCAAATTGACCAGGGTGGGTCACGAATAAACCATTTGGGCAATTTCAAGAGTCAAGAGAAGAGTGTTTTATTGTCATATGTCCCAGATAGAACTACAACATTCTTACTTGGAGCAGCACAACAGAATATGTACACATAGTACACTGCAAACAATATAATAAACGAGAAAAAGTATGTGTATATGTACATGTATACACACATATACATATACACACACATATATGTATACACACACATATATATATACACACAGACACATACACATATTTATATATACACACACACACGTACACATATATACACACACACGCATATATATACAGTGCCCTCCATAATGTTTGGGACAAAGACCCATAATTTATTTATTTGCCTCTGTACTCCACAATTTGAGATTTTGTAATAGAAAAAAAATCACATGTGGTTAAAGTGCACATTGTCAGATTTTAATAAGGGCCATTTTTATACATTTTGGTTTCACCATGTAGAAATTGCAGCTGTGTTTGTACATAGTCCCCCCATTTCTGAGAACCATAATGTTTGGGACACAGCAATGTCATGTAAATGAAAATAGTCATGTTTAGTATTTGTTGCATATCTTTTGCATGCAATAACTGCTTGAAACCTGCGATTCATGAACATCACCAGTTGCTGGGTGTCTTCTCTGGTGATGCTCTGCCAGGCCTGTATTGCAGCCATCTTTAGCTTATGCTTGTTTTGGGGGCTAGTCCCCTTCAGTTTTCTCTTCAGCATATAAAAGGCATGCTCAATTGGGTTCAGATCGGGTGATTGACTTGGCCACTCAAGAATTGACTCATTTTAGCGTTGAAAAACTCCTTTGTTGCTTTAGCAGTATGTTTGGGATCATTATCTTGCTGTAGAATGAACCGCAGGCCAATGAGCTTTGAGGCATTTGTTTGAACTTGAGCAGATAGGATGTGTCTATACACTTCAGAATTCATTCTTCTACTACCATCAGCAGTTGTATCATCAATGAAGATAAGTGAGCCAGTACCTTCAGCAGCCATACATGCCCAGGCCATAACACCCCCACCACCATGTTTCACAGAGGAGGTGGCATGCTTTACATCTTGGGCAGTTCCTTCTCTCCTCCATACTTTGCTCTTGCCATTAGTCTGCTATAAGTTAATCTTTGTCTCATCTGTCCACAAGTCCTTTTTCCAGAACTGTGTTCGCTCTTTTAAGTACTTCTTGACAAACTGTAACCCGGCCATTCTATTTTTGCGGCTAACCAGTGGTTTGCATCTTGCAGTGTAGCCTCTGTATTTCTGTTCTTGAAGTCTTCTGCGGACAGTGGTCATTGACAAATCCACACCTGACTCTGCAAGAGTGTTTCTGATCTGTCGGACCGACGTTTGGGGATTTTTCTTTATTATAGAGATAATTCCTCTTTCATCAGCTGTGGAGGTCTTCCTTGGTCCTGCCAGTCCCATTGCGATTAGTAAGCTCACCAGTGCTCTTAAAGCACATGTGATTTTTTTCTATTACAAATCTCAAATTGTGGAGTACAGAGGCAAATAAATAAATGATGGGTCTTTGTCCCAAACATTATGCAGGGCACTGCACATACACACACAGATATTTATACACATACACACATATATATATGTATACCACACTATTGCTCTATTATTGTTTGTTTGTTTTTTATGTGTATGTATGTGTGTCTATACACACACACATGCACACACATGCACACACATGCACACACATGCACACACATAAAAAACAAACAAACAATAATAGTGCAAAAAGACAAAACCAATACCCCTAAATCTACGTAGTTCAAAGTTTATAAGGAGGTTGTAGTATTTAATAGCCTGATGGCTGTCGGGAAGAAGCTGTTCCTGAATCTTGACGTTACAGTTTTCAGCCTCCTATATCTTCTTCCCAATAGCTGGGGTCAATTCTTCATGCAAGACTCATTACAATGAATTACAATGGTTTATTCGTCAATTTGCAGAGGTGTCCACCAGCAAGAGCTGGACTTGATGGTCACCAAAGGGTTATATGCAGAAAGCGAGATGGTAGTCTGACCACCTTTGGCATCGAAACAGAGTTGAACCATTGATGGGTTGTGAAGAGGCTATGATGTATTATGTATAGAGGAGATATTTCCCATTGATATAACAGTTCTTTTAAAACAAATAAAATGCATCTGATAGGACAAATAAAATGGAAAAAATGGTGTAGTGTCCAAAAATGCAAACATAATTATTTAATTATTTGGTGCAGAAGGAATAATAATTCAGTAATTCAAAAGCCCTTCTGATTGATGATCTTTCTAAAACTGGAAGAATTTGAAACTAATCGGGAGACATTTATTTTGCACAATTTTAGACACTCATTTGGAATCATTGTCTTTTGAGTGGTAAAAGTGAGAGGAATGATTTGTCCTTCCCATGGTGAGGTTGTTCTACAGACTGGAATGGATCTGATCCAATGAAAAAACAATTAAGTTAATGTTCCTTTTTCTATTAATCCATTTATTGCAAAACTTCTACCTGAAAAGACATGTTATTTTATTCATAGTTTGTAAATCAAATGTTACTTCATTTTAAAGTGGAAACGATTCTTAGCAATTCAAACATCTTTTTAATAGCCTGACTCTTCTTCACAGTTAGAGTCACACAGCACAGAAACAGGCCTTCTAGCCCACTGAATCTATGGCAATCATCTAGCACACCATGATTTGTTCTTACCACATTCCCTGAAACTCCTTTCAGCCTCACATCCGCACCAGCGGCAATTTACAGTGGTCAATTACACTGCCAGCCCGCATGTCTTTGGGATGGCGGAAGAACCGCATGCAGTCACAGGGAGACTGTGCAAACTCCACACAGGCAGCACCCGCCTCTGATGCACGGAGAATGGTTTAATAGAGGCCATGCTGGACAGGTGGAACTTTACCTTCTCGCAAAAATGTAGGCGTGTTACATAAAGACACAAAAATACAGAAAATGTCACCATTGCTGGTTAATTAAACTGACTTTTAAACTTTAATACCAAATACCTAAATTCATTAGAAGTAATTAAAAACATTGAGCTGAAGCAACAAAAAGCTTGCCTTATCCATTGTCTCCTAATCTACAGATTTATAATCCCAAATGGAATTAAATGCTCCAATTTGATGCCAACTCTGCCTGGCACATGATCCGAGAGGTGATTCTCCAGTGTAGTTAGATGGTCCAGACAGCATGGGGCCACCATCACGTACCATGAGGAGTCCAGTGATAGGGCACAGTGACAGTTACGACGCCAGTAAAGGGCCTGTCCCACTTGCATGCAATTGCATGCGTCTGGCACGACCAAAAGTGGTCGCTTGAGGCGTACGGGCACCGTATGGCCGCGCGGGGCCGGTCCCACTTTGAGGCGCGGAGGCGTATGGAGTTGTTCGGGGCTGGTCCCGACATCGCACGGGGCTCCGAAAATCCTGCACTGTCTGAAAATTTTGCACGTCAATGGCCTGTCGGCCCGCAGGCGCATTGTGGGCGTACGCAGCGTCTTGACACCGTACGCCTAGCGCGTGGCGTTCCGCGATGACATCACCGCCCGGCGGCCCGCCTCCTGCCCAGCTGATTGGTAGGTATGACGCAAATTACGTCCCACCTGTCACACAATGATGTGAGGTTAAAGAAAGAGGGGACATAGAACAACAGTATCTATTAAGATGAATCTTACATTGTTGGTATAATCTGCTTTCACACCCAGGAGAGAACTACATGCAGGACCCCCCCTACCTCTAGTCCTTCTCGGCTGAAGCCTGTCATTTTATATCAAAAGCATGAAGAAATACCAAAGTTATTAAAACATGGCGAGGCAGAACGAACAGTTCAGCCTTTTCAGCAGCCGTCGGGTAAACAATATACCTTAGCCAAGGGATTTTGTCACAATTAACACACATACTGACAGAAACACACACAGACACACACATAGCAAGATCTATACCCAGTGCGTTGATATTATACACAAACTAGGCATCACGCCGTATTAACAGGACAGGATTAATTGTAACTATTCTGTACGAGACTAGCGCACATATTAACAAGTAAACTGGCTCTAAACCATCGTCCGTGGATTTTTAAAAAAGTTGGGCAGGTGACAGGGAGTGGGAGATTATTGACGTGAGACAAGAGTAAAGTTTCTAATGTAAATATGAAAAATATTTTGAGTGGCAGCATTATTGATGTGTGTGTGTGTTTGTGTGCGTGTGCGTGTGGGAGGGAGGCGGATGGTGGGTATTGGGGGAAACCTGCTTTTTATTCCCTTTATTTTCTCGCTTTCTCAGCCGACAGCTGAGACTCAAAAGTCATGGCTTCTAAAACTGCGTTGGGAATAATTGGAGCTTCTGCAAAACAATCACATAGAATTCAAAGTGCAGTTAAAATGACATATATTTACCCCTCCCCCGTTTTAATTTAGAAAGATAGACCACAAATTATGTTTCAAAATAGAGAATTGCTGCTCTTTAAGTGCAGAAGCGACAGATTGTGATGCAAAATAAATCAATAAGATCATTTAAAATTCAGCAGCTCCGAGACGAGGCCTTCAAATTGTCCCTTTGTTATGTGCCAAGCTCTAGTCACAGTTTCTAGTCTCAACGAGGTATTGTCAAGAACGCTAACTTGACACAAACCTTATTTTTGGGAAGGGGGATTGGAGATGGGATGGGAGGGAGGGGATTGGTGAGGGAACATTTGAACAAACTACTTGTTATTCAATACTGGTTATTCACCACTGGACCAATGGTTAATTGATGCAGGACTCATTTATAGTCATAAACAAATAGAAATCTCCCAGAATCGGACAGAACAGTTGGTGTGCATCTGGTCGCAAAGTTCCCCGTTTTTTTGTTTTTCAACAGGTCGCTGTGCACACACGCCCACTATCTATCTCTCTCTCTCTCTCTCTCTCTATCACAAACACGCGGTATTTTAGTCTTTCTCGATGCAATTCGAAGGATTCGGTGTACGGAGAGCTGATTAGTAGGTATGCCGCAAATGACGTCACGCGCTTACTTAGCGCAAACTTTGCGTGAACTCCGCTTCCGTCTGGTCGCGCCAAACGCACGCAATCGCATGCAAGTGGGACAGGCCCTTAAGTCCTGATCTCAAAATGCATATGCAAAACTTCAGGGCTCGATTAGTTTACAGCCAGCAGATGCAACCTTTTAAGAGGGGGTGGCAAAGAAATGCATTGTGCAGGAACTATTACTTTTACTACATGAAGGGCATCTTCAAAACCAAAACCAGAGGAGGCAGTTGAGGCAGGGACTATTTCAACATTTAAGAAACAGTTAGACAGGTACATGGATAGGACAGGTTTGGAGGGATATGCGGTAAATGCAGAAAGGTGGGCCGAGCGTAACTGGGACATGTTGGCCGGTGTGGGCAAGTCGAGCTGAAGGGCCTGCTTCCACACTGTATGACTGTGTTTAAGTATAAATACTACAGTGGAAATTTAGGCTCCAAAAATAAATTCCCTCCTTTATGCTTGAGTGGTCCCATCTTCTAATTTCCCTCTTCGGGAAGTTAAATCACCCACTACGACAACCCTGTTCCATATACATGTGTCCATAATCTGTCTACAAACCTGTTCCTATTTAACTGTTGGTTGTTGGTAGGTCTGTAGCATAATTTAATTCAAGTGATTGCATCTTGATTTTTACTTCAGTGGATGAACCCTCCAGTGGGTCCTCCTTGAGTGCCACTGTGACATTCTCCTTGGTTAGTAATGCTAACTCTGGCCTTTTCACCTCCTTCTCTGTCAAGCCTGAATCATTGAAACCCTGCAATGTTCAGCTGCCACTCCCATCCCTCTCACAATTAAGTTTCTGTAACGGCCAAAACAACATAGTTCCATTCATTGATCCAAGCTGTACCTTCAACAGCTTTATTCACGGGTGGTGGGTATATGGAATGAGCTGCCAGTCGTTGAGACAGGTGCTATAAGCATCATTCAAAAGGCATTTAGACAGTTACTACATGGATTGGAAAGGTTTTGAGGGATAGGGGCCAAATGCGAGCAGGTGAGACTAGTGTAGATGGAGCATCATGCGATACAATACGATATGATACGATAGAACTTTATTTGTCCCAGGAGGGAAATTGATCTGCCAACAGTCATAAAAACACAAGATACATGAAATTAAAGTGACGAGTGGAAAGGATTGGTGATGTGCAAAGATTGGGGAGGGGGAGGGGGGAGAGGGGAGAGGGGAGTCAGTCTACCCCATAACAGAAAGGGGAGGAGTTATACAGTTTGATACCCACAGGGAAAAAGGATCTAGTTGGGCCAAAAGGCCTTTTCCCGTGCCGTATTTATTTCCTTGCGTTGAAAGCAAACAGGTTCTTGATTGAAAATCTCATCCAGAAAAATAACATTGCAATATTGGATTAAACAGTACCACAGTATATCACTGACAATTACACACGCCTAATTATGGGCTCACATAATTAGAGAGGGTGTTGAACTGACAACTTTCTACTTTCAATTTGACACCAAAGGTGAGTGCACCAGTGCTTAAAGAATTAAATACAAACTGAGACATGTTGCTGGAATATTTCCAAAGTTCTCAAACTTGAAGATCTTTTAGATTGTAGGGAATTAGCTACATCGGTACGCAGTTATTTAAAATGTAAAAATCAATCTTTTTTTATTAAAACAAATTGAGCACACAATTTGAACTAGGTTGGGGGAAGGTTACACCTGTTTTGGAGTGCATGGAGTTCCATAACTTCTGATCCTTTTATACTGCATAGTATTCAGGGATATAAAATTGAATTCATTCACAAACTCCTTCCTCCGGTTCAGCATGCACCAGGCCGAACGTTTGTGCTTTCACAACAGGAAAGATTGGAAGGTCATGCAAAACTTTTGAGCTTACATACAAAAGGAGTAATTGAGAAATCCAAACACGAATCTCTTGAGTTTGTGTCTAATATTTTCACAAAAAACAAAAAAGATGGTGGATGCCGCATCATCATTGATTTGACACAGCTGAATACTTTTGTGCAGTATACACATTTCAAAATGGAAACTTTTGTTACTGCCAAACAATTAGTTTCCAAAAGATACTTTGTGGCTCGCATCGACCTAAAAGTTGCAAACTATTCGGTACCAATAGAGAAGGGTCACCGCAGATATCTGAAATTTAACTGGATGGGGCAGTTCTGGCAGTACAAAGCGCTGCCTAATGGATTAACATCAGCCCCCAGACTGTTTACTAAAATATTAAAACCAGCCTTGGTGTTTCTCCGAAAACAAAAACATATTGTCATGGCATATCTGGATGATATCTTAATTGTGGGAAAAACTCTGGAGTTAGCCAAATCGGCTGTTTTAGCCACCAAGCTCTTATTTGAAAAACTGGGGTTCATTATCCATCCAGATAAATCGAAGTTAACGCCTTCTATGACAATGGACTGCTTGGGGTTCATAATTGACTCTGTTCACATGTCTGTGACTTTGCCAAAGGACAAAGCAACAGACTTAAGAGAGGCATGTAACAGCCTTGTTTGCGTCAGTCAACCATATATTCGACAAGTAGCCAGGGTGTTTGTGTATGTATATTTATTTGTGTGTATGTACATATACTAAAATATCTATATATACACATATGTATTTGTGTGTGTGTATATATCTATCTACTGTATGTGTGTATGTGTGTATATATATATATATGTGTGTGTGTGTGTGTGTGTATGTATGTTTGTATATGTATATATGTATGTGTGTATACATGGGGCTGGGGGCAGGAGATGAATGCCTGGAAGCTCTTCATATATATAAAGAGCTTCCAGGCATTCATCTCCTGCCCCCAGCCCCATCCCCTTGCCCCTCTCTCTTCTATTGGGAGAGAGGCTGAAGTGGTGTGGAGAGGTAAAATGTAAGTCTTTGGCTCGGACACTATCAGAGCAGACAGGAGAATAAGTTCAATCAGCTCTGGGAGTCTGGTTATTTAATTATTGATTTGCCAGCAGTGGTAACTGCAAGCAAGTTGTTGCAATGTGTCTCTTGTTGGGAAACTGCCTTGAAGACCACACCTGTGGGAATTGGGTCCAGGTGCAGCTCGTGACGTTTCTTCAGTTTAAACCAGCACCTGCAGTTCCTTCCTACACTCTTTGTTAAGCGAAACAGGTCTTATTCTCATAATATTATTCACCTCAACTAAGTATTGTTTTCACCTCCGTTGCTGCAGTGAATACAATCCCAGTTATCAAATTTTTCTTCAAAGTAAAAAAATTCCAGCCCAGCCAATATGTTCATAAATCGCGGGTACACAAAAAGCTGGAGAAACTCAGCGGGTGCAGCAGCATCTAAGGAGCGAAGGAGATAGGCGACGTTTCGGGTCGAGACCCTTCTTCACCTGGATCCTCTCCAGAGCATTTGTACCCTTTCTACAATGTGTCATAGTCTTACAGCATGGAAACAGGACCTTCATCCCAACTTGGGGGTTACACAAAATGCTGGAGAAACTCAGCGGGTGCAGCAGCATCTAAGGAGCGAAGGAGATAGGCGACGTTTCGGGTCGAGACCCTTGGGTCGACCCGAGTCTCCACTGCTTCATCCCAACTTGTTCATGCAGATCAAGATGCCCCATCTAAACTAGTCCCATTTATCCGCATTTGGCATTTATCCCTGTAAACCTTGTGTGAGCCAATGTGTGTGTGCCACTGTGTGTAAGGGTGTGAGAGAGTGTGTAAGAGAGTGAGATTGTGTGTGCGAATGTGTGTGTGAAGGTGTGTGTGAGAGAGTGTGTGTGCCAGTGTTTGTTAGGTGATGCGTGAGAGTGTGTGTCAGTGAAACGGCGACAACACCCAGAGTGAGCAGAAATTCGGAGACTTGGCGATGTTCGTGGGCCGTTTCCCACTCCTCCCCCGCCCCCCCCTCCCCCCCTCACCCCCTGGTGCTCTGTGTCCAGCTGGGGTCCGGGAGAGGTGAGGGTCAGTGAGCCGGGGGTCGGGCATCGGAGCGGAGCCTTAGCCCGAGATTCATCCCTGCGGCTCCGGATGCAGCACCACCCGCTCCTGGCTCCAGGCCAAGGTTAAACCTCCATGCGGTGTGAACAGAGCGGCCGACGGATACAGAGCCGCCGGAGGTGAGGGTGAGAGGTGGGAGCGGTGCCTCAGGGGTCAGTGCTGGGACCACCGCTGTGTCTCACCTATCACACCACCTGCATGGGAATGTGTGGTTTAGTTTAACTTTTTTCCCCCAAATCATCCCACGGTCCAGATTGGAACCCCTTCACTAGGTCGGTAGTTTGACATCCCTGCTTTAAACCAATGCCCTCTAGTTCTTGAATCACATATCCCGGGAAAATATTCCCCTTGTGGTTTTCACTCACCTCTAAAACAATTTTTGCTCTATTTTGAATTTCCAGCACCTCCAGATTTTGGTTTCATAAATGTCAAATGGAATCATTAGTACATTGCCATTTTAAATAGTGTGCGATGGGCTTAAGACAATCAAATTGCTCGTTCTTTACGGGAAACTCGCGTACAGAAAACTATTCTCATTGGTGAGTGTGGAGGAGATCTGGAAGCCTCGGGGGACTTGAATTGTTTGTGACTTTCTTTCTTTAATTATTTTTTTTTTTTCAATATTTTTTTGAGCGTGAGAAATTCTGTGATCATCGTGAGAGCGTGGAGAATTTATTGAAATGCGTGAGTCTCACGCTCAATGGGTGAGAGTTGGCAGCCCTGCTGAGGGGTAACTTTTTCACAGAGGGTGGTGGGTGTATGGAGCAAGCACCAGTGGAGGTAGTTGAAACAGGGACTATCGCAACACTTAAGAAGCATTTAGACGTGTACATGGATAGGGCAGGTTTAGTGGAATATGGGCCAAATGCAGGCAGGTTGAACTAGTGTAGATGTGACATTGCTGGTGTGGGCAGGTTGGGTCGAAGGACCTGTTTGCACACTTTAAGACTCTATGACTATTTATTTCTTATGATTCATTCTGTCAGCTGCAAACTAGTGAAATCTCAGAAACAATATATAAATGACTTTGGGGTAAAGGAATATGTCAGCTATGCTGGAAGCCAAGTAAATCAAAATGTAAAATGTAGGATGAGATGGTTTCTGCTTATAAAATGCCTTTGAAGTTGTCATAAATCATTTATGACTAAACGAATATGATGAAATTCGCCAGAGTACCTCCTTTTAGGTTATACTGGTATTCACATGCTATATTGACTGTCGGAACCACTGACATTTGAATGAAAAGTTAAGCTAAGACATAATTTATCTGGAGATTCAGGTGAACATCGAAGATCACAGCCTTCTTTGAGAAGCAGAAAGGTCTCCTTGTGACCTGGTCAATGTATTTCCCTTGGCCAATGTACCAAATAAAAAGATTAATTGCTCATTGATCCCAATGCTCCTAGAACCATTTTTCAGGCATAAAATAGCTAGAGAATTGCTAATGAGTAATAGAAGTGCAAAATCCATTGTCTTAAAAAGGCTAACCTAGTGCAATCAGCAAGCTTTGTGTAGATAACTTGTGAATTTAGTGACTTGTGACAAATGTTATTTTCAATCTGATGCTTGATCTCTTTTCCCAGATGATAAAATGGTCCATTGAGGTAACCATTTGAACATAGTTCCATTTTTCAACTCATGAGAGAGTTAGTTGGAGCTCAAGGGGCTAATGGAGTCAAGGAATATGGGGAGAAGGCAGGCACGGGTTATTGATAGGGGACGATCAGCCATGATCACAATGAATGGTGGTGCTGTCTCGAAGAGCCGAATAACCTCCTCTTGCACCTATTTTCTATGTTTCTATGTTTCTATCACTTTGAAACAAAACATTACCACAAACTAAGCCTTTTGTTGAGTAGCTCATTGCAGATTGAAAAATACAATCTGTGTATGAGGAGGAATGGCATTTATTCTACTTGGGTTGATCCACCACAATTACCAAGGGAGGTAACATTTTGAGTATTTTGTTTGGTGTTAATTGGTTGCTAATGACAAGGTGCAATACAGAAACTGACTGTTGTATTAGTTCAGTAGTTCATAACCTTTTTGGCACCAGTACGCGCATAGGTGAACAAAATACTGTATGTGGTATGTACCTTTGTTTGGTTCCTAAACATGGGCTCAACAATTTGATATGTTATTTGTGTCCACTTCATGACCCCCGGCAAAGCACCAAATGACCCCCATAGGGGGTCACAACCCCCTATTTAAGAACCACTGGACTAGTTGGTCAAAGTGAAGTCCTAAAGCAGGGAAACGAGATGAGTGGATGGAACGTAAATTGGGTTCAATAACGTGAAGATAGACACTAACTGCAGAATTGTGTCTATCTTTGGAGTAAACCAGAATCTACAGTTCCTTCCTACCAAGTTCAATAAAGTATCCATTCACTTCCATGGGGCAAAATAAGACAACAAATATATATTGTGCCAGAAATTGGACAACCAAAGGCTTGGTAAAAGTGATAGTATTAAAGAGTGCCAATGAGATAAACATCCAGACATACATTCAATCCAAATGTGAATTCCGAGCTAATAGAACAGGTGGGGTAGCCAGCAGTGCTACTACCTAACAGTATCGGAGAGCCAAGTGCAATCCTGATCTCTGGTGCACTCTCTCCATGCAGCGATTGCAAGTTCTTTCACATTTGAGTGCTACAATTCCTGACATGTAATGTGTTAGTTACTTGGCTGCTGTAAATTGTCCCTAAGATGGTAGAATCTTGGGGGGTGGGGAGGGGTGGAGGAAGCTGATAGAAATATGCAGAGGATAGGTTACAGGGAAAATTGAAGGGGACATGGGATTGTGAGTCTAAAAGAGAAGATGCGTAACAGCAAAGATGAGCAGGAAACCAGAGGATTGGGAAATTTTTAAAGAACAACAAAAGGTAACTAAAAATACAGGGAGAAAAGATGAAGTGCGAAGGTAAACTAGCCAAGAATATAAAGGTGGATAGTAGAAGCTTCTTTAGGTATGCGAAATGGAAAGGATTAGTTAAGACAAATATGGGTCCCTTGAGGACAGAAACAGGTGAATTTATTATGGGGAACAAGGAAATGGCAGACCAGTTGAACAGGTACTTTGGCTCTGTCTTCACTAAGGAAGACACAAACAATCTCCCAGATGCACTAAGGGACAGAGGATCTAGGGTGACAGATGAACTGAAGGAAATTCATATTAGTCAGGAAATTATGTTGGTTAGACTGATGGGACTGAAGGCTGATAAATCCCCAGGGATTGATGGACTGCATCCCAGGGTACTCAAGGAGGTGGCTCTAGAAATCGTGGACGCATTGGTGATCATTTTCCAATGTTCGATAGATACTGGATAAGTTCCTGTGGATTGGAGGGTAACCAATGTTATCCCACTTTTTAAGAGAGGGAGAGAGAAAGCAAGAATTATA
Source organism: Okamejei kenojei (assembly GCA_035221665.1). Lineage (NCBI taxonomy): Eukaryota > Metazoa > Chordata > Chondrichthyes > Rajiformes > Rajidae > Okamejei > Okamejei kenojei. The sequence continues at coordinate 10,292,616 of CM069153.1, forward strand.
GACAAGTTAGCCTGACATCGGTGGTAGGGAAGATGCTGGAGTCAATTAATTAAAAATGTAATAGCAATGCATTGGCATAGCAGTAACAGGATCGGTCCAAGTCAGCATGGATTTATAAAGGGGAAATCTCGCTTGACTAATCTTCTGGAGTTTTTTGAGGGAGTAACAAGTAAAATGGATAAGGGAGAGCCAGTGGATGGGCTAACAAATCATTTATTGCAAGTACATTGCAGACTCATCGTTCAGTTGATTCACAGCTTAGAATGAGAGTCGTGGCCTCTCCCTTGCGACCTTGCAGAATTGATGTCATTTCCAGGCATCTGGGTTTTATAGTCCTGTGTCCCCCCCCCCCCACCACCCCCCCACACGGAAGGGTGTTACCTTCATTGTGGTGATTGACAGGCGAAAGGATCTCAAGGTTTTTTAAACACTCATAACTTTGTCATTTTTCATCAATGGGAAAAATCCTCAGGGCCTGCTCAGCGGAGGAGGACTGTGAGTAAGATGGCCAAAAATCATAGCGATATATGTTAGCGTTTTTTCTAAAATATAAATACAGCGCAGACAGGAAGTGGTCAAGATGACACTTTTAATTATATAGATATAAAATTATTAAGGGAATGGACACGCTAGATGCAGGGAGCATGTTCCCAATTGGGAGTCCAGAACCAGGGAGCCACAGTTTAAGAATAAGGGTTAGGCCATTTAGAACTGAGATGAGGAAAAACTTTTCCACCCAGTGAGTTGTGGAATTCTCTGCCTCAGAAGGCAGTGGAGGCCGATTCACTAGCTGCATTCAAAAGAGAGTTAGGTAGAGCTCTTAGTGCTTGCTGAATCAAGGGATATGGGGAGAAGGCAGGAACGGGGTACTGATTGTGGAAAATCAGCCATGATCACATTGAATGGCGATGCTGGCTCAAAGGGCCCAATGGCCTACGCCTGTACCTATTTTCTACGTATCTATGTAAATGGCCATGGAGTCCTTTTATGTCATGAGGAAATGTAAAAATGTCAGATCACACACGTTAGCTTTTACGTTCCCTTATAATTGTCAAGAATGTAAAATAAGTAAAATAATTTTCCACTTAAACTGCAAAACCAGAACCTTTTTCTGATGGATGCAGTTTCATCTGGACATTGGTATGTTTATATCCTGAGAGTTTTTTTCTCTGGGTATTGTGCAATGATGTAATGCAGCTGCTGGGAGGGGGGGTCATGACCGCTCCCATGCAGTCTTTTCAGGAAGTGGTGCCTTGAGCTTCCCAAAATTCTTACAATGGCTCAAAGTCAACTTTTCCAACAAAAATTGTTATTCTCAAGTTTCAATTGGTTTTGAAACTAGGCTGAACCGCAGGATGAATATTTCCGCTATGTTCTGGAATTTATTATTCATTGATATTGAATCTCAAGGCAGCAAATTTTGCATTTTATTTCTTCTGTGGGTCATGCTACTTCCTATTGAAATTAATAGCAAGATTCTTTAGTGAATCCTGTAATTCTCTTTAAGTCCCAGTTTCTTTTTGTTCCTTCAGATCACATCTGAGCCAGCACATAGAAATGGATAAGGCAATGCTCAATTGGTTTATTTCCCCTCTTAAATCCCTGCTCCAGCCATATCCATTTATGTGCACAGAACTTCAGAAAGACGTCTTAATTTATTGAAGGCAGGAAAACCAGCAAGGAATGGAATACTGTCTAACAGTATGCATTCTTCAACCAGATGTACATAATACTATTTCTCTTCTCTAAACAATTATACATGATTTTATAATCCAGCCCACACATTCCCTAATGCCTCTTTCACAAGCCTGTAAATGTTGATGAATCTAGTGGTCCTGCCAAATCAGTACTTGCTTGTCAAATTATGGGTGGCCTTGGACTGTGTAACTCTTCATGAGTTTGCTATGTAAAGCAAAGAATTGCATTGCTAATCCACAGGTGATTATTGCTCAAAGATCTAATGCGGTTGCAATAATGGGTCCAGGATTATAGGAAGGGAACTGTAGGATATTAATATGGCAATATTTTATCAACCTTTTGATAACGGAAGGAGCAGAGATGCACAGAATTGCCGAACATATTATGTGGAACTTGTGGCATGGCGGCGCCTAACGGCAATGGCTCGGCTGCAATCCGTTTGTCTTTTTTTAATTTTTGCCACGTTAAATGTATGTTTTGACTCTAGTTTTTTTTTTTTTACCTGGGGCTTTAACATTGGGAGCCCCAGTAGCCTCGACGCTGCAGTCGGACTGCTGGACTGTGAAGAACAAAGGGAAGAGGTAAGACTTTTGCCTTCCATCACAGTGAGGAGGTGTTGGAGATTCACTGTGATGGATGTTTGTGTAAACTGTGTTAAGTGTGGGTCTTGGTTTTTTTTGTAATGTTAAGACTGTAGAAAATGCAATTTCATTCAAACCAAGCTGTTTGAATGACAATAAAAGGCATTCTATTCTATTCTATTCTATTCTATTCTATTCTATATTACAGCGCATCATGCCACAGTCTCTTGCCCAGTGTGGGGGAATGGAGAACCATAGGTTTAAGGTGAAGGGGGAAAGATTTTATAGGAATCTGAAGGGTAACTTTTTCACGCAAAGGGTGGTGGGTGTATGGAACGAGCTGCCGGAGGAGGTAGTTGAGGCAGGGACCATTGCAACGTTTAAGAAGGAACTAGACAGGTATATGGATAGGAGAGGTTTAGCGGGATATGGGGCAAACACAGGCGGGTGAGACTAGTTTGGCTGGAATATGGTGGTCGGTGTGGGCAAGTTGGGCTGAAGGGCCTGTTTCCATGCTGTACGAATCTATGACTCCTCATACAAGCCTTCCTCATTAAAACACTCATTACAATAACTCTGCTGCTATCCCTCTCATCTGCTTATCTTGTTTTATTTGTATCCATTGGTGGATCCATTGCTTGATGACTCCATGTCCTGAGGTTATTTATTTATGGCCATTTGATTTATTTTGCTGCTCTTGCATTGATTGAGCTCAAATTTCATTCATGTATTAAACATTTTTATAATGATATGATGTATATTAGGAGAGCCCTAGTTTTGATTTTTGAAATGTCAGGCTGTTCCAAGCCTTGATGGACATCATCTCATTCCCATGTCATCAAATATTCTAATAAACGTCCACAGATGTATTCCCTGACTTGAGTCAGGCTTATTTTCCGTAAACCCTTACGCAAGCCAGATTTTACACGTCAGAATTGCTTTAAAACTAGGTAGAAACAAAGAACTGCAGGTGCTGGTTAATACACAAAATGACACAGAGTGCTGGAGTAACTCAGCAGGTCAGGTAACATCTATTGAGAATGAGGATAGATGATGTTTTGAGCTGGCACCCTTCTTCAGACTGATTCAGTCTGTTGAGTTACTCCAGCACTTTGTGTCTTCACCAGCTGCCGCTTCTTCCTCTCGACCTTCGCATTGTCCACTGCCGCCTCCTCCTTGCCCCCTGGAGTCGCCAGCATCTTCCACCTTCAACTCCGGAGGAGGAGGAGATGGTGGCAGTGGGGAGGGGAGCAGTGAGGTGGGCAATGCATCGGGAGGAGGAGGCGGTGGAGGTGGAGGGGGGAGCAGACATATCAATGGACGACAGGAAAAAGTGGCAGCTGGTGAGAGGAGAGGGAGCCCCATGGTGACCATGTGCATCGGCAACAACGGGTTGCGTAAGCCCGCGAGCCGCAACAACCGCCGCGTAAACCGGACGGTGCCTCAGCTGGTGAAAAAGAGCTTGCTGCTTCACCTTGTGGAAGATGTCAGCGACTCAGCCAGGAGTTGTAGTGCAGTGTAGTTTATGGCCACATGTTACAGTGGCCAACACTGGAAAAACAGCCAGTCTGGGCAAGGCTTTTATATCAATGAAGCTCTCCATCTTCCTGCTGCAATAACAGGTCATTCGGGAAACGGCACCACCTAATATGATGCGCAGGAGGGAAATTGATCTTACAACAGTCATGAAAACACAAAATCCATGAAATTAAAGCCCTTGAATTGGTTACGTAAGTGTGCCTTTACGCAGGTCGCCTGTTTTGTAAGTCGGGGAATTACTGTACTGCACAGGGTCCTGACTTGCTGCATCATGGCCTGGAGTGGCAATTCCAATGCACAGGAACACAAGAGGCTGCAAGGAGTAGTGGACACAGCCCAGTCCATGCGCCTGTGATACTGCTGCAAGCTGGATTTTCATTAGGTTTCGGATCGAGGCCCTTCAGATATAATTTTCATCATATCTGTACTTCACTGTACTTGTGCAAATGACAATAAACTTGACTTGACGACTTAAACCCTGCTATTGCCCTTAATTATTTGTTATAAATAAAAGCAGTACACTGACTGGAACCATGCACAACTCTTTGTGACTGATAAAGGCTAGAGGAGAAAAAAGAGACAAAAGAGTGTCAAATAAAAAAAAGGGGAATGAGAGATGACATTAAACAGGAGAATTCAGAGCTCATACTGTTTGGCTGTAAACTACCCAAGAGAATTATGAAGTTTCTCCAGTGAGATGTAAACAAGGTTCCATCAAAGATTAACATAACGTGTCTAGTTTTCAATTTGTTTCCTCTAGAAATCCTAGTGACTGGTTTGTTTGTTTTTAATGGCCTATTTAGTTGTTTTGTATATTTATATTCCCATATCCCTTTGTCTCATTCAGATTATTTTTTTCTCCACAGAATGTAATGCTTCAGGATTTGATTAGAAATGCGCTTGTCAGTCGGATGCCTGAACATTTCCATAGACAATTATTAATGTTTTCTTGAGATTGTTGCCATCCTGCCCATTTTAACCATTCTCCCAGTGGAAACATTGCAATCAAGCCTAGCTGCCTTAAGGCCCTGTCCCACTTACGTGTACTTGGCACGCTAATTACGCGACCTCGTCGTCGCGTTGAGGCGCGACGTGCCCGCGAGTGTCGCGCGCGTCATCATGTGCCCGCACAGCCGTCTGGAGCGCGTGACGTCATTTGAAGATGGACACAAAATGCTGGAGTAACTCAGCGGGACCGGCAGCATCTCTGGAGATGGGTGATGTTTCGGGTCGAGACCCTTCTTCAGTCTGAAAGAAGGGTCTTGACCCAAAACGTCATCCATTCCTTCGCTCCAGAGATACTGCATTTTGTGTCTATCTTCAATTTTCTTGGCCCCGCTCTGGGAGTAGGAGTGGGGGCAGATCCGGACCGCAACGGCCGTGAGCCCCAGGCTGAGTTTGACGATCGTTTGCCTGCTTCTGCTGCTGTAGGAGGAGAGACGTTGCGTCGCGCCAGGGTCTTGGGCCTGTCCTACTTTGGACGTCAGTTACGTGACAGGCCGGTGGCGCGCAAAGATTTCGTTCGGTACAAAATCCCGGAGCGCTGCGCGATACCGCGCACTACTCCATACCCCTCCGTGCTTCTCAGTGGGACCGGCCCCGCGCGGCCACACGATGCCCGTGCACCTCAACGCGACCACGAGGTCACGTAATTTGTGGGACAGGGTCATTACTTATTCTTGTAGTACACCACTTGCACTGTCACTGAATAGATTGAGACATATCCCATCTCCACCTTTCCCTGCAGGCAGGTAGTTCCGTTTAGTTGAGTTTATTGTCACATGTGCTGAGGTACAGTGAAAAGCTTTGTAGTGTGCTAACCAGTCAGCGGAAGGACAATACATGATTACAATTGAGCCATTTACATTATACAGATAAGGGAATAACATTTAGTGCAAGGCAAGGCCAGTAAAGTCTGGTCAAAGTTCATCTGCAAGTCACCAAAGAGGTAGATAGTAGTTCACGACTGCATTCCAGACTGCTCTTCAGTTGCCTGATAACAGCTGGGAAGAAACTGTTCCTGAATCTGTCCACTGTGCTGGCATTTGCAAGGATTTCATGAACTTAATCAAGAAACCCTAACCCTAACCCTTTCTAGCGGAAGTTGAGGAGAGATTTGATTGAAGTATATTAAATTATGAGAGGCATAGATAGGGTAGGCAGTCAGAACCTTTTTCCTGAGTGTGAGATGTCCAACACATAAAGGGATAGGGGGCAAGTTTATTTTTACAAAGAGTGGTGGGGACCTGGAATGCATTAATGGGGTGGTGGTGGAGGCAAATACGATAGTGGCATTTAAGAGGCTTTTAAATAGCACATAGAAGTGTTGGGAATAGAGGGATATTGATTATGTACAGGCAGATGAGAGCAGTTTAGCTTGGCAACATGATCAACACCAACATTGCGAGCCAAAGGGCCCGACTCTGTGATGTACTGTTCTATGTTCCATGAACCCAGTGGGTCGGGCAACATCTATGCAGGGAATAGATAGGTGACATTTTGGGTTGTGACTTCTTCAGACTGATAGTAGTAGGCGCAAAGAGAGCTGGAAAAAAAGAGGTAGGATGAGATGAAGCCTGACGAGTGATAGGTGGATACAAGTGATTGTCAGATGGGTGGAGTAAGTGGAAACAGCCGAGGTGAAAAATAGGCAAAAGGATGTCAAATAAAGAAAGAAGTAAAATACAAAGCCATAGTGAGGGATCTAGGTTGAAAGCTCAGGGAGTAATGAGGATAAAAAGGGAAATAAGGGACTCAGGAATGGAAGATGAGTGTTGGGGAAAGGCTCAGGATAATTGGGAGTTTGGAGATAGTGTGATAAATGGATGTGCATCGGGGTGGCATTGGGAAAGAGAGAGGTGGAATGAGGGAATGGCTTGAAGTTGAAGAATTCAATGTTCATACCGTTTGGCTAAGATACCCATGAAATATGTGGCTTCCGTCTGGCCACTCTACCATAAAGGCCTGATTGGTGGTGCTGCAGATATAGTTGTCCTTCTGGAAGGTTCTCCCATCCCCACAGAGGAACTCTGGAGCTCTGTCAGAGTGACCATCGGGTTCTTGGTCACCTCCCTGACCAAGGCCTTTCTGCCCCGATTCCTCAGTTTGGCCATGCGGCCAGCTTTATAAAGAGTCCTGGTCATTCCAAAGTTCTTCCATTTAAGAATGTCGGAGGCCACTGTGCTCTTCGGGACCTGCAATGCTGCAGAAATTGTTTTATACCCTTCCCCAGATCTGTGACTCGACACAATCCTGTCTTGGAAGGCTATGGACAATTCCTTCGTTTTCATGGCTTGGTTTTTGCTCTGACATGCACTGTCAACTGTGGGACCTTATATAGACAGGTGTGTGCCTTTCCAAATCATGTCCAATCAATTTAATTTACCACTGGTGGAGTCCAATCAAGTTGTAGAAACATCTCAAGGATAATCAATGGAAACAGGATGAACCTAAGCTCAATTTTGAGTGCCATAGCAAAGAGTCTGAATACTTATGTAAATATGATATTTCAGTTATTTCTTTTTAATTACTTTGCAAACATTTCTAAACACCTGTTTTTGCATCTTTATTCTGGGGTATTGTGTGTAGATTGATGATAAAAAAAATGAAGTGAATCCATTTTAAAATAAGGTTGTAATGTAAATAAATGTGGAAAAAATGAAGTGGTCTGAATACTTTCTGAATGCACTGTAGATAACTCATGCTAAATTAAAGCAGTAAATACTGGAAATACTGACAGCATTTGTGGAGAGAGAACAGATAACACTGTAGATCTGTGACCTTTCACAAGTGCCTTGGTAACGCTTTCTGTTTTTTTTAAATTTTACACATCTTTCTGCCATCTGCAGTCTTATGCTTTTGAATTTTCATTCATAATCCATATTAGTGAGAGGAAAGTATAAAACAATAAGTAGTGCATGGGTAGAGACAAAGTTACCAAACAAAATAAAGTAGGCTGACCATTTGTACTGAGTGATTGCTGCACTGTTGGAAGTGCCGTTTTATGCTAGAAATATAAACATATGGCAGCATGGCGGTAGACTTCTGCCTTACAGTGCCAAAGACCCGGGTTTGATTCTGACTACGGGTGCTGTCTGTACAGAGTTTGTACCCGCGTGGTTTTTCCTCAGGTGCTCTGGTTTCCTCCCACATTCCAAAGATGTTATTTGGCTTCAGTATAGATTGTAAATTGTCCCTAGAGTGTAGGATAGCGCTGGTGTACAGGTATCACTGGTTGCGCAGACTGGGTAGTCCAAAGGGCTACACTGCATCTCCAAAAGGAAAAAAGGCAAACTGACTTTCATCTACCAGCACTGGTGGATATTAAATATTTCATGGCATTATTTGGAAGAGTGATTTTGTTTTAAATTCAAAGTCATAAGGTCATATGTGACAGGAGCAGAATTAGGCCATTCGGCCCATCAAGTCTACGGCATTCATTCATGGCTGAACTCTCTCCCTCCTAACCACTTTCTCCTGCCTTCTCCCCATAACCCCCATTACCCGCAAAATGCGAGATTTTATTTAAAGCCAGCAACCCAAATGTGAAAGGATGCAGTAGCAAAGCTGTGAAGAGGTACTCCCATCATTTACTGTGCATCATACACACGCATGTATTTATAAAATGTCTTGAGCATCATCATGCATTTCACTTTCCATGTTTCCATTGCTATAACATGCAACTTTTCTCATTTATTCCTGATCAAAGTGATTGCAAACTCGCTTAGCTCGTGACTTCCAATTACGGCACTGAGCTTCTCCTCCTTCGTTTTTCTCTGTCCCCATATGTTGAACTAGCTCCAACCCCTGCCGTGTTTCCAACCCGCTCCTATCTTCCCTCTCTCACTCCGTGCAATCAGTCCTCAGCAGAGACCTCACCTTTGTACTCCCCTATGTCCAAACTTTAATGGATTCTGGCCCTGGGCATGGTGTTGAACTGTTCACTGCCTCCAACACGGCCTTTACTTCCATGTTCTTTGGCTTGGAATCCTTACCCCAGACCAGTGAACCATTTTTCCATTCCCAGTGCTCCAGAGTCTGTGGGCTTGTTCCACTAAAGTCAGTAAAGTCCTTGTTCCAGACTCATGACTCTTTCACTGACACATCACTGATTGGCACCACATCATAGAAACATAGAAAATAGGTGCAGGAGGAGGCCATTCAACCATCCTGCAGCATTCCCAACTTAAACATGTCCTTACCTTTGCTGCCAATTTCCAGCTGTCCTCACACTTATGTGGTTCATCTCTGACACTTAGCTTGTCTTTCTGGATCTTTTTGTCTTCATCGGGACGGCACGGTGGCACAGCAGTAGAGTTGCTGCCTTACAGCGCCAGAGACCCAGGTTCGATTAAGACTATGGGTGCTGTCTGTACAGACTTTGCACGCTCTCCCCGTGACCGCGTGGGTTTGCTCTGAGATCTTCGGTTTCCACCCACATTCCAAAGACGTACAAGTTTGTAGTTTAATTAGCTTCGTATAAATGTAATTTTACCCTAGTGTGTAGGGGAGTAGTAATGTGTCGGGGATCGCTGGTCGGTGTGGACTCAGTGGGATTGCATCTCTAAACTAAACTAAAATCTCAAGAAATTACTAGCCAGTAGTATCTTTTGCAAGGCCACAGGCTCCCAGCGACATGTTGACCGTACACCCTAACAACCTGCTTCCCGTCGCAGGTCATTCCTTTTCCCCCAGTTTGCTTGTCACCGGCACATTTGCAACAATGATGAGGCTTAGCATGCTGGTGTCTCTGAAATACCTCCTTGTTAAAATGAGGCTTTGTCTTAACTGGAATCGATCCTGTTGGACTGCTCCCACTTCTCACCACCCCACTATAGTGCTGCTCCCCGCTTGGATGTGTGACACTACCATGGCCTGGTCATTTTAACAATCCCCAGTGGAGCTCTCAATAGCACTTTTTCTCGCATACCCTCTCCCCAAGACAGAACACAAATGAGTTCTGTCTAGGAAGGAACTGCACATACCAGTTTACACCAAAAGATGAACAGAAAATGCTAGAATACCTTAGCGGGACAGGCAGCATCTCTGGAGAGGAATGGGCGATGGCCTACTCCTGCCCCTATTGTCTATGTATCAATGTATCTATGTTTCAGGTGGAGACTCATCTTCACACCCTTCACAAATGAGTTCACCCGGTATCACCTCCCACTCCACAAGCGTGTGCAATCAATATATTGCCCATTTCCACCACGATCCCAGCACAAATCATATCTTCCTCTCTCCTTTTTCCAATTGTCACAGGGATTACTCACTTCCCAAGAAATATCTCTTCACTTCCCACCTTCCAGCGGCTTCAGTTATCATTCCAAGCAAAGCCTTGTTCCAAACATTCACTTGCACATCGTTATATAGCGTGGAAACCGTTCAGCCCAACTTGCCATTCCAACTAACATGCCCAATCTACACTAGTCGCATCTGCCAAGGTTTGTCCTATATCCTTCTAAACCCATCCTAAACGTTGCAATAGTTCCTGCCTCAATTACCTCCTTTGGCAGCTCTTCCATATACCCTCCAACCTTTGTGTGAAAAGTTGCTCCTCACAATCCCATTAAATCTTTTCACCCTCACCTTAAACCTATAATCCTCTTTCTTGATTCCCATACTCTGGGTAAAAGACTCTATGACTTTACCCTATCTATTCCTCTCACGATCTTATATGCTTCTATAAGATCACCCATCATTCTCCTGAGCTCCAAGCAATACAGTCGTATACCTCATGCCCTTGAGTCTTGGCAACATTGTCATGAATCTTCTCTGCACACTTTCCAGCTTAACATCTCTCTTGTATCAGGGTGAACAAAACTGAACACAATACTCCAAATGTTTCCTAACCAATTTCTTGTACAACTGTAACATATTTGGCCAATTTCTACACTCAGTACTCTGCTTGATGAAAGCCAATTTGATGAAAGCCTTCTTGACCACCCTATCTACCTGTGATGCCACTTTCAGAGAACATGTACCTGTACTCCTAGATCCCTCGGCTTTACAAAACTCCATAAAGCCCTACCATTCACTGTGTCGGCTCTGCCCTGCTTTGATTCCCCAAAATACAACACCTCACATTTATATCCGTATGAAAATCTATTCACCCTTCCTCAGCCCACTTGCTCAACTGATTAAGATTCTGCTGCAATTTTTGATATCCATTTTCGCTACCTGAGATGCCATCCACGTTTGTGTCATCTACAACTTGCTAATCATGCCTTGTACATTCTCATCCAGATCGTTGATATAAACCACAAACAGCACTGATCCCTGAGGCACACCACTAGTCGCAGGTCCCCAGTCTGAAAAACAACCTTCCACCATCACCTTGTGCTTCCTTCCATGAAGCCAATTCTCTATCCAGTCAGCTAGCTCTACCCATGTACTCTAACCTTCTAGAGCAGCCTACCATACAGTATATGGGCCTTGCTGAGGTCCATATACTGTAGACAATGGTTTTGCCCTCAACAACCTTTTGCTCCCTTCCTCTAAAACCTCAATTGTATTTGTGAGACATGATCTCCCACCTACAAAAACATGCTGACTATCCCGATTCAGCCCATATTCAATGCTTATATCTATTACTGCTCAGAATACTCTCCAGTAACTTGCCTCCTACAGATATTAGGCCCACTGGTCTATAGTTCCCAGGCATTTCCACGCAACCTTCTTGAATAGAGACACAACATTACTCACCCTCTACTCTTGCAGCACTTCAGCTGTAGCTAATGATGATAAGGACATACACAAAATGACACAAAGTGCTGGAGTAATTCAGCAGGTCAGGCAACAACCCTGGAGAACATGGCTAGATGATCTTTCAGGTCCAACCCTTCTTTAGACGGATTGTGGTGGGGTTAGGAGAAAGCTGGAAAGAGGAGGGACAGGACAAAGCCTAGGAAGGAATAAATGGATGCAGGCGAGAGGAGACTGTTTATAGGCAGATGGTTAGCCTGAGGACAAAGATGAAAAGACACAAAGGTGTGAGATGATAAAATAGTTGTGAATTGTGAAGCCAGTGGAAGGAATATGCTGGTGAGGGATCCATCAATGACAACAATGACAACCATGTAGAGAAAGAAGACATCTCGTGTGTCCTGGAATGGAAAGCCGCATCTTGGGAGCATGGGGGTGACGGGGAAATTAAGTGATTGGGATAGTGCCTTTGCAAGAGGCAGGTGAGGAAGGGATGTGGTCCAGACAACCTGGAATCTCCATGAATCCTAAGATACCTGTTGCTCCCTTTCTCTTTACAACCTGCCTGTCTGCAGCCCCCTTCCATTGTCATTGTGGGTTGAATGTAAACTAGAACATCCCATCTTCCTTCCCGACACTTTGGAAGGAACATTGAACTCTTCAACTTCAGGTAAACTGCTCTCTTGTAGTTTCCTATTATCATGCTTGGCACTTTCCTACCCCTACCCCTTTCCTGCCCTATATTTAAAAAATCGTGAGATCAGCAGATGGGTCTTCTCGCCTGTCAGTCACCATGAGGTTAATGCCCCTTCCGGCACCTGCTGGAGAATAAAACCCGGAGGCGGGGCTGTGTCCACCAGTGTTGATTGAGTCCGCAAGAGTTTCAGGTTGCCGTGACTACAGGTTTATTTGTTTTCCATTTTACTTTACGTGAAGTACACACACCTAGACATTTACTGGCATAGTTCCAGGAATTTCATTTCTAGCATTCAAGATATTTTATTCTATTTATCGACCCGAAACGTCATCCATTCCATTTCTCTCCAGAGATGCAGCCTGTCCAGCTGAGTTTTGTGTCTATCTTCGGTGTAAAGCACCATCTACAGTTCTATCCTACACCTTATTCAATTAATCAACAGGAGGATCCCTGCATAACTGTTTGTTTCTAACACACCTTAAGAGAATAATGTTTTTCAATTATTCAAAGGTCAAAATCGTTTTTTTTTCCTTTGCCCATGAACTACCTGTGAAACAGAATGAAGCAATAGCAATTTGCTCTATGTGTGTACTATTTGACAATAGCTCTGGGCCTGGACTGCATAGTTCACCACTGTAACACTGAGTACTTGCATTGCTCCGGATCCTGGAGATATTGTCACAACTTTGCTCGCCTCTGACCAGCCTCTCACAACAACATAACCGCCACGCATAAAAATCATGGCTGATCTACCTCAGCACTAACCAAAACCTCCAATCTTATTGATAAACTAGAGTGGGCAAGCATCCTGTTTTTAATTGTAAAGAGACAAAATTGAGCATTAATGTCAGTATTTTTTTGGTTGCAGAATGTAAGTGTCAAACTGGTTCTAAAGGAATCTTAGTCCTAACTTCTGAACATGAAGAAACTGTAGTGGATAGGCTGCCAACTTCTGTGGAACCGATAACTCAGTAACCTCAGCGATACTGAACAACCGTGTTTACGACTGACCTCAAGTAAACATTTCAATTGCAAACGTATCCTTCAGGGCTGTCCAACTCGGGTGACCTAATTGGCGAGTTTAGAAGAGTTTTAAAAATGACACGTTGAAGACCTCCCTCGACCTCCTTCGATTATGTTGAAGACTAGTTACGATTAGCTACGACTAACTTCAGGAAAATTGGACACCGAATAGTGGAGAGTGAAGACAACCTCCTTCGATCTCCTTCGACCTCCCTTCGACTATGATGAAGACTATCTATGACTACATTCGACTACCTTCGACTACCCTCGATTACCTACGACTAACATGCCGACCTATTACGACCTGCTACAACTAAACCTACGAGTAAAAAAAGTATCGATTTCGTTCCATGGCGACCTTTTTTTACTCGCGGGCCTTTTTTAACATATTGAAAAAAACGCTGTGACCTAGCTGAGGACTCAAGGTCACGGAGACCACTCTCGAGCATGAAGGAGAGTTACAAAGACCTCCTACGACTTGGTGTCGACCATGCTGTGAGTATGAGTCGAGGGCAAACTCGCCAGAACTCGCGGATTAGGTCGCCCAAGTGGGACAGGCCTTTAAGATATACACACTGCAGTGGTAACAGCATATTACTCTCTGCCTTTGAATTTTATTCCATTGATTTCAAAAGAATACATTTTAAAGAAAATACATAAACTGTGCTAATGAATTGAGCACTACAGTCATGGCATGAATTTCTAGGCAATTTACTTTCTCCTTCAAAGTCAGGAGCTGCAAGATAAACCTTTGAACATTTAGCAAAATAAACCATTGGGGAAAGAAATTGGAGAAGAGAGCCTGAGACATGTGCAGAAATAGCAGCTTGTTACCTCCCTTGCATAGTTACACAGTGTCTACTGAAATCATGCACCAGCAGCCAGTTATCAAATAACCTGAACATCTTCAAAGAATAATCCATAACTCATTATAAATTCAACAGCAGAGTGACAACTTCATATTAAAACTCCAGGCGCACCAGAATTTAAAAAAATAAAAAAGAACGCTTCTATGGTGCCTTGTACAAACTCAGAAAGACTTATCCCGCTCAGAAGATAGACAAGAAATGCTGGAGTAAATAGAATAAATTGGAACAAAAGCAAAATTATGATGATAAAACCTCAAGAGTCGACACATCTGTTGAAATTCCCTTTTAGAATTACAACAGAAAAATTGAAGTATTTGGGCATCCAAATTACTAGGAACTATAAATCATTACTCAACGCAAACTATATGCCCTTATTAACTAAATTAAATGGGTTGATTAAATTTTGGAAGACACTGCCGATGTCTTTAATAGGCAGAATAAACGCGATAAAAATGATCTTCTTACCACAAATATTGTACCTATTTCAATCAATACCAATATACTTACCTAAAAAATTCTTCAAAAAATTAGATTCTGATATTATAAACTTCATATGGGATTATAAATCACACAGAATTAAAAAAAAAAAAAACACTTGTGTAAATCTAAAGAATCAGGGGTTTTAAAGAAGGAACTGCAGATGCTGGAGAATCGAGGGTACACAAAAAGCTGGAGAAACTCAGCGGGTGCAGCAGCATCTAAGGAGCGAAGGAGATAGGCGACGTTTCGGGTTGAGACCCCTCATAGAAACATAGAAACATAGAAATTAGGTGCAGGAGTAGGCCATTCAGCCCTTCGAGCCTGCACCGCCATTCAATATGATCGTGGCTGATCATCCAACTCAGTATCCCGTACCTGCCTTCTCTCCATACCCTCTGATCCCCTTAGCCACAAGGGCCACATCCAACTCACTCTTAAATATAGCCAATGAACTGGCCTCAACTGCCCTCTGTGGCAGAGAGTTCCAGAGACTCACCACTCTCTGTGTGAAAAAAGTCTTTCTCATCTCGGTCTTAAAGGATTTCCCCCTTATCCTTAAGCTGTGACCCCTTGTCCTGGACTTCCCCAACATCGGGAACAATCTTCCTGCATCTAGCCTGTCCAACCCCTTAAGAATTTTGTAAGTTTCTATAAGATCCCCTCTTAATCTCCTAAATTCCAGAGAGTATAAACCGAGTCTATCCAGTCTTTCTTCATAAGACAGTCCTGACATCCCAGGAATCAGTCTGGTGAACCTTCTCTGCACTCCCTCTATGGCAATAATGTCCTTCCTCAGATTTGGAGACCAAAACTGCACGCAATACTCCAGGTGTGGTCTCACCAAGACCCTGTACAACTGAAGTAGAACCTCCCTGCTCCTGTACTCAAATCCTTTTGCTATGAAAGCTAACATACCATTCGCTTTTTTCACTGCCTGCTGCACCTGCATGCCTACTTTCAATGACTGGTGTACCATGACACCCAGGTCTCGCTGCATCTCCCCTTTTCCTAATCGGCCACCATTTAAATAATAGTCTGCTTTCCTGTTTTTGCCACCAAAGTGGATAACCTCACATTTATCCACATTATACTGCATCTGCCAAACATTTGCCCACTCACCCAGCCTATCCAAGTCACCTTGCAGTCTCCTAGCATCCTCCTCACAACGAACACTGCCCCCCAGCTTAGTGTCATCCGCAAACTTGGAGATATTGCCTTCAATTCCCTCATCCAGATCATTAATATATATTGTAAATAGCTGGGGTCCCAGCACTGAGCCCTGCGGTACCCCACTAGTTACTGCCTGCCATTGTGAAAAGGACCCGTTTACTCCTACTCTTTGCTTCCTGTTTGCCAGCCAGTTCTCTATCCACATCAATACTGAACCCCTAATACCGTATGCTTTAAGTTTGTATACTAATCTCTTATGTGGGACCTTGTCGAAAGCCTTCTGGAAGTCCAGATATACCACATCCACTGGTTCTCCCTTATCCACGCTACTAGTTACATCCTCGAAAAATTCCACAAGATTCGTCAGACATGATTTACCTTTTGTAAATCCATGCTGACTTTGTCCAATGATTTCACCACTTTCCAAATGTGCTGCTATCCCATCTTTAATAACTGACTCTAGCAGTTTCCCCACTACCGATGTTAGACTAACTGGTCTGTAATTCCCCGTTTTCTCTCTCCCTCCCTTCTTAAAAAGAGGGGTTACATTTGCTACCCGCCAATCCTCAGGAACTACTCCAGAATCTAAAGAGTTTTGAAAGATTATTACTAATGCATCCACTATTTCCTGAGCTACTTCCTTAAGTACTCTGGGATGCAGCCTATCTGGCCCTGGGGATTTATCGGCCTTTAATCTATTCAATTTACCCAACACCACTTCCCGACTGACCTGGATTTCACTCAATTCCTCCTTTGACCCACAGTCCCCTGCTATTTCAGGCAGATTATTTATGTCTTCCTTAGTGAAGACGGAACCAAAGTAGTTATTCAATTGGTCCGCCATATCCTTGTTCCCCATGATCAACTCACCTGTTTCTCGACCCTTCTTCAGACTGACCAGTCTGAAGAAGGGTCTCGACCCGAAACGTCGCCTATCTCCTTCGCTCCTTAGATGCTGCTGCACCCGCTGAGTTTCTCCAGCTTTTTGTGTACCCTAAAGAATCAGGGGGACTGACGCTCCCTAACTTATTGTATTATTATTGGGCAGTGAATATTAAAAATACAATCTACTGGTTGGACAGTTCTGCCCAACAGGTAGATTGTATAAGAATGGAGAAAGAGGATTGTTCCCCTTATAATATAGGAGCGATCCTTCTAAAATCCGATAAAACTGAACAATGTAATATACAAGAAGAATCCAATTATTCATAGTATAATACGAATTTGGAAACAAATAAAATTAACTTTAAAATTAAGAAAATTATCGCTTCTTTCTCCAATAGCTAATAATCCCTCATTCAAACCATCCATTATTGATAAAACGTTTATCCATTGGGAAAGAATAGGAATTAAAACGATGGCAGATATGTATAAAATGGGAAATTTTTTATCATTCCAACAACTACAACTAAAATATTTGAAAAGTAATCAATATTTCAAATACCTTCAAATTCAAGATTATTTGAAAAAGTATATACAAGGATATCAAACTTTAACCCCAGATCTATTGGAGGAAGGAATGAATAGAAAGGCAGAATCAAGCAATTTAATATCTTACTTATATAATATAATTCTAAATATAGAAACACCAATGACAGAGGCAATTAGAAGAACTGGGAATAAGAGTTATTGATAAAAATTCCAAACGATAGATGGGATAAAAATTTATTATATGTAAACAAATGTTCAATGAATGTAAGACATAACCTAATTCAATTTAAAATTTTACATAGATTATATTATTCGAAAACAAGACTGAATAAAATATTTTCAAATGTTTCCCCCATCTGCGACAAATGTCTAACTCAAAATGCCACTATAGCACATTCCTTTGTCTCTTGTACAAAACTGTATACATTTTGGAATGAAATTTTTGGAATTTTTACAAAACTATTTAACACAAAATTGAACCCCAATATCGAATTGATTATCTTTGGATCAATGGAAGAGTGAAGTAAACTAACTATATTCCAAGAAGCTTTTCTTAATTATGGTCTAATAACAGCGAAAAAACTTATACTTAAATTTTGGAAAAACGCACCTACGCCAACATTCAAAATGTGGATCTCAAACATGTCTGAAACGCTACAACTTGAAGAAATGAGATTCCTCTTACTAGGCAAAGTAGACAATTCTTAAAGATTTGGTCTCCGTTTATCAACTTTTTACAAGCATACGGTGCAACATAACATAACCTGAGAAATTAAATGTTTAGAATTGGGTGACGGATGGGCAAAAATATGAGATAGGTAGATCTCTCCTAATCTCTCTTTTTTTTACTTTTTCCTTTTCTTTCAATCTTTTAACTTCTCATCTCCGTCCTTTATTTCTTTTGCTTTCTGTTTCTACTCGCTTGTCTATCTATTCCGACACTCTTTATTTATTTTTTCTCTCACTGTTCTTTTATTATTGAACCAAAAGTATGAAGTTGTACAAGAATGGAAATATGTATTTATGTATTAGGTACTTAAGTACCAGAATACTGTACTTACTTCTAACAAAAAAAAAAAAAATAAAAAAAAATAAAATAAAAGAAAACAATTATAAAAAAAAAAAAAGAAATGTTGGAGTAACTCCAACAGGCAGTATATCTGGAGAGAAGGAATCGGCGATGTTTCGGGTTGAGAGCCTTCTTCGAACAGAGCCAAGGGAGAGGGAGTCTAAAGATATGGAAGGGTAAGGTATGAAAATGACAGATCAAAACATAAGGAAATGTAGAATGGTTCATTGTCAGCTGAGGCAAACAATCAGTAAAATTAATCAGAAGGACAGTGAAACTAGGGTGGGGGAGGGACAGAGAGAGAGGGAATGCCAGGGTTGTTTGAAGTTAGAGAAAACAAGATTCATACCACTGGGTTGGAAGCTGCCCAAGCAAAATATGAGGTGCTGTTCTGCCAATTTGCATTTGGCCACACTCTAACAATGGAGGAGGCCCAGGACAGAAAGGTCAGTGTGGGAATGGGAAGGGGAGTTTGGCTATTGGGAGATCACGTAGGCCTAGGCAGACTGAGCAGATGGTCCCAAACATTATGGTGCCCTGAAATGGGGGGGGGCTATGTATAAACGCAGCTGGAATTTCTACATGGTGAAACCAAAATGTATAAAATCAAATAATGTGCACTTTTTAACGTATGATGTTTTCTATTACAAATCTCAAATTGTGGGGTACAGAGGCAAATAAATAAATGATGGGTCTTTGTCCCAAACATTATGGAGGGCACTGTAGATAACATTGAATAAGTGATCAATGGTCGGCATGAACTCATTGTTTGCCTGTTTTCATGCCTTATCTCTAAACTAAACTAAAAAGATAAAACATTGTGTTTCGCTGCTAAAGTGGCCCAATCTACTTCAGAAGATTCGGCAAACGTCAAATTGTCGCTCATCCTCCGCAAATCGTTAAAAAATGCAATCTTTAAAGCTACACTTAAGCGGCTGTGTACATCATTAATTCTTCCGATAACATCAATACAAAGTGTTGCTTTATATAAAACTGACTGCAGTGAAATGAATCCTGATGGAAAGTTGCAGCTTTGAGGCCATTTTGCAAGATTCACAAAACATAAATTAGAAAGCAAATGGGTTTTTGGATTTGCTGTGCATGCGGACCATCTGCAATGCTCTTTCCTTCATTCTAGTCTAATTTATTTGAATAGAGGATAATGGATACAAATTATTTTATGGTATTGATGTGTTGGTTGATGGCACTCCTGGAGATCATGATTAATCAAAGGATTTCTACACAAACAGTTTTACTAATGCTGCCACATTTCTGCGTAACAGTATGTTGTGCATTCCTCTGTGCCATACCCCCCCCCCCCCCCCCCCCGGGACATGTTTGATGAGGAGGCATCGATTTAGTGAACAGTAATTAGCCATGTTTCAAACTGAAGCCATCATTCACAGTTTGTCATTACACAACCACAAAGGACTACAATCCGATACGGCCCAAGGGCTTCTCTCAGTGATCCAGAGAAACCACAAGCCACAAGTGCAGGCTACGGGAACAGCAGCATCAGGCCATGAACTCAAGGTTCATCCCACGTTTCTTCAGAAGTGCAGAAACCCTCCTCCAAACCCACCCAATGTTGAAGTTTAACATTTGTTTCTCATTTTGACTACATACAAGGCTTCACAGTGGCATTTAGAAAAAATATTTCATCTCGTGTTTAAAGGTCTTTCAAACAAGCTAACCACCTCACTCTCCAGGCACCCCTATGATGCTGTTCTCACGTTAAAATACGCGCCTTTTGATAATGCATGCAAGACAGCAGGATCTGGATCGATTGGCCAGGTGGGTGGAGGAATGGTTGATCGAATTTAATACATAGAAGTGCGAGGTGTTGCATTTTGAGACGTCGACCAAGTGCTTACACAGTAAAAGGTAGGCCTCTGGGTAGTGTTGTAGAGCACAGGAGCACAGGTGCATGTTTCCTTGGAGGTCGAGCCGCAGGTAGATAAGGTGGTCAAAAAGGCTTTTGGCACTTTGGCCTTCATCAGTCAGAGTATTGAGTATAGAATTTGGGAGGTCATGTTCCAGTTGTATAAGACTATCCTGGCAACATCCTTGTAAATGGAACGGAAGTGGCGGCGGCCGGAAGTGGCGGCGCTGCCCTAGCAGCTGCGGCTCGCCTGCAGTCCATCTGTTTTTTCTTTTTTTTTTTTTGTCCTTGTCCTGTTTTAGCTAGCTAATTTGAGTTATCAGGGTGTGTATGTGGTGGGGGGGGGTGGGGGTGAGAGAAACGTGTCTTAGTCGCTTCCTTTGGGGGGACGCGGCTTTTCTTGTCGTATCCCCCATCTCCGTCTGCGCTGAGGCCTAATGGCGGAGCTGGCGGCCTCCAACGTCGACCGACCCGAGGCTCCGGAGGCAGAACCAGCCAGGACTTACCAGCGCCAGGCTGGCCGACTTCGGGGCTGTGGTGCGTTCCGGCGGCAGTGACGGCCTGAACTCGGGGCTGAGGAGGTGTCCCGGCGGTGACGGCCTGAACTCGGGACTGAGGAGGTGTCCCGGCGGTACGGCGGCCCGACCTCGGAGGTCCGGCCGCGGGCCCAGCAGACGACATCGTCGGGAGCTCGCAGGTCACAGGTTGGTGACCTGTTTTTCCAGAGCTCCCGCGGCAACAGCTTCGGCCGTTGGACTGGAGGGCCGCAGCTTTGACAGCTTCAACCACCCCGGGCCGTGGAGTTTGAACCGGCCCGTTCGCGGAGCTCGGTTCAGCCGCGGAACTGAGTTACTTGCCATCACCCGGTGGGGTCACAACTTCAGAAACCTGGATCGCCTCAGCGCAGGGGGAGAACAAGGAGGGAAGAGACAAAGACTTAAGACTTGTTTCTTCCATCACAGTGAGGAGGTGCCTGGTGAACTCACTGTGGTGTATGTTAATTTGTGTTTATTGTGTGTTTTGTTATTTTACTTTACTTCGGAGTCACATGAGTGACTTCGTGAAGACCCCGCCAGCACGCATGCGCGACATATCGTCGCTCGCACTTGCTGTCGACAAGTTGGGGAGGGGGGGGGGTGCGCTTCCAAACAGCTCCTTCAAAAAGAACGCTGAAGGTAAGTGAACTAACCTTAAGCTGGTTGGAGGTAGGAATTGCTTCTACCTACAAATTACGATGGAAGGAAAAGGGAAGGCCAAGCTTTCCAAGAGCCGCGGGACCCTAGCAAGTCAGCGGCCAACATCCCCGGAGCTGCTCGCAACACCGGCAGCACCTGTACTACGGCAGGAGCAGGAGCTACCGACATACCACTGGGACAGGCTGCCGGAGCGCAGGCCGGTGGCAGCAGAGTTCGGTCGGGCAGCCTCGCTGAGGCAGCCGGCGACCATGCACTACCACAGACCTTGGGGGCCAGAAGTGGCAGTAAGCCTGCGCGGACATCGGGGAGCCAGGCACCGGGGGCCGGCACCGACTCATCTCCGCTGCCTTCGTATCAGGCAGGGGGACCGCCACAGTCCGCACGATGGCGGACTAGCGGTATGTCCGCGTGGGAGTCGTACGGCCCCGCTGGAGCGGCTGCCAACGACGACCTGCCAGCGGACCCTTGTTATCACCTCGATGAGGTGCGGTCCGCTGGTGGAAGCCCCAGAGTCTACGAAGAACCTGGGGAAGTCGACTTGTCGTCCGTGTTTAGCATGGCCAGGATGGAGCTCATGGTGGACAGGAGCGTGGGTCTCACCGATCTAGGGGCCAGACCATCAGGCTGCCCAGCATCTCACCGTCATCAGCCGGCAGTGCTAGAAGCCAGCAGATGGCTGACCGATGAAGAGCCAGTGATGGACGAGCCCACTGCTCCAGAGCCAGCAGCAGACCTGCTGGACGTGGTTGCAAAATTTGCCACGCCAGCGCGTTCCGGAAAACCGCTGCATCCCAAACTGGCGGGGAGCATCAACTTCTTGGCCACTCACCAGCTTCAAGATCAAGTACTTGCAGAGGCCATGGAGAAGTACAAAGCTCCGGACAACTGTGTCAACCTCAACGTCCCCACGGTCAACCCACAAATCTGGGGGAACACGAGTTCCGCCATCAGAGCACAGGAGGTCCGCCTGCAGAAAATCCTCAAGATCCTGACGTCCGGCATCACGGTATTCGCGAGGACCCTCGATGGCGATAACGTCACCGATGAGAAGCAGGATGCTCTTGCCCTCCTCTGCAACACGCAATTCAAAATAAATTGCTTTCGTAAGAGCTCCATCTGGCCCACCCTCAACTCGAAATTCGCAGGGTTATGTCGCGCCTCCACCACTCCACTGTTTGGGGAGGACCTGCCCAGACAGGTCAAAGAATTAGACAAGGAGGCCAAAACCATCGGCCTCATGAAGCCACTACCTGCCAGGGTACAGACATACCGTCGACCACAGCCTTACCCTCCCTCCAGATCTCGTCAGCCGGATAGGGCACCAAGAGCCTATCCGCCACCCGCTCCCCAACAGCAGAAGCGTTTTTTAGGGCAGGGCCAGCAGAAACCACCCTGGAAAATGCGACAACAACCATATCAAACAATACAACAACCCCCCAAATCACAATACACCAGGCCCCGCCGTTAACCATGGAGGTAAGGGGGTCTGGTTCTTTCAAGAAAGTCGCAATAGTATCCACACCAGTTGGGGGACAGTTGCGGGCCTTTTTAGGTGCCTGGGGTGCGATAACCTCGGATCCCTTTATTCTACAAAGTATGCAGGGTTATGTATTTGAGTTTATTTATGAGATCCTTCCCCCTACACAGCATGTCCCTCATCGCAGGTTTGCGCTCTCTCAAAAAGAGATAGAGGAAGGTCATGCAGAAATTTTAAGGCTGGCAGCCAAAGGGGTGCAAGAGAAAATGACACACGAACCCCTTGAGTTCGTGTCCAACATCTTTACCAAAACTAAAAAAGATGGTGGATGTCGGATCATCATTGACCTAACCCATCTGAATACGTTTGTACAATACACCCATTTCAAAATGGAAACGTTCAAAACGGCTAAACAGCTGCTTTCCCAAGGGTACTTTATGGCCTGCATCGATTTAAAAGATGCATACTATATTGTCCCCATCATAGAACATCATCGGAAATTCTTAAAATTTGTCTGGCGGGGTCAATTATGGCAATACAAAGCCTTGCCCAATGGTATTACAACAGCCCCTCGGCTATTTACAAAACTTGTCAAACCTATATTGGGGATCTTAAGACAACAAAATTATATCGTCATGGCATACTTGAACGATATATTAATAGTGGGGCAAACCCTTGAATTGGCAGAGCTGGCAGTCACAGCTACTAAATCACTGTTCGAGGCATTAGGCTTTGTTACCCATCCAGACAAATCCAAATTCACGCCATCTCAAGTCATGGACTATCTGGGATTCACTATTGACACCAACCAAATGATAGTCACTATCCCAGCCAACAAAGCATCAGTCATAAAGAGGCATGCAACAGCCTTGCTTGCGCCAGGGTGCCGACCATCAGACATGCTGCTAAGGTAATTGGGAAACTTTCCAGCTGCGCAATTTGGACCATTACATTACCAAAATTTGCAAAGAGCAAAAATTTCAGCATTAAAATCAAATGCTGGACATTTTGTCAGACCTATGCGGCTGCCGATCAAGGCTAAAATTGGGCTACAATGGTGGGTTAACAATATTAGTGAGTGTTACAAGCCCATCATTGTTAGCAATCCGTCAGTCGTGTTACAGACCGACGCAAGTGGCCAAGGCTGGGGAGCAACTGACACCACGTCCAGTTGTGGTGGCAGATGGGATCCTCACGAGTCCACCCTCCTTCAGACACAAGGAATAAACTATTTGGAGATGCTGGATGCTTTCCATGGGCTGCGCGCATACTGTACAACTTTCCATCATACACATGTCCGCCTCCAAATAGATAATACCACGGTGGTGGCTTACCTAAATCATATGGGTGGTATCAGGTCAGTATCTTGTGATGAATTGGCAAACACAATTTGGCTCTGGTGCATTGAAAGAAATATTTGGATCTCAGCAACCTACCTCCCGGGGAAGCTCAATACAGTGACGGACACCAGGTCACGAGTATTCAATGATAACATCGAGTGGATGTTGAACCCCCAAATATTTGCTGAAATTATAGCTAAATTTGGTACACCAGATATCGACCTCTTTGCGTCAAGGTTGAACCATCAGATACCAATGTATGTGTCTTGGGAACCAGACCCTGGGGCAGTAGCAATGGATGCTTTTTCATTCCATTGGGGGAAATGGTTCTGCTATGCATTTCCCCCATTCTGCCTCATCAGTCGGGTCTTGCAGAAAATTCAACTGGATTCTGCAACAGGCATATTGACCATACCCGACTGGCCTACACAACCATGGTACCCGGTGGTCCTTCGCATGTTAAAATTTCCGTGGGTACAAATTGCAAAACACCCCAATTTGATAACAAACCCCATTACGGGGGATAGTCACCCATGTCATGGTCACTTAAACCTGTTGGTTTGTAGGTTCTAAGGAGGCCACTATTGGAGGCTGGCATATCACCCAGGGCCATGGACCTCATCACAGCGTCGTGCAGGGTATCTACCAGAAAGCAGTACCTCACCCAGATCAGGAAGTGGGAGGCCTACTGCTCTCATACGAATACGACCTACAACTCTGCCTGACGTCCTGGAATTCCTGGCGGGCCTTCATTACGATGAGGGCCTCAGCTACAGTGCCATCAACAGCGCCAGGAGTGCGCTGTCCTCATACCTGACCATAGGTGTGGGCACACACCCATTGGTATCTAAATTCATGAGGGGTGTGTTTAACACCAACCCTCCTCGACCCAGATACAACATCACCTGGGATGTAGGGATAGTACTGAGCCTACTCAGAAGCTGGGCCCCCATGACAGGGTTACCACTTGATAGACTTACCCTCAAAGTGGTGATGTTGATGGCACTGACAACAACACAACGAGTCCAGACCTTACAGAAACTTTGACTCGACAGAATGGTCTCAACCCCTGAAAAGGTAACCTTCTTTGTAGAAGAACTACTGAAGCAGCATAGACCGGGGTCTACTGGACTGCAGATGGTATTCCGGGCGTACCCCTCTGATGCCACACTCTGCATAGCCACCCATCTCCGCCATTACATCAGGACTACACTTACCATCCGGAATATGGAGCAGGGGCTCCTCATCAGCCACAAGCAACCACATCACTGGGTGACTGTGCAGACCATGGTGTTGGGTGCAGCAGGTATAGATACTAACATTTTTAAATCTCACTCTACCAGGGCTGCATCCACATCAGCGGCGAGGACCATGCAGGTGCCCATGGACCATTTCCTCGCTACCGCGGGCTGGGCCAGTGAATCAACATTCCAACGCTTCTACAATAAGCCGGTGACCGCCCCCGCAACGTTCGCGGAAGCTGTGCTGAGAGCCGCTCTGTAATATAATTTGTCCCCGGATTAGGGGCTTTTTATTATTATTATTATTTGTGTTAATAAATACCCATTACTTTTTCAGCCTGTTCAGTCTGGAATATTAACAACCTTCCTCCATCAGTATTGCGCCAGTGTGACAGCATGGACGTTGTCCAGGGCATGCAATCACAGAGCTTTGAAATCTTTGCGAAGTCACTCACGTGACTCCGAAGTAAAATAGTAAGATTAAACAAGAACTTACCAGTTTGAAGGTTGATCTTTATTTTATGAGGCGTTGCGATGAGGGATTTTGTGCCCTCCGCTCCCAACCCTCTACCATAAGGTCAACTGGTATGTTCAAGCCTATGTTAATCTTCCTATCTTCAGTCATTGTTGTTATCTGTGATTCCACACCGCTGCTTTGAAGAATGTTGCGCATGCGTGCTGGCGGGGTCTTCACGAAATCCCTCATCGCAACTCCTCATAAAATAAAGATCAAACTTCAAACTGGGAAGTTCTTGTTTAATCTTACTATTAGATGTATGACTGCAAGGCAACTAAATTTCGTTCGGACCGAAAGGTCTGAATGGCAATTAAGGATATTTTAGTTTTTACTTTACTTTACTTAGATCGGGTAGATGCACAGAGTCTTTTGTCCAGAGTAGGGCTATTGATTTGGTGAGACAGCATTTAATCTATTGTGTTCAGTTTTGGGCATCATGTTATAGGAAAGATATTGTCAAGCTTGAAAGGGTTCAGAAAATATTTACGAGGATGTTGCCAAGACTAGAGGGTGTAAGCTATCCGGAGAGGTTGAGGAGGCTGGGTCTCTATTCCACGGAGCGCAGGAGGATGAGGGGCGATCTTATAGAGGTATACAAAATCATGAGAGGAATAGATCGGGTAGATGCACAGAGTCTTTTGCCCAGAGTAGGGGAATCAAGCACCAGAGGACAAAGTTCAAGGTGAAGGGTAAAAGATTTAATAGGAATCCAAGGGGTCACTTTTTCACACAAAGGGTGGTGGATGTACGAAACAAGCTGCCAGCGGAGGTAGTTGAGGCTGGGACTATCCCATCATTTAAGAAACAGTTAGACAGGTACATGGATAGGGCAGGTTTGGAGGGATATGGACCAAGTGCAGGCAAGTGGGACTAGTGTAGTTGTTGTTAAAGAAGGAACTGCAGATGCTGGAGAATCGAGGGTACACAAAAGGCTGGAGAAACTCAGCGGGTGCAGCAGCATCTAAGGAGCGAAGGAGATAGGCGACGTTTCGGGAAACGTCACCTATCTCCTTCGCTCCTTAGATGCTACTGCACCCACTGAGTTTCTCCAGCCTTTTGTGTACCCTAGTGTAGTTGTTGGCTGGTGTGGGCGAGTTGGGCCGAAGGGCCTGTTTCCCCACTGTATGACTCTGTGACCAAATGCAGACGGGCACCAGCCAGAATGTTTCACAGGACATTACATTCCCAAAATGAGTTTATGCACAAAACTAGCTCAATCTGAATGTCACCAGGATGGTACCTGACCCAATGCATTACATTTCATTTTGACAAAATCCTACATATAAATATTACTTATTAAGAGCTCTTCAATAGGCCTTAAAATATACAGATAATGAAAACGAGAATGAGCTATAAAACACAACAGCAGTGCTGCAGATCACTTTAATGCTAGTTTCCTGAAACTACAATACATGATTATCTGGTGGTTGTAAAAAAAGATATATACTGTAAAGCCTCCTCTTGAAATGGATACACAAATCCTTGCTCAATTATGCTGGCAATTTTTAATTTCAAGTGTCCAATGCCGACATGGATAACACAGAAACATAGAAACATAGAAATAGGTGCAGGAGCAGGCCATTCGGCCCTTTGAGCCTGCACCGCCATTCAATATGGTCACGGCTGATCATCCAACTCAGTATCCTGTACCTGCCTTCTCTCTATACCCCCTGATCCCTTTAGCCACAAGGGCCACATCTAACTCCCTCTTAAATATAGCCAATGAACTGGCCTCAACTACCTTCTGTGGCAGAGAATTCCACAGATTCACCACTCTCTGTGTGAAAAATGTTTTTCTCATCTCGGTCCTAAAAGACTCCCCCCTTATCCTTAAGCTGTGACCCCTTGTTCCGGACTTCCCCAACATCGGGAACAATCTTCCTGCATCTAGCCTGTCCAACCCCTTAACAATTTTGTAAGTTTCTGTAAGATCCCCCCTCAATCTTCTAAATTCTAGCGAGTACAAGCCGAGTCTATCCAGTCTTTCTTCATATGAAAGTCCTGCCATCCCAGGAATCAATTGGTGAACCTTCTCTGTACTCCCTCTATGGCAAGAATGTCTTTCCTCAGATTAAGAGACCAAAACTGTACGCAATACTCCAGGTGTGGTCTCACCAAGACCCTGTACAACTGCAGTAGAACCTCCCTGCTCTTATACTCAAATCCTTTTGCTATGAATGCTAACATACCATTTGCTTTCTTCACTGCCTGCTGCACCTGCATGTCTACTTTCAATGACTGGTGTACCATGACACCCAGGTCTCGTTGCATCTTCCCTTTTCCTAATTGGCCTCAATTCAGATAATAGTCTATTTTCCTGTTTTTGCCACCAAAGTGGATAACCTCACATTTATCCACATTATACTGCATCTGCCATGCATTTGCCCACTCACCCAACCTATCCAAGTCAGCTTGCAGCCTCCTAGCATCCTCCTCACAGCTTCGTGTCATCCGCAAACTTGGAGATGTTGCATTCAATTCCCTCGTCCAGATCATTAATATATATTGTAAATAGCTGGGGTTGCAGCACTGAGCCTTGCGGCACCCCACTAGTCACTGCTTGCCATTCTGAAAAGGACCCGTTTACTCCTACTCTTTGCTTCCTGCCTGCCAGCCAGTTCTCTATCCACATCAATACTGAACCCCCAATACCGTGTGCTTTAAGTTTGCATACTAATCTCTTATGTGGGACCTTGTCGAAAGCCTTCTGAAAGTCCAGATATAATACATCCACTGGTTCTCCCTTATCCACTCTACTAGTTACATCCTCGAAAAATTCTATAAGATTCATCAGACATGATTTACCTTTCACAAATCCATGCTGACTTTGACCAATGATTTCACCACTTTCCAAATGTGCTGCTATCCCATCTTTAATAACTGACTCTAGCATTTTCCCCCCTACCGATGTTAGACTAACTGGTCTGTAATTCCCCGTTTTCTCTCTCCCTCCCTTTTTAAAAAGTGGGGTTACATTAGCCACCCTCCAATCCACAGGAACTACTCCAGAATTATAAAGAGTTTAAAAAATATATCACTAAAGAATCCACTATTTCTGGGGCTTCTTCTTAAGTGCTCTGGGATGCAGCCTATCTGGCCCTGGGGATTTATCAGCCTTTAATCCATTCAATTTCCCTAACACCATTTCCCGGCTAACCTGGATTTCACTCAGTTCCTCCATCTCATTTGACCCCCAGTCCCCTGCTATTTCCGGCAGATTATTTATGTCTTCCTTAGTGAAGACAGAACCAAAGTAGTTATTCAATTGGTCTGCCATGTCCTTGTTCCCCATGATCAATTCACCTGTTTCTGACTGCAAGGGACCTACATTTGTTTTAACTAATCTTTTTCTCTTCACATATCTATAAAAACGTTTGCAGTCAGTTTTTATGTTCCCTGCTAGTTTTTTTTTCATAATCTATTTTCCCGTTACCTAATTAAGCCCTTTGTCCTCCTCTGTTGGACTGAATTTCCCCCAGTCCTCTAACAGAATATGTTAGATATTGTTTCAGGCAATATGTTTCAGGCAACTTCTATTCATAACAGAATAGAAGTTACATGAAAGTCTTTTGTTTCATTCTTGTACATTCTGGAGTGGTTTCAGGCTGGTTCACTGCATTTTGAAGTTGGAAAGTCCAACTCTTTGAACTTTAAACGGGCAGTGTTCCACCCACACTCAGATTGACAAAGTAAACATTGCTGTGACGAGAGGTCAGCTCTGTGTTTCACATGTGGACATTTTGTTTAGATGGAAATAATAATAACAATAATAATAATAGATTTGATGTCTTCCTTTTCAGGCATGAAAATTATAGCTTGGAATAGCAGGTACACTTGGAAAAAATCAATAGTTTCGGAGAGACTTTATTGCTTATTATTATACAAATGATATTCGGATGAGAGTGCTTTTGTAATCGCAAGCTATAATTTTAATTTGTTTTTTTTAATATCTGGAAATGAACTGTTTATTACCACTGGCAAAGTTAGTCTTGCAGCTGCTGAATTGTAGCAAAATCCCAGCTGGGTCACTCCGATCTTTCTGTGGGAAGAAGTTTCCATCCTTCCCAGCAGAGTAGTTCAGTTTAGTTTAGTTGCGTCTGATGGGTCTCGACCCAAAACATCACCCATTCCTTCTCTCCAGAGATGCTGTCTGTCCCGCTGAGTTACTCCAGCATTTTGTGTCTATATTTAATTTAGTTTGGTTTGAAGATACAGCACAGAAACAGGCCCTTCCGCCCACTGAGTCCACATCGACCTCCCACACAAACATATCCTGCACACTAGGGACAGTTTACGTTTACAGAAGCCAATTAACTTACAAAGCCTGTACTTTTTTGGAGTGTGGGAGGAAACTGGAGCATTCAGGGAAAACCCACGTGGTTACAGTGAGAACGTACAAACTCCATACAGATAGCACCCGTAGTCAGGATCGAACCTGGTTTTCTGGAGCTGTAAAATAACAACTCTATCACTGCACCACCATGTTGCCCAAAGTAAACATGGCTCATCAGAAGCCGGGTGCATTGTTCTAGTTTAGAGAGAGATGCAGTGTTGAAACAGGACCATTGAGTCAACACTGACCATTGATCACCCGTACACTAGTTCTATGTTTTCCCTGTTTTGCATCCTACACACTGGGGGCAATTTACAGAAGCCAATTAACCAACTGGCCTGCACATCTTTGGAATGTCGAGGGAAACCGGAGCACCCGGAGAAAACCCACGCGGTCAGAGGAAGAGCGTACAAACTCCGCACAGACAGCAGGCAGAGTCAGCACCGAACCCGGGTCACTGGCACGGTGGGCTTGTACTCTTAGCTCTTGTAGTCAACTCAGGCAATGAGAAGGCCCATGCAAACCCTTGGCATTTGATGACTTTGAGTTAAAGAAGGAACTGCAGATGCTGGAAAATCGAGGGTACACAAAATGCTGGAGAAACTCAGTGGGTGCAGCAGCATCTATGGAGCGAAGGAGATAGGCAACGTTTCGGGCCAAAACCCTTCTTCAGACTTGACTTTGACCTCCCCTACCAGCACACTGTGGCTGCAGGATGTTTGGTATATTTGGGATATACTACATCCCTCCATACAAGAATGCTTTCAAAAGGTCAAAGAAAGTGACAGTCATGGAATAACATCGCCTACAAACCTCACGATGTTCAGCCCTAGCCTTACATCATTCATCCTTTATTGTCACTGATGAACATTCTGGAATGTACAACCAAGTTGTGCCATGCAAGAACCAGCCCAACAAAGATCACATCCAAGGTAGACACAAAATGCTGGAGAAA
The DNA here is from genome assembly GCA_035221665.1 of Okamejei kenojei. NCBI lineage: Eukaryota > Metazoa > Chordata > Chondrichthyes > Rajiformes > Rajidae > Okamejei > Okamejei kenojei. The sequence goes on from CM069153.1 coordinate 10,323,818, forward strand.
CTCAGCGGGGTGAGGCGGCATCTCTGGAGAGAAGGAATGGGCGACGTTTCGGGTCGAGACCCTTCTTCAGACTGATGTCAGGGGAGGAGGTGGGACTAAGATAGAATGTAGGCGGAGACAGTAAGACCAATGGGAGAACTGGGAAGGGGAGGGGATGGAGAGAGAAAGCAAGGGCTATCTGAAATTAGAGAAGTCAATGTTCAAACCGCTGGGGTGTAAACTACCCATGCAAAATAGGAGGTGCTGGTCCTCCAATTTGCCCTGGGCCTCACTCTGACAATGGAGGAGGCCCAGGACAGAAAGGTCAGATTGGGAATGGGAGGGGGAGTCGAAATGCTAAGCCACTGGGAGATCAGGTAGGTTAAGACGGACTGAGCGGAGGTGTTCAGTGAAACGATCGCCTACCTGATTAACCCAACGGTCCAATGAGATAATCAGAAGATAAACAAATACATACATTTTGTCACGGTGGGTGATACATTTTGTCAGGGCGGTCACAGTGGCGCAGCAGTGGAGTTGCTGCCTTACAGAGAATGCAGCGCCGGAGACCCAGGATCGATCCTGACTACGGGTGCTGTCTGTACAAAGTATATACGTTCTCCCTGTGATCTTCGTAGGTTTTCTCCGAGATCTTCAGTTTCCTCCCACACTCTGAAGATGTACAGGTTTGTAGGTTAATTGGCTAGGTTAATGTAAAAATTGTCCCCTGTGGGTGTAGGATAGTGTTGACGTGCGGGGATCGCTGGGTGGCGCGGACCCAGTCAGCCGAAGGACCTGTTAACCACGCTGTATTTCTAAACTAAAATTTTACATATTGAAATGGATTTGTATAAAGTAGACAATATAAAATTGTCTGGCACACAAAAAAAAGACAGTGCTGGACCAGCTCAGTGGCACAAGCAACATTGAAATTCCAGCATGACTCGAAGAAGGGTCCCAACCTGAAAGTTCACCTACTCACGATCAGCAGAATATTGCCTTCCCCTCTGAGTTACTCCAACAATTTGTATATGTATAAAATTCTGTACTGACCCACATTACACATGATCTAGATATCATAGGGCTTCAAACATCTAATGAAGTGCTATCATTGTTGTTCTAACAAGAAATATGCATCCATGGAATCACAGAATAATTGCAATAGAGGCGGACATTCGACCTTTAATTCTGTACCGGCTCGATGTTGCAACTCATCCCACTCCCAACCTCACCCAGACCAGACAAATTATGTCAGATACTTCCCCCATTCCCTTCTGAAACAAATAATTACATTTGACTCCCCTTCTATTCTACCTCCCTTTACTGAATGACAGTGACAGCATCTTCATGCATACAGACACAAGGTAGTTATTTGGTAACTCAGCCATGTCCTCTTTATCCATAAGTAGATTAGGCAAGGTTCTATATTCAGCAATGATAGGCAGAGATAGATAGATTATTGATTAGTATGTGTGTCAGGGACTATGGGGTGAAGGCAGGACAATGGGGTTAGGATTGAGAGAGAGATCAGCCATGATGGAATGGCAGAGTAGACCTGATGGGCCAAAAGGCCCAATTCTGCTGCTGTCGCTTATGAACTAATGAATTTGATCAATTACCATTTAATCAGATTCCAGTAATGCTGGATGTGAGATGAGTGTTGGTAGGGACACTAGACACACATGTAGAAGGTACTTTCTAGTCCGGAGTCGCCTTCCACAGGGAAGTGATTCAAAGAGTTTGTGGTCAGGGTGAGCGGTGTCAGAGATGATCTTGCCCGCTCACCTCCTGGCCCTTGCAGTGTACAGTTCATCAATGGAGGGAAGGTTGCAGCCAATAATCTTCTCTGCTGATTGGACGATTTGCTGCAGCCTCCAGGTGTCGTGCTTGGTGGCTGAGCCAAACCAGGCCATGATGGAGAAGGTGAGAACAGACTCTACGATGGCCGTGTAGAATTGGACCATCATTGCCTGTGGCAGATTGTGCTTCCTCAGCTGCCGCAGGAAGTACATCCTCTGTTGTTCTTTTTTGACTGTGGAGTCGATGGTAGCCCCCCACTTAAGGTCCTTGGAGATGATGGTTCCCAGGAACTTAACAGACTCCACAGATGTGACTGTGGTGTTGTTGATGGTGTGGGGTGAGGGGAGGGGGAGCTCTCCTAAAGTCTACAATCAATTCCACTGTCTTAAGCGCATTAAGCTCTAGGTTGTTGCAAGGCACCAGAACGCCAGCTGTTACACTTCTTGTTCCCAATGTTGAGCGAGTCCAGAACCAGTCTTAGAATAAAGGGAAGGCCGTTTAAGACTGATGAGAAAAAACTTTTTCACCTAGAGAGTTGTGAATTTGTGGAATTCCTTGCCACAGAGGGCAGTGGAGGCCAAATCACTGGATGGATTTAAGAGAGAGTTAGATAGAGCTCTAGGGGCTAGTGGAATCAAGGGATATGGGGAGAAGGCAAGCACGGGTTATTGATTGGGGACGATCAGCCACAATCACAATGAATGGCGGTGCAGGCTCGAAGAGCCGAATGGCCTCCTTCTGCACCTATTTTCTATGTTTCTATGTTTATTAATAATGCCCCAAAGGCCAACATTAAATACCCAAATGCAAAGTGATGTTAGTTCACCATCTTGAAACACTGCAGACTTAGTAGTGCAGGGGTGCAATATTTTAGATATAAACTAGACTAAATAGGACCCAATGGGTCCCATGTTCACACGGGAGGGCTGGTCCCCCGACGCAATATTCCACCTCTCCACCAATTCCGATATTGGTGGCCAGTGGTGGGGGGGGGGAGGGGTTTCTGGTGTGCTGATATGGGTGTTGTTGGCTTCAGGGACTACTGGTCTCCAGATGGCTAGTATGGGCATTGTGGGCCAAATGGATTCTTGGGGTGGCAGCTCAGCCCCTCAAGCCTGATGTGTTGGCAGCTCACTCACGGCTGGTGGGCTGGCAGTTGACTCACGGCTATTCATTAACATTCCATTTCAAGCAGAAAATTCAAATCCATTTTCCTACCATTTCAAGCAGGGTGCAAGGCCATCAAATTCAAGTGTAGTTTCTTACCTCTTCAAGCTGGGTGCAAGGCCACAAAATTCAAGTGCAGTTTCTAACCACTTCAAGCAGGGTGCAAGGCCACCAAATTCAAGTGCAGTTTCATACCACTTCAAGCAGGGTGCAAGGCCACCAAATTCAAGTGCAGTTTCATACCATTTCATGCAGGGTGCAAGGCCACCACATTCAAATGCAGTTTCATACTATTTCAAGTAGGGTGAAACCACCATAAAACCACACAAAACACCACACTCACAGTTCAGTAGACATTCAGTGTGTTCAGTTGATTCACAGCTCAGACAGAGTCGTGACCTTTCCCTCCCCCATCATGCAGAGACTGAGCCACACCCACACTTCCGGGTTTTATAATTCCTCCCGCTTCCACCGGAAAAGGTGTGGCCTTCATGGCGTGATTGACAGGAGATAGATTCTCAACATTTTTTTAACACTAATAACACTTTTGTTTTTCATTGATGGGAAGAATCCTCTGCACCTGAGGAGCAGAGGGGGACTGAGTAAGATGGCCAAAAATCACAGCCGTAAATGGTAGCGTTTTATCTAAAATCAATATAGTGCAAACAGGAAGTTGTCAAGTTTAGACAAACAACCATCTGCAGTGCCTTTTCACTTCAACCCAAACCCCCCAAGCAACCATTTGCATACAGTGCCTTTTCACTTCAACCCAACCCCCCCCCAAACAACGATTTGCATGCAGTACCTTTTTACTTCAACCCAAACCCCTCAAACAACCATTTGCAGTGCTTTTTTACTTCAAACCAACTATATTTTCATTTTCAAACCACATTAAGGGCACTCACAGTTGAGTAGACATGTGTTCAGTGTTATTCAGAGCTCAGAGAGATGTAACCCTCTGGCTTCCTCCATCTTGCAGAGACTGAGTGAGGCACACCACTTCCGGGTTTTATAGTCCCTCCCCACTCCCACCAGCAGGGGCAGCAGAGAGAATGCCAAATTTCTAAACACATTAATATCTCTCTGATTTTTCATCAATGGGAAAAATCCTCTGGTCCGGTCTGGCAGAGGCGGGCTCTGAGCGAGGTGGCCAAAGATGATGGCCGTAAATGGCGGCGTTCTCTCGGAAATCAAGTCGCAGTGCGTCAAAAGCGGTCAAGATCTTACTTTTAGTAATATAGATGAATGGCTTGGTGGGTCACTTGATTCTCAGTTATTTAGCAACCATAATAATGTGAGCCAAGATTCACAACTTGCTAGGCTAAATAATGAAGATAGATTTATTCTATAAAAGACATTGTGAAAGGTATAAATGAGTTGTCACAAGCTCCTCCAGCTCAGAAGCTGCTGATTATATTTACACAAAATGTATCAGGACTTTATGGCTTAAGATTTTATGAAATACTACTTAAATTCCATTATAAGGATATTTCATTTGACCATACATTTTATGTTATCATGCTCATCTCCTATCTTTAATTTTTTCACAATGACTTTGTAAGTTGATTCTGTGCTGTGCATTCTATATAATCTTATGTAAGCAGTTTTCCATTTCTTCACTGCCATGAATTTATTCCTCTTCTCCCAAGTGCATACACTCTGCTACTGATTGTTCTCCCACTAATGATTGGGTCTAGGCACGATTTACAGGTCAAAGCTACATGTTGTCGTCCAGTCTTTCCTTCCTAACTTGTTCAAACATTTTTAAGAAATAATAAAGAAGATTGACAATGTTGTCCACATGGACTTCAGAGAGGGCCTGCATGGTTGGCTAGATCACATGTAATCTAGGGTAAGATAGCCAAGTGGAAACAACATTTGATTGACTAAAACTTTGGATGACAATGTTAGTGACATAATTAGTAAGTTTGCAGACAACACCAACATTGGTAGTATTGTAGACAGTGATTTTATACATGTCTATAAGATCATCCCAAAGCTTCCTGCGCTCCAGAGAATAAAGTCCTTGCCTGCTCAACCTTTCTCTATGGCCCAGGCCCTCAAGTCCGGCAACATCCTCATAAATCTTCTCTGTACTCTTTACAGCTTAATGACAACTTATGGTAAAACGCCAGGACCAGATGGCTTTAGTAATGAATTCTATAAAAGATTCTACGAGATAATTTCTCCATGCTTACAGGATTTATATATACATGCTTTTAAAGAAAATTTACCAGAAAATCTCCCAGAAACACTAACCGAGTCAACTATTAAACTTATACCTAAAAAGGATAAAGATCTAGAAGACCCAGGCTCATATAGAGCCATAGCACATAGCCTAATTACAGATAAAAAAATATTAACAAAGATCCTAGCGAGAAGATTGAGTAACTATGTTATCAAACTAATAAACCCAGACCAAATGGGGTTTATACCCAAGAGATACTCATTTAACAATTTGAGACGGATGTTTAATATAATGTACTCACATAAAACTGAAGAAGACCTAGCAATTATTTCATTGGATGCAGAAAAAGCTTTTGATCAAGTGGAATGGTAATTTTTATTCAAAGTATTGCAAAAATTTAATATGGGAGATAATTTTATCTCATGGGTAAAATTATTATACGATAAGCCGACGGCTAGAATACTGACTAATAATATATTATCCCAAAAATTCCAATTATCAAGGGGCAATAGACAGGGGTGTGCATTATCGCCCCTGCTATTTGCACTATTGATAGAGCCTTTAGCAGAAAGGATAAGAAGTCATCCGAATATTCATGGATATAATACCAAACATTCAAATAATAAAATTGCATTATATACAGACAACATATTATTATATATTACAAATTCGCAAATTAGCATACCAAATATACTAAATTTAATAGAGGAATTTGGTTCCTTTTGAGGATATAGAATAAATTGGAACAAAAGCGAAATTATGACGATAAAACCTCAAGAGCCGACACATCTGTTGAAATTCCCTTTTAGAATTGCAACAGAAAAATTCAAGTATTTGGGTATCCAAATCACTAGGAAATATAAATCATTACTCAACGCAAACTATATGTGTTTATTAACTAAATTAAATGGGTTGATTACATTTTGGAAAAACATTGCCGATGTCCCTAATAGGCAGAATAAATGCTATAAAAATGATCTTCTTACCACAAATACTGTACCTATTTCAATCAATACCGATATACTTAGCAAAAAAAATCTTTAAAAAATTAGATACTGATATTACAAACTTCATATGGGACTATAAATCACACAGAATTCAAAGAAAACACATGTGTAAATCTAAAGAATCAGGGGGACTGACACTCCCTAACTTATTGTATTACTATTGGGCAGTGAATATTAAAAATATAATCTATTGGTTGGACAGTTCTGCCCAACAGGTAGATTGGATAGGAATGGAGAAAGAGGATTGTTCCCTTACAATATAGGACTGATCCTTCTTTCCCTGATGAAACTGAACAATATAATATATAATAATCCAATTATTCACAGTATAATACGAATTTGGAAACAAATAAAATTAACTTTAAAATTAAGAAATGTATCGCTTCTTTCTCCAAGAGCAAACAATCCCTCATTCAAACCATCTATTATTGATAAAACGTTTATCCATTGGGAAAGAATAGGAATTAAAATGATGGGAGATATATATGAAATGGGAAAACTTTTATCATTCTAACAATTACAACGAAAATATAATTTGAAAAGTAATCAATATTTTAAATATCTTCAAATTCAAGATTATTTGAAAAAATATATACAAGGATATCAAACTCTAACCTCAGATTTATTAGAGGAAGGAATGAATAGAAAGGCAGAATCAAGCAATTTAATATCATATTTATATAATATAATTTTAAATATAGAAACACCAACGACAATTAGAAGGGACTGGGAACAAGAGTTATTGATAAAAATTCTGAACGACAGATGGGAAAAAAAATCTATTATATGTACATAGATGTTCGATTAATGTAAGACATAACCTAATTCAATTTAAAACTTTACACAGATTATATTACTCGAAAATAAATAAACTGAATAAAATATTTTTAAGTGTTTCCCCCATTTGTGATAAATGTTTAACTCAAAATGCCACTATAGCACATTCCTTTGTCTCTTGTGCAAAACTGCATAAAATTTGGAATGAAACCTTTGGAACTTTTACAAAACTATTTAACACAAAATTGAACCCCAATACAGAACTGATTATCTTTGGATCAATGGAAGAGGGAAGCTCTCCTTAATTACGGTTTAAAAAACTTATACTCAAATTCTGGAAAAACGCAACCACGCCAACGTTCAAAATGTGGATTTCAAATATGTCGGAAACGCTACATCTTGAAGAAATGAGATTCCTCCTACTAGACAAAGTAGACCAATTCTTAAAGACTTGGTCTCCTTTTATCGACTTTTTACAAGCATATGGTGCAACATAACATAACCTTAGAAATTAAATAGTTCAGAACCGGGTGACGGGGTAAAAATACGACATAGGTATATCTCTCCTAATTTCTTTTCTCTCTACTTTCTCTTTTTCTCTCAATCTTCTTAGCTTTTTTATCTCTGCTCTTTATCTCTTTCGCTGTCTGTTTCTACTTGCTTATCTATCTATTTCCACACTCTTTATTCCCTTTTTTCTTTCACTGAAAAAACTAAAATTAAATTAAATTAAATTTAAAAAATGACATCCTTCCTCTTGCAAGCTGACCAAAACTGAGCACGGTACTCCAAATGTTACTTTACCATCATCTTGTACTACTGTTACATAACACCCCAACCCCTGCACTCAACACCCTGACTGATGACGGTCAATATACCAAAAGCCATTACAGCTCACGTACCTGCAATGCCACTTTCCGTGAAGTATGTACCAGTACTCATAGATTCCTCTGCTCTACAACACTCGCCAGGGCTCTAGCATTCACCGCGAAGGTCTTGCCCTGGTTTGAGTTCTCAAAATGCAATTAAAATGCAATCTGCATTAAATACTATTAACCATTCCTCAGTCCATTTGCCCAACTTAGTTGTGGAGTGGAACATTAGTGTTTTGTCAATTAGAAATACTCAATTCCTGCCCCAAAGGGAAAGAAGAGAGACACAAAATGCTGGAGTAACTGGCAGCATCTCTCACTAGAAGGAATGGGTGACATTATGGGTCAAGACCCTTCTTCAGAATAGGGAAATGAAATGAAGAGGGAAAGAAATTTGTTTAAAACTGATCAAATCCATCTGCAATGTGAATGAAAATAACAAAAATTAACACCCTAGCTATTTTACTCAAATACTACAGGTTGCTTCATGGCTGTATGTGATAACAATGTATTGTATAAATCCTTAAATTAAAATAAATCTGTCACTGAACAAATTTCAGTTTTCTAATTGCTAAATTAATTTGAGCTAATTTTTGCATTAACTTTTGCATTTTTCTGCCCTTTGTCTTCCTTGATTATCAATAGGAATGGGGAGATCGAGAATAATGCACAGTTCAATTTTTTAACTTGACAATAGGAGAAGGCTTTACAAATTCAAGTTGTCATTGCCAGTTTTTGAAATTGAAAACAGTTTATTTTACAATTAGCACAGCAGAGCACAACCAGTCTGGAAGATCCTCTTGGGCCTATTAATATGAAGCATGATACCACAAGGATGGGATTAGATGGTGGAGGAGATTAAGGCCAGCAGGGTTCCTATGCTTGATCACCACAAGGAGGATACAAAAAACTGGAGAAACTCAGCAGGACAGGCAGCATCTCTGGAGAGTAGGAATGGGTGACGTTTCGGGTCAAGACCCATCTTCAGACTAGTGTCTCGCTGAGTTACTCCAGCTTATTGTGTCTATCTTCGGTTTAAACCAGCACCTGCAGTTCCTTCCTATGCACTTGATCACCACAAAGTGTTCTACAGAACTGTAAGCTTGGAAATAAGAGAAATCAAATGCAGATTATTTAGTATTTCAAGTATAATTTTATGTTGTTTTGTTTCCAACAATCACTGAGGGACACATAATTCAATACAATGCACACCCCACAAATAAGTGAGCAAAATGGTCAACATTAAGAATTTCTATCACAGGATTAGGTGTAAATAATAGCAACATGCACCACTAAACATTACAAAAATTACGATCCCCATTTCTATGCAAAGTTTTTTTTTTATGATTATCATCTTTTTATTGATTCATTATAATTCTAAAATAGAGCTCTCTGTTATGGCCCAGTTGTCTGATATGTTTACCTCCCATTTCACGAATCTGCAAAGAACACAATAAATACAAATGCACAAAAGTCAACCCTTAGCAAACCAGGCAAGTAATGAGGCAGCCAAGCTTGTTACCATAGAAACAAACATTTTATATCCAAAATGGAAGCTTTCTATTTCTGCACCTTGTGTAGAGCTGCTGAAACTGCTGGGAAGTTGGCTGTGGTTCCTCACCGGAGGCAAAACGGAGAGGTTAGAGCAAGAAAAGTCAATAAAGATTTCCCATTGTGGACATAGAAGATCACAGCACACAAATCCTCACCCTGAATTCTGATGTGATTATCTTTAAAGGTTTTGACAAGAACTAATGCAGCAACATTCTTCTGCCTAAATTCATTACAAAATGGGCACATATTAGTCTGTTTTTTTTTTAAAGCTTTCTGCAAAAAGGGTCAACTCGTCAAGATCAAAGCATAATGCTGAACAACATTCACTTTAAATAGTCATCAAAAGGAATTTATGTTTGCAAATTCAAGTAATGACAGAGCTCTGGAGCCCCTGAAATCATAAGCTCTGTGCAGCTTTACTGCCAGGTGCCCCATGTGACTTCAGCGAAGCCCGTTTCATATCAGAACAGCACAACATACTTGAAGCAATCATTATCCAAATCCACGTTTCCCTGTGCATGGAAACACAGGTGTGTTCAAAGATCCCAGACTTCCCATAGGAATGCGAAAAGCTACAAAAGTAATTATGTTTATATATTTGAAAGATCAACTTTATTCATAATTTAAATATAGAGCAAAAGAAAACAGTGCCAAGCTCTTAATACATTCTTGGTGTCAGTCTACACATGCAATGGTTTCTGTTTTTTTATTTAGTGGTGTTAGAGCTTCTCTGTTTTGTACATTACACCACTGCCACTCATGCAGGCCCCTGCTATTGGTTCATCATTGTCATGCGTAAAAGCTTTGTTTGCCTTCTATCCAGTCAAATCATACCATACAACGGTACAATCAAGTGTTCTTCTTGCATTTGAGGCAGCAGAGGTTACGTAAAGCCCTCCTGGCGCTGTAGCCAGTTCAATATACTGTTTGAAACAGGTAGTGAGTGCAAAGAGAAAAATACCAGAGTGCAGAATATAGTGGAAGAGTGTTGAGAAGGGAGGAACAGAAGAGGACTCAGCGTGGGGGGATCACCATGAGGGGAGGAGGGGTAAAAGTGGGGGGGAGAACAAAGGGGGATCTGTCCTAATTTGAGGTAGGACATTCTTGCTATTGAGGGAGTGCAGCGTAGGTTTACAAGGTTAATTCCCAGGATGACGGGACTGTCATATGCTGAGAGAATGGAGCAGCTGGGCTTGTACACTCTGGAGTTTAGAAGGATGAGAGGGGATCTCATTGAAACATATAAGATTGTTAAGGGCTTGGACACACTAGAGGCAGGAAACATGCTCCTGTGTTGGGGGAGTCCAGAACCAGGGGCCACAGTTTAAAAATAAGGAGTAAGCCATTTAGAACAGAGACGAGGAAACACTTTTTCTCACAGAGAGTGGCGAGTCTGTGGAATTCTCTGCCACAGAGGGCGGTGGAGGCAGGTTCTCTGGTTGCTTTCAAGAGAGAGCTAGATAGGGCTCTATTAAAAATAGTGGAGTCGGGATATGGCGAGAAGGCAGGAACAGGGTACTGATTGGCGATGATCAGCCATGATCACATTGAGTGGTGGTGCTGGCTCGAAGGGCCAAATGGCCTACTCCTGCATCTATGGTCTATTGTCTATTGTCACGGATACTTTGTAAGCGCCCTTTATGTGGCGACTATTTGCATACCTCAGGTATACAAGAATTTCACTGTGACTTGTCATGTGTGACAATAAATTATTCATTCATTGTGTTACAGTATTACAGCAGAATAGGGGAAAAAAGTTCTCAATGAGTTACGTTGGAAGATCTTTACGGGAGGACTACTCTGTAGCTTGATAATATCAAGGAAGAAGCTATTCCTGAATCTGGTTCATTCCTGAAAACATGCTTTCAAGTTTTTGCGCCTTCTGCCCAATGGAAGAGGAGTAAAGAGGGAACGAATGGAAGAAAAAGGTCCTTGACTATGTTGGTTGCTCTCTCAAAGTGTAGATAGAACTGATGGTGGGGAGGCAGTCTATGTGATGGATTAGCCTATATCTACAACTCTCTGCAGTTTCTTGCAGTCTTGAGCAGAGTTGTGGCCTAACCAAGCTGCGAAAAGGTGCTTTCTCTAAATGCATCTGTAGAAGTTGGGATTGTAGGAATGTCAAACGTCTGTAGTGTTCTCATTGGTTTGCTTTCTTGGCTGCAGCTTTAACGAGGCTGAAACATGGCAAATTGTTAGTGATATTTACACCAAAGGACTTGAAGTTCTCAACTATTTCCACTTCAGCATCATTGACTTTGATTGAAATATGTACTCCACCTCGCTTGCTAATGTCCGTAACTAGTTCCTTCATTGTGCCGAGGCAAAGGTGATTGTCGTGACACCTTGTTACTACGCTTCCTATCTCCTTCCTGCAGAAACAAGGATCTGCAGATGCTGGTTTACACAACTGAAGAAGGGTCCCAACCCATTCGTCCCCTATCCATGCTCTGCGGATATGCTGCCTGACTCGCGGAGTTACTCCAGCACTTTGTGTCCTTTTATCTCCATCCTGTGCTCAGTCTCATCATTGCTCCAGGTCTGACCTCCCCCAGTGACGGAAATCGCTATCAAAATATGGGGGACTGGGGAACAGGGGGGACACAATTTCTTCGTGGTCACATACACACGCGAGGCTTCAGAGGCTTCTGTGGGCCCTGTGAACAGTAATTACAGCTCAATCCAGTGCTAAAAGCAGCTCAACTCTGCCTGCCTCGCCGGGTTAACCTACAGCCCTGCCTGGACTGACGGAATACCAGTCCGGGGGGGGCACTCGGGTGGGGACAGGGATGGTTCAGGAGCTGGGCAAGGGGAGGGGAGGAGGTTGCTGCTGCCGCCAGCACCACCATCACCAACAGTACCCGCAGCTCCAGCGGGCACCCGGCCTGCCCATGGCCGGCAGGAGCCTGTCCGATGACTCTCTCTCTGACCAGGTCCCCCGTCCTCAGCAGGACCTTGGTGTCATAGAATCATATAAACATAGAAAATAGGTGCAGGTGGAGGCCGTTAGGCCCTTCAAGCCAGCACCACCATATATTGTGATCATGGCTGATCGTCCCCTATCAATAACCCGTGCCTGCCTTCTCCCCATATCCCTCCATGACTCCACTAGCCCCTAGAGCTCTATCTAACTCTCTCTTAAATCCATCCAGTGATGGCCTCCACTGCCCTCTGTGGCAGGGAATTCCATAAATTCATAACTCTCTGGGTGAAAAAGTTTGTTCTCACCTCAGTCTTAAATGACCTCCCCTTTATTCTAAGACTGTGGCCCCTGGTTCTGGACACGCCCAACATTGGGAACATTTTTCCTGCATCTAACTTGTCCAGTCCTTTCATAATTTTATATGTCTCTATAAGATCCCCCCTCATCCTTCTAAACTCCAGTGAATACAAGCCTAGTCTTTTCAATCTTTCCTCATATGACAGTCCTGCCATCCCAGGGATCAATCTCGTGAACCTACGCTGCACTGCCTCAATCACAAGTATGTCCTTCCTCAAATTAGGAGACCAAAATGTACACAATACTCCAGATGTGGTTTCACCAGAACCCTATACAACTGCAGAAGAACCTCTTCTGTACTGAAATCCTCTTGTTATGAAGGCCAACATTCCATTAGCTTTCTTCACTGCCTGCTGTACCTGCACGCCAACTTTCAGTGACCGGTGTACAAGGACGCCCAGGTCTCGCTGCACCTCCCCCTTACCTAACCTAACCCCATTGAGATAATAATCTGCCCCTTGTTTTTGCCGCCAAAGTGGATAACCTCACATTTATCTATATTACACTGCATCTGCCACGCATCTGCCCACTCACTCAACCTGTCCAGGTCACCCTGCAACCTCCTAACAGCCTCTTCACAGTTCACACTGCCACCCAGCTTTGTGTCATCCGCAAACTTGCTAGTGTTGCCCCTAATTCCCTCTTCCAAATCATTAATATATATGGTAAACAGTTGCGGCCCCAACACCGAGCCTTGTGGCACTCCACTCGCCACTGCCTGCCATTCTGAAAAGGACCCGTTCACACTCCTACTCTTTGCTTCCGGTCTGCCAACCAATTTTCTATCAACACACTACCTCCAATACCATGTGCTCTCATTTTAGTCACCAGTCTCCCTGCGGGACCTTATCAAAGGCTTTCTGAAAGTCCAGATACACTACATCCACTGGCACCCCTTCATCCAGTTTACATGTCACATCCTCAAAAAATTCCAGAAGATTAGTCAAGCATAATTTCCCTTTCATAACTCCATGTTGACTTGGACTAATCTTTTACTGCTTTCCAAAGACCCCATTATTACCTCTTTAATAATTGACTCCAGCATCTTTCCCACCACCGAAGTCAGGCTAACTGGTCTGTAATTCCCCGTTTTCTCCCTCGCTCCTTTCTTGAACAGTGGGATAACATTAGCTATCCTCCAATCCACAGGAACTGATCCTGAATCTATTGAACATTGGAAAATGATCACCAATGCGTCCACTATTTTAGAGCCACCTCCCTGAGGCCCCTGGGATGCAGACCACCAGGCCCAAGGGATTTATCATCCTTCAGTCCCATTAGCTTACCCAATACTATTTCTCACCTAATGACCTGTGCGGACCAACTGGCTGGAGTTTTTACGGACATTTTCAACCTCTCACTTCTGAGGTCTGAGGTCCCCACCTGCTTTAAAAGGGCATCAATTATACCAGTGCCCAAGAAGAGTAAGGTGACGCGCCTCAATGACTATCGACCAGTGGCACTAACGCCTGTGGTGATGAAGTGCTTTGAGATGCTGATCACGGAGCAAATCAACTCCTACCTCGACAAAAACCTGGACCCAGTGCAGTTCGCTTACCGCCACAACAGATCAACGGTGGATGCGATCTCGCTGGCCCTCCACTCCGCTCTGGACCACTTAGACACCAAAAACTGATATGTCAGGCTGTTATTCATCGATTACAGCTCGGCATTTAACAGAATCATCCCCTCCAAGCTGGTTGCCAAACTCGCAGAACTGGGTCTCTGCGCATCCCTCTGCAATTGGATCCTCGACTTCCTCATTCACAGACCACAGTCTGTTCGTATTGGTGAAAATGTGTCAGCCTCGATAACAATTAGCACGGGAGCACCTCAAGGCTGCGTGCTCAGCCCCCTGCTGTACTCACTCTATACTCATGACTGCGTAGCTGACGACACCACTGTTGTGGGAGGTATCACTGATGGGGATGAGTCAGAGTATAGAAGAGAGATCGAGCAACTGTCCATATGGTGCCAGCACAATAACCTGGCCCTCAACACCAGCAAAACCAAGGAACTGATTGTGGACTTTGGAAGGAGTAGGATGGGGACCCACAGTCCCGTTTATATCAACGGGTCGATGGTTGAAAGGGTCAAGAGCTTCAAATTCCTGGACGTGCACATCTCTGAAGATCTTTCCTGGTCCGAGAACACTAATCAAGAAATCACATCAGCGCCTCTACTTCCTGAGAAGATTACGGAGAGTCGGTTTGTCAAGGAGGACTCTCTCTACGTCTACAGGTGCACAGTAGAGAGCATGCTGACCGGTAGCATCGTGGCTTGGTTTGGCAACTTGAGCGCCCTGGAGCGGAAAAGACTACAAAAAGTAGTAAACGCTGCCCAGTCCATCATCGGCTCTGACCTTCCTTCGATCGAGGGGATTTACCGCAGTCGCTGCCTCAAAAAGGCTGGCAGTATCATCAAACACCCACACCATCTACCTGCTACCTTCAGGTAGAAGGTACAGGAGCCTGAAGACTGCAACAACCAGGTTCAGAAATAGCTGCTTCCCCACAGCCATCAGGCTATTAAACCTGGCTCGGACAAAACTCTGATTATTAATAAAGCATTATCTGTTATTTTCACTTCATCAGTTTATTTATTCATGTGTGTATATATTTATATTATAGTATATGGACACACTGATCTGTTTTGTAGTAAATGCCTACTATGTTCTGTGTGCTGAAGCAAAGCAAGAATTTCATTGTCCCATCAGGGACACATGACAATGAACTCACTTGAACTTGAAATACATAGAACAATGAACAGTACAGCGAAGCAACAGGCTTTTCAGCCTACTATGTCCATCCTGCAAATATAAATGTAATTTCCGCTGTTTGCATGTGATCCATGTACATCCAACCCCTCCATACTCATATGCCTATCTAACAGCTTAATTAATGCCACTATCATATCGTCTTCCACCACCTCTCCTGGCTATTCATTTCAGGCAACTGCCACTCTGTTACAAAACCTGGCATGCACTTTTCCCTTCTGGCCTTAGAGCTATGCCGTCTAGTAATTACCATTTCCACCCAGGGATAAAACTTCTAACTGTTTTTCCTGTTTATAACTGTTTATTAAACAGTCAATTTTATAAACTGGTCACCACTCAGCCTCTGACACTCCAGAGAAAGCAATCCAAGTTTATTCAACATCGCCTTGTGACTATTGCTTCCTGGTAAAAAAAACTCTTCTGCACCCTCTCTAATTCCACTACATCTTTGCAAAAACCGGGCGACCAAAACTACACACAACACTCCAAGTTTTATTAAACAGCAACATGTAGCCAAAGTTATATAAAGTGGCAACTTACTCACTCCTTTGTGCTGGATCGGGGTGGTGCTCAACATGTTATATAAGTGAGTTTGGTGTTCCGAAAAACTCAAGGAATCATGGGATTTGTCAAAGTTTCACTCGCTATAAAGAAAAAGCGAACTAAGCGTTGACTGTATAAACTGTGTATAAATTCTTATCTTTATTCATGATTTATGTGTAAAAATATCTTTAATCTGAGGAACAGGGGTACCAGGTAGCAGGAGAGCGTGATGTAACAGCAAGAGAGAGGGGTGGTGGGGGGTGGGAGAGACCGGACCGGCGGAAAGACATTCTTGGCAGTTGCACACACACAGACCCGCGCCTCATCCGCAGCCATGATTGAGTCCAGGTCCCCGGCACCGCGAGCGCTGCTGAACGTCCACTGGACTGCCACTTGCTGCAAGTCCAGGGCAGCCACCACCCCGTCACGTCACAGCCACCCCAGACAGGGACGGGACACCCGGGAGGGGACGGGGACGGCCCAGCAGCAACTCAATAGCGCCCGCAGCACCGGAGACCCAGGCCCGACTCGGACCAGGAATGAAACGCCGGCCTGCACACAATGTAGCACCACAGCTGCCGGCAATGTTTCTCGCGAGTGACCTATGACCTTGGCATGCACAGTCAGAATACCGAACTTGCTTATTACCCCAACCCATTTAAAATGAATGAATAGAAATTGATTCAGGCCATAAGCATTTCCCTTATTATGGAAATAAGCCTTTCTTAAAAAAAAACATTTTATGGAACGGGGAGTGATTATACTCACTGATCTGTTTGACTATATAATGGTTGTTCTAAGACATGTTTATAAATACTCAGAACACCCCACCTCAGGGATAGAGATTTGGACGACAGTTGTTTTTTTGAACGGGAATCTGCTAACGTTCACATAAAACAGATTGTGCAGCTACATGTTCCCACAGAGTGCATGTTAACACAGACTCCAGCCCCCATGACTTCATCCTATTTAACGTTCTGCCTATGCACATACTAAATTCTCAAACAAAGCAAGACTGCCAGATATTTGCCCATCTTCACGTCTCTGCTCTTCAGCTCTGGTCTGCTGAACTTTCCAGACTTCTCTCCGATGTTTGCCCTCAGCTGCCCTTGCACCTCCCGATTAAATGTTTAAAAACCATCAGCGGCCTCCTATTATGGCATTTCGGATCAAGAAAGTGTTCAATAAATGATAGCCATCCTTTAGGATTAACACAGATACAAAATACTGGAATAACTCAACGGGACAGGCAGCATCCCTGGAGAGAAGGAATGGGTGACATTTCGGGTCGAGGCCCTTCTTCAGAGATGCTGCCTGTCCCGCTGAGTTACTCCGGCATTTTGTGTCTATATTCGGTTTAAACCGAATTGCATCTGCAGTTCCTCGGGGACCAGTCTGAAGAAGGGTCTCGACTCGAAGCGTCACCTATTCCTTCTCTCCAGAGATACTGCCTGTCCCGCTGAGTTGCTCCAGCATTTCGTGTCTGTCTGCAGTTCCTTCCTACACTTTAAGATTGACAATTGAGTTTAATGCATTATATTGGACACAGATGGAAACAATAAATATTAACAGGTTTAATGGATATTAAGTCAACAAGTGCTGTACAGCACACAAAGTGATTGTGGGTTTGAAGTTCAACTCTCCTAGGAAATGAATGATTAGCTGTCTGAGCCAGGGAATGTGCAAGTTCCAAAATGATTAGTGGCCTGCAAAAAACACATCAGGCATCCAAAAAAACAGTTCAATTATTCCACCAGCTGCCCAACATTCAGTTATATTGTTTGCAGAAAGCCATTAATTGTCTGGAAGAAAACTGGCCATAGAAAGCGAACTAAATTCCCTTTCACTTTATTTCCAATGCAGTCTCATGAGGAATACAAAGATACCTGCAGGACACAAATTTACATTAAAAAACACACACATCTTGATTAGAGTCGTCGAGTCAGAGTCATATAATGTGGAAACTAGCCCTTTGGCCCAACGAGCCCATGCCGGCCTAAAATGCCCCACTTGCGCTAGTCCTACCAGCCTGTGTTTGGTCCATATCCCTCTAAATCTTAAGGAAGGAACTGCAGATGCTGGTTTAAACTGAAGAATGACACAAAGTACTGGAGTATCTCAGCGGGACAGGCAGCATCTCTGGAGAGAAGGAATGAGAGAGACGTTTCGGGAAGTTGGGTCTCGGCCCGAAACGTCACCCATTCCTTCAATCCAGAGATCCTGCCTGTCCCGCTGAGTTACTCCAGTATTTTGAGTCTATCTTCCTTCTAAATCTTTCATATCCATGTACCTGTCCAAATGTATTTTAAATGTTGTTATGGTACATGATCCAACTACTTTTTCTGACAGCTCATTCTATATACCCACCACCTCTGCTTGAAAGCAAACTTTATTAATTTAGATTTTTTACTTTAGGTTTGAAATACAGTCCGGAAACAGGCCCTTCACCGTATCAAAATGCTCACTGCATTTCGCCTGGCCTTTTCAATTTATAAAATTTCACTTCACAAAATGCTTTATGAGAACGCAACACTTTTGTAACTCAATGAATGGTTGCTCTTGGAAAGAGTGCTGAAGTAGATGTGAAATCTGGCTCAGAGTGGATGTATTCAATTGAATCTCCAGAAGCTAACTTACCAGGGTACTTTGAAACACCACCTACCCATTGACTCAAGCCTCTTGAAACTTTTAACATCAGATTAGTAATAAACCCTGAACATAAAGTGTACAGTTAAAACTTCAGTTTGAAATTGACTTTTGGAAAGTTACAAGTACACTGCAAGAATGGGTGAGCAACAATCAAAGAACAGTCAGTGATTTACAGAGAGGAGTTCTTAACAGCTAACAATGATACAGTTGTTATTTTAAGTGAACTCATTGTAACCTCTGTCCATACTGCGGTAACTGGCATTTGAATCGATTTGCTTCACTGCCCCCTATTCATCTCTACAAATAATGCAGGACAATGACTTGCTGGAATTCCTTACAAGGTGACTCACAGGTACAAAGCATAGAAACAAATTAATAACATATGTTAAAACACTGTCTAAAATCAACTATGTGATATCTATATATAAGCTCTGATATTGCTATCTTCCACTGACAAGCGAGCCGTAATGCATCAGGATCAGCGTTCGCGTGGGGGGGGGGGGGGGGGGGGGGGGGGGGGGGTGCCACTAGCGCAGGCTCGCAACGGGAGGCCTGGTCCCACAAAGCAATATTGCACCACTCACCCATAGCCCCCAACTGAGATCAATGTGAACGCTACCTCTACCTCTTCCTCTTCAGTCCCCTATTCACCTCCTCCATTATCCTCACTACCCCCCCCACCCTCCACCAACCCTCCTATGCTTCCTCCCCTCACCCCCTCCCTCCCCTCCTCTCCTCTCTCTTCTCCATCCCCTCCTCCATTACCTGGCAGATGGGGTGAGATGGCTCTGCTGGTAAGGAATGAAATGCAATCCTTGGCAAGGAATGACATAGGATCAGAAGGTATAGAATCAATGTGGGTAGAGTTAGGAAACTACAAGGGTAAAAATGACCCAATGGGAGTTATATGTAGCCGTGATGTAGGGTAAGTGGGGGAGGTGAGGAGGGAGGGTTGGTGGAGGAGGGGGGGGAAGGAGTGACTGAGGGTAGGGGAAAGAAGAGGAAGGGAGAGGTGAGGGAGGGAGTGGCGGAGGGGAGGAGGACAGGGGAAAGAAAAGGAAGCTGAAGATGAGGGGGAGGGAGTGCTGGGGGATGGGGGGAATGGAGGAGGATAGTAGGAAGAGGGATAGCGAGGTAATGAAAATATTAAATACAAAGTTATTAACTTTAACTTCACTTCTGCCGTTAGTGCAGGCCCGTCAGCCGATCATGCGCAGTTGGGGGCTGTGGCTCAATGGTGGAATATTGCATTGGGGGACCAGGCATCCCATGTGACAGGGACCCAACGGGTCCCACTTAGCTTAGTGTTATCTATTAGACAAACATTTGCAGAAAGAAACTAAATAATAATACAATGTGCAGCAAGAAACTGCATTAATGGGAATTATTTATTTCCCCTATCGAGGAAGTTTACTTGATCAAGTCACCAGAACCAGACAAGAGAGCTCGGATTTTCCAAAGCTAACTCATGTGGTTGTTCAGCCCTGGAACTCAATAACATTAATTAGCACCCATCCCAACTCTTCCGTCATCCAATCCCCTCACAGCTTCATGCCTGGAGTCCCTCAGCACGAATCAAGTCCTGAATTTCATCTGGATTTCCTTAACTAAGGAGCCTTGTCGAGACATTGAAGCCAATCCCAAAGGGAGCATTTGAATGCTATTCCAATCAGGAATAGCTATTTGTTCTGGATGAATCTGTGACGACACCTCACAGCTCCAGCAATCCAGGTTGAACCTCAGCCTCCGGTGCTGCCCATGAGGATGTGATGGAAGGTTACATTGGTCACTGTAAATTGCACAAAGTGTGTAAGTGAGTGGAAGAATTTAGGGCAAGTTGATAGGAATGCGGGGAGAATATAATCACACTTGTAGGAGCTCCTGAGGCTGCACATTGAAACATCATCCAAGTGGTCTGCAAGGAATGTATTCAAGAGAGTGTTAGATATAGCTCTTAGGGCTAATGGAATCGAGGGATATGGGGAGAAAGCAGGAATGGGGTACTGATTTTGGATGATCAGTCATGCTCATATTGAATGGCGGTGCATGGCTCGAAGGGTCGAATGGCCTACTCCTGCACCTATTTTCTATGTTTCTATGTTTTCTCTATGGTCCAAGATCCTTAACAACAACTCAAAATGGCGCCACATGGCGAACTCACAAGCAGACGTGTTTGTTTAAATATCGTGAATTTACATAATTTTAACATGAAAGTGTCACGTGTAACATATTCTGGGTTCAACGAGGTTTCAATCAAGTAGTGCCAAACAACAAAGTTATGTGATTAACCTCAGCACCCTAGAAATTCTATGATTATGCCCCAATTAAAACCAATTACACATTGAATCAGCCTGAACCTTCCATAACAACGGCAACACTAGGAACCATTGATGAGTGAAGTATTGCTTCTGCCTGTCTTGATGTCAGGACAATTCACATCAACCATTGTCTAACTCTTTTCAGAATCCTTGGTATTTCATTTCCTTCACACTATTCCCATAACTCGGATACCTCACGGATGTGACAAAGCCCAACTACTTTAGAAATTGGGTGCAAAAATGAATAACTTTTAAAATGGTATAGAACTATAAAGACCACTGCTCTTTGAAGCTAAATAATCAGAGTATGCTAACGTTGATCTTTGTTCTGTTCGAGGATGGTGTTCAAACACTAATTGTTCAGGAATTTGTGGAACTTCTCAGTCTGGGCATGGATTTTACTCGTGTATGTGATAAGATGACAGCCATACGTGGCCGTGCCTATCAGTGGACTGCTCAGTGTGAAGCAGGTTGTGAAATGAATCGGCTGACATCTTGGGCCTTTTCATTCATGCTGTGAAACCTTGTGCTAACGAGGTGAAAAATCTGTCCAAGCAGCGACTTGAAAAATCACTCCTGCTACGCCAGTTCAGCCAAGGCAGGGCCAAACTTGTACAGATGCCTCCACAAGTGAGGGGACACTTCAACCATCCCTCCCACCCCTATCCTCAGAGGCAAGAGTGAGGGTAGGGAGTTAAATTCTAAATAAAAACACACCATCACCACATTTATTTCCAACTTAACCGGGGTGAGTCTGGTGAGAACCTGCACTCACGGGATGAATCCGTCACGTTTGAGGGAGTGTTAGTAGGCCTGTGTCTTCATGACTCTGCCTGTGGGATTGGAAGTGTTTTATTTGAACAGTGAGCTACCAACCCAAGCTCCACTCCACAAAATTCTGAGCACGATCTACCTTGTGATCAAGCAAATCCCCAATGCCTCCCCTCTCCCTCATCGCCTCCCTCCTAAATTCCTGGCCAGGCCTCTGTCCTGCAGGTTCCTCCATAGGTCTGGCTGGCAGCCAGCCAGGAAAAAGAATACAATGATTAAAAATTAGATACAACTGTTAAATTGGGCAGGACTTACAAGGTCTCAATGATCACAATTAACTTTGGGCAAGGTTAGGGCTGAAGAACACAAAACACTCTGATTAAAATGTAAGATGGACACAAAGTGCTAGGGTAACTCAGCGGGACAGGCAGCATCTCTGGAGAGAAGGAATGGGTGACAGTTCGGGTCAAGACCGTTCTTTTTATAACATGCGCTCGTTCACTGCTATTTCAAGTGTTGTGTTAGCTTCTCAGGGAAGGCACCACACAGCTATCTGAGACCTCATGGATGTAGCCCGCCCTGGATCCCAATGAAGTTTCAGCCATTGGCAATAAACTGGTCCCAATTGGATGTAGAATATAGAGCATAGAACAGTACCACACAGGAGATAGACACGAAAAGATGGAGTAACTCAGCGGGTCAGACAGGATCTCTGGAGAAAAGGAATAGGTGACGTTTCGGGTCGAGACCCTTCTTCACACCCGTCCCGGGTGACCTGGTCTTGACCTGAAACATCACCTATTCCATTTCTCCAGAGATGCTGTCTGACCCGCTGAGTTACTCCAGCATTTTGTGTCTATCTTCGATTTAAACCAGCATCTGCAGTTCCTTCCTACACACTGGTTAAAATGCAAGTCTTTCTGTTTATATAATCGGACTGGATGGAGATGGAGGAATTCCTCTGGTGACTCAAGTCTTGCCAGTTTTGGTCTTGGTATTGGCTAATTATTAGGAACAAACAGCAGAAAATACTGCAAACACTCCACAGGTCCGACAGCATCTGTGGAAGGTGAATGTCAATTTCAGATTGGAACTCTTTGCCAGAACATATCTGAAACACAAAAAACTGGAGTAACTCAACGGGACAGGCAGCATCTCTGGAGAGAAGGAATGGCTGATGTTTAGGGTCGAGACCCTTCATCAGACAAAAACGGTGACTGTTTATCTTTCCATGGCTGCCTAACCTACTGAATATTCCTATCAATTCCTGTTTTAATTTAGAATTCTGGCATCCTCAGATCGCTGCTGGCAAGTTCATTTCACTGCACCTTATTATGTATGTGATGAATAAATCTGGCCACTGTCTATTGACTATTTTGTTTTAGTTTCAATGTTAGCAGTGGTCATTGAGGAAGAAACATACATTAGGGATGTAAGGCACCTGCAGGCCTTATTTCCAATATTTCGTTCTCATTCTGGGGTGAGATAGTGACCATGGACTTGCCTCATGCTTCATTACGGAAGCTAAGGTCTCTTTGTATCATGTCTTGAATTCATTTTATGCATCCTTCATTCTCCACTTTGTCATCTCAGCACCCCTCTCCCCCTTCCCTCTTTCCAACATTTAGCCTACAATAATAATGTATAGAAGCTGAGACTCGATAGATCAAAAGTAATTCATCCTTTTGAAGTTGCTGTCATGAACCCCGAGACAAATTGTCTGTCACATAGACTGTGAGTGGCAACAGGAGAGAACAAACAGCGTGGAGACAAGAGACAGCAAATATCGGGCAGTGCAATTAATCAAAGGCAGGAAGTTATTCTGAAGCAAACATTCACATTAAAGCTAAAGAAGAGTCTCGACCAGAAACGTCACCCACTCCTTCTCTCCAGAGATGCTGTGTCCCACTGAATTATCCCAGCATTTTGTGTCTACCTTCACATTAAGGCTCGAAGGGCCTACTCCTGCACCTACTGCCTATTATGTACACTCAGGAAGGGAGAGGGAGCTTTGATACACTTACTGGAGCCAATGCTATTTCTTGAGCAAAACATGAAGTGCTGGAGCAACTCAGTGGGTCAGGCAGCATCGTTGGAGGACATGGATAAGCAATGTTTATGTCCGGAGAGTATGGGTAAGCTATGTTTCGGGTCAGGATCATTCTGGTTAGGAGCTTTCTATAGACTTGTTTCTCTCAATATTATTCCTGTGTGGTTTGTTTCTCACACAGAGAGTGGTAGGAGCCTGGAATGCACAGCCAGCAGAGGTGGAAAAAGCAGATACTACAACAATGTTTAAGAGGCATTTAAACACATGAGCTGGCAGGGTATAGAAGGATACAGATGATATTTGAGCAGATGAGACTAGATTCACATCATGGCCACATAAACGTGGTGGGCTGAAGGGCCTATGCCTGTGCTGTACTGTGTAGGTAGGAACTGCAGATGCTGTTTTTAATCGAAGATAGACACAAAAAGCTGGAGTAACTCAGCGGGTCAAACAGCATCTATGGAGAAACGGAATAGGTGATGTTTCAGGTCAAGACCAGGTCACCCGGGACGGGTGTGAAGAAGGGTCTTGACCCGAAACGTCACCTATTCCTTTTCTCCAGAGATCCTGTCTGACCCGCTGAGTTACTCCATCTTTTCGTGTCTATCTCCTGTGTGGTACTGTTCTATGCTCTATATTCTACATCCAATTGGGACCAGTTTATTGCCAATGGCTGAAACTTCATTGGGATCCAGGGTGGGCTACATCCATGAGGTCTCAGATAGCTGTGTGGTGTCTTCCCTGAGAAGCTAACACAACACTTGAAATAGCAGTGAACGAGCGCATGTTATAAAATCTTGCATTCACATCCGTGCTTTTTATTTGTTTAATATTTTTATTAGAAGCATTGCATATTATCTAATGTACAACAGCACTTCAAATACAAATCAGTCTTATCACAAATGTTGTACAGATATTACGGGATAATTTATATATGCTACTGTTTTTGATTTTTTTTGGGGAGGTAAGGGAGTGAAAAAAAAAGGAAAAGTAGAAATCAGTAATCAAGACGTTGTGATTA
The DNA here is from genome assembly GCA_035221665.1 of Okamejei kenojei. Classification (NCBI taxonomy): domain Eukaryota; kingdom Metazoa; phylum Chordata; class Chondrichthyes; order Rajiformes; family Rajidae; genus Okamejei; species Okamejei kenojei. The sequence goes on from CM069153.1 coordinate 10,348,570, forward strand.
AATAATAATGATTATATAATAAAAAAATGAACAGTAAAGAAGAAAAGATAAACAAGAAAAAATAAATAAATAAAATTAAAACAATTATTATATAATTAAAAATTAAATAGAGGAATCTTTACATTGACTGGAACAGTTTCATATAACAACATCTCTTGAGACATGTATACAGATCCCAATACTTTTTTCATCTAATCCTACACCAGGGTACTTATTGAGTTACAGTGCTGAGCTCAGATACCCCTTAATCAATGAATGGAGACCATATTTGTTCAAAAAGTTCATATTTATCCATTAGGACAAACCTAATTCTCTCCAAATGCAACGTCTCCGACATTTCCACAGTCCACATTTTGATTGTGGGGGATAATGTTCCCTTCCGGAATTTTAATATTAATTTTTTTCCAATTATCAAACAGTAATCAAAAAAAATTCTTTGACTTACTGTTAATATTAAGCTTGAGTCAGGGACTCCTAATATTATTAACTTTAGATCAGGGTCCAATTTAGTTTTAAGAACCACAGAGATGATTCCAAAAATATCAGCCCAATAACTATTAAGTTTTATGCATGTTACAAAACTATGCGTTAAGTTGGCTTCTAAATTCTGACATTTATCGCAAATAGAAGAAATGTTAGGAAAAATTCTATTTAATTTTGTTTTTGAATAGTGTAATCTATGTATTACTTTAAATTGTACCAAAGTATGTCTGGCATTTAATGAGCATCAGTGTATGCGTTGTAAACTTTCTTCCCAACTGTCTTTCATTATAGATAGACCTGTTTCATTTTCCCCATACCTGTCGGTATGATTCTGTTGTTGGGACTTCCCTATCCAAATGAGCATTATATATTGACGCTATTAATTTTTCTGTATTTGGGTGCTTGTTAAGCCACTCATCCAATAATCCTGGCTCTCTATTCTTATAGTCTTGCATGTTTGACTTGATATAGTCTCTAATTTGTAAATACCTGAACAAGTTATTTGGGTGTAATCCATAGATATCTTTTAATTCTCGAAATGATAGAAATTTTCCTTTCCTGTAAAGATGTTCTATCCTTATAATTCCTACATTTTTCCAATGTCTAAACCCCTTATCCAATATAGAAGGTTTAAATAAAGGATTATTCATAATTGGTAAACAGAGTGACATATTATCCAGATGTAAAGTCTTAACTATTTGTTTCCAAGTTCGTATATTGCTATAAATTATAGGGTTATCCCCGTAAGTTTTTTTTTGTACTTCACTTGGAACAAGAAGAATCGAACTTATATCAAATGGTAAACAGTCTTCCATTTCCATCTTTAGCCAAGCTGGTTCCTGGTCCATTTTTACCAGCCAAAAATTCATATTCTTAATCTGAACCGACCAAAAATAATATAAAAAATTAGGTAACGCTAATCCTGCATTTATCTTGGATTTACATGAATGTTTTTTACTTATTCTGTGATTTTTATAATCCCAAATAAAGCTGTTAATAATAGAATCGATTTTTTTGAAACAACATTTTGGGTGATACAAAGGGATAGCTTTAAATAAAAATAAAAATTGTGGTAAAAAGACCATTTTTATAGCATTTATTCTGCCAATCATTGATATTGGTAGCGTTTTCCAGTATAAAATATTCTTTTTTAGTTTATCCAATAACTGAGGGTAATTTAATTTGAATAATAGATTATAAGATTTAGATACATTAATTCCTAGATATTTAAATTTATCCATAACTATTTTAAACGGAAATTGTTGTAATATGTTTACTTTTATTCCAGTTATAGGCATGATTTCACTTTTATTCCAAATAATTCTATATCCTGAAAATGTACCGAACTTATTTATAATGTTAAGTAGGTTAGGAATAATGATCTCCGGTTTTGTGATATATATTAAAACATCGTCTGCATATAACGATATTTTATTCATCGTGGTATTAGTATTGTATCCATATATTTCTGGATCACATCCGTGCTTTTTATATCTCTTTTAGAATGGCCTAAATACATCCAAAAAAGTCCTGCAGGTACAATTGCAATTTGTCAGCATGACATTCCCAATGGTCAATGAGATAATTATCAGATCACGGTTTTAGAAATGTTGAGCAAGTGATATTGCTGCTAGTAGATTCAGAGTAATTCACCATGGAAACAGGCCTCTTGGCTCATCAAACTCTTGCTGACGAGGCTAGATCATCAAGTAATTCTTTTTTTTAAATTCCATTTTGTTCTCCACACCATCCTATCATCTACAGTGGCTTGCAAAAGTATTCATACCCCTTGAATTTTTCCACATTTTGTCATGTTACAACCACAAACGTAAATGTATTTTATTAGGATTTTATGTGATAGACCAAGACAAAGTGGCGCATAAATGGACAAAGTGGAAGGAAAATGATACATGGTTTTCAAATTTTTTTACAAATAAAAAACTGAAAAGTGTGGCGTGCAAAAGTATTCAGCCCCCTTTACTCTGATACCCCTAAATTAAATCCAGTGCAACCAATTGCCTTCAGAAGTCACCTAATTAGTAAGTAGAGTCCACTTGTGTGTAATCTAATCTCAGTATAAATACAGCTGTTCTGTGAAGGCCTCAGAGGTTTGTTAGAGAACATTAGTGAACAAACAATGTTCCTTGGGCATCATGAAGCCCAAGGAACACACCAGACAGGTCAGGGATAAAGTTGTGGAGACGTTTAAAGCAGGGTTAGGTTATAAAAAAATATCCCAAGCTTTGAACATCTCACGGAGCACTGTTCAATCCATCATCCGAAAATGGAAAGAGTATGGCACAACTGCAAACCTACCAAGACATGGCCGTCCACCTAAACTGACAGGCCGGGCAAGGAGAGCATTGATCAGAGAAGCAGCCAAGAGGCCTATGGTAACTCTGGAGGAGCTGCAGAGATCCACAGCTCAGGTGGGAGATTCTGTCCACAGGACAACTATTAGTCGTGCACTCCACAAATCGGGCCTTTATGGAAGAGTGGCAAGAAGAAAGCCATTGTTGAAACAAAGCCATAAGAAATCCCGTTTGCAGTTTGCCACAAGCCATGTGGGGGACACAGCAAACATGTGGAGGAAGGTGCTCTGGTCTGATGAGACCCAAATTGAAGTTTTTGGCATAAATGCAAAACGCTATGTGTGGTGGAAAACTAACACTGCACATCACCCTGAACACACCATCCCCACTGTGAAACATGGTGGTGGCAGCATCATGCTGTGGGGATGCTTTTCTTCAGCAGGGACAGGGAAGCTGGTCAGAGTTAATGGGAAGATGGATGGGAAGATGGATGGAGCCAAATACAGGGCAATCTTGGAAGAAAACCTGTTAGAGTCTGCAAAAGACTTGAGACTGGGGCGGAGGTTCACCTTCCAGCAGGACAACAACCCTAAACATACAGCCAGAGCTACAATGGAATGGTTTAGATCAAAGCATATTCATGTGTTAGAATGGCCCAGTCAAAGTCCAGACCTAAATCCAATTGAGAATCTCTGGCAAGACTTGAAAATTGCTGTTCACAGACGCTCTCCATCCAATCCGACTGAGCTTGAACTATTTTGCAAAGAAGAATGGGCAAAAATTTCAGTCCCTAGATGTGCAAAGCTGGTAGAGACATACCCCAAAAGACTTGCAGCTGTAATTGCAGCGAAAGGTGGTTCTACAAAGTATTGACTCAGGGGGGCTGAATACTTCTGCACGCCACACTTTTCAGTTTTTTATTTGTAATAAAATTTGGAAACCATGTATCATTTTCCTTCCACTTCACAATTATGCACCACTTTGTGTTGGTCTATCACATAAAATCCCAATAAAATACATTTACGTTTGTGGTTGTAACGTGACAAAATGTGGAAAAGTTCAAGGGGTATGAATACTTTTGCAAGCCACTGTAACTGGAACCCCCTCCTCCCCAAACCCATGCGGTCACAGGGAGAACATACAAACTCTGCACAGACATCACCCATAGTCAGGATCGAACATGGTCTCTGGCCCTATGAGGCTCACCACCACTATGCCACCCTAATGGTTCCAACAATGTATCTGCCAGCACTGCAATAGGGCAGTAAGCACACAAACATTAGGGACAATTTACAGTGGCAACAACCTTTTATGACCCTGTCCCACTTACATGTCCTGGGCACGCAAATTATGCGACCTCGTCATCGCGTTGAGGTGCACGGGCATCATGTGGCCACACGGGGCCGGTCCCACTGAGACGAGTGGAGGGGTATGGAGTTGTGTGCGGCATCCCGAAATTTTGTAGTGAACAAAATCTTTGCGCGCCACCGGCCTGTCGCGTAACTGACAGCCAAAGTGGGACAGGCCCAAGTCCCTGGCGCGACGCAACGTCTGACCTCCAACAGCAGCAGAAGCAGGCAAACGATCGCCAAACCCGGCCTGGGACTCACGGCCGTTGCTGACCGGATCCGCCCCCACTTCTACTCAGCAGGACTGGCCCCATCTCTGGAGAGAAGGAAGGGATGACGTTTCGGGTCAAGACCCTTCTTTCAGACTGAAGAAGGGTCTCGACCCGAAACATCACCCATTCCTTCTCTCCAGAGATGCTGCCGGTCCCCGCTGAGTTACTCCTGCATTTTGTGTCCATCTTCAAATGACATCACACGCTCCAGAATGCTGTGCGGACGCACGAAGTCGCGCGCGACCTTCGCGGGACCGTCGAGCATCAACGCGACCACGAGGTCGCGTAATTAGCGTGCCAAGGACACGTACGTGGCACAGGGGCTTAAGGCTGCACATCTTTGGGAACTGGGAGGAAACCAGACCATCCAGAGAAAACCCATGCAGTCACAGGGAGAACGTGTGTAGCTAGCGAGCAGCGGAAGTTAGTATTGAACCTGGGTCACTGGAGATGGGACAGCAGTTCTGCTCGTGGTGACACAGATTCTCTTCAAAGTGATGATGAATCTCTTCTGGGAACCTAAAGCAACTGATTAAGCTTTGGTTTTGTTTACAGACACAGATACAGCATGGGAACAGGCCCTTTGGCCCACCGGGTCCACAACCACCATCGATCACTAGTTCCATGTTATCCCAGTTTCACATCATGCACACTAGGCACGATTTACAGAAACCATTTAACCTGCAAATTTACGCGTCTTTGAAATGGAATAGGAATAGGAATACTTTATTGTCACGTGTGACGAGGCACAGTGAGATTCTTTGCTTGCATACACAATGTGGACAACTAGCAGCCACAAAGTGACAAAGCACGCCGGCTCCCCATTTTGTCCCCCTCCCCCCACCACAGCAGTTCCACCACGCCAGGCCGGGTCCCCCATTGTTCTTCCCCTCGCCACTCACGGTGGTTCTCCACACTCTCATCAACCATCGACCACGGGTCGACCCGCGAGGCATCGCCGCCGCCGCGAGGCTTCACCACCGCCGAGGCCCGATCGTCGCGATGCTTCACCCCCGCTGCCAAGGCCTCACCCCGTCGACGCCCCACCTCACGCCTCCGTGGTGCCGACCTGGGATCCAGCCGTGGGCTCCGTCATGGGGCAGAATCCCTCAGAGTTGCATTGGAGAATAAGCATCTGCTCTCGTAGGTGGAGGGCAATTATTGCTGGGGAGATCAGTGAGAACAACTTTATCCAGTGTGTCTGTCCCGGGGCAGCTTGTGAAGCAGGGTTTACTTTATTTGCTGAGCGTGTACCTATTTCATGTAAATGATTTTGCTGATGAAAAAGGCAACAGGAGGTACCTCTGGGAACACTGGTGCAAATGGCTCATTGAAAATGTGATGGTGTGGGCTGATTTAATGTTGTGATATTATGTTTATGGGCACAAGAATACTTCAAATGATTTGTCCCCTTTTCACAAGGGCACTATTTCTGAAAATTCATTAGGAAATAATCATCATTGATGCACTTAAAAGTGGAACTTGAACCAATTTGGATATTTATTTTAGCATTCAAAATAAAGTTGATGTAATAGCTTTCTCATTTTGAATGGCTCCTATTGCTCCAGAAGTGAAGTTACACTTGTAGTGTTGGACATTTGACTGCCTGATGTATGCAAGGTTCCCCAAAACAGCAGCAGCAAGACCCAGAAGACACTTTACCGGGGTTTACTCAGTGAGACAAATTCCCCCAATCTTCGTGTGCCACCAAGGGCGTTTTAACTCCAATGAAAGTTAGATGACAGATATGCAACATGCAGCTAGTTGAATTGTTCCAATACACAAAGAACACTGAGATTCAATGTACAGCTTCCACACTGAAAAAATGCTCTAATAAACTATGCTCTAATAAACCTCTCTTCTTGCTGGATTAATGTACATGTCTGGTGTGATGCGTGTTTAAATTAACCATGTTAAGGAAATGCTTTTTATAAAGATGTTAAACTTTAGAATGACATCAGATGAACCAAATGTTTGACTCTTCTATAACCTTATTCAAACCCATTTGTTGGAGGTGAAAGGGCATTGCACCAAATACTGTCGTATCCAGTCATATCTATAATTACTTTAAAAGAGTCTTAAGAAGGCAGTTACTTTGAGGAGTCTTTCTGATCTATGACAGGAAATGCTTCCAGCAGGAATTTTCCATCATTATCTTTGAAGCTACAGGCTGGGAGCAGCTGGTGTTAGATGCGTAGCTCACAGAGAGAGAGAGAGGAGTATGCTCTTGGCTGATGAAAAGGAAAAAGAACACAAAAAGTGACCAAGTGACCTATCATCAATGTCGAAGGGTTTCTCTCATAAAACCTTGTTTAAAAACTGTGAGTGCACCAGTAGGAACAGAGGGGGGCATGTGATACGATCTTGTACCAGACACCATTGTTTAGTTTGCGAATGGCTATCTCAAACAAACAACATTCTGTAGCTGTTAGCTGTGTCTCGTCTGAGTGGCAGTATTTTGCAGTACCACCAAAGAAACTCGGAGATTAATATGCTCATACTAAGCTGCTCTTCCTCTCCATTTTAGAGCTTCAAACAAAACGATTATCACCAATTGAAGAGGAAAATAGCCACTTGTTTATTGGTTTCACATCAGCTAAATTAAAAATTAGTGCCGTTATATGCAACAGCACTCTGTATTTGCTCGAATTAAAAGATTAGAATCTACAAAGGCAAGCTTAAGCTAATTTCTTCTGCAGCTCTTGCTCCTGTTATCATATTTAAGAATAGTTCTAACCACATACATTTACATTCAATTGCAAATGTTACTTTTATCATATGATGCAAGTTGAATATACTGTAAATCAGGCATGCAAAATCAAGGTATAATAATGCAACATTAATGTACTAAAGAGTAACGGAGAATTGTGATATTAAGAAAGCTGCAGATTAATAGCCAATGATAAAATGTGTGATATTCTTACTTGTTTTGAAGAAATTGCTTTGAAACCTAAGCCTAATTTAAGAGGAGCACCAAGCCACTATCTACAGCCTGTGTGTGTCACTACTACAACACTTTTCTGCGAATCACCATGAGGTACGAATATTTTGGATTGAATAATTCAATCCATTCAACACCAGGTATCATAAATAAGCTCAAAGCAGTCTTTGGTACATTGCAAAGCCAAAAGGGTGAACCTTGGCCTACAGCAATAACAGCAAAGACCAAGATGGCAGCAACTGCTTAATTATTGTTACACTCAGTTTGCCTTTCCATGATTTCAGAATTCAATAGAATAGCTATACAAAAATGCTAATTTAAGTCTTGTCCATGTTATTACAGTTATGACCCAGGCACAGACATGTTAGCCTTTTGGTGGCTCTGTAGATTTCCAAGGTCTCCCACAATTTGTCAGATGGGTGGGACACAATTGAAAACTGCAGAATGCAAAGTGATTTATGTGGCAAAATAATCAACAGCTCAATGGTATTCAAATGGTACACAATAAATCATAGTCACAACCTAAAACATGAAACTATCAATGCAACAACAACCATGTAAATTTAAACTGTGACTAACTGGATAAAAACCCCACGGGATGAGGCACTCAATGTAGTCTCTCACCCGAGGTTGGCAGATTTAGCAGAAGGTCATAAGTGATAGGCACAGCGTTAGGCCATTCAGCCCATCAAGTCTCCTCCGCCATTCAATCATGGCTGATCTCTCTCTCCCTCCTCACCCCATTCTCCTGCCTTCTCCCCATAACCCCTGACACAAGGCTCAATTCTAATGAAATTTTTCACCTCATACATGCCAGCAGCATCATTCAATTTTGCCTCTCCAAAGTAGTGCCCTGAAAACTGGGCCGATTGCAGTTCAGGCCTGATTTTTTGATCCATGCCATGTCTGGAGTCTGGCACTCAGAGAAAAAAAAAGCCTCTGATGTTAGCTCTTTCATCAACCACTCCAAAGTATTTATGAGCTTTAAATATTTACATCAGTGCTGAAGAACTTCATCCCTTGCCAATTATCACTCATCAACATCTTTATTCACTTTGTGATTCATGACAGCCCCAGCTTTAAACATATACATTAGTCAAATAACTTAATCAAATTCTTGGGAGATAATCCATTTATATCTTGTTTTCAGGACTCGTATACAACAGGAGACATGTGTTTAGATAGGACGGTGACATTGTCATGCTAATCCAAGACTAATCTGTTCAGCCAATGCCATGCCATGTCTGCAGGTAGTACCGGCCTCAAAAAGATTGGCTCCGTCTCTTTTTAAATGAAAAGCAAATAGAACAGCTTACATCAAATGCTTTTAAAAGATTCACTCCATTTTGTATCTGAAGAAGGTACATCACTATACAGCAAGTGATAGATTTAAAATGTGTGGTAAGGAACTAAAGATGCTGGTTTAAACCAAAGATAGACACAAAAAGCTGGAGTAACTCCACGGGTCAGGCACCCTCTTTGGAGTGAATGAATGGGTGACTTTTCGGGTCGAGACCCTTCTTCAGACATTTGAAATGGTCGCCACGTCTACATGTACTCGGTCACCATTTCGCTGAACACATGCTTTCACTCCAGCAAGGCCTACTGATCACCCGGTTGCTAACCATTTTAACCCCCCTTCCCGTTCCCATTCTGACCTTTCTGTCCTGGGCCTCCTCCATTGTCTAAGTGAGGCCACAGACAAAGTGGAGGAACAGCACCTCATATTCCACTTGGGTAGCTTATAACAAAAAGGCATGATCTTTGAATTAGGTAACTAACTTAAACACCCCACCCACTTGTGCCCCACCTGGACACACACCTATTTCTCCCCTCCCTTACACCTACATTCCTTCCTATGCCTTCTATCCTTCTCACACTTTTCCTCTTTTCATCTCTGGCCTTTGACCTAGCATCTGCCTATCAAAAACCCTCTCACCTGTATCCACCCATCATTGTCAGACTGAGGCCAAATGCAAATTGGAAGAACAGCATTTCATAGTTCACTTGGGCAGTTTACAACCCAGTGGTATGAGTATTGATTTCTCTAACTTCAAGTAACACCTGCACCCCGTCTCTCTCCATCCCTCCCCCCCTCAAGTAGCTGTACTAGCTGCAAAGCTGTATTGTTGTCTCAATGTCCGTAACTCATTCTAACCTAGGCCACAACTAACAATGGCCTGATCCCTTTATCATCAATACTTTTTTGCATATTTTTCATTCATTTGTTCTATATCTCTCTACGTCACCGTCTATATCTCTCAGTCCAAAGAAGGGTCTCGACTGGAAACGTCGCCTATTCCTTTTCTCCAGAGATGCTGTCTGTCCCGCTGAGTTACTCCAGCTTTTTGTGTCCACCCATCATTTGCCAGGTTCTGTCCTGCCTCTTCTCTCTCCCATGTTTTCTTACACTCCCCCCCCCCCCCCACCCCCCACCCATCCGCCACCACAGTCAGTCTGAAGAGAAAGCACAGGAGAAACATCAAATACAATGCCACAAATTAAAGGGAAGTGATACAATTGGAGAGACAAATGTTGCAGGCACTTTGGGTCAACCTTCACATTCCAAGGAAGAATCAGCAAAAATAAAAACATAGCACAGCAATGCATTTGCACACAAGTAATTGCAATGCCAGGTACCTCATTGTGCAGGAAAGAACTGCAGATGCTGGTTCAAATCGGAAGATGGACACAAAATGCTGGAGTAGCTCAGCAGAACAGATAGCATCTCTGGAGAGAAGGAATGGTTGACATTTCGGGTCGAGACCCCACAGACTCTCGTTCTTGTTTGGTGTATTACAAAGAGGGGCGTTTCTTTGCAATTGGTCATCCCTCAACACTGATGGTTCGTGCAGGCAGACTTGTTGGGCCCATCTGACTGGTACTGTGACATGGAAATACTCTCCGCATCTTGTTAAAGAAAACACTGTCCACTTGTCCTGCTACCTTTTAGCATCCTTTAAAATACATACAAAGGTTTTGGTTTTCTTCCCAATTTTCACCTTTATCAACCACATGACCAACCTGTGTATAATCCACAAATGTTTATCATGCCCTCTAAATTTAAATCTAAAATATTAATATTTTCAATAAAATCAGAGGACAAAATGCAGAGTCTGGAGGAACCCTACTGACAAAGCTTGCAGCCATTAAATACACCTGCCAATCCTTCATCCTCACTTTCTGCAAGGAGCTAATTGTGAATCCTATTCCCGTTCTTTGTGTCCCATGCGTCTTAGCATCTTAAGCCTTTTAACAACCAACCCCTGGACTTTGTCTAACGCCCTGCTGAAATCCATGTACAATCCTTCATCAATCCTCCATATTGCCTAAAAAAACTATTCAAGTTCATCAGACAACATTCTCCTAATAAATCTATGCTAACTGTCCTCGATTATCCTGGTCTTCTCTATCGTCCCTCAGAAAGGGTTCCAGTGATATGTTTCTTTCTGTAGTTAGACTAGTTGGCCCATGGTTTACTTGACTTATCAATTCCTTCCATTTTAAACAATAAGTACAACACGAACAATTCCACGGCAACATTTATTTGCAAAAATCCATTCAGAAATATGGAGTTGAAAACCAATCCACCAGCCATATTGGAGTTTATCATGGAACGCAGCGGGTCAGGCAATATTTGCGGAGGGAAATGGACTGGCTTTTTCAGATTAGAACCCTTGTAAGAAAAGGACAGTCAGATCAGAAAGGTGTAAAAGCTCTACCATTGGCATTTCTGTGCTAGTTAAATGGATATCCTGCCTACAATGGCTCTTCAATTTTGATGCTGCTAGCAGGGCAGTATGGTAGAGCTGGTGTCTCACAGCGCCAGAGACACAGGTTTGATCCCGATCTCAGGTGCTATCTGTGTGGAGTTTGCATGTTCTACCTGTGATGGCACGGGTTTCCTCCAGGTGCTTCAGCTGAGAGGTTAATTGACTCTATAAAAATAGTTCCTAGCGTGCAGAAAGTGAATGAGAAAGTGGATCTAACATAGAACTAGTGTGAACGGGTGATCGATGGTCAGCGTGGACTCTGTGGGCTGAAGGGCCTGCTTCCATACGGTATCTCTGGAAGAAACTGTCCTGATTCCCACAACATTATTACAATATTTAAACAAATTGCATGTCTGTTTTCTTTGGAATGCTGCAAGTATTTCAGAAAACAAGTCATGAATAATGAATGATAAATAATCACTCACCATTTTTACATTCAATTGCCCATTTTGGAGAACAAAATAAACCCAACATTTTGGTTTACAACACATTGGACATGATTTTCTCACAGCATAATTTACAAATAAGATGAAGAAATATTTAAAGTAGCTTCAGAAAACTGAGACACCAGCTTAATTCCCCAAATTCGGAACCATGTGCAGGATGCTATTTTTCCACTCAGCTGTCTGCAGAGATAAACAACCATCTGTCAGCTCTGTTCTTTCAATGCCATTGCACCCTCAAGCACAATCAGGACATTGCATTTGCGGATGTTTTATTCCTCTTTATCTCCCCGCCGCTCGTTGTTCCTCCCACTAATCTGACTGTTACAATGTACACTGGGCAAACCTGGAACCCCGTCACAACACAAAAATGGTTCCACTAAAAAGGACACCACCATGCTAGTTCAAAAGTACCACAAACCATTCAGAAACATGGAGTTGAATACCAAACCATCAGCCATATTTGAGTGCAAAATGGAACAATGTGAGGCCAGGGAAAATAGCTGGAATAGATCGTGCAAAGTCTCTCACCCTCCATAAGATAATGGCCAGCATGAATGTTGCCTTATTTTTCCTGCCTAATTCCCGTAATCCTCAATACCCCTCCGATCCAAAATTCTCTCTCAATCATGAATATACTCAATTACTCTGTATCCCTCGCTCACCGAGCTAGAGAATTCCATCTCATGGGGAGATGCAATCTTGCTTAGCTTGAAACTATATACCTCTAGTTCTAAAATTTCTCATGAGGGGAAAATGTATCTACCTTGTCATCTTAGAATCTAATGTTTCCATGAGATCAGAAAGCAAAGAGTAGGAGTAAACGGGTCCTTTTCACAATGGCAGGCAGTGACTAGTGGGGTACCGCAGGGCTCAGTGCTGGGACCCCAGCTATTTACAATATATATTAATGATCTGGATGAGGGAATTGAAGGCAATATCTCCAAGTTTGCGGATGACACTAAGCTGGGGGGCAGTGTTAGCTGTGAGGAGGATGCTAGGAGACTGCAAGGTGACTTGGATAGGCTGGGTGAGTGGGCAAATGTTTGGCAGATGCAGTATAATGTGGATAAATGTGAGGTTATCCACTTTGGTGGCAAAAACAGGAAAGCAGACTATTATTTAAATGGTGGCTGATTAGGAAAAGGGGAGATGCAGCGAGACCTGGGTGTCATGGTACACCAGTCATAGAAAGTAGGCATGCAGGTGCAGCAGGCAGTGAAAAAAGCGAATGGTATGTTAGCTTTCATAGCAAAAGGATTTGAGTACAGGAGCAGGGAGGTTCTACTTCAGTTGTACAGGGTCTTGGTGAGACCACACCTGGAGTATTGCGTACAGTTTTGGTCTCCAAATCTGAGGAAGGACATTATTGCCATAGAGGGAGTGCAGAGAAGGTTCACCAGACTGATTCCTGGGATGTCAGGACTGTCTTATGAAGAAAGACTGGATAGACTCGGTTTATACTCTCTGGAATTTAAGAGATTGAGAGGGGATCTTATAGAAACTTACAAAATTCTTAAGGGGTTGGACAGGCTAGATGCAGGAAGATTGTTCCCGATGTTGGGGAAGTCCAGGACAAGGGGTCACAGCTTAAGGATAAGGGGGAAATCCTTTAAGACCGAGATGAGAAAGACTTTTTTCACACAGAGAGTGGTGAGTCTCTGGAACTCTCTGCCACAGAGGGTAGTTGAGGCCAGTTCATTGGCTATATTTAAGAGTGAGTTGGATATGGCCCTTGTGGCTAAGGGGATCAGAGGGTATGGAGAGAAGGCAGGTACGGGATACTGAGTTGGATGATCAGCCATGATCATATTGAATGGCGGTGCAGGCTCGAAGGGCTGAATGGCCTACTCCTGCACCTAATTTCTATGTTTCTATGTTTCTATCAGTTCTTAGTCTTCTGAACAACTGCAATTTTTAAGACCATTCTGGTCAATCTTACTTCATTGGTTCATGCCCAGAACCCAGGAATCGATTTTGCTGCATTGTCTCTAAATATAATATATAATAAAGGAGAACAAAATTGAACAAAGTACCAGATACAGCCTAACCAAGGTCCTGCAGAGTTGTAGCAAGACTTCCTTTATCCTAACCTCACATTTCAATTCTAAACACTTTATTTGTCACCTGCTTGCCTACTTATAAAACATGCCGATATCCATTTGTGAGCGTTGTATTCCCCTTTATCTCCCAGCATCTCCTAGATGCTTCATCTAACGTTTTCACTACTAATTAAAAATGCATAAGCACTTGGTCCCGCCATGCAAGGTCCTAATATAGACAGTTAATAGCTGACACGCCAGTGATCAGGCCATGTTGCTGTGCGGCAGGCCGGGATTCCACAGCTATCCCCCGGCAGCACGCCAGGCTCACCCATCATGGACCCGGGATCCCTCAACTGAAGAGGGAAGCCGCCGAGCCTGGTCCCTGCTCGTCCCAGAGGATCAGACAAGGGTGGAGGGAGTCGGCAGTAGCGGACATAAGAACAAAGGGCCAGTTGGAGGAACCTGGATGTTACATTCCGTTGCCCCAAGGTTGGCTGCGGGAGCTGTTCCCGGAACACAATGACTGAATGGTGGCTGGGCAAGGAGCGGGGTGACAGCTAGCTGGCCGATCCACACCGAGGTGACGGTTGGAGGCCCTGCAGCAGCCTGGGGCTCGACTGAATCGGGCGCCGCTCCAGGAGATCGGGCTCACAAAGTGGACACGGCCTGCAGTGGGACAGAGCAGTGGAGGACACCTACAACTTCACTTGGCCAGGCCGGCCCTGCAACGCTGCCAGGACAGCGGGCATTTATGGCCAGCCGCTCTTAAAGCAACTTGGACTTTGAAAATAGCACCAATGCCTGCCGACTCTTGTATATGGTCTCAGTGGACTTTTACACTACGCATTGTATTCAACCTGGGATTGTGTGTGTATAGTGATATGCAAAAATAAATTTCACTGTACCTCAGTCCATGTGATAATAAAAAAACACTGAAAATTTGACCTCCGAGACTCCTGTTAATAAACCCAATGTCAAGGAAGAGTATTGCAATTACCCTATGAGCTTTTTCCTGTGCAGTACCTTGTGGAATCTTATCAAATATCCTTTGGAAATCCAAATACACTACTTCACATGATTCCTCTTGCTGTTGGTAACATCCTCAAAGATGCCTAATATTTTTTTAATCCACAATTTTCCTTCCATGAAACCATGTTAACACAGCAATCATATTCAGAGCTAGACAAAAATGCTGGAGAAACTCAGCGGGTGAGGCAGCATCCATGGAGCAAAGGAAATAGGCAGCGTTTCGGGCCAAAACCCTTCTTCAGACTGATGTGAGGGTGGGGGGTCGGGGGGGGGGGGGGGGGGGGGGGGGGGGGGGGGGGAAGAAGAAAGGAAGAGGTGGAACCAGTGGGCTGAGGGAGAGCTGAGAAGGGGAGGAGACAGTAAGGACTACCTGAAATTAGAGAAGTCAACGTTCATACCGCTGGGGTGCAAACAGCCCAAGTGAAATATGAGGTGCTGCTCCTCCAATTTATGGTGGTCCTCACTCTGGCCATGGAGGAGGCCGAGGACAGAAAGGTCGGATTCGGAATGGGAGGGGGAGTTGAAGTGCTGAGCCACCGGGAGATCAGGTTGGTTATTGCGAACCGAGCGGAGGTGTTCGGCGAAGCTGACATCTAGAGCAGAAGATGCAATAGATGAGGTTGTCTGAGGTGCAGGTGAACCTCTGCCGCACCTGGAAAGACTGCTTGGGTCCTTGAATGGAGTCAAGGGGGGAGGTAAAGCGACAAGTGGAGCATTTCTTGCGGTTGCAAGGAAAAGTGCCCGGAGGGGGGGTGGTTTGGGTGGGAAGGGACAAATTGACCAGGGAGTTACGGAGAGAGCGGTCTCTGCGGAAAGCAGACAGGGGAGGAGATGGGAAGATGTGGCAAGTGGCAGGGTCATGATGGAGGTGACGAAAATGACGGAGGATTATTTGTTGTACGTGACGGCTGGTAGGGTGGAAGGTGAGGACAAGGGGGACTGCCATTGTTATGAGTGGGGGAATGGGGAGCGAGAGTAGTCATGGGGTATAGAAGAGACCCTGGTGAGAGCCTCATCGATGGTACAGGACGGGGACCCCCGTTCCCTGAAGAATGAGGAGATCTCCGATGCCCTGGTGTGGATGCTGCATAAACGGAGGAATTGGGAGTAGGGGATGGAGTCCTTACAGGGAGCAGGGTGGGAAGAAGTGTAGTCCAGATAGCCATGGGAGTCAGTGGGTTTATAGTGGATGTCGGTCGGGAGTCTATCCCCTGCGATGGAGATAGTGAGGTCAAGAAATGGTAGGGAAATGTTGGAAATGGTCCAGGTGTATTTGAGTGCCGGATGGAAGTTAGTGGTGAAATGGATGAAGTCAGCGAGTTGTGTGTGGGTGCAGGAGGTAGCACCAATGCAGTCGTCGATGTAGCGGAGGTACAGTTCGGGGATGGGGCCCCGGTACATCTTGAACAAGCATTGTTCCACGTTCCCTACAGAGGCAGGCATAGCTGGGGCCCAAGCGCGTGCCCATAGCTGCGCCTTGTAGTTGGAGGAAATGGGAGGAGTCAAATGAAAAGTTATTAAGGGTAAGGACCAGCTCCGCTAGGCGGAGGATAGTAACAGTAGACGGGGATTGGTTGGTTCTCCGGTCGAGGAAGAAACGGAGGGCTTTGAGACTCTAACAGGTGGGGAACGGAGGTGTAGAGTGACTGGACATCCATGGTGAAGATGAGGGAATGGGGGCCTAGAAAATGGAACTCCTGGAGTCGACGAAGAGTGTGTGAGGTGCATTGAACATAGGTAGGGAGGGATTTAACCAGGGGGGATAGGATGGAGCCGAGGTATGTGGAAATAAGTTCGGTAGGACATGAACAGGCAGAAACAATGAGTCTACCAGGACAGTCAGGTTTGTGGATTTTAGGGAGAAGGTAAAATCCGGCCGTGTGGGGCTGGGGAACGATGAGGTTGGAGCCTTGGGAGAGCAGGAAGCCGGAGTTGTTGAAGTCAGTGATGATGCTAGACATAGTGGCCTGGTGCTCGTCTGTGGGGTCATTGTCCAAGGATCAGTAGGGGGAGGTGTCTGAGAGTTGGCGCATGACCTTCTAGAGATCAGCGCGCCGGACTACCACGGCACCTCCTTGTCGGCGGGTTTGATCACCAAGTCTGGGTTGTTACAGAGTGAGTGGAGGGCTGTATGTTCAGGGGAGGAGAGGTTAGAGCACGACAGGGGAATGGAGAAGTTGAGGCGGTTGATGTCCCACCGGTAGTTTAAAATAAAAAGGTCTAAAGCCGGAGGATGCCCATAAGCGGGAGTCCAAGAGGAGGGGGTCTGTTGGAGACGGGACAAGGGATCATCAACGCTTTGAGGTGGAGGCGACGGAAGAAGAGCTCCACATCGTGGTGGGCGGGGAACTCATTGAGGTGGGGACCGAGGGGGACAAAGGTAAGGCTTCTGCTGAGGACAGACCGTTCAGTACCCGCTGAGTTTCTCCAGCATTTTTGTCAACCTTCGATTTTCCAGCATCTGCAGTTCCTTCTTAAACTCTTAATCATATTCAGATTCAGCTTAGTATGTGACATATACCACCTTGCAGTATGCAGATGTATGAAGATAGATAAATCTCCCAGATCTGATCAGATATACCCAAAGATACTGATGAAGCCAGCGACAAAATTGCAAGAGTTCTGGTTGAGATACATGAATCACCATTAGATGAGGGTGAGATGCCAGATGAGGATTGAGTAGATAATGCCGTGCCTCTCAGGGCTGCAAAGAAAAATCTGGGAAATATAGACCAGTATGCATTACATCTGTGGTAGGAAAGTTACCGGGGAAGATTCTGAGGGATAATGTATACAGTATATGCATTTGGATAGAAAGGGGTTGATTAGGGTTGATCAGCAAGGTTTCGCATGTAGGAGATTGTTCCAAAATAGTTCGATGCTTTTGTAAAGAGGGAACCAAGCAGTGTCAACAAGAGCGGAGCCATAGACTTAGTCTATATGGACTTCACAAGGCTTTTGATAATATTACATTTGGTAGGCTGCTCTAGAAGATTAGATTGCATGCGATCCAGGGAGAGTGGATAACGAAAAAGACAGAATGCTGAAGTAACAGCAGGCCATCTCTGGAGATGCTACCTGACCCGCTAAGTTATTCCAGCACTTTGTGTGGTGGTGGAACAATGTTTTTCAGACTGGAAACCTCAGTGGTGCAAAGGATCAGTGCTGGGCTTACCTCTGTTAAAATAGGTGGCATTGTAGACAGTGAAGGTGAGATGTAGGGGTGCAGTTACATGGTTCCCCAAGTGGTGTCACAGGTAGATAGGGTGGTGAAGGTGGCTTTTGGCACACTGCCCTTCATCAGTCAGAGCAAAGAGTGTAGAAATTGAAATATTATGTTACAGTTGTACAAGATTTTGCTGAGACTGCATTTGAAGTATTGTGTTAAGTTTTGTCACTCGGCTGTAGAAAATATGCCGTTACATTGGAAAAGATTTATGAAGATGTTGCCAGGACTCAAGGACTTGAAGACAGGCACAAAAAGTAGGAGTAACTCATCAGGTCAGGCAGCATTTCTGGAGAAACGGAATAGGTGACATTTCGGGTCGAGACCCTTCTTAGAATGAGAGTCAGGATAAATGGAAACAAGAGATGTAGATGATACTCAGGACAAATGAATGGAAGATATGCAAAAAGCAACGATAATCAAGGAAAGGACCAGAGTTTTAGGGGGAGATTAGGCAGCCTTGGACTATTCCTTGGAGTGGGGAAGGCAGGGTGTGATCTTAGATGTGGACAAAATAAGGAGGGGAATCAAGAACCAGAGAGCATAGATTTAAGGTGAGAAGGGAAGTATTTAATAGTAACTCGAGGGGGCAACCTTTTCACCAAGGGTGGTGGATATATGAAATGCTGACAGAGAAAGTAATTGAGACAAATACAATAACAACATTTAAAGAGACATGGGGGTACACAAAAAGCTGGAGAAACTCAGCGGGTGCAGCAGCATCTAAGGAGCGAAGGAGATAGGCGATGTTTCGGGTCGAGACCCTTCTTCAGACATTTAAAGAGACATTGTGACATGTACATGGATAGAAACGGTTTAGAGGGGTATGGGCCAAATGTGGGTAAATGGGACTATCCTAGGTGAGGTATTTTAGTTGCAACGGGCAAGATGGGCTGGAAGACGTGCTTCCATGCTGTATTATGCTCTGATTAAGTGTAGTGAGACCGCCTCATTCATATAATGATGATTTATGCAAGTGAGGCTTTCCCGAGATTTTATCACTATCTTTAATAACCGACTTCTTCCAAACGCCATTTTCTCTCTTGCCTCTTTCTTGAATAGTTGGAAACATCGTTGATACGATAAGTTTCCCTTACTTCTCCAAGATCCTTATACTGTTCCGGATATAATGTCTCCCTTTGGCCGTTGCTGCACAGCTTGCTGAATGCATTATTGTTGCAAAGGAATAAAAATAAACACCCAAATGTAAATGGAGAAGGGACAGCTTTCTCTGGGAATTGTAATCACCGCAGCGCATATTGATGAGTGTTTGGAACCATACAAAGGGACCAAGCAAAATAAAATCATTAGCATTTTTTATGGCCCACAGCCAGAAATGAATGTGTGCTTAGCTTCAGAGATGGTGGTGGCATGTCTTAGTCAAGTACCAGCAGTACCATTAACAGCTGACTGCACCAAACAAAGAGAGCAATTCAAAAGAACAAGGGTCTCTTGAAAGCATTGTCATCAGAGGCTGGGCACAAGCCAACATTCAGAGCAAGTGAAATAATCGGGAACATTGAGCCGAGCCAGAGTTACGCCACAGATGCAATTCCAACTCAAGAGGGAATTTATCACTAGTGCTAAATTAAATATGGTCTGTGAGGTTTGTCAACCTATTGAAGATGCTTCTAAATGATAATATAAATAGCATTCAAGAGGCTTTTAGATCATCACATGAATATGCCGGGAAGGGAGGGGTATGGATCATGTGTAGATTTATGAGGTTAGGTTAGCTTGGCATCATGTTCAGCGCAGACATTGTGGGCCAAAGGGCCTGTTCCCACCCTGTACTATTGTATGTTATAGAGTCATACAGTGTGGAAACTGGCCCTCCAGCCCAACCCGCCCACACAGGCCAACACGTCCCAGCAGCACTAGCCCCACTTGCCTGTGCTTAGTCCATATCCCTCCAAACCTGTCCGATCCATGTACCTGTCCAACTGTTTCTTAAACGATGGGATAGTGTCAGCCTCAAGTACCTCCTCTGGCACGCTTTGTGCGAAAAACGTACCTCTCGGATTCCTACCAAATCTTTTCCCCTTCACCTTGAACCTATGTCCTCTGGTCCTCGATTCCCCTACTCTTGCAAAAAAACTCTGTGCATCTACCCGATCTATTCCTCTCATGATTTTGTATACCTCTCTAAGATTACCCCTCATCCTCCTATGGAATAGAGACCCCCACCTACTCAACCTCTCCTTATAGTTCACACCCTCTAGTCCAGGCAACATCCTCATGAATCTTTTCTGAACCCTTTCAAGCTTGACAATATCTTTCCTTCAACTTGGTGCCCAGAACGGAACACAATTTCCTAAATGCAGTTTCAACAACGCCTTATACAACTGCAACATGATCTTTTTGGTCGCGTTTTCAAAAAAATCGATCAGATTTGTGAGACACGACCTCCCAAGTACAAACCCATGCCGACTATTCCTAATCAGCCCTTGCCCATCCCAATGCCTGTATAACCTATCACTCAGAATACTCTCTAGTAACTTTCCAACTACTGATGTTAAGCTCACCGGCCTATAGTTCTCAGCATTTTCCCTCCAGCCCTTCTTGAATAGAGGCACAATATTTGCCACCGTCCAGTCTTCTGGCCCCTCTCCTGTATTTAAGGATGACTCGTAAATTGCAACCAGGGCTCTCGCAATTTCCTCTCTAGTTTCCCGCAATTTCCTCAGATATATCTGATCAGGCCCAGGAGATTTGCCTACCTAGCATATTTGTTCTTTTAATTCCCGTTGACTATTCCAGGGTTTGTAGTAAACCCCCAACAAGGTGATCATCCCTTTCTTGTTCCTCTGATCCATGTTCTATGTTCTATGATAAGACTCTGATCAACCTATTTTTTTTTTTTTTTTAAATTTTTTTTATTGTAGAAACAATATATACCGAGTACACTCTTATACGGCAGTGAAAATTATATAATATACAAAATTATATAATATTGATTATCAATTGGTACTGTTTGTGTTAATTGTAATGTTATCCATTATACATTTCCTGGTTATTTATTTTGTATAATTGGGAGTGTATGTAGTATATTCCTAAAATAAGCAATATACTCACACTTCTCATACCATAGATATTCTTCTAATTAGCAAATACAAATCCCCCCTAATATAACTACATAATACCCAATCTTAACCAAACTTCTATGATATTCATAATATTTTCATAATATTAAGAATGTTTGTATTATTATTACTTTATATTCAAAATTATTATATAGTTGAAAATGCACAATTTTATATAATTACACATTTATGAATCAAGTAATAATAGGTGTATTCATATTAAGAATTTATATAATATGTTTCTATATTTTTTTCCCTAATTAAAGATAGAAAGATAGAGAAAGCTAAATAATCCATTCTTAGAGATTTCATGGTTTATTATATGTATTTCTTCATCATTCAGATTTCAGGCCTCAGTCAAGTCCCTGCGCCGAACCATTATGACCCTGTAGATATTTAATGTATGGAGACCAAATCCCTTTGAAGAGATCTAACTTGTCCATAAGGACAAGTCTCAATCTCTCCAAGTGAAGTGTCTCCGTCATTTCTGTATTCCACATTTTAATTGTTGGGGATACAGGGCCTTTCCAAAATTTTAATATTAATTTTTTCCCAATTATTAAAGAATAGTCGATAAAAGTTCTTTGATTCCTTGGATTATTTGTTCCGTTTTATTCCAGTATGATTAAATTTGGGTCAGGAATCATAGTAATTTAACAACATTCGAGATTATCTTAAATATTTCATTCCAATATTCTACAATCTTCGTACAATTAGTAAATGAATGTGACAAATTTGCTTCTAAGATTTGACATTTATCACATATAGTGATAATTTTGGAAATATATTATGTAATTTAGATTTAGAATAAATGTAATCTTGTAAAATTTTAAACTGTATAAGAGCATGTTTAGCATTTAACGAACAGTAATGTATGTGTTGTAAGCTTTCTTCCATATTTCTGGGCTTATTATTTGACCTAATTCATTTTCCCAACGCTGTCTGTGTATTTCCGATGATGGAATATCACTTTCCAACAAAATATTGTAAATGTATGATATCATTTTTTCTGTATTTGGATGTTTATTCAAGCATTCATCTAAAATTTCACTCTTTCTATTTCTAAATTCTTGTGTATTTGCAGAGATATAGTTTCTGATTTGTAAGTATCTGAAATAATCATTATTATGAAGCCCGTAAGCTTGTTGTAATTCTTGAAATGAGAGAAAAGAATTTTCCCTATAAAGAATGATAAGACTCTGATCAACCTATTGTCTGTATATCTATCTCCTGCACCTATTGCCTATGTAACCATTAAACTAAATTAATTAATGTTAAGCAGTCGGTGTGGGTTCCACAGTGACAATGTTGTGGCATTCTGTGGTACTCTACAGGGAAACTGTCGACATGGCTGTGGGATTTCTTTATAATTTTCTTCACAGAAGGGCTGCTCATCATCTTGTATTTGCATTCAAGATGGATGACCAAGGCCAGCCCAAAGCAGTTGAAGCTAAATCCAAGTCCTTCAAATGTAAAGAGAGCAACGGTTTCCTAATTGGTGAGCTTAGAAGAGTTTGCCCTCGACTCATACTCGCAGCATGGTCGACACAAGGTCCTAGGAGGTCTTTGATGCTCAAGAGTAGTCCCCGCGTACTCGAGGCCTCAGCTAGGCCTGAAAAAATCGCTACTTTTTTTTACTCGTGGGTTTAGTCGTAGTGGGTCGTAGAAGGTCGGCATGTTATTCATAGGTAATCGACGGTAGTCGAAGGTAATCGTAGATAGTCTTCAACATAGTCGAAGAGAGGTCGAAGGGAGGTCGAAGGAGATCGAAGGAGGCCGTCTTCACTCTCCACTATTCAGTGTCCAATTTTCCCGAAGCTAGTCGAAACTAGTCTTCTACATCATCGTAGGAGGTTTTCAACATGACACTTTTTCAAACTCTCCTAAACTCTTCTAAACTCGCCAATTAGGTCGCCCAAGTGGGACAGCCCCTTTACACCCTGTTGTTTGAGACAACATTTATGATTGTTTCAAGCTCATCTGCTTTACAAAGGAAAGATTAAAGTCAGATATTTTTGACTTATTTCCAAAATGAGGAGGGTGCATGCATGAACAGGCAAGGAATAGAAAGATAGATACCATGTTTGGGCAGATAGGATTAGTTTAGATCGGCATCAGGGTTGGTGCAGAAATAATGAGCCAAAGGGTCTGTTCCTGTGCTGTACTGTTTTATGTTCCATGTTCTGTGATGGGCTTCGCATTTTAGAACATGACGGTTGGTAAGGATTTGACAATGTTTTCTTGCAACAGTGAACATTCAAACAGAAACTGGACACAAAGTGCTGGAGTAACGCAGCGGGTCAGGCAGCATCTCTGGAGAACAAGGACAGGTGACGTTTCGGGCTGGGACCTTTCTTTTGAAATTTGGATGACTTTGTGAAAAGATTGAGTTGATTTCAGTGAAGAACCTGTGACATCTCAGGCACTGATAACATTGCTGAATGCCCAAAAGTGAATGCAGCCATTACCATAATCGTGAAAGGGCTCCCTTTACTAACCAGACTTCTCATCAAGAAAAAAAAGATTCCATTCATTCAATGTGCAGGGCACCATGGCTCTTGAGAATTTCCGGATGGTTAATGCAACATTTCCTGGACACCTTGATGACTTCATCTGAAGGAAGTCAGCAGAGTGAAACTTTGCTCATTAGTTTACCTGCCATATTTCTGACAGACCCTCTCACAAGGTGCCCTTTGGCCATAAGATAATGAGCTTACCTAGCCTGGGGAGCCATTGAAGCGCATGCCTGCCTGCTTTGGGGAGAGGGGTGGGGTGGGATGAGATGGGGGGGGATGATTTCACTATCAAACGCTGGTGCTCAGAGTAGACAAGTTCGGCCAAAAGGCTTGTATGACTATATTTATTGCCCTGATTACTGTTCAGTCAATACCTGGCAATGGATTTCACCTTCAGGAAACACACTGGTCCTCATTGTACAATTTGCACTCATTTCTGGGTGTGACCCACTCTAACATTCTCACAATTTGGACTTTGGCCATTACATTAATTTATTTTCCTGGGGATCCAATTGGTCTTTAACACTAAAGCAGTCATGTTTCAGCAGAGCAAGAATAGATCTAATTGAATCTAAATGTTGTGCCCAATGTGTTCCGAAAAGGGTATGTGTTACTGAGGAAGAGGTTGATGCAAGGTCATAGTATTACACAAATACTGTAAATCAAATTCCACAGTGGCACCTTCAGAGGGGAACCTTTCATCTACAGACTAAACACTTCCTTTTGTGGAAGTAAATGCAGATAATTTTCTTTCCTGAAATCCAGCCAGTAAGGTCAGTAAAGTAAAACCATAAATCCAGCCATAAATGTGGTTCACGTTGCCTGAGGAAAACATCAAGTTGGTGGGATTTCAGTTCATTACATATCCCATCAGAACATACGTTACAAACCACTCAGACCTCGAACTAAACTATTTCACAAGATCACAATACTTTACAATATCAGGCCAATGGGCCCTTCAAGGTTTATATTAAAATCTATTTACGATGGATCCAAACTTTGCAGATTATAAAGAAAATGTTCATACAGCATACTAAAAGATTGCCACAAGAATTCAGTACATGAACCAGCAGATGTTTGTACCCTACAATGACAAAGATACAGAGATATCTGTTAAGTGGTCAGTCTTTATCATAGGTGTGAAATTCCATGAAATCTTGGTGCATCATTCAATATAATTTTACAGCAAGTATATAATCAAGAGCAAAATGAATGAAGTATTTGGATTCTGTTAACTTATCTGCAACTCAAGGGCCTCAATCAGCTGCAGCCTGAGATCAACTGGGATTAAATCAATCCAGTGCTTTACATTTGTAAAAAGGTGGAAAATAAATTATGAAGAAATTATCCAAGTGGTCCATTGCCACACATCTGCATTAGTCGAGTGTTGGAGGTCCATTGATACCTCTGCTTGTTACAACACTGGCTCTTTGCAAAACAGGGAATATGTATTTGATAACCATCAAAACAGGGAATATGTATTTGATTGCATGATAGTCCTTAAATAAGCGCTCTACAAAGTAGATATCGATAAGGAGCATTTGAAAATGTAAGTCAAGATGAGGTTTGGCATCACAGGGGTATCAGCGAGTTGTGTTTCAAGTGACTACGAAAGGATAATGAAAATGCGCAAAAAAACAGACAGGGACAACCATGATGTGGAATGGATATACGCAATCCAGACAAACTTTCAACAACTCTGTCAAATAAGGTAAATTATCCCAAGGTATGTTCCGGTTCCTAGAAATTGGTGAGCCGTGATGAGGACATCATTAAAGCATTTCTCCATGAGCCTTACCACTTGTGTAGGTATTGACATAGTACCTCCGACCCTGCGGTGACATGTAACACTGCCAACCATGCGGCAATGGAGCGTGAGCCATTTCCTCAATTTTCTGAGAGCTTACTGGTCCAGGTTTCTGTGTAAAAAAAAAAACACACACATAAATGTTCAGTAATTTTAACTTTACGGCTTGCCAGCAAAGCATTGATTCCTGCACAATAAATGCAATCGATTTTGTCAAACCCAGTAATAGATCATATTCTGTTTCCATGTACCGCTCGTTCTAGCTTATAAATAATAATAAGTGACAATTCAATGAAATTCAAGTCAATTAAAAAAGGCTAAAGTTGTGATGGTCTAAGATTATTGAATCAACGTGAAGTAGTACCCATTTAATGCAAGCAGACGTTTACTGTTTCATATTGATCCAGCACTAGTTTTGCTTAGGCAAGTGTGGTTATTAAAAGGACTGAACTTTGGCAGGCACCATCCATTTCTTAGGCCAATGATACATTTTCACTGGTGATATGGATTAAGCAGTCTAGCGATTATCTTTTATTATATTGCCCAAGAGTGTTGTGCTTGGCGTCAGAGGTTGCTCAGTTGATAGGTGATAATTTTATGCTGCATGTGAAATGCAAACCAATGCCTATACTCTTAAAAAGTATATAATTGGAACAAAGTGCTTTGGGATTGTAAAAAATCCCAATTAACATGGGAAAGATTGCTTTAAAGTAAATGTTCTTATCATAGTTAACAATTATAATGCTTTCCTGGATGCCTGCTTCACAATTGAAATTACAAGATTGTCAAGAGACAGTGAACAAAAAACGTTTACATTTATTCCAGAATTAAAGTGATCAATATATTGTCAGAAAATGGTGGAAACAAGGCTAAAGGTGTGAAGGTGGACATAAAGTGCTGGAGTAACTCAGCGGGGCAGGCGGCATCTCTGGAGAGAAGGAATGGGTGATGTTTCGGGTCGAGATCCTTCACCAAACTGATGTCAGGAGAGTGGGTAGTACAGAGATAAAATGTAGTCGGAGACAGTAAGATTGGTTGGAAAACCGGGAAGTGGTAGGGAATGGAGAGAGAGGGAAAGTAAGAGCTACTTGAAATTGTATATGTAGTGCTACTAAAGGTGTGAACGTCTAGATAGGCCACGTGTGTGGAAAAAGGAATAAAGTTAATGCTTCAGGCCAAAGATCATTTGTTGGAACTGGGGGAAAAGGAGAAAACCTGTTTGATTTAAGTTGGTGAGAGGCCGAGGATAAAAAGATTGGATGAAAAGAGATCTCCCTGATAAAAGGAGGTTATATGTTGCCAGGGGGACAAGCAGCACACAAGGTGATACAGGCAATAGTTTAATGGGAGAGGTGGGCGGGTGGAGAGGGTGGGGAGGGGTGTCATCAGGGCAGACAGAACTCACAAGACTGGAGCAAAAATAATAAGGGTATTGAACTGTTGAGATTTTGAGACCAGAACTGTTTCAAATGGCAGAAAGGTTGATAACCAGATATTTGACATAAATTAGTATGAGCTCATAAGTGATAGGATGAGAATTAGGCCAGCGCTGATCTATTTTTCCCTCTCAACCCCATTCTCCTGCCTTCTCCCATAACCCTTGACACCCATACTAATCAAAATTCTATAAATCTCTGCCTTTGAAATATCTATTGACTTGGCATTCTGGGGCTATGAATTCCACACATTCAGCCACCCTCTGACTGAAGAAATTCCTCCTCATCTCCTTCCTAAAGTTACATTTTTTTATTCTGAGGCACTCCTACTCGTGGAAACATCCTCTCCATATCCACTCTACCCAGGCCTTTCACTAGTTACTAAGTTTCAATGAGGCCCCCCCTCATCCTTCAAAACTCTGGTGAGCACAGGCACAGTGCCATCAAACGCTCATCACGCTATTTCAATCAGTCCTGGGATCATTCTCGTAAATCACCAGAGCGAGCACATCCTTCCTCCTATATGGGGAGGAAAGTTGCTCACAATGCTCCAAATGCAGCTTGACCAGACCCTCAGCATTACATCCCTTTTTTATACTCTAGTCTTCTTGAAATAAATGCGAGTATTGCAATTGCCTTCCTTACTGCCGATTCGACTTGCGAAATAACTTTTTGGGAATCCTGCACCAGTCCCACCCCATTTAGAAAATAGACTATGCCTTTATTCCTACTACCAAATGCATGACTCCACGGTTTACTACGCTGTATTCCATCTGACACTTCCATGTCCACTCTCCCAACCTTTCCAAGTTTTTCTGCAGAGTTTGTGCTTTCTGCACACTGCCTGCTCCTCCACCCATCTTCGTATCATCTGCAAACGGCCACAAAGCCTTCAACCCCCTCATCCAAATCATTGAAATACAATGTGAAGAGTTGCGGCCCTAGCACCGACCCCTGCAGAACTCTGATAGTCACTGGCAGCCAACCAGAGAAAGCCCCCTTTATTGCCACTCTTTGCTTCTGCCATCTAGCCAACTTGCTATCCATGCTAGTATCTTCCCTCTGATACCATGGACTCTCATCTTTAGCTGCCTCACATGTGGCACCTTATCAAAGGCTTCCTGAAAATCTAGGTGAACAACATGCACTGCATCCCCTATAGAAATAATTTTGGACAAATATAATTGAAAGGTGATCAAAACACTGTCAAATGAACCATAACATTACTGGTCGCTTTACCTCCCCCCTCGACTCCATCCGAGAATCAAAGCAGTCTTTCCAGGTGAGGCAGAGGTTCACCTGCACCTCTTCCAACCTCATCTGTTGCATCCACTGTTCCAGGTGTCAACTGCTCTACATCGGTGAGACCAAGCGCAGGCTTAGCGGTCACTTCGCCCAACACCTCCGCTGAGTTCACAAGAACCAACCTGATCTCCCGGTGGCTCAGCACTTCAACTCCCCCTCCCATTCCGAATCCGACCTTTCTGTCCTGGGCCTCCTCCACGGCCAGAGTGAGTCCCACCGCAAATTGAAGAAACAGCACCTCAAATTTCCCTTGGACAGTTTACACCCCAGCGGTATGAACATTGACCTCCCATTTCAGGTAGTCCTTGCTTTCTCCTTCCTTCCCCTCCTTTCCCAGCTCCCCCACACCCTGTGTCTCTGCCTCTTACTTTCTTTCCAGCATCTGCAGTTCTTTCTTAAACATAACTACTTTTCCAATTTTAGACTTTAAATGCATCTTTGGTTCTTTTTGAAAAACACTGTTGGACAAGTAATATTCACAGCAAGTGAATGCAGTTTTAATGATATCCTGCAAAGGTGTAAAATTACAATTCTCACGTCAAACGTATGCTAGCAACAAAATTAGATATTTATGGGAAAATAACCTATTAGAGTATCCACTGAAGGCAGACAAAAGTGCTGGAGAAACTCAGCGGGTACAGCAGCATCTATGGAGGGTTCTTCAGGGTTTTGGCCCGAAACGTTGCCCATTTCCTTCGCTCCATAGATGCTGCTGCACCCGCTGATTTCTCCAGCACTTTTGTCTACCTTCGATTTTCCAGCATCTGCAGTTCCTTCTTGAAGAGAGCATCCACTGATATTTGCATGATTAATAAAAAAAGTTTGACATGCAAACATTTTTGATTTTCAATTTAGTGGGACAATAGTTGGTTGCATAACCTCTCATAAATTAAGTTGATTTCTCGTTGAAACTGAAATGGATTTCAACCTGTAGGTGTCCTAGGGAACAAGTGTTCTCATTGCTCTGGCGGAAACAAAACAAGGTCTTTTTTGAAGATAGACACAGATAGGCACAAAAAGCTGGAGCAACTCAGTGGGTCGGGCAGTGGGACTGGAGAAAAGGAATAGGTGACGTTTCGGGTGGAGACCATTCTTCAGACTGGGAGTCAGGGGAAAAGGGAAACTAGAGATATAGAGAGTGATATAGAGAGAGAGAGATAGAACAAATGATCTAGCAGTAAAATAAATGGTACTAGCCTCAAGTATATTCACACAACACAACTGAACAGGAAGCAGAAATGAAGATCAGTTCACCAGATGGGTTCAGGTTTGCTGACTATGGAGCAATTATAGGTATGGACAAATTTATAATTCACAAAACCTACAGGAAGGGCTCCACTGCAAGAATTTGTCAACGCCCTGTGCAAACTCAATGGTCACAGTCTTCCTGCCAGACAGCTTTTGAATATTTTAACACCGTGCATTTTGTTTTCAGATTAAATTCAGAATTTTTTTTTTTAATATTTGATTTGTAAAATATTCAACCAGGAAAAATCAACTGTGAAACATGCTGTGGATTCTACACATTGCATCTGTTCTTGTAGATTCATTTCAACCAAAGTGCAATTGTAAGGGACTCAACCCGAAACGTCACCTATTCCTTTTCTCCAGAGATGCTGCCTGTCCCGCTGAGTTACTCCAGGAATTTGTCCATCTTCGGTTTAAAGCAGCATCTGCAGTTCCTTCCCACACATGCAATTGTAATACTCAGAGTATTACAAAAGTGGTATTAAAAGCTGTCCAAAGTTCATCTCAAATAAATAGCACATGTTTTTCTGTTTAACAAGATAAATTCCATGTTTTTATATTGAGTTCCACAAAAGAATCCCAGAGGCCCAGCAAATTAATCAGATTTGGGGCCAGATAAATCATGCATCAAAAATGTATTTAATTGCAAGCTATGGTGTTTTTTAAAAAGTAAATTGCAGAATATAAGTGTAATCAGACGAGGACTTGAATTGCCTCAGCATAAAAGACCATGGAGCAAGTACTGAGAGAAGGGATAAATGCAGAAAGAAATCGGCAGTGTGGATGAGATGCATTTAAATAACAGAAAATAGCCAATTTCATGCAAACCAGTGAGTGCGCATTTGTCATTAACATAAATTTCTTTAACCAAAACACCAGAAGAGGAAAGAACATTTTTAATAAACCAGCCCAAGCAACTTCCTGCTTCAAGTTGATGTATCAAAATAACTGAAAACTACTTCTAACTAATTTAGGCACCAACTAAAATGCTGGAGTAACTCAGTGGGACGGGCAGCATCTCTGGAGAGAAGGAATGTTTTGGGTTTGGGTTCAGTCTGAAGAAGGGTCTCGACCCGAAATGTCACCCATTCCTTCTCTCCAGAGATGCTGCCTGTCCTGCTGAGTTACGCAAGCATTTTGTAAACCTGGTGTAAACCAGCAGCGGCGGTTCCTAACTAATTTAATTTAATAACATTTCTATTTTCACATTCATGCGAATTTGCTGCATCGTTCATTATTTTGCAATACGTATTGAGTATTTTAAGCTATTTTTGACACTAAGCAATCATTTTGAATATATTACCAGCATTTCATGTTTTTTCTGCGGTGGAGCAAAGTGTTCATATCACCTATGCTTCACAGGCTATTTAATTGTGTCATTTATTTATGAGCTCAGGTTTAATTTAATAAATGTTTGGTATCTGGTATTTAATTTGCTGCATTTTTAATTATGACAAAAATCACAGCATTTTAATTACTATTACAATAATGTGTTTAATTTAAATAACAATATCAGGCAAGCAAGCCAACCTCCAAGATTCTCTGACATTTTTAATATTTATACTTTTGATTACAAAGGGTGCCAAACTCCCCTCGCTTGGGCATTTAGGCACTCAAGATTTACTACACAAATGCACTGCAGACAGGATGGAAATTAGTATGTAGTAATGTGACACCAAATACATTAGCACCAAATTTCACAGTGACATGAACCTACTTCACTTTGTCGCTCAAAGTTTCCTTTAAAATTGGTGAAATTATTTGATAAAAGTCCATTAAGGATTTGTGGTCCATCACCACCGTAGTCAGGAAGCAAGAGATAAGGTTTGCTTTGTTCAACATCCAGCTGAGTTCAATGCATCCGAATGACTGTCTTAACATACATTAAAGATTATTCCTCCCAATTATGTCTTTCAACACAAACATTGCTGGAGATGAATAGGTTCAATTGTATGGCAATCCAATCCAATAACATCGACACAAGCATATCTCACCTTCTACTTCTGTGTAAAATGATTAATGTTATTAGAGAACATTCACAGCCATTTCTCAACATGAACAATCTTGCTCACACTTATCAGCATTGTAATCCCTTGAACCTTTCCACACTGTGCTTCCCACCACGGGAGGCTGTTCAGATTTTTATATGTTTGTCCCCAACACATTACTTTTAAGGAGTGCAGTAAAACACTCTTACGAACGGACCATGGGGGGGGACTGGTGTCCATTATTGCCGAATGTCCACTATAACCGAGTAAAGAATTATAATTGCATGTAGCAATAAAAAGAACTGCAGATGTGGGTTAATACACAAAAGGACGCAAAGTGCTGGAGTAACTCAGCAGGTCAGGCAGCATCTCTGGAGAACATGGATAGGTGACATTGGAACCGTTCTTCAGACTGATTCGGTCGGCTGAGTTACTCCAGCACTTTGTGGTGTTTCAACTTACGACTAGGCACCATTGCCACTGGTCTGCACTAGTGAGCCCGTCTTCTGCTGCATCTTCTGATTGGAGCATCTGTTGTTGCGGCTAACGTTGTAGCCCCTGCCTGACTGCACTTTCTTCAGGCCACTGCCAATGACAGGACACGCTTGTCACCACGGGGCTTCCTTCCCTCTCATCTGCTGCTGCTTCTTCCAGTCCGCTTCCCGCTCTTCCATTGCCTCCTTCTCCCATCACTCTGAGCACTCCCTTCTCCACCACCATCTCCTCCTCCTCCTCCCTCACAGTCGCCGACATTATAAACAGGTCTGTTAAAACGAGGGTTTACTGTACCTACTCACGTTTATCTGTCTACAATATCCTGATCGTTTCTTGAATCAGTTGGAGAAACACAACAGCAAGCTCTCATGATCTGAATTTCTAATGCAGAACGAAACCATTTTGGACAATGTGGTCGGAGAGACTGCTTCCAGATCCCTGCTTTAAAGGATATAAACAGGGTTGTACCCAACTAAGAAATGCCAAGACTATTTGGTCATTTTCCAGCAGATTACAACATAGATTCCCGTCACCCCACCTACTTGACATTCTTTCCTTCCACTTCTAAGAGTTTCATTTCGATAAAAATATTTTTACAAGCATGCTTACTATTCTTTGACTGTTTTTACTCCCAATTGGCCATAACTGTGCCCAGGATCATATCCCCTCCGAAGATTACAAACCAAATCTAAAGACTGACAATGGTGGGACGGGTTTTGTCACGGATAGCTGGCAGGACAGTCTAAGAACGCATCAATGATCAGCCAGTGGAATTGAAAGCTATTTGGTGTTGGGGTGGGTAACAATGGCTGAAACTGCCAAGAGCTACAATTTAACCTGCTGCCAAAGTTGCAAAAATTCTAGCCAGGAGAAAAATAAATTACATTATAAAAATGGTAGGCAGATAATAAAATGAAGCAAAACGGACAGGTTGAAGAGAAAGTAGCTGGGTAAGAAATCAAAATGGGAGTAAATTAAGGTCTTGCATTAACATTAAAAACACATGCATGTGGAACAAATTAAAAAATCAGTAACAATCAAATGAAATAGTAAAAATAAATTAGAAGGTAATTTAAACTTCTTTCCATTTTGAAATGGACTTTTTCTGATTGTACCTGCTTTAGCAACACAGACATATACATCAATATAACTCAAAACATCATTTCAGAATAGGCTAATCTTTAACAGCAATAAATCTCACTGTGTGAAAAGAGATTTAAGTTGTGTTAGCTTTTCCAATTCATTTTTAATTAGTGAAATACAGGACTTTTAAATAATTAATTGCTAGTTTCCCTTCAAGTCCAGAAATGTAATGAACATGCGAAAGACCTTTAAAATTTAATGAAAAGTTGACTTCAATATTGTTGCATCAATATAGCAGGTTTTGTGGCAAGTCAAGACCCACCTATAAACGTTTTAAGTCTGAAACAAGCATTTTTCCAATTCCCTTAGTCTGAAGAAGGGTCTCAATCCGACACGTCACCCATTCCTTCAATGAAGAGATCCGCTGAGTTACTCGAGGATTTTGTTTCTATCCTCCCTACACTATCTGTACACTTCACCCTTAGATTTTAAAATTCTATTTTTTGTGTTTGCAGCACCCAGTAACTGCCCTTTTTCAATTTCCCTCCAAGGGACCTTCTCCAAACCTTGTATTTCTCGTCTTGTACCTTCCTGCTGTTTGCATTCTCCACCCAAATTTCCAACTGATCCATTTCTAAACGATACACCAGAAAATAGATGAGTTGGAAATTTGGGCAGAGATATGACATGGAATTTGAGCAATATAAGTGTGAGGAAT
Organism: Okamejei kenojei; assembly: GCA_035221665.1. Classification (NCBI taxonomy): domain Eukaryota; kingdom Metazoa; phylum Chordata; class Chondrichthyes; order Rajiformes; family Rajidae; genus Okamejei; species Okamejei kenojei. The sequence goes on from CM069153.1 coordinate 10,382,122, forward strand.
TGCATTTTGGGAGGTCAAATACAAGAGCAAAGTATGTACAGAGTCAATTGGACTCTTGCTCTTGGGAGCATTGAGGGACAAAGGGGTCTTGGGGTGCATGTCCATAGCTCTTTGAAAGTGGCAACACAAGTGGACAGAGTGGTAAATGTGACCCATGCCTGATTTCCTTTATTGTTTAGATATTTAGGTCAGAGATACAGTGCGGAAACAGGCCATTCAGCCCACCGAGTCCACACCAACCAGCAATCCCCACACATTAACACAATCCTACACACACAAGGGACAAGTTACACTTATACCAAGAATACAAATCCAAGCCAATTAACCTACAAACCTTACGTCTTCAGAGTGTGGGAGGAAACCGAAGATATCGGAGAAAACCGACGTAGTTACGGGGAGAATGAACAAACTCTGTACAAACACGCTCGTAGTCGGGATCCAACCCAGGCCTCCAGCACTGCAAGAGCTGTAAAGCAGCGACTCTACTGTGCGCCACCGTGCCGCCCTTAATCGGGGCATTAACTATAACAGTTAGCAGGATATATTGCAGCTGTGTATCGTTTTAGAGTTGCAGCATGGAAACAGGCCCTTTGGCCCACCAAGTCCATGCTGACATCAATCACCTATTCACACTAACTTCACAATATCCCACTAGTGGCAATTTACAGGCCAATTAACCCAAAAACTCGCCACTCCTTGGGATATGGGAGGAAACAGGAGCATGTAGAGGGTGCAGTCACAGGGAGAACATGGAAACTCCATACAGACAGCACCCAAGGTCAGGATCAAACCTGCCTCTCTGCTTTATCATCTTTGCTTCATCTCTATTTACAATTCTCCCCTCTTGTAGCCCAGAGATGTTGATTTTAAAAAGGTGCCATATAAGGGTTAGTTAATTATACATTAAAATTTTCTGCACTGCCAAAGCAACATTTTAAAAAAAAACAGCACAAATAGGAAGAAACACTCACTGCTTCAAAATGTATGCCAGAGTCCTCACATTTTGGACTCAAGCACATGTACTCAAGCACAGAGGGAAGTGATCTCACTCACATCAGTTCTCTAAAGATTGTGCTAATATTTATTCATAAAGGCAGGGCATGGATATGAGTGGCCTATGACATTCACCCGGGATAACAGTCAAAACAGCCAACGGCAAGTGAGCAATCTACTCACATGCAGTTCAATTTACTCTCCCATTTAATATAATAGACAGATGGGAATGCAAATTAAGCTGCTGCTGCACCATCACGAGATGAACATCACTTCGCGAACATCACTTCCACCAAATGCGATGTCTGTATTTTGAAATTAAACGGGCGATGAGGAGGGTGTCAGAGGTTAACAAAGGAAGCACCAGAACAACTGAGGGTTCAGCATGAAGCTTGGAAAGGGATTTCCTGTATAGGAACTTGTGAAACGCAAAGCAAACCTGATAGTACTCAAATATCAGCACATCCAAGGTTAAAGAATTGACTTTGTTTCTGTGTGTGTCGTTGTTACACAACAACACAGGATTGTTGAGGCTGATTACACTTTGCACACTGCTTTTGCTTCCTCGCTCTGATATAATGGCAAGCTACAGCATTCTTCAACATCTTGCTTAGGCGGACTTTTCTACATGGGCGAGTATAGATTTCAAAAGCAACTCATTGAACTGAGAAAAGGATCATCACTGAAGTTCTTCCATCCACACAAGAGGGATATATTTTATTGAAGGGAACAGCACAGATGCTGAAACCACAGTAGATTATTCATTCCGCCCTAGTCCAAATAATTTAGTGCAACTAAAGTGCCACGATCACAATAGTTGAAATACATTGCCCAGTACAGATTAGCGCTTGTGTGGCTGAATATAAATCGTTTACCGTTATTTGCACAATTATGATGGGATACATTTATAATGAAATGTCTCAAATGCATGGAAAATAAATCCTGTCACTTATTGCATTTTCTATAATCTGCCTTGACTCCAGCATGCAGACTAGTTTTATAAAGATCACAACAGAAATCAAACTGTGCGTAGAATGGCTAGCTTCTCTCCACCAATCAACCTAATTGCCCATTATCAGATCACAAGCAGTTTATACAAGGGTTAACTAATCACGCCTTGAAGTAACCTTCTGCCGCAACTCAAATCATTATCGAAAACCTACCACAATGTATAAAAATCTTCTAGATCATCTTGGTTGAATTCAAAATGAAATGACTCAAAAAAAGAAAGATGACTATGCAAAACAAAAAATCTGCAACAATAAATCACTGGATAATACCTTGAATCAATGGACCACTAGTGAGGTCTTACCCCCAGCGAACCAATGGGCAGCGCCTCTTTGCCATGCAAAACTAAGGGTCTCAGATCAAACATTATTTCAAATGGTGTGGATTTCCCAATTTCCATTATCCAAATATCCACTGTTGGCGGAAGTCGGTAAAATCAAACCATCAAGCCTACTCCATCATTCAGTGAGCCCATCAAGCCTACTCCGTCATTTGGTTGCGGTCAGTCCGACAGTCTGACTGCAACCAAATTCATACCTAACTCCCAGTAGCATTTTATCACTTGCTAATCTCAATAGACAATAGACAACAGGTGCAGGAGTAGGCCATTCGGCCCTTTGAGCCAGCACCATCATTCAATGTGATCATGGATGATCATCCCCAATCACTACCCTGTTCCTGCCTTCTCCCCATATCCCCATATTTTTAAGAGCCCTATCTAGCTCTCTCGTGAAAGCATCCAGAGAACCTGCCTCCACCGTCCTCTGAGGCAGAGAATTCCACGGACTCACCACTCTCTGTGAGAAAAAGTGTTTCCTCGTCTCCGTTCTAAATGGCTTACTCCTTATTCTGAAACTGTTGGTTCTGGGCTCCCCCAACATTGGGAACATGTTTCCTGCCTCGAGCATGTCCAAACCCTTAGCAATCTTATATGATTCAATGAGATTAAGACAAATGTAGGTCCCTTGCAGTCAGAAACAGGTGAATTGATCATGGGGAACAAGGACATGGCAGACCAATTGAATAACTACTTTGGTTCTGTCTTCACTAAGGAAAAATAAATAATTGGCCGGAAATAGCAGGGGACTGGGGGTCAAATGAGATGGAGGAACTGAGTGAAATCCAGGTTAGCCTGGAAATGGTGTTAGGTAAATTGAATGGATTAAAGGCCGATAAATCCACAGGGCCAGATTAGGCTGCATCCCAGAGTACTTAAGGAAGTAGCCCCAGAAATAGTGGATGCATTAGTGATAATTTTTCAAAACTGTTTAGATTCTGTAGTTCATGAGGATTGGAGGGTAGGTAACGTAACCCCTCTTTTTAGAAAGGGAGGGAGAGAGAAAACGGGGAATTACAGACCAGTTAGTCTAACATCGGTAGTGGGGAAACTGCTAGAGTCAGTTATTAAAGTGGGATAGCAGCACATTTGGAAAGTGGTGAAATCATTGGACAAAGTCAGCATGGATTTACGAAAGGTAAATCATGTCTGACGAATTTTATAGAGGATGTAACTAGTAGAGTGGATAAGGGAGAACCAGTGGATGTGTTATATCTGGACTTTCAGAAGGCTTTCAACAAGGTCCCACATAAAAGATTAGTATACAAACCTAAAGCACACGGTATTGGGGGTTCAGTATTGATGTGGATAGAGAACTGGCTGGCAGACAGGAAGCAAAGAGTAGGAGTAATCGGGTCCTTTTCAGAATGGCAGGCAGTGACTAGTGGGGTACCGCAAGGCTCAGTGCTGGCTCCCCAGCTATTTACAATATATATTAATGATTTAGATGAGGGAATTGAATGCAACATCTCCAAGTTTGCGGATGACATGAAGCTGGGGGGCAGTGTTAGCTGTGAGGAGGATGCTATGAGGCAGCAAGGTGACTTGAATAGGCTGGGTGAGTGGGCAAATGCATGGCAGATGCAGTATAATGTGGATAAATGTGAGGTTATCCATTATGGTGGCAAAAACAGGAGGGTAGATTATTATCTGAATGGTGGCCAATTAGGAAAAGGGGAGATGCAACGAGACCTGGATGTCATGGTACACCAGTCATTGAAAGTAGGCATGCAGGTGCAGCAGGCAGTAAAGAAAGCGACTAATATGTTAGCATTCATAGCAAAAGGATTTGAGTATAGGAGCAGGGAGGTTCTACTGCAGTTTTACAGGGTCTTGGTGAGACCACACCTGGAGTATTGCGTACAGTTTTGGTCTCCAAATCTGATGAAAGACATTCTTGCCATAGAGGGAGTACAGAGAAGGTTCACCAGACTGATTCCTGGGATGTCAGGACTTTCATATGAAGAAAGACTGGATAGCCTCGGCTTGTACTCGCTAGAATTTAGAAGATTGAGGGAGGATCTTATAGAAACGTACAATATTCTTAAGGGGTTGGACAGGCAGGACGCAGGAAGATTGTTCCCGATGTTGGGGAAGTCCAGAACAAGGGGTCAGAATAAGGGGAAAATCTTTTAGGACCGAGATGAGAAAAACATTTTTCACACAGAGAGTGGTGAGTCTCTGGAATTCTCTGCCACAGAAGGTAGTTGAGGCCAGTTCATAGGCTATATTTAAGAGGGAGTTAGATGTGGCCCTTGTGGCTAGAGGGATCTTGAGGTATGGAGAGAAGGCAGGTATGGGATACTTAGTTGGATGATCAGCCATGATCATATTGAACGGCTGTACAGGCTCGAAGGGCCGAATGGCCTAATCCTGCACCTATTTTGTATGTTTCTATGTTTCTATGAGAACTCCTCTCATCCTTCTAAAGTCCAGAGTGTTCAAGCTCAGCTGCTCCATTCTCTCAGCATATGAAAGTCCCACCATCCCAGGAATTAACCCTCGAAACCTACGCTGCCCTCCCTCAATAGCACGAAATTCCTTCCTCAAATTAGGGGACCAAAACTGCACACAATACTCCAGGTGTGGTCTCACTAGGGCTCTGTACAACTGCAGAAGGACCTCTTTGCTCCTATATTTGATTCCCCTTGTTATAAAGGCCAATATGCCTTTCGCTTTCTTCACTGCCTGCTGTACCTGCATGCTTACTTTCATAGTGATGTATAAGGACCCCTAGATCCTGTTGTACTTCCCCCTTTCCCAACTTGACGTCATTTAGATAGTAATCTGCTTTCCTGTTTTGCTACCAAAGCAGATAGCCTCACATTTATCCGCATTAAACTTCATCTGCCATGCATCCGCCCACTCCCCCAACCTGTCCAAGTCATCCTGCATTCTCATAGCATCCTCCTCACAGTTCACACTGCCACCCAGCTTTGTGTCATCTGCAAATTTGCTAATGTTACTTTGAATACCTTCATCCAAATCATTGATGTATGTTGTAAACAGCTGCGGTCCCAGCACCGATCCTTGCGGTACCCCACTAGTGACTGCCTGCCATTCTGAAAGGGACCCGTTAATCCCTACTGTTTGTTTCCTGTCTGCCAACCACTTCTCTATCCATGTCAGCACTCTACCTCCAATACCATGTGCCCTAATTTTGCCCACTAATCTCCTATGTGGGAACTTATCAAATGTTTTCTGAAAGTCCAAGTACACTACATCCACTGCTCTCCCTTGTCCATTTTCCTAGTTACATCTTCAAAAAATTCCAGAAGATTAGTCAAGCATGATTTCCCCTTCGTAAATCCATGCAGACTCGGTCCAATCCTGTTACTGCTATCCAAATTTGGTGGGCCTCTGGGATTCTTTTGTGGAACTCAATATAAAAACCTGGAATGTATCTTGTTACACAGAAACACATGTGGTCATATATGCTTTTTATTTGAGATTATCTTTGGGCCGTTTTAAATACCACTTTTGTAATATCCCGAGTATTACACTTGCATGTGTAGGAAGGAACTGCAGATGCTGGTTTAAACTGACGATAGACACAAAATGCTGGTGTAACTCAGCGGGACAGGCATCATCTCTGGATAGAAAGAAAGGATGATGTTTCAGGTCGAGACCCTTCTTCAGACCCATTCCATCTATCCACAGGAAGCCTTGTTGCTTTTCACTTAGTATGGCTGTCTGGTAACTTAAAGTTCACTGTACCTTAATTGGTACATGTGACAATAAACTGGCCGTGAAACCTTGAAGTACAACCTGGCGATTTAACCAGCTTTGAGCTTATACAAAGTAGTATGTTTTTGGGGACACAAGTTCAAGATGATGTTTATTAGACTGATAGGAAATGAACTAATCCCCTTTTAAGAAATGCACTGACTTTCTTTAGATACAAAATCCTGGGAATACTTTTTCCATCTTGTTCTTATGGAGTGAACTACTGAGAATATTTATTGAAACAATTTGATATATCTAGCTATTCCTTTCACCTTTAGTGCAAGCATGTTATGGATATAAGAGCCGGATTGAACACACAATACCCTGTCATTGTTAGGCAATATATGTTAGCAAACAAGATTAAATCAAAAACCCTGCTTCTAAACAGATCTTGTGAATAAAATTATTCCTTCGTCTGTTCTACATTTTAATTTCTGTGGAAAAACAAACAAAAATATGTTCAAATAATTTCATTGCAGCTTCAAACCTGACCCACATTTGATGCAGTGGAGCTGCAATTTCATTTCATGCTCATTCCTACCTACTTTCTCTCTGTAACAACCCTGACCAAGTATCTCATGGTCACGTCATAATCACCACTTCAGAAATGTTACAACACTAAGAAATAAACAAAAGGCTTCAAAAGGCATTATAAACTTAGCTTGTGTTTCAACCTTTGATCACATTTTGAAACTTTGTGGCAATGAAATTCTTAAAATAGCGCAAATGTAAAGTTTTAAGTTTAAGTGTGCCTCGAAGAAAAGATTGCACCATCTGGTATGACTTTTGATACATTGCTGTAACAGGCACTGCTGTTAGTAGAGAGGATGGAAATGTCAATGAGCTTGAAAGTACATGGACTGAATACACAAGTGTGTGTGTGTGGTGTGTGTGTGTGTATGTGTAGATATTCTAGACTAAGTGGGACCCGTTGGGTTCCATGTTCATACGGGAGGGCTGGTCCCCCACGCAATATTCCACCTCTCCACCAATTCCAATATTGGAACTGCCAAGCCTGATGTGCTGGCAGTTCACTCACGGCTATTCCTTGAAATTCCATTTCAAGCAGGGTGCAAGGCCACCAAATTCTAATGCAGTTTCATACCACTTCAAGCAGGATACAAGGCCACCAAATTCAAATCCATTTTCCTACTCTTTCAAGCAGGGTGCAAGGCCACCAAATTCAAGTGTACTTTCTTACCACTTCAAGCAGGGTGCAAGGCCACCGAACTCAAGTGCAATTTCATACCATTTCATGCAGGGTATACATGTGTAATTGTATAGTCTGTGTGCATGTATATATTTTATTGTTGTTTTGCTGCTGCAGGAATTTCTGTTTTGGGAAATATGGCAATAAAACACTCTGGATGTTGTGACTGAGATTGTGATACCATCGGGGGCTATGTGGATGCAAGAAGGCACATCAATGTTCTCCCTATCAAAGCATGCGTAGAAGTCATCGAGTTCAACTGGGAGCGATGCTTCACTGTTGCTTGTGCTGTCCCCTGGTTTTGCCTGTTAGGAAATGATGGTGTGCAAGCCCTGCCACACAACTGGCGGACATCTGCCTCATCCTCCAGTTTAGGTCGAATGTCCATTTTAACCTTTGTGATGGCCTTATCAAGGTCATATCTGGCCAGAGACACACGTTTGACCTTGACCTTGGGTGCTGTTTCCCTCTGTTGCACCCATGAGCGCATGGGTTTTCTCTGTGTGTTCCGGTTTCCTTCCACATTCTGCGAGCTTGCAAGTTAATTTGCTTCTGTAAATTGCCCCTAGTGTGTAGGATGCTAAAGTGGGATAACATAGAACTAGTGTACGGGTGATCGGTGGGCCGAGTGTCTGTTTCAACGCTGTATCTCTAAACTCTGTATCTTAAAACTCAAAAAAGTTCTCAGAAGAGTACAATGGTACCAAGTGTGAAAAGGGGAAGGCACTCCATTTGGCACTGTAGTACCAGAGACAAACGACAGGGCCAGAGACAGTGGCGAGTCTATAAAGCACACAACCCACATTGATCTTCTACGGAGCCAGTATGAAAACATACTATATTTTAATCTATTGCCAGAGATTAGAGGGCTATATGTATGGCATGCTGAACCAGGCACAGATGACATGGTTGGTAAATGTACAGTCTGGTTAATAAGTACATTCCCTTTCCCCTGACGCTCAGTCTGAAGAAGAGTCTCAACACAAAACGTCACTCATTCCTTCCATCCAGAGATGCTGCCTGTCCCACTGACTTACTCCAGCATTTTGTGTCTATAATAAGTACAATTGACAGGTTATTATTTTAAATTAGACATAGATGATTTAATGTATGAATCAACTGCAGCGAGAAGTTGGGGAAATTTACTGAATATGGGGAACTTAATTCTTAGGCAAGCTGACACTATTATGGAAGTAAATGTGAGGAAATCTTCAATTTGTTGTGATGCTGAGGAGTGAAAACTGCACACACAAGAGAGGATGGTTCTGCATCCATAGCTTTACGCCCTGCTGTTGTAGACAATATCATCTGCAAGAAATCCTAGAACCCGGGTTCGGCCCTAATTATGGGGGCTTCCTGTATGGAGTTTGCATATTTTCAATGTGACTATCTGGGTTTTCTCCGGGTGATCCGGTTTCCTCCCACATTCCAAAGACGTGCAGGTTAAAGTTAATTGTCCCCAGTAAATCGCCCCTGGTGTGGAAGATAAAACTAATGTCCAGATGATTGTTGGTCGGTGCAGATTGAGTGGGCTGAAGGGCTTGTGTCCACCCTGTATCTTTGAATTAAAGTAAACTAAAACAAAGTTGTGCAAGGCAGGTAGAGCTCCTCTGCCTAGCGGGAAGCAGCCATAGAGAAGTGCTCTACAGACCTAGGTGGAGGAAGCACACCTGGCAGTAAGTAAAATTAATGGTGCATTCATTGTCATGGATACAGACATGGTTTCAGATTGCTTATTGGTGAGTTGACATACATTCTGGAGGAACTCAGCAGCATCTGGCGATGGAATGGCCAGGCAGCATTTTGGGTTGGGACCTTTTCTTCAGATGGTGGGGAGGAGGATGGGGAAAGAAAGCTTGGAAACAGGTAGGGATAGGACAAGGACAGGCTGGAGGAACTCAGCGGGACAGGCATCATCTCTGGAGTGAAGGACTGTGTGACGTTTCAGGTCGAGACCCTTCGTCAGACAGTTGATAGGTGGATACAGGTGAGAGGGGGGTTGCAGATGGGAGGAGTAAATGACAAAGACTAAATGGTCAGATAAGGAGAGAAGAACAGTGAAACGTAAAGCCAGGAGGCTATAAATGGAAGGGGTGGGGGAGAAATAAGAGGCGAGATGGAAGCATCACAATTCCAAAGACACATGTTCAATTCCTATGCCGAATGTGTGGAGTTTTTATATTTTCCATTTGACTGCGTGGGCTTCCTTTAGGGTTTGGTTTCCTCCCACATCGGTTTGGTTAATTGGACACAGAAAATTATCCATTAGTCATAGGAGTAGAATTAGACTGCCTGGTGCATCGAGTCTCCTCTGCCATTTGATCATGGCTGATCTATTTCTCCCTCTCAACCCCATTCTCCTGCCTTCTCCCCCAAACCTTTGAAGCTCTTACTAATCATAGCCTATTAAACTCTGCCTTAAAAATACCCAATGACTTTCCTTCAGAACCGTCTTTGGAATGAATTCCACAGAATCCCCACTCACGAACAGATCCTTGCGTTACGAAATGTGGGAGAACAATGCCTGGAATTTCAGAAGCCAATACTAATAAACTTTGTTGATTTCACAAAAGCATTCGATAGTGTACACAGAGACACCCTGTGGCGAATTCTTAAAGTGTATGGCATCCCAGAGGCTTTCATAAACAACTTGAAGAATCTTTACGAGGGATCCAGTTGCTGCGTCAAGGTTGATTCAGGAAACACAGAATTCTTTGACAATGTCACAGGGTTCAGACAAGGTTGCCTCCTATCCCCCTTACTGTTTATTGTCACGAATCGACTATGTCATGCGGAAGACAAAGAACTGACCTGACTTTGGAATAGTGTGGAGAACAGGAAGATGCCTCACAGACCTAGATTTTGCTACTAGCAGAGTCGAGAGACACACCCTTCAAGAGATGACAACCACTCTGGAGGAGATAGCATCAAAGGTTGGATTAAAGATCAGCTGCCAGAAGACTAAGGCCATGCAGACTGGAGACCAGCAGCCAATAGACCAACTGATAATCAATGGCGAAACTGTAGAAAACGCCACAAGATTTACCTATCTTGGCAGCATGTTCACAGCAGATGGAGATGTAGAGGTCGGCATCAACTCCCAAATTGGTAAAGCTGCAACAGTCTTCAGACGAATGCAGCCAATATGGTCTAGTGGCAGGATACCCAAGATTCTAAAAGTCAAGCTCTTCCAGTCCGTAGTCTCCCCCCCCCCCCCCCCCCCCCCCCCCACAGCCCTCTATGCCAGTGAGATATGGAAATTCAATGTGAAGATGTAAAATAAATTGGATGCATTCCAACAACGCTGCTTGCTACAGAGACCACATCACAAACGAGGAGATCTACCATGAAACTGCAACAAAGCCAGAACATAGAGGTACGCAGGATGAAATTTGCAGGACATGTACTCAGAATGTCACCAGAACTTGCACCTAAGATAGCAATGACATGGCAACCTGACGGAAGAAGGAAAAGAGGCCGACCAAAACTCACATGGAGGCGAACATTCCAGAAGGATTTGGAAGCCTGGGACGTAAACCTATCGAGGGTGGAAGACGTCGCACATAACCGAACAGAATGGCGAAAGCTTGCTGCCCAATGCACTCAACAGTGTGGGGGGAGCTCAGTCTAAGTCTAACCACTCTCTGACTAAAGGAATGTCTCCTCATCTCTCTAGGTATATCCTATTATTCTGAGACTGCGCCCTCTGGTTCTAGATGCTCAGAAGACCAGAAATATTCTCTCCATGTCCACTCTATCTAGGCCTTTGGTAGGTTTAAATGAGATCCCCTTTTATCTAAAGGATGTCAACAAAATAGAGAGAGTACAGAGGAGATTTACTAGAATGTTGCCAGGGTTCCAGCAACTCTGTTACAGAAAAAGGTTGAACAAGTTAGGTCTTTATTCTTTGGAGTGCAGGAAGGTTAAGGGGGGACTTGATTGAGGTCTTTAAAATAATGAAAGGGATAGACAGAGTTGACGTGGATACGTTTTTCCCATTGAGGGTAGGGAAGATTCAAAGAAGAGGGCATGACATGAGAATTAAGGGACAGAAGTTTAGGGGTAATGTGAGGGGGAATTTCTTTACTCAGAGGGTGGTGGCTGTGTGGAATGAGCTTCCAGCAGAAGTGGTGGAGGCAGGATCGATTTTAACATTTAAAAGTAAAGTGGATAGGTATATGGACGTGAAGGGAATGGAGGGGTATGGAGGGAATGGAGCAGGTAGATGGGACTAGGGGAAAACAAATGGTCGGCACGGACTGGAAGGGCCGAGAGGGCCTGTTTCCGTGCTGTAATTGTTACAGAGATAACCCTAAATTAGTTCACAGTAACATTTAACCCATTTGTCCGTAACAAATGGGTTAAATGCATATGCGCCTGCGCACTGGTGCAGATGCCTTGGCATATGGTTAAACTCCAGTGGCGGCAGTACAGGCCCAGAACCATAAAATGGCCTTCATATGTTAACCTATTCATCCCCAGGAGCATTCTTGTAAACTTTTCTCTGGATCCTCTCCAACACCAGCACATCCTTCCTCAGATATCAGGCCCAAAACTGCAAACACAATATTCCAAATGTTGTCTCAGCAGCATCTTCTAATGCCCTAGTATCACATACTTGCTATTATATTCTAGTCCTCTCAAAACGAATGTTAACAATGCATTTACCTCCCTTACAACCAACTCGACCTGCAAATTGTTAAAGAAGGAACTGCAGATGCTGGAAAATCGAGGGTACACAAAATGCTGGAGAAACTCAGCGGGTGCAGCAGCATCTATGGAGCGAACGAGATGGGCAACGTTTCGGGCCGAAGAAGGGTTTGAAGAAGGGTTTCGACCCGAAACGTTGCCTATCTCCTTCGCTCCATAGATGCTGCTGCACCCGCTGAGTTTCTCCAGCATTTTGAGTACCCTCGACCTGAAAATTAACCTTTTAGGAATCCTACATCAGCACTCCCAAATCCCTTTGCACCTCCAATTTCTGAATCTTCTCTACATTTGAAAATAGTTCATGCCTTTGTTCCTTCTACCGATGTACGTGGCTGTGCACTTTGCTACTTTGTATACCATTTGCCACTTCTTTGCCCACTCTCCCGACCTGTCCAAGTCCTTCTGCAGCTTACTTGCTTCCTCAACGCTACCTAGTCCCTCCACCTATCTTTGTACCATCACTTGGCCATCCAGAGCGGGTGAGCAATAATGGGGTTGGCGTCTTAATGGACATTCAAGAGGCAATGGGCTTAATCTGAACCTCCATGTACTATGGGCCGTTTAGCCTTTGTTGTAACAGAAAACATGAGAATAAATAAGACTAAGCAGAACGACTATTAGCCACTGTTCACTGTATTGGTTTAATCACATTAAGCTGGTACATTATCAATATTTTCTTAAGCTGAACGATTCCTATTCCTCATGGAGTCAGGACTATCTGACAGTACATTAATTTTTTTGTATCTGCACCAAGTCACCAACTCCAAAGATCTTTGTTAGTGATGAATAAAACATTACAGGCAAATTCCAAGATCCTTCTGTAATCCAGATGATATCCTCATTACCGAAACAACTCTCTAGAAACCAAGTGCCAAGGGAGGCATTAAGCAGGTTACAGAAATACTATCAACTGCTGAAATGGAACAAACATGCATTTGTGCAGCCTTAAAGTGTCTAGCTGCGATTCAGAATTGACAAGAATGGATCAAGACCAACCCAGGAGAGGTTTGCTGCTGTCTTGGGTGTGTGATAGCCAAGTAATGCTAGGAAACTGTACTCTTTCATTAACAAACTAAAAGCTGGAATCTTAAGAAGGATCTCGAAGAATCTCAAGAAGGGTCTCGACCCAAAACGTCACCCATTCCTCCTTTCCAGAGATGCTGCCTGTCCCACTGGTTTACTCTAGTTTTGTGTGTCTATCTACTGGAATCTTAAGCAGTAAATAAACTCCTAGAGGAACTCAGCAGGTAGGCAATATCCGTGGATGGATACAGAATCTGAGGAACTGTTCCGACTCAAAATATCGTCTGGCATTGCTCCCCATAGAAGCTGCCTGACCTGCTGAGTTCCTCCGGCAGTTTTTTTTTTTACTCTTTACACGCCACCCTGTTGCTTCCGTGTTACTCAAAGTTTCTATTGATTTCAGTGAGCAGAGTTCCTTTCACCAGCTATTACAAAAAACAGAGCCATGGATCTTAGGTGAAGACCACTGGAAGGTAGATTAGCTATGAGGAGCCAAGCTTGGTAGTGAACATTCTCTGATCTATCAGAACAAGTTGAAACCATTCTGGACGGTCGTGTGATGTCTGCAGCTATTTGCGAGTGTGGTTATCACCCAGTGATAATGACTGCATACATTTCCGCCCACCCCCATACCCAGGTAGGAAACCACCTTAAAGAAACTTTCAGCACTAGTTTCCAGATTTCAAAAGCCCTGGTTTGTTGACACATCACTCCAAATGCAGGCACAAACTACTGAGGAGTATTTATTGGGTCTACATCAACTATTGTGACAGCAGCAATAATGGGGAGTTGTCACATGTGAATCGTTCTATTTAGTACTATGCACTGAAGCCAAACGTTTCACTGGATACACTCTCACAGCTGCCTGATGAGAAGGCAACACATAGGGCTTTTTGCAAGTTGATGATGATGATTTTCCAGTGACAAAGACATTGGCAGGTGAGGCAAGCATAAGAGCCTCTTGCTGAGTGCAGTGAATCAGAGATGGGGAGAGAGACGAGATCGGATACACATTCAGTATATTTTGTCATGTTTTTTTGGTTACAGGTTTATTATTTCAGGAAAGAGCTGTGTAGTGTAACAGGGTTCGTTCAAGTATACCATGTATGTCATTTGATGCATTTTAACAGTCACTGCTGTTAGTTGAAAGTTGACTAAATTCTGTTTTATCTCTTTCTATAATTTGCCTGATTCAACAACAATACCCACCACCTACTGACACCACAGCCCCTTTCCACCTTCACTAAATCATATTACTAAAGATCACGCCCACTCTCTCCATTGCTCCCCTACCCAAGTCGCACAAGCTGCTCTTCCTCACCCAACAAACAGCTAAAAACAGCCCTTTATCATTGTTACTTGTTTGCGCATCTTTCATTCATTGTTCTATATCTCTCTTCGTCATCTGCTATATCTCTCGTTTCCCTTTCCCTTGACTTTCATTCTGAAGAAGGGTCTCGTCCTGAAACGTCACCCATTCTTTCTTTGCAAAAATGCTGCCTGTTCCACTGAGTTACTCCAGCATTTTGTGTCTACCACTTATAGGAGTTATACACCACAGACATAGGCCCTTCAGCCCAATTTGCCTATGCTGATGCATCATCTTTTGTATCATGTGCGAATTTCCTAATCTTGCCCTGTATGTTCTCATCCAAATCACTGATATAGATGACAAACAGTATCGGGCCCAGCACTGAACCCTGCGGCACACCACTAGTCACAGGCCTCCAGTCCAAGAAGCAACCTTCCACCATCACTCTCTGCTTCCTTCCATGAAGCCAATTTTCTATCCATTCAGTTATCTCTCCTTGAATCACATGTGATCTAACCTTCCACTAGCCTACTTCTAGCCTACCATGTGGAACCTTGTGGAATTAAAAATAAATGTTTGAATAAAAAAAGTTATCCCTCAGATTCCCTTTAACATCTTTCTATCTTAAACCTATGCCTTCATGTTTTTGATACTCCTACCATGGAGGAGAAAGATTTTGACTCTCTTCGGTTTCAAATCTTATATACTTCTGTCAGCTGCCCCTCAGCCTCCTTCACTCCAAGCAAAGCAAGCACTATCTATTTAATCACTCTTCATAACTAGAGTCAAGCCTGTTTTATTATCATCTGTCACAAACAGAACAATGAAATTCTTACTTGCTGCAGCATTACAGAATATGTAAACATAGTGCACTGTAAACTATGTAATAAACAATAAAACATTCAGTATACATATACACACAGATACACACATAAAAACAAACAATGATGTTACAAAAAGACAAAACTGATGCCCACAAGTCTATATAGTGCAGGCCCGATTAGGAGGTGGTAGTGTTTAATAGCCTCATGGCTGCAGGGAAGAAGCTGTTCCTGAACATTACAGTTTTTAGGCTCCTGTACCTTCTTCCCGAGGGCAATGGTGAAATGAGTGCGTGGCCAGGGTGGTGTGGGTCCCTGGCTGCCTTATCGAGGCAGCGATTCCTGTAAATCCCTTTGATGGTGGGGAGTTAATGGACATGTAATGGACTGGGCAGTGTTCACAGCTTTTTGCAGTCTTCTTCTCTAAAGTCTTCCAATCCAGGCAACATCCAGGTAAATCTCCTCAGCGCTCTCTCAGGCACAATCACATGTTTCCTATATTGAGGCATCGTGCATTCAAAAAACTTCAAATTGAGAAATTTAGAATCATGGTTTCTGTTTGCCCAACATTATTTCATTCAGGGAATATTGTACTCACCCTACTTAAAAGAACTTGGATAAAGATTGAAAGAACCTAGGATTAAAAATTATCTAAATCTAAGCAGGAGTCCTGCTAGAATTTAATCTATATATTGCAAAATAGCAACTAATTGGCAAGCTTGCTGAGGTAGAAACACCACAAACAGAGGAGCTTTGATCTGAATGATTATCTGGAGCCAAATGAAAGTCTTCTAGCTTTGATTGATCATTTGGCTGATTGAACAATCACCAGAAGCATACTGTGTACCTGTGTGGTTTAGATGACAATCAAGGACTGCCTACAAGGATCAACCTCATTCTAAATTTCTAGAGCCAGGTGTGTTATAATACAACAAGCTCAACTTGAATGAGACTTTTTCCCTCTGGTTGGCAGCAGAGTCGGGGAATGATCATTAGCTAATTGTGGAGCACAAATTTGAGCAGTTGCTAGGATGTTCCTCCAAACCTGCCTTGGGAGCAACACGAATAAAATGTTGAATTGCCCTGAACAAAAA
Organism: Okamejei kenojei; assembly: GCA_035221665.1. Classification (NCBI taxonomy): domain Eukaryota; kingdom Metazoa; phylum Chordata; class Chondrichthyes; order Rajiformes; family Rajidae; genus Okamejei; species Okamejei kenojei. Next base: position 10,398,356 of record CM069153.1, read on the forward strand.
GGCATTTAAAGCCCTATGGAACATTTTTTTGGTGTCAGTGTTAAATGATCAGGAACGACTCCTGAGAGAGCAAGTGTTGAGAGTGCTCAATTTAGTGGAGAAGCTAATTTTCACAATAATTGAATAATCATTCACAGCATCTATAGAGGACAGTCGGCTGAATCTCGACATCAGCAGTGCTAGGAAAGAAAAATTACATGCAAGTAAAATTAAAAGGGAAATAGATGTCACTGCATAAAAGGAAATGGAATTATAAGAATTATAAATTATAAAAGTAGTATTCTTTACTGAGTCATGAAGGAGCAGGTTCCAGGTGGCATTGAAATAAAGTGAAAGGGGAGCAAGAATCCATATGCTTCAACAGAGCAATGGCAACTCTTCTCTAACTTTGCCATTGATACAGTTGAATGTTTAACGATTCTGACCGTAAGTACAGGAAAGAGATTGAGAACCTTCTACCATGGTGTCAGACTATCTTTGATCGGACTTTACTGGCTTTATCTTGCACTAAGCATTATGCCCTTATCATGTATCAGTCTAGTGTGAATGGCTCGATTGTAATAATGTATTGTCTGTCTGCTGACTGGTTAGCACGCAACAAAAGCTATTCATTGTACCTCGGTGACAATAAAGTAAATTAAAAGATATTTATCTTTAATGCCAGCGAGAAAAAAATAGTTAATTGTGTAGGAAGGAACAGCAGTTGCTGGTTTACACTGAAGATAGACGCAACATGCTGGAGTAACTCAGCGGGACAGGCAGCATTTCTGGAGAGAAGGAATGGGAGATGTTTCGGGTTGAGACCCTTCTTCTGGAGAAACTGCCTGTCCCACTGAGTTACTACGGCATTGTGTGTCTAAGAGTCAGTTGTTGGCCTAAGGAAATGAGTGGCAAAAACAAGCCAGTCCTCAACAATGACGCTTCAGTGGCTGACAGCTGCAAGTACCTTGGCATCCAATCGCCAGCAACACAGCCTGGTCCTTTCACACTGATGCTGTGATCGAGAAAGTACATCAGCATACTTAGATTCTGCGGCCAAGAAGATTTAGTATGCCCACGAGGACTCTTTTGAGCTTTTTCATTGGGTTGACAATTCTTGTACAGCATTTGAAATTTATCTCCGTGTTCTGTCCAGAATGAATAATTACTTTTATTTTACAAATCTTCTTGGTAAATGCACAATCCAGGTGGCTCTCTTATTTTGGATGGAATCCAGAGGCTGATTCTTTATATCAGATGATGGTCCCATGTCCACCATGATCACCTTGTGGGCAGCACATGCTGGGATTAACATTCCAGCTTCATCTTGGCAAGGAACTCCACCCAAGAATTGATGCGTGCCCAGCTTCTACCAAACCATATTGTCAGCATTTCTCTCTGTTTCCTCCGCAAATCCATGGTCAACTCATCCAAAACATCCCCTCGCCCGGTTCCTTCCCCTGCAACATCAGGAGATGCAACACCTGTCCTTTGTGCCTCCTCCCTTATCTCTGTCCAGGGACCCCGACAGTTCTTTCAGGTGAGGCAGAGCATCACTTGCACCACCTCCAACCTCATCTACTGTATCCGGTGTTCCAGGTGTAGACTTGTATATATCGGCAAGACCAAGCGCGGACTGGATGATTGTTTCTCTGAACACCTTCAGTCCACCTCGGCCTACGCTATCTCCCAGTTGCCAAAAACTTTAACTTCCCATTCCCACGCTGACATTTCTGACCTGGGCCTCCACCACTGTCAGCTTGAGGCCAAATGCAAATTGGAGGAACAGCACCTCATATTACGCTTGGGCAGCCTGCAACCCATCGGTATGAATTATTGATTTCTCAGATATCAAGTAACCCTTGCATTTTCTCTCTCTCTGGTTTCACTGTTTGTATCCACTTGTCATCACCTTCTCCACAGCCAACAATGGACCGTTGTGGGCTCCACATTTCCTTGATCACCGCTGCCGGCTTTGATTTGTTATTTTCATACCTTTCATTCATTTGTTCTTTTGACCTTTTCATACCTCTAGTTTCCCTCTCTCCTGACTCCCAGTCTGAAGAAAGGTCTCGACCCGAAACGTCACCTATTCCTTTTCTCCACTGATGCTGCCTGACCCGCTGAGTTGCTCCAGCTTGTTGTGTCTATCCTTGGTGTCAACCAGCATCTACAGTTCCTTCCAACACATTTTGTCAGCATTTTGGGCAAATCAGACCTCATACTGAGGAGAACAAAGGACCAGCCACCAAAGAATGTGACTTTGTATTTGCTGAGATTTACTCAGAACTCAGTGTGAATGGCTGCTGTTACTCATCGACCCACAGATAGACTGAAGACGATGACGCCATCCATGTACAGAGATGTTTGAGCTTATGCTTCCACTGCAAGGGATAGGTGCCACTGTTATGTCCGTCCCTTGCTACGGGATTCAGCAATAGTTCAAGGAAAGGGCAACATTGCTCATTCCAGTTGTGATTGGGAACCTTTCCTATCCCTTCCATTAATTTGGGCTAGACCACTAACATCAGTTTAGAGACATCATATCCAATTATGTGATCTTTCCCCAAGCTCGATTTTGAGGAGCATGTCCAGTATGTACATGTGATGTCTTAGTTGTAGTTTAGTTTAGATACAGCATGGAAACACGCCCTGTGGCCCCACCGAGTCCGAACCGACCAGCAATTCCCGCATATTAACGCTATCCCACACACACGAGGGATAGTTTTACATTTATGCATTGATACCAAGCCAATTAACCTACAAACCTGTACATCTTTGGAGTGTGGGAGGAAACCGGAGATGTCGGGGGAAACCCACGCAGGTCACGGGGAGAACGCACAAACTCTATACAGACAGCACCCGTAAGCAGGATCGAACCTGGATCTCTGGCGCTGTAAGGCATCTTGTCAAAGGTTTCCTGGTATAATTGATTCAGCAAAGGTCCACATATAAGTACTGTTCATCAATCATTGCCCGAGGGGCGCAGGATCTTGTGCCAAGTATGATCTGGGGAGTCAGCTGGCAAAGACCATGGATAACATCTTATTATCCACAATGAGGGATGAGATGGGTTGCCAATTCTTCATTTTCTCCTTCTCCCCCTCCAGCTTGTGGGGTAAAGTCATCATGCCCTTACTCCCACCCCAAGGAGGAGAAGCTGCAGAACACAAAATTAATGGTCTGTGTCTTACTTTGAAAATACTATCTTCAACCAGTCTCAACCTGGACATTTATCCTATTACCCTGCCCACGAATGGAACTTAAATAATCTGAGTGTTCTCTCTGAACAAACAGGGCAGTGAACCGCTGTTGTTTTCTTAATGCTTTTTCCATTACTTCAAGGGGAATGGGTTCAGAAAATGTCTGTTGTTTGAAGCTAAAATATTTAAGCAAAGAATTGCAAGAGTCACATGTATTTGATTTATTTTCATCCCTATACAGAATATTTAGCTGAACTAAAGGCATCTAGGTAAGGTAGAAATTACTGCTTGTTACAGTATCATCAACATTACAATGAGAAGGGAATAATAAACATTATTTACTTGCATGTCTGGGTTGAGCATGGCGACACAGTGGTGCAGTGGTATAGTTGCTGCCTTTGGAATTAGGAAGAGGGGAGGAGCAATGAGACCTGGGTGTACTTGTGCATCTGTCACTGAAAGTAAGCATGCAGGTTCAGCAGGCAGTGAAGAAAGCAAATGGCATGTTGGCCTTCATTGCGAGAGGATTTGAGTTCAAGAGCAAGGAGGTCCTACTGCAGTTGTACAGGGCCCTAGTGAGACCGCACTTGAAGTACTGTGTGCAGTTTTGATCTCCAAATTTGAGGAAGGACATTCTTGCTATTGGGAGAGTGCAGCGTAGGTTCACTAGGTTAATTCTCAGTATGGTGGGACTGTCATATGATGAAAGAATGGATCACCTGGGCTCATATTCATAACAAGAGGATTTCAGTACAGGAGTAAAGAGGTCCTTCTGCAGTTGTATAGGGCTCTGGTGAGACCACACATGGAGTATTGTGAACAGTTTTGGTCTCCTAATTTGAGGAAGGACATCCTTGTGATTGAGGCAGTGCAGCGTAGGTTCACGAGATTGATCCCTGGGATGGCGGCACTGTTATATTAGGAAAGATTGAAAAGACTAGGCTTGTATTCACTGGAGTTTAAAAGGATGAGGGGGGATCTTATAGAAACATATACAATTATAAATGGACTGGACAAGCTAGATGCAGGAAAAATGTTCCCAATGTTGGGTGAGTCCAGAACCAGGGGCCAGAGTCTTAGAATAAAGGGGAGGTCATTTAAGACTGAGGTGAGAAAAATCATTTTCACCCAGAGAGTTGTGAATTTATGGAATTCCCTGCCACACTGGATGGATTTAAGAGAGAGTTAGATAGAGCTCTAGGGGCTATTGGGGTCAAGGGATATGGGGAGAAGGCAGGCACGGGCTATTGATAGGGGACGATCAGCCGTGATCACAATGAATGGCGGTGCTGGCTCGAAGGGCTGAACGGCCACCTCCTGCACCTATTTTCTATGTCTATGTCTATATTCACAGGAATTTAGAAGGATGAGAGGAGATCTTAATTCTTAAGGGATTTG